>JAVKLA010000014.1:4781652-4792939 GCA_034782735.1 Sagittarius serpentarius
AGAAAGGAAAAGAGAAAGGAAAAGAGAAAGGAAAAGAGAAAGGAAAAGAGAAAGGAAAAGAGAAAGGAAAAGAGAAAGGAAAAGAGAAAGGAAAAGAGAAAGGAAAAGAGAAAGGAAAAGAGAAAGGAAAAGAGAAAGGAAAAGAGAAAGGAAAAGAGAAAGGAAAAGAGAAAGGAAAAGAGAAACTGCAACTCCATGAAATCATTTCTTCCAACTTGCATCCTTTGGCATCATTTTATTAAAATCGATGTCAGCTCTTAGGTAGACACTGTCTTCCTTTAAGTCTGGCTTCAGCTGTGGCCAGATGCCTGCTGCAGAGCAGCTGGCACAGCCTCTGTTGTTGCCCTTGGCAGTGTTTGTTTTGCTTTTAAAAAGTTGTTACGGTGACCCCACCACCCCAGCTGGAGGTTAGCACCCGGCACCAGCGGCCTGGCAGCACGGTTCAAGCATGCCTTATCCTTGCACTCCCTTCACCACCTTGCACACGCATCCAGGTCTATGGTAAATACCACCGATGGCTGCTTAAAAGAAGAGGCTGCCTTATAAAATCTGCTGTGCCAGCTGAGTAGCTGGCAGTGGTAACCTCCAGCAGCAGACCGGTAACAAGACAAGTAGGCAAGGTGGATCTCAGCATCATAGCAATTTCCACACTGATTTGGATCACCACAGTCCCCACGTCCCAACAGAGGTCTCTGTTGGTTTCAGAAATCAGACTTGGAGCCTCATGCAATTAATTAGTCAAGTTCCTGTACACAGAGATCAAATCACGAGTGTCTGGGGATTTTATGCTCCTCTTCTCCTGCTTTCTTAACTACTCCAAGCATGACTTTTTGCTTGGGTTTTTGTTTGTTTCTTAAAGAACTTGTGCTTGCCAGTAAGCAGAGATGGGGACTATGCGGGAAGTTGTTGCCTATTCACCGGACAGAAAAGCAGGGCTCATTCAATAGAAAGTGAAATTAAAACCAAATTCTGTTTCTCCAGAGTTATTTAAAAAAATATTTGTTCTGAACTGTGACCTCTGACAAAGGAGGAATAAAAACATCTTTCTTAATGGAGACAGCCAAAACACAGTTAAATGGTGGCTGAGATAGAGCAATAAACATATATTAAAACAGTCGATTGGTTTGTATTCAAAATTCATCCCAGCTCTCTATCCTGCCTTTTATGACAGCTAGATCCCAACTGCACAGTGAAATCGGTCTGAATTTTATGTATTCTCTAAAGACTCTGGAGGCCAAGAATCTAAACACCACCGAGCTTCCTTCATAACGAACGTGTTTTTTGGGGGGCATGCTTGGAAGCTCATTAGAATTACCAGGAATTCACTAATTTCCACGGACTTTGGATCAGGCCAAGACTACCTGGGCCAAGATGTAACACCAAATGACTTGGTTCCCAGTACAATCTTACAGTAAGTACCAGCAACAAGGATTTGCATCTAAACCCACACAGATTTCTGCGGCACGTGACATGAATTGCTCCCACAGGAAGACGCTACTTCCAAGTTGCGCTATCAAGAAATATTCCCTGCCTTTAGCATAATTGTTCAGTAATATGCATTTTGTGTATGGAATAAAACAGAAATGCTGACGGGCCAGCTTTTATGGCTGCTGACACAAACTTTCCGAGCATAGCTGTGTAAGATCTGCTGACACAAACCTTCTCCTTGAGAACAGCTGCGGTTGCCTGCTGCTTTGGGGAGGGGATGGGGTGGGTTCTTTTCTTTCTTTTTCTGCCTCCTGCGGAGAACTCCAAAGCACTGGCTGCGCTGATAGGGCTGCAGTATCTACCAACGCCTAGTTATGATACAGATGCAAACATATAAAAGACAAAGTCAGTTCCCCTCCTGGCTTCATCCTCCATTTGTCTTTCAGATTATTTAATAATCTCATGCTCAGCAGTATTTGGATAAGATGGACCATTACCAAAAGTGCTCCAGTTAAAGCTGAATACAGCATTATGCCTATTCTTCTAAACTGATAAGCACTCAGGATAGGCAAAATTCCCACAAAGAGTCAGATGTAAGGCACCATTTACTTGAAGGTTAGTGAGCATATTCACAGAGGACAAGTGCAGCTAGAGGGTAAGGCAGCAGCTTCTTGGGTTCTGCATTTCAGGGCACAGCTAGCGGGTAAGTGTTTTAAAAGATACTCAAGGAGCCTCCCAGCTCCCTGTTCAGCACAGATAATTAAGAGCTTATGTCTCCTCTTCATCAAAGTGCTTAAGGATACACTTCAAAGTGTTTTGCTGATTTAGGGCCTCAGTAACTTGTCTGCAAGGATCTGAATGCCCACAACTCCCCCTTGAAAGAAAAAGTGTATTTGGGTCCTGGAGGAATTGATGTGCGTTGCAAAGTCTTTCCTAACAGTCGCCACAACAGAAACCTCATTGCTTAATTTAGATATCCTACAGCAGTTACCGCCAAGTCATGCCTGGGCTGATACAGTAGGCATTTTGAAATTCCAGATTTTCTTGAGTTGCAAATGCTCACTTTCTTGGTCCTACAATTACCTTAACAGAGCACAAGGTCAGTCTTCTGGCTTTCTAACCACCCTGTTACTTACAAGTGTCTCAAGCTCACAGATTTTGCCAGCAGAGCTGGTCACTTCCTCAGTATGACCATACTCAGGTGCAAAGGCTTAAAGTGCAGCACTCACCAGAACAGTTTGATGGTTTATGCTGAGCAAAACCTTGGAGCTCCTGAAGGAGCAATTAAAAAAAGTCAAACTAACACCTTTGCACAATCACAAGTTACAATTTAAAAAAATAAATATTTAAATTAGTATTTGTGCAGTAAGATAGTGTAAGACCGGGGTGGCCAAGCCTGAGTCAAACATGCTTTCCCACTGGTTGCAACAGAAGTTGTGTGTCAGCAGACATCAGGCACACGCTCAGAACTGCATTTTTTTTTCTTCCCCGTTCATGTCATAAAGATGATTAGAGCTTGAATAGTGTAATATCTGTCCAGTGAAACCCCCTGCGCTGCTGACAGAAATCAACATGGCCACGTTGCTCAACTCGGATGCAGAGAGAAAGCCTGGGCAGACGGATGAAATACTGCAGCAACAGACAAACCAGTACGCTGGGCTTTCTTGTAATGCAAATTAAGAAGCCTTGCCTGTTCCTATCTTTTCTTATAAGAATCATAGAAAGTGAAGCCATCCACAGCTCCCCAGCATGCTGACTTTATTGCCCAATTTTATACAGAAATTTTGATAGAAAAACTGACCTTAAATTTCAGCAAAATGAAAACAGGAAGTAAACTATTCCCCAAAGCTCCAGGGTTTAGACTTGTCCACAATCTTTCTTCAAATAAAAGATTTCCCTTTCCTGTACCCAAGGAACGATTTGGAGTCTCATACCATCCTTAGAAAGCCATCTCAGATGGTATAATGTTACCACCTTCTCCTTTGCTGTCTTTCCTCAAAGATTACCTCCAGAATATAGTGGGACAGAGAAGGTAGTATTCATGAGGTGACAAAAATAAATTGAAAAGAGCTAGCCATATGTAAGGTGCAGTCATAGCTGGCCTCTGTCAACTGTGTGGCTTGAGGCTGGAGCTTCATCTGAAAATGCAAACAAGAGTTTTGTGCTTCTGCTAGGTTTGAAGGCCTTACCTCTCCCCACCTCCAGAAACAGGCGATATGAAAGGAAAAAACAAAAACCAAACTGTTTCTGAAACGACAGACTGATTAGCCCCGAGACTTAGGTACCCAGATGCTGGTACATTAAGGAGAATTTTACGAAAGCCAGTCCTGTCCTTTCTACAAGCTGTTGTAAACATCTCTGCCTCAAAACCCTCCAAAAATAGGCCAAATCTGCTATAATTCATGGACTAGCTAGTGGCAAAAATATTTCAGACTGCCTTAACTATCTATTGCCTAAATCCTAAATGAGCAGGGAGACAAAGTACAGCATTTACCTTGAATTACAGCAGAAAAATCAACTTTTCCTGTCCCGAAACAGAAAACAGGAGTTATTCAGCTAGGCTACATCCTCACCCATTAAAGACCTGACCTTTATTGCTAGATCATTACCTCAAATTATTCCCAGTTTCCCCTCGGGGCAGGGTAAGACAGTTGTCTCACGTCCTGGAGCCGGAGGACGCGTCCCTCGGCGAAGCAAGGCCGCGTGGCCGGGCGATGGCGGGGAGGCCGGCCCGGGGAAGGCGGGCAGGCCCAACGGCCTCGTACCGGCGCTAGCCCAGCCGACGGGCCCCACGGAAGACTGAGGGAATCATTTTATTTCTTTCAATTCTGCGGGAAGGGATTTTAGATTGGGTTTTGGCTGGACAGAGAACAGAGCGCTGAGGGAGAATAGCACAATTTGCATCGTACCAAACCAGCAGCAGTGCTGAAGACTGGGTTTTTTATTATTATTTTTTAATGTTTCAGAGGCAGCAGGGGCAGCAGCACCCCCTCCTCCCCCCCACGCCTCTGTCAGCTCCACAGCCTCCAGCCACAAAAAAAAAAATGCCCAAACATAAATCCACGTTATCAAACTTATTTTCTACTCCGTTCTTGCAGCCCTGCCTCTGGTGCCCTCGCACCAGCCACCACAGGGACCAGCAGGAGTACGGGCAGCTCCCATTTTGTACCACGGCACTCGATGAACCTTACAGACACTGCCGAGCTGCCTCCAAAATGCTGCTCCGGAGGAGGAGAATGTTTAAAGGAGGCCTTCCCAAATCACTTGTTGATAGAAGACACATTCTTAGAGTAGCTTGATTTGATGCAGGTGGTTTGGGTAACGTACATTTGAATCTTTGGCTGCATTATATGTTGCTTCTTGGTCAGGATGCCCAAGAAGATAATTTTGTGATGAATTAACTCTCCCTCTCAGAATCAGGCTGTATTCCCTGCTGACCCTGGCATCTTCCTTTGATGGTGCAGGGGCTTTGGCTGTGGGTGACCGGAGCAAAAGCCTTCTCCTTTCGGAAGAACATGACACCACAGACCAGGCTCTTAGCAGAGGACCTTGCCCTTTCAAGGCTGAGCAATAGCTGGTTGTCACTGGACTGATGTGGAAGGACCAGTCCTTCCTTCACTGAAGGAGAAACCCACGCGATAGGGCTTACAATAGATATAGATGGTCTTTTCCAAACATAAGTTCTCCCTGCATCAGCTGGATGCAAGCCTGTTTCAAGCTAAAGGCCTATGAAGTTCCATCTTCAAAAAGGGTTCACTGTCCTCTCCTGGTACAGTACTTCCAGTTTCTCTCTCACGAGCCCGCGCAGGCAGAGCAGTCTCACATTTTCTGCGTTTTGATTATATACACACACATTGCCCACTTTTTGCATTTTATGCCCTCTCGTGCAGGATTTCATGCCATCGCCTCTCCCATGAAATCAGCTGCTGATGCTCTATATTAAGTAGCAAGCTCTGTCCGTCCCCAGGTTTGCTCTTCTCCTTGTTTCCCAAGACTTCTCTCTACTCAAGCCATCCCCAGGTTCCTTCCACTAAGCCTTTCTGCAGCCCTGTTTCTAGGTCTCTTTCTGCTGGCAACCATTCCAACTTTAGCCCCTCTTGAACTTTCCTCGGCAGCTACCTCTTCTCAGCCCGGTTTCTCTCAGTCCCTTAGCTACGAAACACAACACGTGGGAGACGGATCAGCTGAGAGCCGGTCCTCAGTCCCCCTTAGTGGGATCAGGCAAGCTCCACAGAGCAGACCAGCGAGTGAGAGGGACGCAGAGCAGGAGCTGCTGGTGAAAGGCAAGGCACCACCTCAGAAAGGTATAGCCCCGTCTGCTGAAAGCTGATCTCCACGGGACCATCAGCATCGGCAAGGATTAAGTCAGACCTTTTGGCCCTTTGACAAATGCTTCTCTACGTTCTTCCCTGTGCATTGACTGACTCTCTTTTTCCTCCACCTCCCTTCACCACAAGAAAACTGTATCCCAAATGTAACTGGATGCTTCTACATTTAAGAAATGAGATTAAGATGACTTAATTTGGAAAATCTACTCTCAAGCAGGCTGCATGTCAGGGTCTTCAGAGTATAAAACAACTGTATTTTCCACGAACAAACAGTGGAGTCAAGTTGGTCAGAATATGAGAGCACGGGAAGTTGCGGGGCACATACCGAGGCTGAGGTGCTTTTTTGGTTGTGTAAGAGTTGTCAAGATTTCAACACTTGCTTTCATTTTTGAATGGGGTAGAAGAGAGGTGCATTTCAGTCTCCCACATGCCATTTGAGTCACAGTGCCTGCACTGCAGGTTTGCCCTCACTGTTCACACACCAACCACAGTCTCGATCCAAGTACATCTCTCAAAAATTCATTCAAAGTAGAGAATATTTCCACAAAAAGATTTCACTTTCAACAAATTGTCAAGAACTTGTCTATGCCTAAAAACTGTCTGTTACTATTAAAGCAAAGTGTGCATTTCAAATGCAATGGATGATTCAAAGATCAAATTATTTTTGGAAACTCCTGTTCTATTCACAGAAGCGTCGGGGAGAACTGTTCAGAACAACTCCATGTATAGGCAAGTCCCTGGAGCCAGGTAGCAAAAAAGCCAATGTTCCTGCTTGAAAAAGTGAAACTCTCTCCTCCTACCCACACCTTTTGGCGTCTGGGTTCAAATCCTCTTCAGAAGAGCAGACATTAAAAAACACCTTAGATTGCTAAGCCACGTGAACTAGCCCTGCTGGTGACAGCCAGATGCATTTGTCCATCTTTCAGGTTAATCTGAAGAGAAATTAAACTGGACAGACCTCCAAAGTTTCTTTAAAGTTCAGCAGGGGAGCTGGAGGGGAAGGCTTCAAGGACACAGAGGCCCAGTCTGCTGCTCCTGCCCGGCTAGGATCTCGCTCTGTACAGCCTCGGAGCACACAGTCCGTGACTTACTCTCTCACATCCCCGCAGAACTAGTGGATGGTACTAAACCAGCGATATTAAAAGCCCTGTGAAGGCCTCACCAAAAAAAAAAAAAAAAAAAAATTAAATCTTTGCACAGCACAGGAATCTTTACTCAAACGGACCAAAGCAAAATCCTTGCTTCCCCCTTTTCACTAGGCACAAATACAAATTAGAGAGCAAGGGAGGGGAGTAAACCCAGCCTAATGCTGCCTTAGACAATTCCAGCAACATCAAATAGATCAAAAGAACTGCATGATCTACTAAAAAAAAAAACAACAAAAAAATACCCAACCCAAAACAACACCCTCCACAGCAATCAAGAAATCATTGTGAACTTTTCTGCACCTAAACCCCACATATATTTTTCAGACTGCCGAAACTGGGAGATGATGACAGCATCAATTACCTTTCCTCTCATGTCAGATAAAAGTGTGAAATAGAAATTGTTAAATTTTGTTAAAACACTCAAAATAAATCTTGCTTTTAAAATTAAGTGACAGACCACAATGTGAAGCAGGAACTTATGTATTCCTTTACAGGTAATTACCTTGCTTGCTGTAAACAATGCATTTGGCATATGTTCAGACAACATTCCAGCCTGCAAAAATACTCAAAGAAACCAAATACAGGTATACATATTTTCAAGCCCTAACCAACATTTTTCATTTCCCACCTCTGCATTTCCACAAATTTGTTCTATTGTACATACTAAAATCCTACAGTTGCCCCTAAAAGACCTTAAATCAACACAGTTCAAGTCTTTGAGCCGGACCTCTTTCTTTTTCCGCCAAGAATCTGGAGTTTCTTTTCTGGCTGCCAATAATTATTCCGTTCCTGTAGACAAAGACATAAATCCATGCTGTTCTCCATTTAATTTGTCTTTAAAAACTCCATGGGGACTTTAGGGGAAAACTTTCCATTCAGTTTGTCTCTGGAGTTTCCTGAACTGACAGTTCAGACATCAATTTGTCTTTAATATTCTTCATTTTTGATCCTTTTTCTCCCCCACTTGGAAGAGCTCAGCAGTTCATAACAAAATCTAACCAGATATTTTCCATTCAGCTTCTTTTGTCCTTCAAGTTTCAGTCCTGCTCCTTTCCTATCTTAACCAAGCCATATGACGCCGTGAGTTCTCATAGCTCTCGCGAAATCTCCGAGCTAAAGAACAGCAAAGTTCCACTGAAGAGCATTTGGGCTAACACACAGACACCCCCCTCTCTGCATGAGAGAAAAACATTAAGGATAGGTAAAAACACACCGTTAGAATAAAGTTTGCCACTGGAGGCATCAGAAAATAGATCTTTGTTAGCAGCAGAGCTAGCTTGCCTCCCAAGGTGTAGTATCGCCAAGCACCCCTGGGTTTGGGTACTTGCTGAGACACTTTTAGAGCATGCAGCCTTCAGCAAGGCTGATCACAAAAGGCAGCTGATACTTTTCACTTTCAACAGGGAAAGTAGGTGATAAATACCCCCAGGAGAGCCCTTTCCTGGGGTCAGAGGGGAGGCACTGCAATGGGCATCAGATTGGCCAGGGTCCCCAGAGGTCAACATGATGGACTCCCAGCCATGAACACGAGTGGCTGTGGGACTTATTCATGAGTGTCGGGACCTTGCAGCGAAGAGCAGACAAGTTTGGTCACTCCTGGTTTTGCAAACCTATACGCTATGACACACACCTACTCTGAGTGGCAACAAAGACAACTGGTTTTGTCACTTCTAGTTTCAAAGGCTGTATGCTACACACAATTACCCCAAGGCAATAAAACATGATCTTTTCAATTTAGATTTGATCTGCTCTTCCATGCAGGCAGCACAAAGCATATTGTAGCATTTCATCAATTAGAATAATAGAATCACTGAATCATTTAGGTTGGAAAAGACCTTTAAGATGAAGTCCAACCATAAACCTAACACTGCCAAGTCCACCACTAAACCATGTTCCTAAGTGCCACATCCACACGTCTTTTAAATACATCACATTAAAGCGCACACAGTCAAGCTGCAAGATCTTAATTAGCAGCTCCATTAATATCAATGCAGTGAGTATGTCACTGCTAAGAAAAAAAAAAATAACAAAACTACCACTGTGTGTATTTCATCTGTACTTTGTGAACTAAGCATAATCTAGGGGCATCTCCACATCCTTACTGAAACTGTTGGCAAGCTAGGCAAGTTGCACAAAGTTCAACTATTTATGAAGTTCATAGCTATACAGAGCCATCTGCTTCTAGCCAAGGAACAGAACATGAATTTCATAGATCCTGGAATTATTTCATTTGTCAACATCAACCTATCCCTTGCTCATCAGAGCTGAGTTATTTTAGCAGCACTTTTCCAGAACACCTGAGCCAGTAGGTGCTTTAGGCTATACAGAAACAAGTGGAGAAAGGCAGCCTTCAAACGATGCAAAGCCCAGAAGTCCTTAGTTGGTGGTGATGCTCAGCGTATTTCTCCTGAACTAAGTAATGAAACAGGGTCTGCTGGACCCTCCCGTAGCCTAAGAATATACCCAGGGTCTCAGAAAGTGGGGTGAGGCTGGCTTGGAGCTGACTTCCACACTGCCATAGCTGGGCAGCTCTCAATACCCCAGCTGCCTGGGTATGACTGTAACAAACTGTGGGCTGCCCTGTATTACGCCCTCGAAACCACCACTGGCAGAGGTGCTGTATGCCCGCTTGGCACCCGTGGGAGGATGGCATCACGACAGAAGCACAAGAAGGAGCTCTTAGCAGCCTTTTATGATAACCCCGCATTAGGTCTTGTAATAAGCACATCCTTTCCGCTTCCCCAGCGGTACAACCGAGCCGCGCAATCTATCTAAAACATAGTGAAAGGCTGGAACACAATGAGACAAACTAGCTTGTGATGGTATGATTTTGGGAAACATGCTTCACCGCAAAGAGAGAGACTCCTAAACAACGTGGTCTTCTGCGTTCGCAGCGGAAGCGTCATCATCTTCCCCAAAGGAGAAAACGAAGCACAGAGAGTCTACCCAAAGCCATGATTAGAGCCCATCTTTCCGCAGCATTATTTTAACAGCTTAACAACAGGACCAAATGCCCTATTAATTGTGGCAGGAACAAAACCGGATCCTCTCGTGGAGTGGAGTCAGTGTTGCAAATGTAAGGCTCATGCAACACAGCCACACTCTACTCTCCCTTTTGGAGAGTTAAATAAAGTGTAATTTAGCTATCATGTTACACTGTTTAAAATAAGCTAGCCCTCAGCTTCTCTTCTGAGGTCCTTTGTAGTTATAGACTGCAACGCTTAGCTGAAGTTTGCTTATTATATAAAGTGGTTACTACAAAAGCATATTTCCATTTAATTCACACTAACATCCTTAAAACCAAAGGTCAAAAATAAGGAAACAAAAGCCTAACTGTAGCTAAGTAGGTCTTGGATGGAGCCCAGAGCTGACAAGAACCAAAAGTTTCACACAAGAAAAACTTGCATTCTGTTTAAATAAATGTGCATTCTGTTTAAATAAATGTGCTTTTTAAGAGAATCAGTTTATTAAAAAAAAGGTTTTTAAAACACAGAACCTAATTTTGAAGAAAATCTGAATCAAACAAAAAAAGTGTTTGATCAGATTTTAAGTTAATGTATTTTTAGACCTTTAAAAATCTTTGTGTGCATATGAATGTGTATTTGTATTGCAGATGTCCTACACCTGTTTGCATTTTGCAGAAGGACAGTTGCTTTTGTATGTTTTTCTCTCAATCATAGCATAGAGAAAATTCAGATCTAGAATCCCCTCTCTCATTTCAGGGGCAGTTACATGACTGAAGTCACCATGTGTTTTTCTTCTCCTCTTTCATTCAAAGCAAACTTTTTTTTTTTTTCCTTCTTCCATTTAGATATACATCTTCAAAGTAGAATAGCTTGCCATAGACCTTTAAATTCTCCTGCACTGAATTAGAATCAGGGACAGTGAGATTTACTGCATAAAAAGAACTCAACTTCTGCATAAGTATCAGGGAAAACTGCTGCCCTCTTTCACTGTACCATTGTTATGGTTTAACCCCAGCCGGCAACTCAGCCCCATGCAGCCACTCGCTCACTCCCCCCACCCCCAGCGGGATGGGGGAGAGAATCGGAAAAAAGTAAAGCTCAGGGGTTGAGATAAAGAACAGTTTAATAGGACGGAAAGGAAGAAAATAATAACAACAACAATAATGATGATGATGATATTATTATTATTATTATTAATAATAATGAAATGATAATAATAATAATAAAAGGATTGGAATACACAAGACAAGCGATGCACAATGCAATTGCTCACCACTTGCTGACTGATGCCCAGTTAGTTCCTGAGCAGTGCTCCTCCCCCGGCCAACCCCCCCCAGTTCATATACTGGGCATGACGTCCCATGGTATGGAATACCCCTTTGGCCAGTTTGGGGCAGCTCTCCTGGCTGTGTCCCCT
>JAVKLA010000014.1:4793039-4817185 GCA_034782735.1 Sagittarius serpentarius
GGTATGGAATACCCCTTTGGCCAGTTTGGGGCAGCTCTCCTGGCTGTGTCCCCTCCCAACTTCCCTGTGCCCCTCCAGCTGTCTTGCTGGCTGGGCAGGAGAAGCTGAAAAGTCCTTGACTGAGTCTAAACCCGACTTAGCAACAGCTGAAAACATCTGGGTGTTACCAACATTCTTCTCCTACTAAACCCAAAACACAGCGCTGTGCCAGCTGCTGGGAAGACAATTAACTCTGTCCCAGCCGACACCAGGACAATCATCAAGGAGGTGTTTACACTTACAATCAACAGTGGATTATTTTTCCCCCTTTGGTTGATAAGTCAGTCACCTCTCTTCCCCCTTCACCTCTCCTTTCCCCCACTAGCAGCTCTTTGAAAATTATCCAATGTTTTTCTAATACTTCACTTGTAAACCTCAAGGTCAGGTTGCATTCTCCATACAAGCAACAGCCCTGCCCAAGGACCCCCACACATTCTTTCTTCCCACAGTCACTCCCTATATGACCAAAACTGGATGTTAGGCAATTACCTAGAGGGACTATACAATAAAAATGTAGCTAAAAAAAAAAAAAAAAAAAAAAGGAAAAAAATTCTGCTTCACCTCTGTGTTAAGAGCTTAGAGGGAGAAAATTACAATATCTAAACTTAAGTTTAGAAATAAGGAATCATGATAGTAAGAACTATCCTCCTCTTCCTCATAAAAAAAAAAAAACCACAAACAAAACAATCAATGCAGCATGTTGAGCGTAACATGTAAGAATGGTATTGTCCCGGGTGGTGCCAAGAATCACTTGGAGCAAGTGACTTTTGCATCTTGGCAGAACCACCCTTCAAGAAAAAAAAACAAAAGCCCATGCCTACTACCAGCAATTTCCACAGATGACTTGCTGTGGTAGCTGTGCAGATTACCTCTCCATGGACCCAATCCAAAACTCATTACTGGCAACAGGCTTTTGGAACAGCCCTGTATGTTTTTTCACAATGGGAAAGCTCTATATTTAATTGTTAGACTGGAGAGAACCTTAAAGTCTTTGAAGTCTGAGATTAACAAGAGAAAAGGACACAACATTTGCCTTTGGCTTGGCAAGTCATACCTGGGGGGAAAAAACACCTCTGTGATCTAGAAATAATGCAATTTATACAGCGCTCAGTATGGTGCAAGTACATCAGAGGATACCTTTACAATTAAAGGCCTGGAGGTAGCAAAATTACTGGTTGCTCCCTATTACCAACACAATTTAGTTATTAGACTTTACAAACAAATCGTTCAAATAGAAGCATGAATGGTGTTCAAAAAATGAAAAACTGTAATTAAAACAACTTTATCTGAACTTATTTTAGCACCATACTTGCAATTGCTTTCAAACAGCACTAACAAAGGACTTTAATACCAAATAAAATACAAAAATACACAAAAAAAATCCTGTCACTTCACCATTTTATTGTTTTAGGATTTCATAATTTATTTAGAATAAACACTGTTCTAGCTCATCAGAAAAGTGGCCATATTTGAAGACATCAGCATTTTCAGTAGCATTTTAGGCCACAGCACAGTGGTGGAGCAAGCCATTACTCAGCTGGTCCACATAAAAGCTGTTTTGCTTATTTAGTTTTCAGCGGGGTCAAGCCACTGAATTAGCTCACAGTTTAAACAAACACTGTCAGCACAAGTAAAAGGGCAGGAAAGCGTGGCCAAGGAAGAATGCACGAGAAAGACTCCAACAGTCCCAGCTTACGCTGATGAAACTGAAGATGGAATTTCACTATTAAATGCACAAGTAATGCTAAATATAGAGAAGTTTTTCCAATTGACACAAAATAATGATTCCAAAGCTAAAGCACATCTAAATAAGAATATTATTAAAAAAAAAAAAAACAAACCCACAGCCCACAAATTCAGGATGTTATCTCCTTTCAGGAGGTTGTCTTTCCTCGACAGCATAGCCTACAATCAGTATTGTCAGGCAGTGGAGGATGTAACTGTGCGCTCCATCACCCTCGGAAACATCTCTCTGCCAAGGGAACCATGTGTATTAGGAAATGCTACCCTCTATCGTTTGACTAGTCTGAACAGCTAACGTCTCCTGAAAGCAATCATTTTAGGAAGCTAACTCTGCTTTTCTTAGAAATTACTACACACATGATGAGTTAAACCCCCACAAACCTGAAGCGCTGGTGTTTGTTAGTGCACCAGACCTCAACCTTCTTTTCACTCATCAACTTACTCCTTGGCTACAGCACTCCAACGGGCCCTGTGACTCTGGCTTCCCCTCCAATTCCTTTTTCCAAAAGGAAGGCAAGCCAGAGCCTGAAAAATAATTACTGCTTCAAATAACTGACTTTTTTTTTTAGCTCTGCCTAACAGTTTGAGTTCTTTTTTGTCCATTTTGTTGAAGTAGTACTTCAAATCCTTACGCAATCTTTCGCCATTCTTCTGTTTTCCCACTCCCATCACTTTCCAAACCCTGATATTTACACGCTTAAAACAGCTCTTATTTCACAGATTTTATATTTAAATGCCTGCGCTAAAGAGTGGCAGCAGCAGGATCTGAAGACATAAGAACGCTACTGCAAAAGGAGCTAGAAGGCGATCTTTGAATTCAACTGCATTATGAAAATTTCTTAGAGTACATAAGGTGTCCCCTTCCATAAATAAGAGAAAAGGGAAAAAAAGAGGGGAACAATATTCTTTCTGCCAAAGTCACCGCTTAAGAAGAGCTGCAAAACCACACTTCATGAGTATTTAGACCATGACAGCAAGATATTAGATTTAAAAGGAAAATTATTTTTTTCAGCTTATTCTACATTTAAAATGAGAACCTCTACTTGTCTAACAGCAAACAGAATGAAAGACACACAGGGAGGAAGAGGAAGACTGCCAGGACAAAGTACAAAGAATAATAAAGTCCGGGCGGCAAGTGGCAGGGAACAGCGAGTGGAAAACATAAGGCAAATACCTTTGTATCTTTAACTCAGTTAATTTAGAGATGGAGTTAATCAGTCTTGACACCTCTGAATTTCTTCAAAACGAAACTGAAATTTTAAGTCCCCCGCGACAGGTCTGTTTTAATCACTGCTTAAGGATGAAAGTACTGTAATGTATTATTGCTACTATTTAAGTTTCCCTCAAGCCAGCAGCGCAGCTAAAGCATATTGTAAGGCCCTTCTGACCTCGGTCAGAACACGAGACACTGATGACATGATATAATGCTATTATTTGTTTACTGACACCATAATGTAAAATATGAAGTATAGGTTGTCAGAAATACAATCAACACAGAGCTCACAATATTCCACCCTTGTCCTCCAGACGATTTCCAAGGCAGGGAGAGTAAACAGCCTTCTCCCAGCTTTCTTAGTTTCCACAGCTGAGAGTGTAGGATGTTTACAGTACCTGTCACTCAGAGCTCTCGAAAACAGACCAAATGTCAGCAGACCTAGTACAGACTTCATCACTGATTGCTGGAAACATGCAGATGTCAAGGAAAGGGAGGAAAAAAGCCCATACCCATGACTATTTTATACCATACGAATTCCAATCAACGTTAAGTCCTTTGTGCACAAGTTGGGAGGTGTAAGAAAGAAGTTCAAAATAATGCTGAGCTTCAGCATCGCCGGGGGACAGCCACTGTTATTGCCGCCGTGGTATTGCAAGGCTTCCTGCCCGTTCCCTCCAAAGCACTCCTGAATGTCTTGAAGTTGTGCCTGCAGAAAAGAAAGGATTCACCTTTTTAATGAGTGCACGTAAACACACTAACAAACAAACAAGCAAGCAGAAAAATTGTTATTTGCATTCCGCAAGTAAAAGCCAGCATGTAATTTTTCCAAAGGACTGGAAGCTTTTAACTCAATTTAAAAGCAATAACCTAGGGTGCTGTCTTAGAGGAATGCCTACAATATCTGGCTTATTTTCAATTATCCGAGGAATGATGGTTCTGAGACACCTTTAAATACTGTGAGGAGAAGGATACTTTTAAAGACGTGGCTTGGTAAATTTAAGAGTTCAGCTACACAACAACAGATGACTGTTAACAGCAGTCTAGGTATGTCTGAGATTATATTTTCAGATTAAGTATTCAGTTTCCTTAAATATCTCACCTCTAAGGGAAAAGGAAAAAACAACATGAAAAATGAGAATCTAATCATAAATAACAAAAAGTTTTTCTAATATAGAATAAAAGCCAAAGTGCTCAGAAGAGAAAAAATTCCACTTAAACAGGTTTCAGTACAATATAAGAAACACTTTGGGACAAGATTATTAATAGTTTCTACTTCAAAAAACAATGCATGTGCAAAAAACCATGTGCAAGTGACTGGGGATCTGAACTGTCTTACAGAATCACAGCAACCTACTTTAAGAAAAGTTAATCTGCTATTGAAAAGGCAGAGGAGCTTTATTTATCTGAGAGCTTAACCTATCGAAGGGTTGCCCCAATACTGGTAGTGTTCTCACCATTATATGAACACCATTTACAGCACTGTATATTGGCCAGCTTTCTGAAGAAACTGGCATAAAGTACGTTTCAGTTAGACGAAAGTAACCGTACAATTTTCTCCCCTACCATTACCTGCATCTCATTCCCGTACTTCTGAAAATCAGACCACATATCTAGAAGCCTAGTTCTTGCCGTCGCAAAAATCCCTGGTGAGGATCCCTTTGGTCAAGGCAAAGAACTACAGCAGCAGGAGAGAGAAAGAGGGGAAGCGTGTAATTGCACGCCCCACTTTACCTTTCATAAGAAGGCCTACAGGTTTGCAGGAGCCCGAGAAGCTGAAATAAATCTGAAGGTACATATCATCTTCCCCTTCCAGTCTGCTACAAAATAATACAAACTGCAAGGGCAAAGGCAGCAAAAATTGCAAGAATTAAAAAGTTTCCTTCTCAAGCTCTCTGTCCTGAATAAATCAGTTCTCTGGTCAGCAGCTAAACAACCTACGCTAGTTCTGGGCTCAGAAGATGCATTTCTCCTAAAAATCTCCACTAATTTTACATGCTAACTGGGACCACGGGTTGGATCTCTCAAAAACACACAGCAGAGGAGAGAAATCCCTGTCCTTTAACCAAGCAGCCAAGCCAAGCCAAAAGCATAAAGTGCAGAAAGAAAATCATGGAGTAAATCTCGGAATAATCCAGGTGTGCACACACCTCAGGAGGTCATCTAGTCCCAGCCCCTGTTGGAGGCAGAGTCAGCTTCAAAGTCCCACGTGAACAGCTGCTAGAGACCTTACATGCCTCATTCAAGGTCTTCCAGATTAAGTACGATTTGCAGAAGACACTTCAACCTTTTACCAGACAGAGCAGAAAAATAACGTTCTGGTAGTCTCTGACTGAATTTACCACAGCACTCTCAACCTTTGGCAGACAGGCATCTGATATTTCTATTGTTAACAGATCTTATTTTGATCCTCTAAGGGCTATGATGAAACTTTTTTATATTCAAGTGGTCAATAATGGTATCATCTTGATTTGCACCTTTTATTGCTGTTGGTTAGAATTCCTATTTACTTTTATTTTTCCTGTACAATTCAAACTTCAGGGCTTAAAATCAGACAGTTGACTTTGAAAGTGTTAACCTATGTTAGGCCCTCTAACATTAAAACAGTTTTCCCAAGTTTAATACTTGGGAAATAAATGGAAACAAAAAAATTAACTCCCCCACAATAATCCAGTATGTCCCTAAGGCAAAAAACCCTCCTAACTCTGTAAATTCAGAAAGCATGGATATTGTATTTGCTAAAAGGTAAGTAGCAGGAAAAAAACCCAAAATGTCTGCTTTGGCTTTTTTTCTATAGCAAGAAAGAATTCTGCTTTCAAAATAAGCCTATGAACTATTGGAGCTGTTGGCCTCATATCTAAGAAGATTTATGAGAGCCAGTGCAATAACAGGCAACATACTGTCAGCACACAAAGGAAGAAAACTTGTCAAGGCAAATGAAGCAGTGACAAGGAAATACACAAGATGAAGGAAAAAACAATCCAGAAATTCAGAACAAGAAAAATCACAATAAAACCTAAGCAGTATATTATTGTCTCATACTGTTATGGAATCTCAAACACTTTTGGGACTTACTATATATTCTTCGGCTTCAGCACTTACATGAAAGACACAAGCGACTTAGGACTTTAAAAGTTGGGTTTGCATATATACTTCAGATACGCTTCCCACCAGATAGTCATAACAACTCCAAACAATTTAAGGAAATCTTGTGGTAAGAGCATTTATACTCAACACAGTATTTCCTGTCCTGAAGGGCTTACATTCAAAACAAGCGGCAGGGGAACACGACAGCAATGAAATGATTACATTAAGCACAGGTCCACTGTATTTCTACTGCTTCTCTATTGACTGCTTTTGACTTGCAAATCATTTCAGGTGACTTATTTTCACCAGTATTTATTAAGTCTGAATGATGCTTCTAAGGTGAGATACTTGGGAAGGGGTAAGAAGTCACAATACAACACATCCCTTTGCCAAAACAGATCCCTACCACTTCCTAGGCATAGTCCCTCATCTATGTCTGGGTACCCACAGAGCAGGACCCCCCCCCCACTTTCTTCGCAAAGCACGTCCTTCTATAGGTGTCTGAGAAGAAATAAAGCTGGGAATTTGCCAGCAAGTCCTGCGCAAAGCTAGCCTAAAATTCTGCAGCTGAGGGAGTTAAGGGAAGGCACTACCTGCACAGACAGCCGCACGGGTGACCACAGCCTCAGCAAAGCTATCGCAACAGGCAGGATAAACTGCTGCAAAAAAGCCTTCTCCCCCCCACCTCCAAGAGGCAAGGTGTTAGTGAAACAGTCATTTACCTGAGCCTAGCATCTGCTCTCCCTCCCTTGGCTTCATTATCCTACTCTTGAGGGATATGACTGTAAAAGATAATACAGAGAGTTACAAAAGAAGCAGCTGCTAAAAGAATGCAGTGCAACAACAAAACCCAACAACCCCAAAACCCAACTGAAGCACTGCCCTGCCATCACCTGGAAGAAAGAGATTCTGAATTGCACAATAGAGGCTACAAGGAGACTGCAGTTGTTCATTCGCTTTCATTTCACAACAAAGCACGAAAGGGAAGGACTGAAAAGAAGGCCTATTCTCTTCCCTTTTTAGCAAGTTAGATATTTAATTTCTTGTGATGACAAGAAGTTGGGTGCCAACATGTGCAAATTACTCACTGCTCGCTTTACGGAATATTTGTTAGTCAAGAACCACTCAATTATATCACCCAACAGCAGATGACTGGAAAAAATAAGAGAAAAATGACCCTCAGTTTGTAAACAGGGAGAAAATTATATATAGCGTGAGGTATAACACCTTTACAGCCTTGTCAGATGAGCTGACATCCTGCTACTTCCCATGCACTCGTGGCCCTCTGAAAAATCTGATCTTTCTGCTACCTCTGCATCAGACGCACCATTGTGGGTGGGACCCACCACCGGGGGACAGTATCACCGAATATTATGGATATTACAGCATTAGCAAAACTAATGAGGCACTACTTATATGGTAAGCCCTCTTATACTGCCTTTTACAAATGAGAAATGTCCAAAACGGTCTCCAAAACTTTCCTCGCAATTCATCCATAATGCACGCAGGGAAGGCTAATCTGCCTACAAAGAGGCTACCTGATCGCCCTGCAGTGACCCACTTGAGGGGCAAAATACTTGTGCTGTATCCCCCTCCTGAATAGAGAGCTTAAAAAGCAGCAGGCCTAGGGAAGACTTCAAGGTATTGAAAACTCTTCCTTCTTTGCCTGGTGGAGTCCTGGAGTAAAGATTGTGTGGTCTTTACATTTGGAGGTATATCCCAAATCACCTCTTTCACTGACCTGCCACCCCCCGAAAAGCAGCTAGCAACATATAAAGTACAACAGCCATGTCAATTTGAAGTCAGACTTGAGATTTGGACTTGGGAAGGAGCAGGCAAAGTGGCAGGCATCCTTAGGGCTCAGCTAGAGTCTGGTGGATCCCCCTTCATACGTCTCCATCCTCAGGTAGTAGCTGTGGACACCCCAAACTGGTCACTTCTGCTGTTCTCCTACTACATGGAGCAGCATTTCCCTCAAAATTGCCCAGTATTTCTTCTCACCTGCCTGCTCCTGGCACGGCGCACAGCTTCAGTGAACAACTTCTGGTCCTGGTTAGAATGATTTGTTACTGACTTTTTCCAAAAATACCCCTCTGGCATGGTTCTAAGATTACTTCAAGACCATGCCAGTGAATTCTATCTTTTTTTCTGTCCTGAGCATTCCGTATTACAGTTTGGATACATGCACTTACATGTCTGGGTATGTAAGGAGGAGCCCAGAGTCTCTGTCTGATGGGGAAGACCTAAAAAGGGAGGTGGATCTCAGGGCTCTCCTTTAGCAACTGTACGTGCCTTGGGCTTCGAAGAAAGAAAACTATCCTATTTTTAACCTAGCCAAAAGAAACATTAGTTTCAGCAATTTTAAACTTTTTTTAAACTGGGAGTCAGAAGCAAGACAGTGGGAGAAGAACAGCCACCACATAGAAGCCACAAAATACATTGGAACCGCCCAAAATACAAACGCAAGCAGACTGTAGATAGGTAATTGCCCCATCTTTGAATGAAAAAGATTTCAAATATCATACAAATATATGAACTGCCACCAGATGTCAGTACAGCCTAGAGAATTGCTAGTTCAACCCTCCAGGCTGATAAGGCTATTTATTTAACACACACCCCCACCCCACCAAACTGTCCGGGTACACAAACCCAGCCCTGCCATCAGTCCTGAATGGGAAGAGTCACACAAAATAGAAGGTCTCACTTTCATACGGAGAAGCAGCCCCGGGGGCCTGCCATATGGCCTCATTTGCATGTTATCAACTTGCAAAAAAATGAAACGCAAAGCTGGAAGAATAGGCATCAATTTCTACTGCTGCAGGACATCAAGAACTAGCTTGATATTAAATAATCTCTAATTAAGGTTCAATGCCCTCCTTCCTCCCGCTCATCAGACTCTCTAGCTACGGCATGCGTCTTTGCCCCACACATTCGCATTACCTCTGTTCCTAAATAACTTTAGTCTCCTTAGATTATGCTGCAAAGTGTTGGGGAATATTTAGCAATGAGGTTGCTAAGCTAAATAAAGCTTTTCTGCAAAACAAGCTTCAGCATGATTGTCCTTGTGCTACAGCAGAGGCTCCCTCCACCCTCTCCCCATCCGATTTTTGACGGGAGTTGTATGGAAAGTGTCTCTTGAGCATCTCCAGCTGAGGTGATTTTACTTAGAAACTTCTAACAGCAGCATTTATCTCATTTCTTCACGCAAATGGATATCAAAATTTACAACTTCTCAATGGTAGAAATTAGTTTCAGCAAGACAGACCTGGCACAAAAACATTCCCACTGCTCAACGTCCAAATTCAGTTACAGACTTTGCTACTAAAGCTATTAACTAGGAAAGTTTCACAGGCTACTTAAATAAAGGGCAGGACTTACTTTAGACCACTAGTGCATAGATTAAAAACAATCAAAAAAGGAATGAAACCACTCCCCCATCCCAAACATAACCTTTATTATTTAGTCTTAGCAAGAATTTTCAGCTTTGCTAGTTTATAGATCGAGCTTTCCATCCTACCACAATCAACAAGTCTTACTCTGAACCAAAAACACGTATTAAGAGAACACCAGAATTTGTAGAAACCAAGAAAAGACTTGTCAAGCGATTAAGAAATCTAACGTACGTCATTTTTGCTTGGCATAGAACCACTGGATGTTGGTGACATCCTGACTGCTATTTTGTGAGAAATATGCAGGTAAGCAAAGCAACGAACATGGAATTTTACATTAGGAAAACTTTATTTTTCATTCATTTCTTAGGTACAAGACTAATGTAAGAAACCAGGTTTATGGTTTTAATACCGGCTTATTGCATGACCTTACAAAAACCTCTTCAATTTTCTTACCAAATGTGCCAACTCACTGCACATATATTCTTACAGTCCAGCATAAAGAACTTCGAAAATGATATAATTTAAGGAAACTTTATGTTAAGTTAAAAACCATGAACAGAAAATGAACTTTTTAGGCTGATGGCTAGGAAGAGAATTTACTGAAACATCTCTGTCGTGCCTTATAGGGCAGTTTTAGCACAGCTCTGAGGTTTCAACTTAAGTTTTAAGCCTACCGCACTCTTAGCTTTCCTTTGTATGGTTTCATATCTCGAGTAAAATTGGAAGAGCAGCAAAAATACAGCTACACAGAAGCCTTTATGGAGCATTTATGTTTTCTTCATATAGATGCTGGACAACTTGTATATTAAGATGGAAAAGAGAGGCATAAAGATAAAAGAGAGGCATAAGATAAAAAGCAGAAAGGCAGACAGCATCCTTGAAGATTTACCTTGTACAATTCTGAAGGGGAGATGGAGTACAAACTACATAGAAGTTGAGCAGCAGCAACTGCAAAAAATGAATCTGAAGTAAACAGGAAACCCCTAAACCACTTAACATGGTATCAAAATTACGTCCAAAGGAAGAGAGCCTTTAATTTCGTACCTAAACTAAGCCCTGGAACCTCCCTCTGATTCAGGTGAGCTACGTAGTCTCAGAAGTTTCTCTTGGAGGAGTCTGATCACAGACTCAGGAAGGCAGGCAAGTTTTGTTGCAAACCTGACTAAGTGCTTAATTAAATATAAAACCTACAAGCATGTTTCACCTTGCTTTTGAGTTTCATCAGGAAACCTTTGCACAATTCCTGTTTTGTTCCATACAACTGCAAGTCTTTCTCAGGTTAAAACAAGAGGTAATTTATGTGCACTCTCTAAACTGGAATTTTTAATTCACGAGTCTTGGCTCTAATTGTAACAAAGACCCTTGAGGCTCATAGTTTCTCTCTGTTAACTTCTCTCCCTCAAATTCTCTACACGTAAACACTTGTTTCTACAACAGCTCTTCTGCGAGTCATTTTTTTCCTCACTTTTTGCACATTTAAAACATGCAAAAACCAACCCCAAGGGCTTCAGTTTTACACACGCCACTTGCTCAGTCCAAGTTCGATATGCTCAGGTGACAAGTACAATTCCACTCACGCTCTCTTCAGGAAATCTCAAGAACATTACTAGCACCAAGAGTACATGACTGAACAGCCAGCTTGCACACTATGCCAGAATAATAGAATAGCTGGCCCCTTTTCCCCAGAAAATCTAACTTCTTTGAAATCAAAAGTTTTAAGAAGTAAAGAAGAATTTCAGCTTCTGCAGGAGCAAAACTGCAAAGCTGTACTTAAAAGTTACTTAAGATTTCACATCAGCAGCAAAATTTGAGTAGAAAGAAGCTTACAATCAGTTACTATCTATTGCAACTTCATGTCCTAAAATCTCTGACTTCAAATTTCACCCTTGAGCGTCAAAGGGGTTTTTGCACCCTTCTCTAAATTACCTAAACTACGTTCAGCTAACCTCTAACATTTCCTCTACACCCACCAGGCAGCTAGCTCTGCTGTTGAATGAACTGCGGCAAATGGCATTCAAGCTGTGAGACTTTGATAGAAGCTGGCATTTCAATAGTTACAAGGCAGTATTTGCATAACCGACCAGATGGAGTATGGTGGATGCATCCTTTTTCCGCTACTGAAAAAAGTTCTAGATAAAGATACTTTTAAGGAAGGGAAATTGCCAATCTGCAATGTTGTCATTTTTACGTGGACAAGTAGGAATGAGGTTTGGCACAATGCTTGAAAGACTTGTACAGTCAATTTTTCTTGCCGCTGTTGGTTTAAGAGTGCTATTAAATTCACAGAGCAAGAATCAAGCAATGCAGGAAGCATTTCCTATTGCTAATGCTTAAGGTTACTATAACCGTGTTAAAATACTTCTGTTGGTTCATTTCTTTTTAATGATATTCCTTTTTTAAGGCTTTACAAATAAGTTTTATGGAAAAGTATGCATTATTAGGGAATTTCCATCCTTTAGCTATTTTTAACTTATTTTTAACTTAGCTAACACTGTTCTTGCCAAACTCCAAAGAAATTTGCGCTATTCCATCCCCATGAATTTTGAGTTGTCAATCATCTTTTCTGTGACAGTCCAGACGTAGCTCTCTTATTCAGCTACTTTCCCCACCCCCCTTCTCTCACACACACACACACACACACACACACCCACACACACACACACACACACCCACACCCACCCATCAGAAGATCTTCCATTTGTTTCTGAAGTGGAGATCCTGAACAGCTCTTCTGGACATCTAGTCTCTGGGTGTTCTACTTTGCAATTTTTAAAAAATTGCCACCTTTGTGAACATGGTCTGCAAAACTGCCTCTACTTCAAATGCGTGTCCAATGGTACATATGAAGTCTTTCTTCATGTCTCCATCGCTTCAAGAAAAGTATGCCTGCCAACTCAAACACATCATTAATTCTTGCAACTCCACCGACCCAGCCGAACACCCAGCCTTGCAGATTCTTTATGCATAAAATCTAAATTGCAGCCCTTTCAACCAATCCTTACGTTTCTGGCCCTTCTGTCCAGAGACTTTTCCTCATCCAGGTTCACTTTTACACAACGTTCTCCAATGAAGGGAAGGCAAAAATCTTGCTGTGACTCACATTCAGAAAACTACTGCCAGAAAGGATAGCCTGAGAAGTCATCCCTTTACATCCTCTTATGGCTACCCCTTCTTAGCTGAATCAAACAGCAGCTACTGTCATGGGCTAGTTCTATCACGGTCAACGATCATCTTTCCCTCCATTAAGCCACCTTCTCCACCTCCCGTTATCGCATGATGTCAGCCTCCGCCCCCCACATTACAGTTTCTATCAAGCCTCATTTGTGGTTTCCTCTACATTGCATCTTAACAGAAATGCAATTTCCAACTCCACAGCCTCCCTCACAGTCCTCCTTCTTCCTCTTCTCTTCACGCCGCCTACAAAAAAAGATTTAAGCAATGAACTGGTGTTACTGGCTTACCAGCCCCACCAGTGCTGCCCTGCCCCATGCTCCCCGCAGTGCATCCTCCCGTTGCGACCCAGAACTACATCAGGGATCTCACAGAAACCACGGTGCTCAGCACCACCGCACGCTGCAGTCACATGGAACATCTGACTGACAACTTACACAGTCATTTAACCCATTTTAGGCTCAGGCTGCCAAATTAACACCACCAAAGTAAAAACAATCGAGAGCAGTAACAGGTATTACCTGAAGCAGCAACCCTGAAACTAAAAAAAGGATTTAAACTCACCGCTTGAACACAAAGATAGTAACAAAACTCACCTGAACATACTTCCCTTTCTCCTAAATAGGCAGTAAACTTAAAACTTCTTCATTAGCATTCCGGTGAGGCTCATCACTATGGTATGTGAGCAGCCCAAGAAGATCAAGTTGCTCATCTCTATTAAACAACAGTTGCTGCAAACAAGCAGGGCTTCAGTTTTGCAGAAACTCAGCTGAGGTTTCTGTTTGGCAAAGACGATGCGCTTGAAACAAGGCATGGATCCAGATCCCGTTTGATCTGGTTCTTCCTGATGCACAGATTTCAGGTAAATTCAATGGCTCCTCTCCCTCCCCTCCACACAACGCAAAGCTTTTCCCTCTGTGTACTAACAGGATTAAGTGCCGCATTTAAATTTCATCAAACTCCACTTTGTTTTCTCACCCCCTCCCTGAATTAGCAGATCACTGCTGAAGCGGGCAACGAACACACGGCTTCTCCCACTCGTTAACATCACGGACACGCTGTGGCATGAATCCAAGCTCTGTTTTCCTGCAGAGGATACAGCTTCTGTGGATGTGAACAATCTCCAGCGAGAGCTTAACGCATCAGCCCATTTCCTCTGTTGGAAGGGAGTCTCCCAGCTCACGCTCTGAACAAACAGAGTCCCGGAGCCAGCCCATAGACAGTGTTTACAGAAACAGCAATGTCACCAATAAGAGAGTTTGGGGTACTTTGGTACAAAAATAGTTTGAAGGAAGGGGGAAAAAAAAAAAAAAAAAAGGCAAGCAGCAGTATTTTTTTTTTGCCATTAAAAAGTAGTAAATTAAGCATTACTCAAATGTTGATACATTGGCTTTTAGTTATTTTGTACAGAGGCTTCTTTAAAAACCACATCTATTTTACTGTGGTTAAAGTAAATCTTATGCTGAACAAAGGAACTGAAAGGTACCAATTTAGCAACAGTTCTATATTTCCATCCCTACCTCTCCTCTTGCTGCTTAACTTACACATGTACAAATAAGGGGCCCAAGTAGTGCCAATATAAAATAAAGGAACACTTTTTTGTTGTGGGTTTTTTGGTTTTTTTTTTAAATGCTCTGAAAAAACTATATTTTCACAAAGTTTGGGCAGTCTAAAGCAGGGGTAGCTGAAGTATTTACAAAGGTTCTGCACCATCTGTAATTCTTCATACATGCACTTTGACAACCCTATTTAATTAGCATCAACCTTTCACCACTTAGCATGTTGCTAAGTATTAGTCTATTTTTATTTTATTTATTTTAAGGAAGTGGAACAATACAGACATCATCAAAAATAGTACATCAAAATAGTACATGTTGTACCCCATATTTAAACAAATAAATACAGACGACTATAATCCAAGAGCAGGATATATAAACTCTAAGCTTCACGAAGTTGATGAGAGTTATAACTTTTAGAAAAGCTAGTCCATCTGGTAATTCGAAGCGTTTTCAATCTCTGTTACTAGCACGGGAATGAAGCAGAAAGCTGCTCTCGGCATGCATTTTGCCTACGAATCAAATTTGTAACATCATATGGTCAACGTATAAGACAAGGCAAGCAGGCACTAGAGAAAAACGCGTCACTTTTTTTTCTTGTTTCTACCTCACTTCCAGCCCTACAACCCGCCTGATGACTATGACAGACACAGCTGGTAGGAAACAGGAGGCAAAGAAGCGTCAGTCGGAGGCAACGTGAATATCCAGGCTCCATCCGAGAAGCAGGAAGGAAGAAACTCGAGGGTCAGCAACAGAAGATAAGGGCAGAGACAGGCTCCAGCATAGGAATTTTCGTAAGTAAATGGCCTGGCAATGGAAATAGTATTTTTAAAAGTTTCCATGCCTCCTCCCCCATCAAGGCTGCTAAATCGCATCCGGTTGCCCTGCTCAGGGCTGTGAATCATTGTGCTAACCTGGAATGGTGCCACTCACCTCCAGAGCTTCTCTCTGCTACAAAACTTAGCAGGGTACTTCTCACAAAAAGCAATTTGCAGGAAACCCCTTCTAGACCCAGCCACCAAACAGTGGACAGAGGCTTCGTTTTCTTTCCCAAGTCTTACAAACACTAGGAAATCTTAGAAGTAGCATAGGAAAAAAAAATAAAATGAAATTAAAAAAAAAAAAAAATCAAGCAACACCTACGGTTCTGCCTGTGCCCTTCCTGGCTAAAGATGAGAGCAGGCAGCTAGTATTTCAGTTTGCTCGATGTAAGTGACCTCTCCAACTACCACCCCGTATTAACTTCCTGACCAAGCTAAGTGAAAGCCTGCCAAGTATTAAAGGGAGAAGAAAGGGATGTAAGCAGCTCGGGTACTTCCTTTCTGGAGATATTTTTGACGAGCGCTGCAACTCTACGGGTCTTATCTGAAGAACTGACATGTTAGGCAGGGTTCGGCAACATCCCGATTTTACCTTGTGCGCTAAACACAAACCCGAAAAGAGGGCTGACGGCGAGTGCCACACAGGCCATTCGTTAGGAGGCTATGCAAAAATAATCAGAGCACCCTGTGATGAGATGAAAAAGCCATGATGTCTACTTTCTCTCCTATTCTGACATGTTTCTAGCTAGAAATGCCCTACTCCGTTCAAAGTTGCAGCGACTGACATTTGCCTGCTCACAGCCCCGGCGGGCTGCACAAGCTGCACTGAAGCTACCGCAGGACAGTATCAGAACTGATTCTGTCGTCGCTGTTAGCCACTTCAGCAGAGGTCAAAAACCGAATTTAAGCAGCACGGTAACATATACACCCTCTTTGTAACAGAAAATCTGTCCTGGTGCTGTTCACGCCAGTGCCAGGAAATTTTGTTCTCGAGAGCCCAGCAACATGACACCTCCTGCCAACACAACAGTAATGTCAAAAGATGCTAAAATGGGAACCGAAGAGGAAGTTGAAAGTTAAGTTAGGTTCAGATTTAAATTTTTTAAACAATAAAATCCTCCATTCTGAAATGATAAACGTAGAAGTGAAGACTGAATAATGTTCAGTTTCACTTTGTGCATCTTCAGATTCTTTAGAAAGGCAGAGAGTTGACACAAATTTTCTGCAGCAGAATTTGCTGCAAAAATAGTAATTTCTCCGACAGATTTGAAAGCATACACCTTGTTTTCTAAAACGCAAATATTTTACTCTTATTAAGTTTAAAGTGACCGGGAACTTAAACCAAGATCTGACACAAATCATACTAGAAAAACATAATATGTACTAGCCTACAAGAATTACTGCATTCAAGGCCCTTAGTTACTTTTTTTGGTCAGCTCAAAGAAAAACTTTTGTCCCACCAGCTGATAGTTCTCTCTTAAGAGGAGAAAACTGGTTCTAGCTAATCTATTCCAGCAAATTGAAGCAGAGTACTAGCAACATAAGGCAAAATGCAATCATATCAGAGAGATGATTTATTGCTTACCATGAGAACTAGATGATTTATACCTTCAGACGTCCTTTTCAGTAAGCAACTGAAATTCAATGCAAACTATTTCTCAATATATGATGTATGTCACAACCCTGATTTAGTTCATGATGCAATTTTTAGCACATGCTGTTTCCACTCACATACTTCACATGACAGAACAGATTTGCTGCAGCCGTGGAAACATCTTTAGAAAGTTAGAACCAACTTACTTTTAAAGCAAAAATGCTGTATCCATACATTAGAAGTTGAACTGTACAAGTTTTATTAGGAGCTACTGAATCTCTAGGAACAAAGGTACTACACTAGTATCTAAAACAGACAGCAGACACTCTACAGATGCAGTTAGGAGCATTTACTTGTTCAACAGCTTTCATAGAGGAGAACACATCTGCATATAACACTATCTTGTAACGCAATACACCTAGCAAATGTAGTCTGCCACTGGTTTAGAAAACAACTCTGCAAGAGAAGCATTGACAATGATATGACCAAGTCTAGTCACCCACGTCCCAAGACATCAGACAGCAAGTGCCAGAAGTCTGAGGGACTTAAAGCACCGATACCCTTCCTAGAAACATTTTAAATCTATTTTAGCTACGATGAATGAGTACACTTAGTTCGGCAAGAGAAGTTGTAGACAATAAGCACTCCTGAACACAAGGCAGACCGCATGCACCTCAAAGTGAGTAGCCAGGCAGGAATATGTAAGCTTCAGCCTCGCTGTGCAAGCGCCTTCACGAACATCAAACAGTCACTTGGCAGTGGAAAAAAACCACATGTATAACCACAGAAAAAGTAGTAGACAGGCTTAGAACTGGGTCCAGCTGACACTACTGCAAGGAAGATGCTTCCCATACCTTTATTTTACGCTTGCAGCTTTTTGTCTGTTTCCTAATGAGGAACAGTTGCCCCTTCTTCCCCTCAACATACATCTACTCAGCAGTATAAGGGCTAAACCAATCTTAAATCAGCGATACTGACAAAAGATCCAAATAATGCTGAAATAACACTGTCCTCATAAGCAGCAACTGCAAAATGCCCAAGGTGAAAATGTGTTCAGTTCCAAATTTTAATTATTCAAACTCTGTACTGAAACACGTTCTCCTTTTCCTAAAGCTACCAATGTAATTCCATTTAATTGACATGGAAAACCTGCAGATCCTCCTGTTGAGGAGGAGAAATGCTCAGATTAGAAAACTTGCACATTATTTTTCAGTAGGAGTTCACAGCTCCTTTACAATCGGATTCTCAACTCAGCACACTGACATGGACGGAAGCCTAACAGAAAAATAAGATCTTTTAACAAAGCTGATACCTGCAGTCAGTTCCTCTCAGGAATGAAACACCCAGCTTTCCAAGACAGCACCAGATACGTTCATATAACGTATCTTTGCGACAGAAAGGAACAAAAGAACAACAAGGCTTCTCTACAGATTTCCTCATACAAGACATGAAATCCTTCTGTGTAGATAGTTGCTATGGTGCAGACTTAAGGGGGAAAAGAGGGGAGATCAGACTTCTTCTTTACAGGTTTCCAATATGCTCCACTTGATCCATCTTGAAATTGAAACCGTTTACCTGCCTGTCTTTACGCTGTCAGATGGTAGAGGACAAACACAGCGTTAGTAACTTTACAAAGCTCCCACGTGTTCTGCATAGATCTAGAGAAAAACATCCACATGGATTAGACGACAGACAGGAGGGACAATATTGTTTCAAAAACGAATAAAAGCCATACTAAATTCTGAGAGACTTACTCAAGGGAAAAGAGACTTACTCTGGGAATGAAATGCCAGATTATCTTTGAACACTGTCAACACTTCACCACAACGTAACGCTGCATGGACCTATAAAAAATACGCTGTTTTGACATTCTCAGGCGAAATCCTGATTCTTCCTAGAACTTCTTACACAGGTTTTATCCAAACAGGTATGCCTGGCTATTTACAGATTCAAGAAGAATAAAACAAAGAGGCTTAGGGTAGGATTCAACTCTCGATAAGACACCTAAACCATATAAAGACACATAGACTTCTCCTACAGTCAAAAAAGCCTATAGAAAGATTCAGTTTACCCTACAGCAGACACTTTGGGTGTAATTCAGGTATCTAGGTGTCGGTATCTGCTGTCAGTTTAAACATCCTGGGAGTTCCACCTCACTCGCAGTTGCCTCCATTGCAAACCCTGCAGGTCCCAGGCTGTATCCATCAGCATTATGCAATTTTCACCAACGCTTCAGAGATCCTAATTGGCACTATGTTTAGGCAGGTGACCAGAGGGCTGCTATCCAGGCCTCACTGACTCTACCAACTAAATTTTCACCAACTATGAAGAGAGAGAACATAGAAACGTGGTGCAAAAGTATAAAACTTAAATGGTTTCCGTCAGTCACGAGCAGAATGCACCCTTTATTCTTTTGCCAATTGACAAGAAGATAGCTATCACTTGTACAATAGTCTTAGGCTATTCATTATTGGGGGGTTTGGTGCTATACCAGAGATTTGGCCTTTGCAGTCACTCCTCTAGGGTCCCATCTTCTAAAGAAGCAGCCAAATGTAATTTCTTCCCTAGATCGATTATTCTCCCTTGTCAGAAGATTAGACTAGAACCTTTTTGCCAAAGTCTTCTGTATAACTTGCCTGCATGAACTGCCCTAAGCAACTTTTCCTTAGTATAGTGCATAATACCCACTCATACAGAACAGGTTAGCTCTCCCGTTCAGTCAGTGACCAGTCTGGCTCTGCCATATATTGTGTTTTTAATGGACATGCAGGGTGGGGTAGAAGCAACTAGAGCATCCAGGATAATTCTAACGTTTCAGAACTTAACGACGCAGTCTTCCTAAAATAAGTACAAAGTTCCCCGCACAGACAGAGATGCCTTTAAAGACCTCCAGAGGGAGATGCTGTCTAATTTTTGGCATCTAAATTGCTTCAAACGTCCATCTTGGGCATCATTACTGGCCACACCAGCATCTTGCTATAGCCTGAATATTCTACTCTCCGTCAGGTTAGGAATATGAAATTAAAAAGTAAAGAAGAGAGGAAACAAGACCTATGACAGCTTCCAAATTCTACGGCAGTTTTCTTGCTGTCTTTAGACTGCAGTTTATTCATCCCCCACCCCCAATGCTACTGTTTGCCATCATCTGTTTCTCTTTCTTTACCTGCTTACTGTTTGAACAAAGTTTAAAAATACCATTTTCCACATCATCACATATACCTGGAAAGCTTAACTAGTGTCCCAAAGCACTTGCTCCCTACTGCTAGCAAACAGCCTAAACTGAAACAGCAGCATCTAATCTCTGTTTGTGCTACTACCAGCACCACAAGGAATTTGAAGAGGGAAAAAAAAAAACAAAACCAACAAACAAAAAATACACTGGAGGGTATGAGCGTAGACTTCTTTCCATTATTCTTTGGTTCCTCCATCTTCTGGGATTTGTTTCCAAAAGAAGATCATTAATCTCCCGGCTGTTAACCCAGAAGCCCTCCTGCTTGCATTCTGTCTACAGAAATCAGACCTTCACCAAGGCCAGACTTGGACAGGACAACTACTAACTTTTAAACGCTGGAGAAAGTATTGTCCCTTCACTGTAAGGTTTACAAGCACACACGGTTCTCCTTTCCCATTTATTTAACAAGCATCTGAATGATTCTGCTAACGTAGCTATAACCCAATTCTCACAGCCCGGAGACGAGAGACACCGCGTAAGGAAACCACCCTGCACCCAGTGCTTCTATAGCTATACTCATTACACACAATCCACCCAGTAGTAGGAATATTTAACAGAGTCACAACGTTCCCGTGGAGAGAGAGCTGAGATCTTGTCTGAATTCATTCCAAATCTACTGCAAACAGAGAAGAGGTTTTGCCAAGGCAATTTTGGCAAGTATTTCCAGCAGTATCCTGACTTGCCAAACTGCATTTGGATTTTCCTGAACTTATTTACTTGTTCAGCATGCTCGCAGAAGTAGAAACATTTGTTGCTGCAGAGAATTTGGCTTACTTTGAAGACCTGGAACAACAGTTAAAAGATGAATCAGAGACTGACTGACTTAGGAATTTGATCTATTAACCTCAGCTCGTAGTGGTGGTGTATCCTGAAGTGTTAGAAGTAATCCATAGCTCAGCTACTTCAGGTCTGAGACCGGACAACTCTCTGAACTCTCAAATGACATTTTTAACGTGTTACTTTTATATAGCCAAGTTCTACTCCTTTCAAAAACACCATCCAACACAAGCCGTAAGACAACCCTGAAGATCCTGTAGGAGTCAAAACAGCACAACTACATTTTATGACAAAACCAGCATTCTTTGCTGACTGCGTGGAGATAAATCCTAAAGGCCTGATTTTCAGAAGACATTAAGCATTCCATCTCTCTCGCTCAAAAACAGAGTTACGGCCCTTCAGGACAGACACCTTTAGTTAAAGGCTGGTCCCTCCCACACTGTTGTCCCCACCCTCGCTCCCCCCAGGGCTGGTCAGTGCTCTGCTTCCACCCTGTCACGGGGGCATGCAGCAATGCTTTTGATCAGACGTGTCAGAGGTACACCGGTGACATATTTTGCCTGACAGAGTCACGCTCAACTGCTCGACTCAAAACCCGGAGTGAAAAAAATCAAAGTATTCCAAAAGCATTATCTGCAGCGGTTGTTTTCAAGGTTTTGGTACTGTTTCTCCATTCCACATTTTCAGCTTTACTAGCTTGCTTTTTCTTATTTTCCTTTTTTTAGCTGAGCAAGACACCACTTCTTCATGCCTCCCTCTATTCCCCTATACCTCCTAACAAGCCCCACTACCTTGCAATAGGCCAGCAACCTTGCCTTCCCTTTTCCAACACAGAAGCCACGTACGAGGTCATAGCCATGGTCCAACTATCTTCAGGGCACATACTGCTAGAGAAAAGCACAAAATACCACCCAGGCTTACATAGTGTCACTTTTCTAACTCCTCACTGTTACAATATAAATTTATCCTGGAGGCATAACATTTCATATAATTTTTTCTTTTGCCTTTTAAAAGCACATATTCTTACAACTCCTTCAACCCATTATCCAGTAGGCACCTACAAGGCATTTTTCACAAACAGAAAAATCAAGTATAAACATAGCTAAATTTCTGGTTTCTAAATGTGTATATATACATTTCAGTTGCATTCAAGATGAACAGTACCAACTTGCTTCCCGAGAGATACAAGTAGACTGCTATATGACCTGTTCCCATCTTCACAGTACCTTTCCAATATTTAATTCACTTGTAAGCTAACAGGAATACCTCTGGTTTCCTCTAGATAAACCAACAACAAAAAAAGAAACAAAGAAGATAAAGAATCAGTGCCTACCTCTCTCCACCCCAGGAAAACATACCACTCAACAACGATTCTTTATTGATAATTATAGTTTTAAATCTGTTCACCAATGTTTAATCCCTCTGAAACAGCATATTTAGACTTTTAACTATTTCAATGTCTTCCATCAGGATGTCTGGGTTGCCAAATCCAATATCCTGAAATGCATCATAAAGGCTAGTGTTTGTACGAGGCTACTAATCTGCCTGACTTAACACGAAATAAAATAAAAAGACGACACAGTAGATGAGTTCCATTTCCCAGTACGATTTACTCCACTTACCTACTTTGGTCCAAGTCCTATTTCAGTCCTTCTGTCCAAAAGCCATGTCAAGCTGACAGGCTATGAGCAGTCCTATGCTCTACTTGCCCAGTTAAGGCCCAGCACCATTTTGTTTCTATCTGTAATCTGGAGTATTCTAATTTTAGATTAGCAGTCCACAGAGTTTCTCGTGTTACTCCTCTCTAACTCCTTGATAGAAGTTATTGGCATCTTCTAAGTTATGTCATATTCTAATAGCTGTTGTTAAACATCCTCCTGGCTTGCTAAAGTGGAAAGAATGCCATCAACATTTGTATCTGACCAAAATCTAGCTTTTTAACCGCATACCTGACAAACCTATCAAGTATTGTTGTCTTTAGGCACTGCTCTATGACTTTGACTTCTACGTGGTCATGGAGCACCAACATTAAAATTACTTCTGTTTCTAATAAAAATCTTTCTTTCTCTGAGTGTCCAGCTGTCCTCCCTCCCTCCATGTCATTTTCTTACTAATTTTGTACATTGCTTCATTATCTGCTAATTTATATTCATGGAATAAAAGCTGACAGCCATCTATTTAGGGATTTCTGGTGGCAGGAGGAAGGGGAAAGAGTATTTTTAAGAGCCGTTTCCACCTCTATTCTCGGACATTTTATCTTTGCTGCCTCCCTTGATTGTGGATTCTTCCACAACTAGTAAGATTTTTGTAAGCCATTCCAAAGTGCTCTGCTTTTTCTGTTCATATTTCATCTTCCACCTTGTGTTGTTCAAAAGCTTTCTACCTTTTGAATTTCCTCCTTTGAGAAAAAAAAGATTGTATTCATCTGACCACATACAGACTTCTATAAGCCAAGATACCCACACCTGAGCTAGTTATCCTAGACTGACTTTGAAGATAAAGGAGAGGAATAAACAGGGCAGCTGGGGACACGTCATCCTATCCTTAAATATATGCCTAAAATAAATCGCGTAAATTGTCCTGTAAAAGGGCCTCTCCTTCTTCATTAACGTAAGCCCAGAACCATCCAGCCAGGACATATTTAACTACAGCACAGCAATGTGAATCCTTTTCATAGGTATTTCCTATCGACTTTCATGAACAATTAAATCTTCACAGAGCGTTCAAAGGTAATGATAACCACACAAACCCACTGTGGGACAGAGAAATCACATTTCTTGTGTTTTTCCCACCTTAAGACACCACCATATTTACTTTCAGAATCTTAATTCCTATTTGTTTCTTTGTGAAGAAGCTTAATTGCTCAGAAAGTAAGCAAGTAACCATTTTGGAGGTACTCGGCTGATTCACAGATACCTATATGTACGTGACCTGCCAAATGGCTGCTATACCATTTCCAGGGCCACCTTTGGCCACAGCTGTACACCTGCAGGGTCACAGCCCCAGGCCTCATCCAACAAGCTCTGCAGAATACATACAGCCATTTCAAACGGGTCTGGCCTGTGTCTTTGAAATATTTGTGAAGATGCTGCTGTACATGCAAAGTTCTTAGAGAAGAGAGCTGGAGAAGGTTTAGCAGACAGGACATTGTGCCAGCCCTGCAGAACCATCTGAATGTTGCTTTATACTCTTTTCCCCACTGCTCCTAGTTGGTTCTTGCCCTGTAAGTCTAGGATCTAAGCTAGTTTCCTTCCTTTCGCTGCTTTCCATGCATTACATAAAAGCTACAGTTACTGGCCGGAGTGTCTCAAGGGACATCACTAGTCCTACAAAAGACGAAAAACTCTCATAGCAGGTACAGTTTCAAGGAGTACTGAGTCCAGCTCTGGGGCCCCCAACATAAGGAGGACATGGATCTGTTGGAGCGAGTCCAGAGGAGGGCCAACGAAGACGATCAGTTGGCTGAAGCACCTCTGCTATGAAGACAGGCTGAGAGAGTTGGGGTTGTTCAGCCTGGAGAA
>JAVKLA010000014.1:4838696-4857234 GCA_034782735.1 Sagittarius serpentarius
GAGCTTGTCCAGGTCCCTCTGGATGGCATCCCGTCCCTCAGGTGTGTCAGCCGCACCACTCAGCTTGGTGTCATCAGGGAACTTGCTGAGGGTGCACTCAATTCCACCATCTACGTCATTGTTGAAGATATTAAACAGTACCGGTCCCAGTACGGACCCCTGAGGGACACCACTGGTCACCGGTCTCCATCTGGACATCAAGCCGTTGACCCCTACCCTCTGGATGCGACCATCCAACCAATTCCTCAGCCACCGAACTGTTCACCCATCAAATCCATACCTCTCCAATTTGGTGAGAAGGATGCTGTGGGGAACCGTGTCAAAGGCCTTATGGAAGTCCAGATAGATGACATCCGTAGCTTTTCCCTTGTCCACCCATGTAGTGACTCCATTGTAGAAGGCCACTAGGTTGGTCAGGCAGGACTTGCCCTTGGTGGAGCCATGCTGGCTGTCTAGAATCACCTCCCTTGTCTTCCATGTGCCTCAGCATGGCTTCTAGGAGGATCCATTCCATGATTTTCCCAGGCACAGAGGTGAGGCTGACAGGTCGGTAGTTCCCAGGGTCTTCCTTTCTACCCTTTTTAAAAATAGATACAACATTTCCCTTTTTCCAGTCTCCAGGGACTTCACCTGACTGCCATGACTTTTCAAATATCATGGAGAACGGCCTGGCAGTTTTGTATCAGAAAGAGAGATTCTTCGTGTTTCTCTCAGGCTGGCATTTTCCACCCTTCCCTTGCAGCCGTGACCGCTTGTCTCTGCCTCTTCTCTGGCTGTTTCCAGTCACAAACAAGCAACACATTCTGGCTGATGTTCTGCTTCCAAGCAGCACGGCCTACGTAGTCTGAGCTTTTGAGTGAAATTAGTGTTACGCCATTTTCCTTATTCCAAAAATGTTTGTACTAAAAAAGTTACAAAGTTAGGCACTCCTCCAAGCGACACATTTCAGCCATACCAAATGATTTTCTGCATAGTCCAACTTTTGGAAGAGCTCTTGGTTTTATAATGTCTCGCACAAGAGGATCTGATGTGGGTTGGCTGATAGATACAACCATAACGAACCTGCTTAGTGAATAATACTAAGATTGGGCAGTTCTGCCACTTCATTTCTGATGGAACCAATAATTCAGAAGAACACACCGTTCCAAAATTAGTTTTCTTCTTCATGGTAATGATGGTTTCTCATCTGCAGGAGATGTAATGTGAATATACATAACATTCGGGCAAGAGAGGTTACATCTTTGCCCTCCGCTATTGTCTTCAGCGCTGGAACACAGCCATGGGCTGCTTTGAAAGCACAGCAGACAGCTTTTTGAAGTGGCCTCGCTGGTAAAGAGGACAGCAGCAGATGTCCAATTCGGTACTGCTACCATGCACACAGTGAGTTACAGTTAGGGAACGGTATGGAGTGTTTAACCTTCAAACAGGATGATCAGAATAACTGTAACAGTGTCTTGCATTTTTGCTGCTCTGGACCTCAAAGCAAAATTAACACAGGTTAGAAAATACTACTTTACAATTTAATCAAAAGTGACTTTGAGACTTCAGATCTCAACTGTAACAAAATATTCTTCTTGACTGATATGGTTCGATCTAGTGCCTCACAGGGATGCCCATAATATCCCCAGTATTACCAGTTACCCTCTTGTCTCTCCATAATTATTAATACCATAGTTTAACTCCACACAGCATAGTAAAAGAAGTATATGCTAATGAAAAAGACCTGAGTTCCCTGACAAAATGACTAGATATGACATACTGACCACGATGGCATATGCTTGCTATCTCTGGTGAGCTTCACTGGACAGTGCAACAGTTAATTCCGGAGACATGCTGTGGTTGAAAAAATTAAAAAAAAACCAAAACCAAACAAAAACCAAACGACCATCACCAGTTCTCAAAAGATGCAGAAGCTCTGTCTATTTTCAGGCCATGTTATCAAACCGTTTGCAACTTACATTTAAAACAACAAATCCCTAAATGAGTAGCGAGCAAATCGACGTACAGATACAGACGTGATAGCTTCAGTGCCTGCGTTTGCTTCACGGTGGGTATTACAGCTCGTCTTTTGTCCTAACCTGGCAGCTTTGGGAGAGGATTAAGGATTTTTCCAGTACTTGTTTTGAACTGCATTCCGCTATTGTCCGATAGCATCGTTAGCTGAAACCTTAGCCATGAAGTCAAAGTGAAGCCAGGCATGAGGAAAATCTTCAGTACTGAAGGCCAGCAATAAGGGCAATGTGACTTTGAATTGTTGTTTAAAGAACGAAGGGCCCAGTTTTGCCATTCTGGTATCAGAGGAATTTTCTCCTTAAGTTGTCTCGCTAAAGGCGACTGGACAATTTAGTTAGTGCCACTTGGTATTAGCAAAAAGCAAAAATCTCCTAATATTCAGGGGCAAACATTTAGGTTATAACTAGAAATATTTCTAATAAATGTCTTTGAAGACACAGACAGCAGTTCTCCTGGTACAAGATCTTACATATTTATTTGAATTTAAAACAAGTTATATTTGTAATATTGTAAGAGAACAGTAAATGTCTGTAGCTCTTTGCCCCTTCTGCCAGGAACAGACCAGAAAATATTAAACGTCTAATTTCCTAACAAATTAAAATTTGGAGTAGAGGTGAATACAGAAACAAAAGAGGGGAGAACATGAAGTATTGTATTGCAAGAACTGGGATTTACTCATTTTTGGACGGTCTGGTGATGGTAAACGCGTGTAATGTTAAGAGAGGGCCTGTGCATGAGCTGTTAAGGATCAGGGCCCTGTGTACATTGGGGCGGTGCCATCAAACAGCCCGAACTAACAATTCTGGTTTGCAACACAAGCTGCTCAGTTCACACTTACCACATGAGTTTCGTAAAGCTTCTCTTCTAGTTCACACTTACCACACGAGTTTTGTAAAGCTTCTCTTCTAGTTCACACTTACCACACAAGTTTCGTAAAGCTTCTCTTCTCTAGCTGAATGTCTGGGACAAGAAAGCAAAGTAATTAGTCCACATCCTTTGCTTTTTATCTGAGATAACTTTTCTCATCGACTAAAAGACTTTTTTTTGCCAAAAGCTACTTTCAAGCTCCAGGCTTTCCATGCTGTTCACTAAAACGTTTGTACAGTAAGCACAGTATGAGGAGCGAACAAGTAACACCATAATATTTAATCACGTTATTACTTTGCTAATATTAAATCACTGAACATGTCATTCATGTTTAGCGTCTTATTTTCTATAGTAAATTACCAGTAAAAGTAAGCAGTAGCAATTTTCTTACAAGTTTAGCTGGTGGAGCGTAATTAAGGATTGTATCATGCAGGGACAAAAAAAGAGTTGACTTAAAGAGCATAACTGTAATTCTTCCATTTCGTAACATGCCAGTGCTTGATTTTATGGCTTTCTTTTAATGTAGCTTTTACAAGTAATTCTCTTTAAATTTGGAGGAGAAAAACCCCAAAGCGTCATAGTCATACCTGTCTGACATTGGCACATCGGGGGTGAAATGTTTAGGTTCCCCATACAAACCACGGCCACTTGAAGCAGCGTGCGTTCGCTTGTAGCACTAGCTTATTCTCCGTAGATGGACCAGCACCAGAACAGGTCTGCTCGGTGGGTTTCAGCGGGAGCGGCAGCCACAGAGGATTCAGGGAGCTTGGGTATCGCTCCAGGACCTGCCACGCTGTGTTTTCACGTGACAACTGTTCCACCTGCTCCTCTCGAGGAAGATCCATTGATCCACAGTGCTTCCCTACCCGCCCGCCCCTGCCAACTGCCCCCAATCTGCCTCATTCCTTCCATTTCTTTTCATTTTGTAAGGTTCTTGGAGATCTGCCGACACAAAACGGTGCTGGAGAGGCAGGTGCTCTTCCCAAACACTGCCCGTGAGACAGATCGGAACAAAAGAAGAACGAACCAGAAAGGGGAACGTATCTGCCTGATCAAGTGACGAGCACCAAGAATAAATGAAACCAAAGATAGGAGATCCATATCCTCCTGTTACACCTGTAGAACTGGTAATGAACCTGTTTTTCAGGTCTCAGTAGTTGCAATAGCAGAGATGCTGAATTTCCATGTCCTTCAGTTGTCCACAACAGAAAATACGCTTTATGGGCAATTGCACGTTTTCAAGTTAATCATCAGGAAAGTCCTGGAGGACACTGTTACTTTCCTGCAGAGATGCCTTTTAATTTAGCCAATGTGGTAGGTCTCTGATGGCTCTTAGACACTAAAGGGCCTAGAGATCCACTGTGAAGAAGCAAGGTTGTGTCCCCGTGCTGAAAGGAAGGCTGCAACTGGTGTTTGGTGAAAGACCTCTTTCAGCTGAGCTGCGTGTCTGCTCAGGCCCTTATCCCTCCCTCGTCTCCGCATCCCTCCCTCATCTCCGCATCCTGCTCTCATTGTCAGTCACTGAATGTTTCCTCTCGCTGGGGCTTTCACCTGGAGCAGCTCTTCCAGACCCAGAACAACCTGCTTGGTTCTCATTACTTTCATAGTCCTTTCACAGCAGGTTTCAAAAGTGCGCTAAACTGATGGCACTGGAATAGCTGGATGGTGCCGGAATAGCTGGAAAATTTCTGTACTAAGGCTTATAGCACTGCTTTAGCTCGCACTCCCATCTCCTAGAAGCCAGAGTTTTCTTAGAACACACTACTCAAAAAGCGAAGTCTAGTGACATCACAGTACACAGATTTGAATGGAATCTGCATTTTTTCCATGAGCTGAATGATTTAAGACCTGTGTTTATTCAGCAAGGTTGGGAATGAGCTGCTGTGGCAGTAAATTAACGATGACAAGCTCTGACTGCCAGGCAGTGCTGCTTATAGTAGGTCATTGCTCTCCTCAGTGCTTGAGACAAATATTGGATTCATTGGGGGATCTTTCAGCAGAAGGATCGTTTGTTGAAAAGCAGCTCTGTCAAAGTGACTTTGCTGTTGAACATTTTCTAGCAGTCCCAGAATCCGAAGTCTGACTTATTAATTAAATCCTATCAGCACACGCTCTGAAGAAACCAGCATGGCTGAACTATGTCTCTGCTAAGTGAGATTAAAGGATGTGACAAAAGTTTGTATACTATGCCTCAACCCACATTTCCTGTAAAGGATACAGCTTGTTATTTTTCAAAATATGCTGAATATATTTTCTTTATATCTTGGTTTATTATGACCCGTGGGAGCAATTCTAAAACTGAAACATGCACGAACTAAAGGAAAAAAATAACTGGACTATGCAGGAGGAGCTGGCATATCCTGACTGTATTCTCTCTCCTATGAGGGAACAGATCAGAAGAAATTTGGCCAGATTTTCTCCAAAAGGAACACATACTTAGAAAGAACCTTTGCTTAAACATTTGTCAAGTAATTTTTCAAACAGATTTATCGAGCTAACTGACACATAAAGAGAAATAAAGCCTACCTTAACACGAACAAAGGAAAATAGAATTAAAAAACCTATTAGTTAACACGTAGCTGAGAGTACTGTCCTATAACGCTTCTATGGGCTCGTTGGAAACAGCGCCTAGTCCCACAGCATGTGACACACATCTTGCAGTCTGCTCTGTGTTGGGCAGTTACAACGCACTGAGCCTGTGTGTTCAAATTAGTCCTTGACAGGCAAACGATTCCCTGAGCCCCAGCAGTGAACGCTGTACCCACACACAGGCAGCTTGGTGCCAGCCTCCCCCTTGCCATCTCTGCTCCTCACGGCAAGCCCCAGGCACACCCTTCTCTTGCCGTTCAAATTTTTTTGGCTGCTGTTGTGTTTTTGCACCGCTCCGTGCTTCCTCCTGGAAGCCGGGGTCGTTACTGCGCAGCGCTGCCTCCCCGCCGGCAGCCGGCCTTCACGGCCAGCCCGCTGCACACAGAGCAGCAACATGGAGATAGCGGAATAAATCCTGAATTACTCACTCAGGCACTGGCATATAATAAAATCAGCATAGTTCGGTACCGCAGTAGTTTACTGGGTATTACTGCGGTGCCTAGCTCAACTTTGACCCAGCCTGTATAGTCACCATCGGAGGGGGACTTGTGGAGAGCCCGTCGCCGTCTTTGCTCCGCTGGAGAGCATTTTCTTGGCTGCTCCTGCGCCTTTTGCTGATCCTTCTCTGCCACACCAGAAAAAAAGGCAGGGCCCTTTTTCTGAGTCCTCCTTTCTTACGCCGAGGCACTGTCTAGGAGCACTCCCTCGTCTTTGGTTTCAGCTCCACTGCTCTTCCCAGTCTGCACCTACTTCACACAGCCTGTGTAATGTGGTATTTCGGGCTCACAGCATCACTTGCTAAGCCACCCGACGGCAGAAAGCCCACCTCCACGTTGCACCGCGCTGCGGTGGTGCCGCTGCAGCCGTGACCCGGCCGCTGCTCGCTCGCTCCCCCTCTCCGGGAAGCACGGTCCTCGTTCTCCCGCTCCTCGCTCCTCGTGCGGGGCAGATGTCTCGAATCTGGAAAGACTCATTGCAATTGTCCACCACAGTTGTGTCTCTTTAGCTTCGGCTGCCCCTATTTCTGGCCACGCCTGCCTTTTGCCTTTGAGGGTGTAGTGAGAAATTGGTTTGAATGTCACCCCCTTGGGCACTGAATCGGGGGCAGAGGCCGCTGCCACGTACCAAGCCTCCCCTCCGAGAACAGCCCATCCGCATCCTTCCTCAAGCATCCTCATGATAGCCACCTTCAGGAACCACAGGAATACCGCACAGCAATTGCGTAGCTCTTGGCGTTAAACGTGAACGTGCTTGGTATGACATTCTGCCAAGAGCGGACTGGGATTTCATACAACAACTCACCGCAGGTACTTACACACTCTGTTGGACATGAATGCTTGGCTAGACAATGAGTTTTGCCTTGGTGTAACTGGCACAAAGCACCGATGCGCCAGCGCCTGCGGGAGCAGATGGCTTGCCTATTTTCCTCTAGACATTAAGGCTCCGAGTCCATGCCACGTCCCTTCCCCAGATTCACAGAAAGCTGCAGAGGAACTGTCTCCTGTCAAATTTCTTCTCCTGCCTGGCAGGACCGGCTCCAAACTCAGCCATCCGCATTGCACAGTTCATTTCTGAAAACTTCTGCTTCTCTGGAGTTTAAAAGTAAATGCTGAAATGCAGAGGCGGGGGGGGGGGGGGCGCGGGGGGGCCGGGAACTCAAGCTAACCACAGCATGTGTGACTGAAAGCAAGACGATAATCAGTGGGCCCTGAGAACTGGAGAATCCCTTCTCTGTTGATTACCAAGGACTTGAACGCAGGCCCCACGGGTGGGCAGCAAGGCAGCTAGCAAGGGGCTGTGTACGGGTGGCCCAGGAACACCGAAGCCAGGGAGGACTGTAACACCAGAGCTTTCCTTGAGTTTCTGAAAGCCAAGCCTGTCTCTCACACGTTGCAATACAGAAAGGATGCTGAACGACCATTTCCAGCTCCAACAGGAATTTTCTCTGCCCTTTTCACAACTACCTGCTGTATCGCCTCCCCAGCTGGAAAAACAAGGAGGATAGTTCCCTAACTCGATAGGAAGCTCAGGTTCAAATTCAGTAGCTGCTTTTAGAAAATACTTCAGGATTCTTGGACAGGCGGCTTTGTGTAAGTACTTCTGGCTATCGCTGCTGTCTCCTTAGGGATGAGGAAAGGCTGTACCAAACATTCAGGATATGAATAGCAACAGAGGACTGATACTGCACTTGTGTGCGGGATGGGCGAAATGAACGTCACCTTCCTCTTGCCTTCGTAACTCATCTCTCTCTTTTCCTTTTTTTAAGGAGTTTTCAAAAGAAGTGGTGATTTTCACCTTATATGAAATGGGCAAAATGTCATCAGGGAGGTCCAGCTATTAAAACAAGCTGGTAAGAGTTTTCATGCCCTTATTTCCTCTCGACAGAAAGGACTTTGGATTTTATGCATAACAAAAGTTTTGGTCCACAATGGCAAGAAAATTACTTATCTTCTATATATTTGCTTCTATGGCGTTTGGCAATTTTGCTTTCAGGAAACACTATGCTGTACACGTAAACACACCAAATCCCTTGTGGAGAACATCTAAAGAGAAATCTAAATTTACCTTAATAAAAAGGTAAGAGAAATTGGCCGTTTGGCGGAGCCTTGCCCGGCGGCGCAGGAACGCTGCGGGTGCTCGGAATTCACTCCTATTGTTCCCGGGCTGAATTGCTTTGAAAAAGGTCACATGAGGAGGAAAGGAAGTTTTGACTTTCACATGCCTGTTATTGCTAAGGAAACCACTTCCTTGGTATTCACATGTTCAGCATGTCTCCAGTTTTGGCGTTCTGACAAATGACATCGTGCTACCACATGGGGTAACAAGGAAGGGTGGAGAAGGCTGTTAGATAACTTGACGTGTTCGAAACGGCAGAACAGCTCTTGTAGGACTGCCAAACTTCAAGTAGGCTCTGTATGAGTAAGCAGGGGTCCTTCGTTAGCTGCAGATGAGATACATGGAGTTCAGAAATGTGGAGAAAAGGTTCTGGTCTACATCTCAGCAAGCTCAGGTACTTTGGAGGTTTCCTGCGTTGTAGCAACGGCAATATTCTTACACCACTGTAGATATTGGGAGACAAGTTTTCTAATACTAATATACCTGAATTATTCTCTGTGTAGAATTCATTTCAGCTTTCAAGTACATACTTGCCTTGTATCTGGCATTCAGGTATCAGAAACGAGTATCCTCAGGTGAAAGGTGGTGATTTCATTAAAAGCACTTGGATTTGAACTTTGGGTCTGTGGCACTTTTCCCATTTTTCTGACTTCTTACTCAAACAAGAAATTAGAAAGAGTGACATAATTAGGCTTATTTCTACTCAAAGAGAAAAGAAAATCTAGTATGCTTCAGGATACAGGCGGGTTTCACTGTAAATATACAATAGCTACAGAGATTACCGGGACCACGCATGAGGCACGCACAAATCACAAGAATTGAACAGCTAAAGCCCTGCTCAATTTACTGAGAGGCTACTGAGCTTTTGATATGTCAGGATCTATTTGTCTAAACGTTATCTGTAAAAACAACATAATGTAGTGAACTGAGCCGGGGACTGCAGAGGCCAGAAATCAATATTCTAATCTTGGCCCTGCCTCAGATGCATTTGGTGGCTCCAGAGTAGTTGTTTAATCTCCCTGCGTGCTCACCAGAGATAAACCGGTTCAAATATAATAAACTCCACTGAAGAGCTGCGCAGATCAGTTCACAGCTTCTGTATACTTCTCCGAAGAACCTGGATTGTTATATAAACATTATCATTACATGCAGGACTTCTGGAGGTTTGTCGCCACGAAAATACATACCGAGTATCTCTGGATCTGAAATTTCAGGTCTGTTTTCTAGCAGACACCCTCACCCCACGGAGACTTCAAGTACAGCCTGGTGGCAGCACAGAAGCCACCAGGGTATCTGCCATGATAATGTCTTTTTTTTTTTTCTTAAATGTGTTAAACCAGAATTATTTAAAAAACAGTTCAGGTGTTTTCTCACGGACAGCATCCTCATTTTCATTCTGTCCATGGCAGGAATAGACCATACTTCAACAGAAGTTATTTGCTTGATGCAGAAATAACAGAGAGAATGACCTACGGCCTGTTTATTTAAGAAGTAAGAGACTAGATAATAATTGTGATTCCTTCTGGCTTAAAATACTTGAAAACATGCTGGGTTTCATGTTCCACTCATTTTCCCCAATATCATCATTTCTGGCTGATTATCTTACTAGAGGCTTAGCTGAGCCGCACTTATTCCCAAGGATCTCAGAAGGGTTACTTGAGGTGAGACAAAAGATAGGTAAAAACACCTGAGTGAAGCCACAGTAACTCTTTTCAGCTTTAAAAAAATAAACCCAACAAACCAAAAAAAACCCCTCAACCAACCACGACCACCACCAATTATCTGCTTTAATATAGGAAAGGAGAGAAATACTGGCTGCGTCCCTCTTCCGTGCAGCAAATGAGTTCCAAGCAGAGAGGACGAGAGTACCCACATCCCAGCAAATTGTGCACTTTTCCAGCCCAAAAGAGCAGCAGTTTGTTAATAATTCTAGAAACTACCGATGAGTGGACACTTAGGAACTGCTGAGAAAAAGCAAGTGCTAAAACAATAGGATCTGCTTTTACTGGTATGTATATTTTACAGTCATTAGCACTTGCAGGAATGAGTCCAGCACCTCGGACGGCCCTAGGTTTTGTCTCCCGTAGTAGTCAGCCCTCGTGGTGCTGCTGTAACACGGTTCTTAGCACAGGCTGTGGCTGGCAGGTGGTAGCTACACCCAAACCTAGGCAAGGTTTTGCGTGCCATCGGAAAAAGCTGGGAAGACACTCGCTCTCTTCAGTGGGGAGGCAGGAGGGAAAGGGGCGCACGGGGGTGATGCATTCAGGGCAGCCTGGGTTGCTAAGCACGCAGCCTGCTATGCCGCTAAGCAGGCAGGGCCAGGCAGAGCCATTAAGTCTGGAAGCAGCTGAGTATTTAGTAAGCTGCATGCTACCGTGCATTTACATAGCTTAAGTTGTAGTAAAGCCCTAGCAGTAAAGGGTCAAAAGTGCAGGGGCTGGAGGGCTAAAGCCCACGCAGACTGTGGCGTAACCCATCCTGTCCTCAGCGGAAAAGGACTTAGGGAGGAACCGCGAGAAAACAAGTCTCACTCCAACCAAGGGTAATTTTAAAGCCCAAAAGGCAAGAATGTTAAAAATCATTGAAGTTAATAAAGCACACGTGACCAGGTCTGGCAAAGCTCATTTACACAAAGGTTGCGGGGTATCTGTGTGCCCCCAGTACACCCAGCGTAAGGACTGCAGTGGAAAGGAAAAATGAGACTGCCCTCCTTCGTGGTTTACACGTCCAGAACAAAATGACTCTGCCTGCCCTGTGTGATCTTAAAATTCATTTATGTGCATCATTTGACACTTATCTGTTTCCCAGTGCGCTTATTTAACCCTTTCCCTGGGCATCATCTTCACCCTGCCACTGCCGGGGACCAGAGCTCTCTCTCAGGCACTGCCTCGCCGCAGCAGGCTCTCCGTCCTCCCTCTTTTCTCTCCCTCGTTAGCAACGGCTGTTTCAATACTCACAGAGCTACCGGCTTCGGACGGGCGAGCCCATGTCTGATTTCACTTCCTCGAGCGTAATCGCAGACTTCAGCGACTGTGCTTTTCATTTATACTGACGTCACCAAGACTGAAATCTGTCCCACAGCAAATATTTATCAGAGCGTATCAAAGGAAAAGCAGACCAGAAGAGAAACAAGCAAAACAGCGAGTGCCATTAAACTTTGCCAAGATAGATTTCAAAGTCAATGAAAACCGCCCCAGAGACACAGAGCTAAAACGTAGGACAAAGTAGAACACTGGAAAAAAAATAAACCCAAATTTCCAAACACGTCCTACGTCTCCCACAGAACAATTTTTAATTACATACAAACTTGCAAAGATTAAGAAGGAAAATGTGCACAGAACTAACAATATATGAGCAAAGTCAGTGACTCCGCTGCTTTCGTTAGCATCTTGGCTTTGATACGTATGCCCATCGCGGCTACCTGCTCGGGTCAGGGACCCTTTCTACAGATTAGTAAGAAAGAAACAGGACAAACCCACAACTGGCTTTCTAAATGATATAAAATACCAGGATGCCACACTTCAATTAGATAATGAAAACTCTGTTGCTGCTTTGCCACATGCCAAGGACACTCAGTTTCTTGGCAACAGACCCCTAATTTTCCTTCTTTGATATCCAGGTCACAGCCATTTGGATTAGAGGCTCCTTTCCAGCAGCAGCGCATGGCAGTGGCACACAGCTTCCCGTCCGGCTGTCGGTATCCCCCTGAAGTTCAGCGTATTTCAGCTATATTTGTAATTACAGAAGCTGTTAAATTAAAGCCCTTACAAAGGGTAATTTCTCAATATTCTCAAAGGTCGGGGGACATGTAAGCATATTAAAACCTTCGGTGGCCATGTGCAACAGCAGCAACTTCCTACCTCAGCAGCAAGGCTTCTTGCCCTGTTCTAGCTGAAGGACGTGACTGGAAGGGTAAAGAGGGAGAGAGGGAAAACGACGGTTTCATCCCCAGCTCTCCAGTTTCTTCAAAAGTTAGGCCTACCCCATCCCTGACCATCTGCTGTCTTCCCCCCTTCTTAGGGGGAAGGGGAACACTGTCCTAGAAGAGGTCTGCCCGCTGCCCAGCTTCGGTGAGGAAATCACATACGTTTCTGAGGAACGTCGACTCGGTCAGCCAGCTGGAAGAAAACCACGTAGCCCTGACCGCTGGTCCCAGTGCTTTGCCCGAGCGCCCATCATTTGAACTGCGGAGCAAACTCCAGCCTAAGGATTATCAAACGGCATCGATCCGTATGCAAGGCACAGTTCCTCATTCCCAGCCCCACGGGAACTGGAAAGGCGTAACAGCACACGCATGTTTTTGAAAACCAGATACTTTTTCACGCGAAAGGAACATAGAGCACGCTACCAGGGAGCGGGCGAGACAGAACGAATCATCCAGACCAGATGGTGGTCACACTGCTTAATGCACTGCTGGAAGGCGCCCAGCTACTCTGCTGATGAGCGACAGAAGAACCTATATAGGATAATGCTCTTTGTTAAGTGCCAGCAATTTATTACATTATATTCCTGAGCACAGCTGAGGTGAATTAACCACAGCAACCATTTCCTGTTCCTTCTGACAGCCCTGAGATCGTATCTGTACTGCTGCTGTGGTTGATGGTACCTTCCGGGCAGCTGTGAACTTGTTCAAAGCTAACCAACAGCCAACTGTCCAGGTTAGCGCAGTGCCAAACCCTGGCCAGTAAACCACCCCGCGGGTGTATTGGTTCACGCTCGCTGCTACGCTAACCCTCACTTGGGTTTTGGTCAGCTTGGAGCGTGACCAGAACAGGCTTGCATCCACTCAGCAAACGTAACGGAGCCAGAGCTTGACAAAGGTGATAATACACCAGGCGTTGCAGTAACAGGGGTTAAACGCTCCTCCCTCCCTCCCTCCAGCTACTTCAGGCAAAGGGCTGGTGCCTAGAACGTGCCCTCTACAGAACCTTCAATTGGATAAAGCAGGTGTAAGAGAAGATAATTGTATTCTTCCTGCGTACAGCCGACATCCATGCCTATGTATCACCATTTAGCTCTAAAAACCATCCTTCAAGTTTGATTCTTTTTCATTAAAAAAAATAAATCATTGAGCACTTTCACGAAAATAATAATGCTGCAAAGTGGAATCCGGCAGAACTCGTGGAGATCATCTTTTCTGTTGCCTGTCCTGAATTCAATCTTGCACTAGGGACAGGTGAGGTAAACAAAGCAGAATCTCGACCACCAAAACCTGGATTGCCTTGATAGTCTGGAAAGGAAGCTAAGGCAGTACGGCTTTTTTTCCCCCAGAGAAGAGTCTGACCCTTTAAGATTGGCATCTCACGCACGAAAGGGGAAACAAATTAATTTTAACTCAGAAGATGACTACTTCTCTCTACAGATGAGCACATCTTAAATACTGTCATTGTTTCATAAGCTTCTGATGATCAGACAGTAGCCATTTTCAACATGATCTGCAGAACAAAGTACACGAGCACTCCACGGTTACGTCTTACATGAACCATCGCTGTCCTCATCCCATCGTCTGCAGCATCTAATAAACCATGGATCAAAACAGACAGCGGGTTAGACAGCCTTGGCAACTTCACCGTTCCGTAGGAGCCAACTCAGTAACACAGCTTAGTGTAGTTGGGACACAGGTATGAGTAGTCTCAAACTATGATTTACAATTTTTGCTACATTTATTTGGGTCACCTTGTAAAGGGAACATTCCACCATAGGCTGGCATGCGATTCTAACCTACCAATCTGCCCACAGAGGAAACCTCGTCACCAGCTAAAATCCATACAATTATTACACAGATTGAACACAAAAAAATTATGTAGTTAAGCCAGAAAATAGGAAAAAGAAATTTTGCTCTTTCTTTTAAAAATACAAAATCTTAATGAAGAAACTGTATTAGAGGTAATGCAGAACATCAATTCTTTTTTAAAAAGAAAACCTCTTTAGAAAACTTCTCAGACTTCACACAAGAAGCTTGTTAAGAGGCAGTTTTATTTGTTTTAGTACAGTCTGCTTTTATCACTTGATTTTAGATAATTTTTTTCCAGTTCATCATCATCTGTCTGTCTCATGTTCAGACTTAAAAGGTATTTGAGTAGTAGATGATTGCTGGTTTATTTATTGAAATCACGACCTTCTTTATTACTACTGCAGATATTAAGTCAACAATATCCTTCCTGTTAACTATCCACCTATACTTTGAAATATTGTAGCCTACTCTGTTGTGGTCCCTGTTTTTTAACTGTAGGTCTGATGCCAATGAATGGAATAAAATAGGACTCCTTATAAAACAGCACGTTTCCAATCTCTGGAGAAAAGTTATTTTCTTTACTTCATTATTATTTCCCCTGACAGTTACATCAAGCCTGTGACAATGACATAGTCTTAACTCTTCACTGCTGTTTGCTGGTATTTTGCTGACAGTTAGCACTTTGTTATCATGGGATGACTGCTCAAAAGAGTCTGGAGAGCAATGCAATTTTCAAAATTAAGTTTTTAATCAATAGGTATTAATCTCTCAAGTCATCCTGGCAGCAGTCTCTGAGAATGGGCATGGAAAGGAGTTCCTCTAATACTGAAACTCAGGCTCCCTTTTAATGTAGGAGTCAGGCATGCTGATCAAGAAACCTACCGACCATTCTCTTTCTTATCTAGAAAAGGAGGATCTCCTGACTTCCCAAAGGTATTAATAAATGCTATACATTTATCCACGACCACTGAAGAACGATGTCCAGATTTCATTTTGACTGTAAACGTAGCAATGTCAGTGAGCCAATCAAAAGAGTACAGATCTTTCAGAAAGATGACATCAACTGTCACTGTCCTCCAGCAAAAACTGGAGGTCTTCATTCTTCCTCAGTCATTTCTTCATTCTCAGAATCCTTCACTTTCAAATGCAAGTGCTTCATCAAGAGATTTTGTATGCCTCTCCCCAGCATAAATCCCGTAATGCAGCTGGTCATCCTTTACAGTAGCCCAGGACATCTGCTTGGTGGAGAACCTTGCTGCCCACTCTCCTGAACTGTTAACAACAATGACACCCCCCAAGCCCCCAACTCGTGCCTTCATGTAGTCTAATGCAGTGTCAGCAGCCATCTCTGGTGACATTCCTGAAAAGAAGAAGAACAAGATAACTTCATGGTATCTGTCTTGAAATAAGTTTTTAAATTCCCTTCAAGTTTCACCCCTCCCCATGCAGCCAGCCAAATCTAATTCCTCCTTCAACTAAATCGGCAAGAAATTTCCACTGTAGCAAAGGAACTGTTTATAGGAAGGCTCTGGACAGTTGCTAATAGCTGCTATGGTATGGTGCTGCTACAAAGACAGGATTTAAATAGCTTCAGATTGTGATTCAGTTTCAGTGTTTGATATAGACTAACTCATTGACTCTGTGTTCAAGACACAACATTTCTTATGCCACCATTTGAAGGGAAAAATGCCAATCTGCAAGCCTTCCAAAGGTTTGTCACAAGCTAAGTCTAAAGCATTTACAATTTGAAAAAAAAACAACAACTAAAAAACCACATTAAAACAACCAAAATTTCAGTCATCATCTATGTTCCAAGTCCATTGCCTGCAATGGAGCCAGTCATAATTACCAAAAGCAGACATCAGCATTCCTGAAACTTTCCTGAAAGTATAAGGCAAGATGAGGACTCAATGTACTAGATATCAGGGAAACGACCAGCAAAGCAACTTAATATGAATTAAGTGTAATGAAAAGATAAACAGGAGTATTTTCTAAAAAAATCAAAGTTAATGTGTACATCACACACATAGGCCTGTAATAGCTGCAGAATATTTGTTCACTACAAGTCTGAATATATATTCAGGAACACAGTTGGCTCGGCCTAATTGTTCTAAGATATATACCATCGGTAATGTTATGCAGCTTAGGTTGCAGAACAAAAACTGACCTTCATGCCTTCCCTGCAAATTTTGAGTTAAAACCAAACAAAACCAGCAGAGTCAGAATTATTCACAGCACTGGTGACTGACAGGATAAAGCTCCTTTCTCTGACGTTACGAGTGACACTGTGACTATTCAAGTCAGTGGCACTGACTTCAAAGGGTCAGTATTTCGCTGTTTGATTTTTCATCAAGACAACAGCTGCCACCATAAGACAGAGATTCCAACAGCTGTTGAGTGGCAAAGCAATTCACTCCCGAAATATGAAAGTAAACTTTGCAGCATTGCTCCAAAAGAAGATATTTACTATGTGAATTACTGAATAGCTATACAGAATTATGAAAGAGCTCTGTAGTTGTTCTTAAATACACAACTTCAGTTGACCGTTCAAGGACCCAAAAAGTTACAATAACTTGAGGGTTTGTTTTCAGCACCTTCATGGAAACATGGGGGGCGAGGGTGGGGGGGAACGTCTATTCCTGACTTATTTTCCTGGCAGCTGAGTTACACTTCTGGGCAGGATGAATGAAGGTAGAGCAAGCATGGGCAGGGTGAACAAGTGCAAACCAATTCCACATGCACACATGTGGGTTCATTTTATTTTTTTTTTCCCTAAAAAAACTTTTTAATTTGAGCCTCATTTGCCTTTCATATCGATTGATCACAAGCCAGATAACTGCTATCAATGCATAGGTTTTGCAATGCAGTTAACTTCAAGCCAAAGAAGAAACTGGTTTACACAGTTTAGACTGAACAGAGCTTAGAAGGCCATTCACAAGTTGAATAGCTAGGGACATAGTATAGAGAGTAAGGGGAAATCATCATGTGTTAAGAACTTTGGGAAATAATCTGTAGGTTTTATTTTATGCTGAAACTATCACATTAACCAAGAGATTTACAGAGAAATGTACCCATTATATGCAAACAGCTCAATAAAGCGTAACAAAAATATTGTTAGCTGTTACTTGTCTCTCTACTTACTGCTCCTCCAATGAGAATGTACACTGAAAGTTTTCCAACTATTTCGAGTTCGGCTGATCTCAAAGCAAGTTACGCTGTACTGCCCAAAAGCTATGGCTTTCTAAAAATAATGGTGATATCTATATTAATGGTTCTTCAACTGCATGCAAGAGAACTATGTTGCCTGGCTATGTTTACAGGCTGTAATATAATCAAGGGTTTAGATGACAGACTAACTCATGAAGGTAAAGCTCCAAAGGGTCATCCCACAGTCGGATTATATTACAGTCACATAAGACATACTGTGTCAGCTGTTTACCACATACCCACCCAGTCAGTTTAGTATATTTTCCAAAACAAAATGAAAATTTAAATCATAGTTAAAACGTGTTAAAACACATTTCTGTTGCTATAATCAGAGTTGTTAAAATCAAGACCTTTACAGTTTATTAGAAAGGTGATACCCTGTGCTTTCTTATTTCAGCTCTGGTTATCTATCTCTAGCCCTCCTCTACTGCTTCCTTAAATATATCTTGCTTTTACTTGTTTTCTATTTCTTTGTTCACAAAATTTTAGTTTAAAATTGGGAAAAAATTACTAAAGAGAACTTCAGTTAAACAAAGTAGACAATAATGTCTTTCAATGTACATTGATCTAAAGCACGATTAAACATCAAGCAGCACAGATATTTCTGTCCACTTAAGGCTATTTTAGCTTTATTAATACTTCAGTACTTTGTTGCGTTTTTAAAGAGAGGTGACCCATCCACATACCCCTGGGAAAAACTCTTCTGACAGCTGTTCTAGGATGACAGTACATAAACTGAAACCTGTCATTAGGCAATGTTTCCTATCCTCATTATTTCAGCTTACAGGAAGTTTGGAATATACCTTGCTCCATGTGATAGAGGATCAGTCGGGCTAAGACCACTTTCATAATGCTCTCCCCATGTCCTGTGGTTGAAGTGGCACCAGAACGGTTATCAGCATAACCTCCACTTCCTTTTCAGAGAGAGGGGGAAAAAAAAAAAAAAACAAAAGGCAGCAATATTCTGTAATACAATTTGCAAGCTCTGCATTGTTGAAATTAGGTACCGAGCATTTCTTCCTAAAGGTCCGGCAGTGTGGGAGCAAAGTGTCAGTAACAAACTTCTTACTCATTTCTGCCTCAGTTTGAAAAGTAAAATACATGAAAGAGATCAACAGCTGGATGAAGTCAGTTGCCAAGTGGAGAGAGCTAGAAGAGTAGTGATCTGCTTATGGTACAAGAAGCAGCAGCAGACCAAATCTTCACAGGGATGGGCAAAAGTATTTTCCAGAACAGGAAGGGACGGTATATTGAGGATCAGCAAGCTAGCGACGAGATGCAGAATGCCAGGTCACACATCATTACCAACTGAGAAGATATGAAGGAAGATCTTGTGAGGACATTGGTGAATTAACCAAAAGCAGGTAAGAAATTTGAAGAGCCTGGGCTCTAATGAAGCATCATGAAGCACCCCAAAAGAATCTTCCCAGTCCTCACCACAAGCAGAATGTTTCTTCTGTTGAACGTGGGGGGGGGGGGGGGGGGGGGGGGGGGGGGGGGGGGGGGGGGGGG
>JAVKLA010000014.1:4857334-4884815 GCA_034782735.1 Sagittarius serpentarius
CCCCCCCCCCCCCCCCCCCCCCCCCGCTTTTTTTTCCCCCCTCCCATCCTTGTTTTGCTGGCACATTCCACACCCTGTTCTCCACAAAGCTTCCGCTTGCTCAACACCCATGTTTCTAGCACATCTCCTAAGAAAAATATTTCCCAGGAGCTGGGGAGGAACATACCACAACATTATAAACAAGGTACTGGGGGAGGGGAAAGAGGCACAGAAGAGCAATGAAAGTTTCTTCCCTTCTGTACTTTCTTGATCAGATCAGACCGTTTCAATGGAACCCAATTTACACGTGGCAAAACACTGCCACAACCAGTCTGTCAAAGCCCCCTTTCAAAAGGCTCTGAAATTTAAAAGGACAGCTAGCATTTCTGTATCCAATCCTGCAGATGTCCAGTAAGAGCAAAAGTTGCAAGCAATAGGCTCCACAGTGCCCAGTTTCACTTGTCCTTCACAGACTTATGTCCCATACTATAGGAGCCCTGAACACGATCTACATAAAGAGAAAGGTATTTGCAGTCAGAAGGCTGCAGTCAGACATGAAGCTGAAAATCATCGTCAAAATGCAGAGGCTACCAATACGTTAGCAACTTAGGGTGCAAGAAAAGTCATGTACTGACAACAGCAGTGCTATCTGAGTTTGGAACACGGTTTACTAAAACTAATGATTTTCCAAATCCCAACTGTATGGTAGAACTCGGAAGCAATCAAATGGCAAGTCTGTCCCATGAGAGGAAGAAGTGTGGGGAAAGGATTTCAAATGTCTCTTTATATTGGATAAGAGAGCTCTTAAAATATTTCCTTTATTCCACACCGCATCTATTAGCCTCTGAGGCAGTCTTATCAGGGCTCTCTAAGAACAGGAATTTACTTAAAGTTGCCAGTCATTTTACAGTTCTGGCTCACTGATATAACGAGCAATAATTACAATTACACCCAATTCCTTAAGTATCAAGAAAACAGCATCTTAGTATGGAACAGGCTACATTTTTGACTTCGCTGTAAGCATGGACGTACAAAAGGAAAGCTTTATCAGAATGAACAGAAAGGAAACACAGAAAAAAAAAAAAAGTTAGCATTCAGGAAAGGACAGAAAAAAGAAATTCCCATCCCCATTTTCCAGACAGAAAAGTGTTGGATGATGATAATAATGACAGCACTACACCTCTACTCCCAATCCTTACTTGCAATCTCCATGTTGTGTTAAGGAGCTTGAGCTTTGATACATTTGAATGTCAGACCTCCATTTCAGATGTACCAGTATTTTATGTTTCATTTCATTAATGAAAAGTAGAATGTGTAATACTTTTTCTTTTTTTCTTTCTTTAAATACGGTACCTCCAAAAAATGAGAGGCAAGACCCCACACCCCATACCTATGCATGCTGTGTCACCAACACGGCCAATCAGTTTATTAGAGAGTCCTCCAGTGGATGTTGCACAAGCTACATTTCCTTCACTGTCTATAGCAACAGCACCGACTGTTCCAAGGTCTCTGCCAAGAAAAACAGTTCACAAAATTAGGTAGAATTAAAGCATACCTGCCAAAGCATGTTGCATTTCTTTTCCAGGTAGCTTTAAAAAAAGATTACTGCAAAAAAATTACCACTCATCATAACGCTATTTTTTACCATGCCACTAAAAAAAATAACAAGCAATATGCAACAATTCTCATAGCTTTATATTTAATAGAGCAGAAAACACTCAGGTTTTTTTTAATCTCCCTCCATGACTTCTTTACCTTCATAGCACAGAAACTTCCAACTTGGGGAGGAAAAGCCCCACAAAACAAAAGCACACAGGGCAGAAGTATTTCTAGCCATCATAGTTCTGGAGTAGTTTTCTGGCTGTGACACACCTGACACACAACTTTCCCCTAAATAGCAACTCAAAGATGCAAGTACTGTCTCCACTGTCTCAATGGGAGGTTAACAGGAATTATTAATGACAATGCATGTAAATGAGTGAATACAGACAAGGAGAGTAATGTTATGCATGCACTGCATCATTTCCCTCCTGTTCCTCCTCTTTCCTCTTCCTTATCCCCCTAAATGTTTGAATGTCACCAAAAAAAAAAAAAAGTTATTTACATGCCTTTCAACTAGCATTGTTCACAACCCATCATTAATACCTATTTTCCTCTTTGTACTCTGTAGCTACGCAATCTTGAGGTTTAAATCACTTGGCCAGTAGAATCTGTTGAAACCACACATCAGCTTAAAAATCTTCATGCACTGAAGAAAATAGAAGTCTCAGCTATTGCTTTATTTCTTCAGCACAGAAAAGTCGTACATAATAGGCTGCTTAAAATATACATGTGTATTCATACTCAGGCGAAAAAAAAAAAGGCTATTGTAACTTACTGTAACAGTTGCTGCACTGAGAAGCAAGACACTATTGAGAAGCAACAGTTTGAGCGTCCACATATTCCAACCCTGGCAATTCATGTAGGAACATACACCAGTATCTGGCTAGGAGAGGTATACCAAGATAATCTAAACCTCTCCACACAGGAAAAGAATTTTTAACAATCCTTCAAGGAACTGCCCAACAGGCGACTGGAACAGGAATACATTTGGAAGTTGCTTGGGCACTGGTGAGGGTCTCTCTATAGCCCCACAAAAATCTAAGCTAATTAAGTCAAAGTCTTTGTGTACCATGAAACCCACAGTCAATTTCTCAGAGAAGCAACTTCCTGTTCCCTCCTGCTGATGTAAAATATCATACTGTCAGTCCCTATACTTCATTCACAGCAATTCAAAGTTGACTGATGAATCACAGGCCTTACAAACTGCTCTGACATTTATGTGGAGACGGACCGCATCTCAAACTAATATGATGGTGCAGATGGGCTTCCCACCCATCCATCTGTTACAAATGATTTGCTGAAAAAAGTATTAGTAAATTCAGTACTCCCTTGCACACTCATGTGGCACCCTTCAAACAACTAAAGTTAGATCCTCCTGAGAAATTAAGAAAGGTGTATCCAGATGTACATTTTCCTACGTATGTATTTATCCTAGGCAACTGTGAGAATAATGAAAGTGCACAGATCACATACGCAGCAGCTATCTGTTTTGGTACAAAAGCTCAACTGGCTATAAATAACAAAGTGAATGTGTCTGACATACCTTATCTGTGGGTGCAGCAAACAGACAACTACACTCTATTTCTTACTGTCCCTTTAAACTTTTTTTATTGCTTCAGTGTCACATGTTTTCTTTGTTCATCTTCAGAACAAAGGCAAAGAAGATATAAACAATCTGTTGCACAGCTAGTTGACTCAGAAACATTACCAAGGCAGGCAAAACTAAGTAGAGATACCGTATTATAATCACCTCTCTACTGTTAGTGACAGTTGCAAGAACCTCAACAAGTACCTGTAGTATACCAGAGGATGCTATTGGTAGTAATGGTTTTGTTCAATCAAGAATCATTCGTACTTACTGCATATACTGTGATACAGAATGGATCAGCTGGATTTATGCATTCCCTTTTGTCTAAATCTTTCATTATCCAGTACCCATGAAGCTACATGTACTTATTCTATCCCCATTCAACTAATAAGGCACCTGCTATTTCACCTCTTAGCCCTGCATCAGTAGTAGGGTTTTCTGTTGATTGCTGTCAGGGTCCTCATTAATTAATACCTCCTCGAGTTACTCTTGCACTGTGATTCACAGAGGGGCTAGTAGCCCGTCTACTACCTTACGGCCAGACTCAACTCCCTTTCTGTGGGCTTCTCAGGCCATCTCCAGCAATTCTTGACAAAGGTATGGTCAGAATCTTCGGAGTGAGAGACCGAAGATAAAACAAATCACACCTTATGCTCAGCAAAAGGTGTACAAGATGCCATGTTGTAAGTGCAATGGAATCATATGCTTTTAGCATAAATGAATGCAGGCTTCTAACCAGCAGAAGAGAATCATCTGTCTTCTGGAGACACCAAACTTTGCCTGGAAAGCTGTGAACCCCCAGGGTTTCCAACACTTAGGACCAGAGGGCTGGAAGTACAGTACACACCAACCTTCAAATTCCCAGTACGATCTGGTATTATGTTGCCTCTGACTAATACTACTTCACCTTCTGTCCATTCGCCCCAGGCAAGTTTCTGCATAATCACTGTGGACATAACAGGAAAAAGAACATTCCACATGTGATGCAGGAACAAATGGGCTTGCATAAAAGACCTGTTTTCAACTTTGTGAATTTGTGGTGACGTTTTGGGCACTGGCTGTCAGGAAAAGAACAGTGTGGCTAAGACAAGAAAAAGTCTTGAGCTCTTCAGAAATACACAAGCCTTCTATTATTAGATATTCCAGAACAAGACAATGCTGAAATTGAAGATACCCAACACTGTTACAAGAAAAAAAAATAATTAAGCAGTTATAAAGAATGAATGGAGAGTCAGATGCCATGCTATTCCAGCTTATATATTCAGGAGACCAAGTGGCAGTAGGAGCTACGCCATCCTCAAATCCTTCATAATGAATCATAATACCACCCAGTCCTTGGATAGACCATGGATCAAAAGAAAACTTCTGTTGGATACAAGACGAACTACAAGTGAGACCTTATGATCAAGATCTTCACTTTGTTTACAAGACCATATTTACACCTGCCTCATGAATTTGTTTTCCCTTCTAGCAATTTACTGAAAGCAACGTACAGCTTGTAGTTTATAGCCTCATTTCATGGACTTTAATTAAAGATGCCCCCAGAAGAAATTTCCTCCTTTTGATCTACAAATTCTTCAGCTCTGCTTCTCTCTTTATTACTGTTCCACAGAACAGATGAACAACATGTAATACAGCATTTATGTAATACAATACAGTGCTTTCCTATGCCACAACCATTAACATACAAATGGAAGCTCAAAACCATTTGGTATTTATGCCTACCTCACAGGCATAAAAAACATTTTTGACACCTGATGATTTTCCTTCCTCTCCCGTCGACCTCATCTTCCTCTCTACTTCACATGACATTTGCTTATTTTTAAAGTGACTTTTGTTTTGCTGTTGTGCAATGCCATCCAGTAGCATCTCTTTTCACACTCACCACTACACTGAACTTCTTGTCAATTTGTTCATTCCTATCTACAATAACCAACAGCCGCAATCAGCACTCGGAGCTACTGGTCAAAATCTGATGTTGTTTAACTACCTAATCCAGTTTAAAGACAAATCTGATCATCTACTTAACCAAGATCAGCTTTATTAATATTTTTTTTTTCATGGACTTGTTTTCAAATGTGGACTCAAGATTTTTTAGAATCACAGTTCCTCCATGGAAAAGAACTCCACAAAGCGATGCCTGCTGTTTGTTAAAGCTGCTTGATGTACTTCTACAACGGGTGATTTTAAAAGCAGTAACAAGTTCTAACTTTGTCCTCTATTAATGCCACAAAAACCTATGCTATATCAAAGTGACTGACAATCTTAAGCATATGTTCAAGTTTGTTCCAGTCACTTACACTTCAGCAAATTCATTGAAAGCTTGATTTTTCATTACTTTCACTGACGACATACCGTGAAGACTATATCAAACCATGTAATACTTGGAACTGAAGTATTCTCAAGTCTGAATACAGGCCTTCAAGCTTTGGTTGGTTGTCTGTTGTGGGGTTTTTTTTTTTTTGGTTTTTGGTTTTGTTTTTTTTTTTTTAACTGATAGCACAGATTAAGTTACCCGAATTTAAAAAGAAAAAATATTTTACAAAAACCCTACTTCTGAAACTCTTCAGGGTTGGAATCTGGCTCAAGGTTCTTCTTCCATCTCTCCCGGGATCTCTCGGTTATGAGTTTCTCCCCTGGAGTCTCAGGAATACCCACAGCCTGAGCAAACAGGTGTGCACCACGGTCAGTCAGCAGCATGTGCTTCGTCTGCAGAAGACACACAAGAGGTTCACTGACAATTCTCGTTTGGCCTTGTACTGAGCAGTTTTGTATAATCACTCTTTGTTTTAGAAAGAAAATTCCAAATTTTGTTTTCTTTTTAAACTTTCTAGATTTCCATGCCTACATCCCTTTCCACTAGCTGAAAAGATTTTCAGCTCTCCGAAACACAAACTTTCATCATTAGTAGGAAAGAACTGCATTTATCTATTTAATACTTACTATAATGGGAGAATAAAAATTGGTCAACTTGCTTTTTGGCTAATTTGCATACAACTTCTTCATACTGTTTCCAGTCAATCACCAAATCACTACTTAACTAAATTGTTTTGTCCAGTTAACTAAGAGATCTAGAAGGATTTTACTCAGAAGGAAAGAATGGTAAATAAATTCCTGTCCTGTTTGAAGGTATTACACCTTGTAAGAGTACAATAACCAAAAAAATGTAAATATCATACACTAACGTGTTTCTTAACGTCAGCTGAATCATTTCATTTTAAATATTTCCTTCAACTAGCTGCTACTCTTACAGACCCAGAATTTCAAATTTAAGAGCAGAACACTGTTCTAACAGGTCTGACCAAAAAACGTTTGCTCTCTTCTAAGAACATTTGCCGAATTTCTATTTTGATCCCTTTAGTTAGGAAGGCACTTAGACCAGATTTTAAGTCAACAACCAGAGTTAAATCCATGCTTCAAAGTCTGTACAGCTTGGTTAATTCATATTTTAGAGAAACTTCCCAAATTAATTTGTTGCATTAATCCTCATACTTTAGTAGGACCTCCAAAATCTGATTTTTTTTTTTTTTTTTTTGAAATCTGTGTTCAAAAATAAGCATCAGCTTCTCGGGCCACTACACAGCTGTTAATTGTTCATCAGAACCCTGGCGGGTTTTGAAGGAGCAGTGGTCTGTACAGTATGGAGTCATTTCAGAGCACAGTACCTAACTTCAAGCAAGCTTTTATGTCCATGCAGCAGCACAGCACACCGGGACCAGCTGAGGTCCAAAAAGTAGAACCACATGACGCTAGAGGCAGCAGGCCTGCAGAGCCTTGAAGGGCACTGAAGTGGCACATACTCGGCTCTCAGCCTGAAGCGAGGACACCAGAGGTTGGGTATTTCTATCATGCTGCATTCTGCAGGACATTTACAGTCTAAAAGCTTCAGACTTTTAAGATGTTGCAGACCATCAACTTCTGTTGATTTCTAAAGCAATGACAAGCAATCACTACCGTGACCAACCATAGTACTGCACTGTTTTAAAGGATTCCAGCCGAACCTCTTCCCAAACCACAGACGCTGATCTCTACTTCAGCCTATTACAGCCTCTGCACTAACCCCTTCAGATAATTACAGAAGCAGGAAATGTAACTACACTTTAGAAACATTCCTGATTTTGTGGGCCTGACATCAGGCATTTTTGAAAATTTAAATGCCTTTTTATTGACAAATTAAGCCCTCAATTCATGAGAGTATTGCTTTAGGGAACAAGAATAAGGGTTACAAGGGAGAAGTACTCTGTATATATGAAAGAGTGGACAACAGGCTTACACACTGAGTGGTGTTACCAGACAATAAAAGACCCACCTATTTCTAACAAAGCTAGGGTTCTTTTGACTTGAAAGTCAACTTCTCTGTGCAATACTGCCCCCCTCTGCCACAGCCACTAAAGCACCACAAGCACACGATCCAATAATTCAAACTGGTTTGGGTTTTTTTTTTTTGGGGGGTGGGGTGGGTGTCTTTTTTTTTTTTTTTTTTTTTAGGAAATACATTTAACTTTTCTCGACTATCTGTATCAGAAAGCTATGTTCTCCATCACTTGCTTTCTTCAGCAATTAAGACTCCGTATCATCCTTTAAATAAGTTTTTAAAAAATAAAGTTTTATTGTAAAAAATGGAAGTTACTTCTTAAAAGTTTTTCAAAGGGTTCCCTCCCATATGCAGCTTCCGATAACATACCCACCTTCCTGAGCTGCGCAAACAAAAAATACTTGTGTATAGAGGAATAAGCTTCTCTGATAGTTTTTGTTTGTTCAGGGCTTTTTTTGCAGTTCTCACTGAAAAGAAAGTATCTTAAGGAGAATTTGATTTTTTTTCTTCTCTTCAATATATCTTGTCAATCAAAAGAGCTGGTAGAACATTGCCAAACAACCAAAAAGCACATTTTTCTGCCTCATCCTTTTTCTACAGTTTCATGAATGTTTGCTAACTTTAAGTGCCTCATTTTTCTGGGACACATTTATACAAAGTAATCCAAGAGGCCAAAAAAAAAAAAAAAAAAAAAAAAGTGGGGTTCCCGAAAACTTAATAACAAACAAAAAAGTTTGGCAAGTTTAGTTAATTTCATGGGAAACGGGGAAGAAAGACCCCCAAATTTCTGCAACTGGCCCAAAATTCAGACCAGCACTGTTCTTTATTTAACAATCCTGGCAGTGCGCGGAGCACAGCAAAAATTTGCATCTTTGCCTTGAGACGTCTATGTTCTAAGCTGAATTCTCCTCTGTCTAATGTAAAGGGCTGGATGATACAGTAGGGGAAAACATACACACAGTTCATGTACGCCAATGAATCAGTGCTCTAACATTCACAAGATGCCCATCTAATGAAGTGCTGGAGCTGAGGGGGATTACATGCCCCATTAAAAAAAAAAAAAAGCCATATAAGTGTATCATTCTATTTTTGTTTACTACAAGCAGGAATAATTCAACAGGAATTTAACTGCTTTCTCAAGGATTTGTTGAATTAGCTAAGGTATTAAAAGCCTTCCATCTCTAGAGGCTGCCATGTTCAATAGCATAGTAAATAACGAATGGAAATGATTCTGGTGGCCTCTGTTTTTTTCATCCCATGGATTGGGACACGTTTGAGCACAGCAAGAATGTGACAGCACACAGGAGAAACGTGCACAACAGAAATCTAGGAGAGCTACTCTGGCCACCAGATGGAGCCCATATTGTTCCACAACAGTAATGAAAATACAGAAAATTACAAGCAGGTGGGCAGGGTTTTTTTGGTTTGTTTGGTTTTGGGAGCTGCATGTTTCAAAATTCCTTAAGGCAGTGAGGCATCTCAAAACCACTGGGAAATAAGCATCCTGACATGCTTATGACCCCAGGAAAACTACAGTCTTATTACCCATGGGTCACAGAGTTGAAAATATTTTTAATTATGCACAGTAAAATGAAACATAATACACTCTGAAATGTACTGTGAAATAGCCTGGGTTGGTGTCCCAGACTTCCTGTCCAAGATGAACAGGAGAGTAACATCAGCCGGCATTCCCATTTACAATCCCTGATGGAGAAGCAGCAGAAACTCACCTCAAGACATATCAAGCAATTTAGGCCAACATTTACATTTGAACTTTGTCATCTACACACTTTTTGTGCATCTGGGCAAAGAGTAACACACTTTACCTCAAAATTTCATGTTTTTAGGGCTACACCATTATACTTGGTCCTGTATAGCTGAATTTTAGGATTTCGTTTCAAATTTAGCCTCAACATTTTTGAACACCACAAGCACCACGCAATGACAAAAGAGACCTTATAATAGACAAGAAAGACAAAGGAGAGGGTTTTGGGGGTTTTGGAGGTTTTGTTTCTTTTTTTTTTTTTTAAAAAACACTTTGGAAAGTTATATTCTCAAAACCCAGCAGTGTTGTTTTGACTTTATTCTTGTTGACTTAAATGGGATTTTGTCAGGGAGAAGACAATAAAAAAAAAAAACTATCAGTGATTCTGGAATATGAACTGAACAAGGGGCCCTAAAAGAAGTTATCTACAGGAAAAAAACCCAAACCAGTAACATTCCCCCAACATGCTAGAAAACATCTCTCCCCCAGCTCTCCACCGACATTCTTAAATTTTGAAAAATTTGGTCTTGTGAAGCTGTCTACCAGCTATACTTATTTATTTCTTCTAGCCAAATGACAGAATAAAACCCATATGAAGGAACAAGAAGCTTATTAATCACAAGTTCATATGGTTTTCTAGTAGACATACATTTCACTGAAGTATTTACATTAAATACTTTAGTGAAAAGTTCTGATTTTAAAAGCAGAAGTATCCTCCAATTAAGGGCAAAACCAATTCCTGTCTTCTTTGGAGGCTGTTGAGGACAAATTACATTTCAATCTTCTTTATAGATCACTTTTGTTTCCCCAAAAGTCACTTCAAAAGGTTAAAGAAACATAAATTCTCTTTGTTACAAAGTGTTTCTGCAAACATGAACCCTTTTCAACAATGGGGCAGCTGCACTAGCAGGATGAAAAATGTGAATTCCAAAGACAGTACAAACTTTTTGATCACTGTCACAGTCTAGTAACGGTAAAACAAATGCACACATCACACAAATGGCCTACTCCATCCTGAACCATACCAGTTCCACCATTTCTGAAAAACAAGAGAAGTCTGCTGTGGCAGATATTAGAGGGACTTCTGAGTGGAGCAAGATGGGATTGATTTTACGTTGAAGGTCAAGTAATAATCATTTGCTGCCCTGATAAGTTTGATTCTTTTGGAAAATCTGTCACAATCACATAGTGCTAATGTTACCTTCTACTGCTGGAAGACCATGACTTTACACTAAAGCTACCATCTGATTAGGTCACAACAGAGAAGGCTACCTACAACAACGTTAAGACTGCATTACATGGCCAAATATGTTACCGGGTCATTTAATTCAGTTCCATGCCACTGCAAAGTCAACAGTATATTATCTAACTTTAATCTTGCATGATCAAGTGGAATACTCAGTAACAGCATAAAAGCTCTTCAAAAAACAAGTGAACAACCGTAAAATCTTGAACACCAGCTGGGGAGCTACAGGAGATTGACCTGTATAGGTCAATTTCTCCTTGAGCTTCCAATTGCATGGCAGAACTTAAGTTTCCTTAGAATGCTATTTTTAATAAATACCTCTCAAAACCCCTTAAAATAAAAGTTCTTCATGGTCATGACCATAGTTTCCAAACACTACTTCTCCCTTCTTTCTTGCTTTAAAGCGCTATAGAAACATCATCATTGAGGTGTATCAATATACCAGATGAAGTTCTAAGGGAAAAAATGCTTCATACTCAAGTACATATTCAGCATACCTTTTCCATGACAAGTCGAGCAAGTTTTATTGGGTTTGCTATACACTTAACTGCAGATACTGCTCCAGAGTCTAAATTTTTTCCATCCATGATAATGGCATCCATTTCTACTTCACCTTTTTCATTTAGAACAGATCCACAGCCTAAAAGACACAACAAAAAAAAAAAATCATGGAGGAAGGGAAAAAGAAGAAAGTCTTTAAGAGCTAACCATCAGGTGATTCAATTATGAGATGTCATCAAGCAAACTTTCTCTTTCCCAATTTGTTGTCTGACTTCTTATTGTATCTCCTGAATACAAACAAAACAGCAGAAACACTGCTGAGTATAACCACAAAATCCAGCCGTTAACATCAGTCTCACAGGGTACATAATCTACTTTAAGCCTGAGTTTTATTTTTGTAAGATGAAAAACACACTTCAAATCCCATCCAAAATGATACACTAGGTATGAAAGTTAAAATGACAAACAATCATGAACAGAATTCTTTATCCCTCAGATCACTTCAAGTGCACATAAAACTATTTTACCTTTACAGTTTTTTCCAAAGGAGGATACAACATAACCCAACAAAATAGTATAGCGGTCAATCCTATCAACAGATTAACGTCACACAGCATTCCAAGAAACTGCCAAAATTGATGGAGCAGAATAAAAGCTTTCACTCACTACTGTAACAAAAGCTTGAAATAACAAGTTCTTCATTACCAAATAAAAACAGTAGATGAAGAAATTTAAAAAAAAATTAAGTAATAAAATGCTGGGTAGTTATTTTCTTCTATAACTATCAGTGCTATCACTAACCTAATTGAAAATTAATGAGATACAAAATGAGACAATGCAAATAGTCGTTTTTTTTTTATAATAATGCCAATAACTGTACCACAGGGGAACAATCAGTTCTAAGTCATCAAGTGCACAAGCCTTGCTAATACCGGTGGAGAAGATCAAACCTAAAAAGAAGTAAAAAAACCAAAACAAAACATGGCAGACTTACACAGTAGCTCAGGTAGAGAGACTTGAACGTTGTACAGAGCTAAAACAGTTGTTTGTTGTTTTTTTTTAATTTCTTATCTCCAAAACTCCCCCTGCCATACAGACACACCCCCAAAAAGTTATTTTTCGCCCCTCTCCAACTGCATAAGCTATTCCAGAGTTCAGTCCTGCATCATTCACAATGTGTTTATTTCTAGACCACACTGATCTGTAAAGAGCTTAAAGGTAACTGCCTTGTGCCACCCATGTTAACATCACTCCTCCAGCTTCTCCTTTATGTGTAAGGAATAAGTCTTCTTTGTTTTCTTAAGATAAACCCTGTCATACTCTTTCAGCTTCCTTTGACAAAGTAGGCTCTCTAGCCCATGATCACGAAAATTCCCACTAGAACTAGGGTAACCCCTCCTCAAGTATCAGTGACCAGAACCATGGTTCCAGGGGAAGCTCTACCAGCACCCTTCATCACTGCATTAGTAGTATCCAATGTCTACAGGACATCTCTCTGGGATACATTTTAGCATTTCCTAAAATTTCCTCAGCAGAACACAGTTGCGGACAGTTCTGTAGTCAAAGGCAGCTTCCTACAAAAGCCTCCTTTTACAGCTGGTGAAGGGAGACAGGTGCCCTCTAAGAACAGTTCATCCCACTTGCCTCGGAGAGCTGCATAGCCACCCTTTCTCACTTCCCACCGTGAAAGTCTGTACACCACAGCAAGACTAGACACTAAACTTCAGGTTATCTGAAGTAGGACGAATCCTTCCTTCTGTGGTTACAGACTGCCTTTTCACCTGCCTTCCAGCACAATGGGTAGGGACTACCTGCCTCTGAGGCCATGGTACCCACTGGCAGCAGCGCTGGGTTTGGCTCACTTCTGAAGCTAAGGGCAGGGGAAAAAAACAAAGACACAACGTAATACAGAAAATCTAAGGGGACAGAAACAACAAATGTGTCTGACGTCAGCCAAATCGCAGCAGGGGTACTGAGAAGAGTACTCCAATTCCCTCTGTCTATGGGTGGACAGATCTATCCTCTGCCCTGCAAAGGCTGAGGAAGAGTGTGCGAGGATCACTATAGTGACAGTTCTTGTATCTGGAGTATTCACACAAAGGCAGTTAATACTGCTAGTCAAAGAGATCCCATGAAGGAAATAAAACCAAGTCCACTTCCTCATCACAAGCAGAACTTGATGACTTCACTACACTGCGCAAGTCACTAAAAAGGTAGCTTTAGACAACAGTATAGCTACTGAGCCCCTCCACCAAGCCTACATCAAGATGCATACACACAGCATGGCTAAAACCCATCAGTCAAAAAGGACACAACTTGATTGTTATGCCCGTTCTTCCCAGTATTTATTGTTGTTTCTTAGCAATGTCTGCGTTTTCCTAGAAAATATTACAGTAAAAATGATTTTTCTTTTACAAAGATAAATACCACACAGTGAGTTTTAAACAGCCACTCCAATCAGGGCCCTCTTCACATAGCTTTCAGCTCATTTTTGCCGGCTACTGAGAGCAGCTGTATCTAATGAGTGTTAACACAATTAGATGTATCTGTAAGTGACTACCAGACTACTTGCCATTTAGATCAGCATAGTCAAGCTGATGAACAAGAGCTTAAGGCTCAAGCCCAGTTAAGTAAAAGTTAAATGAGAGAATGTCACCCTGATGCTAACTATGTAATAGTACACACCACACCTCTAAGTCTGCTTCATGATTTCAGCTTGAATCCTTTAAAAATGAAGATGTTCAACCCAACTCAGTAACAAAACACTGAAAGTTTCATATGAAGTAAAAGCTCTCCCCTGCTCTCAATTACAAGGTAAGAAGGAACAAGAGAACATCTGCAAACAAAGTGTGCACATAACCAGTAGCCATTATCTAAAACACTGACAGGTCTGTCTTTCCATATTCATCCCTGATGTACCTTGGCGGGGGTAGGGAAATATTTTCACTGAAACTCATCAAAATAACACATCTGAGGTCATAGGAAGAGGAGAAAAATATTTGACTATTGACATTCACATTAATCGTTAGGAAATCTAGTTATGAACCCTTACTGTACAAATTCCATGACTCGTATACCATTACTGCCTTATTTCTGTATTATAATTTACCAAAGCACTAATTGCAAGCATTAGTTAAGAGAAAAACACCTAAAATCCCCAAGAACAGTATTCCTCTGGCAATAGTAAAGGTCAAGCGTAAAGGCTTGAACATTGCCACGACCTATATTCAAGTGCCTTAGACATGAACGTTAACTAAACATAACCTCCATGTCTTCAAACTGAATACACAGCACAGTAATGGGAAAGGATTTACAGAAAAGTAATATGGCACCACAAGAATGAAATGGCAGGTATAAAACACTGAAAAATGAGAAAAGCGTAATTTATCTGCCTAAGCGTACTCATGAAAAACTACAGGACATACCATGCTATTTTACTATACAGAGAAATAAACTATTTTGTGACACCAGTATTTACTCCACTGCAATGTGCATAATTCAAACAAAATGCAAGCCAGCATTTTCGGAAGCATCAGGGCAAATGAAATACACGATGACTCTAAACCCACTTAATTCTTGAAAAATTACCTGCATTAAAATGAGGATCATCTTCCATTGATCGTACTGCCTCCTCAACTGCATCTAAGGCACTGCCTCCCTGTTTCAGGATACCATAACCTCGCAGCGCAGCTCTGACAACACCAGCACGACTTCCCTCTTCTCGTTCTTTAAAGATCCGGCCAGCTCCACCATGCACCACAATGACAGGCTTCATCTTGCCAAATTCCTCCCAAGGCTTTCAGCTGTGCACACGGGTTACTCGTAATTAGCCTGTTTTGGAAAGAAGAGTCTATAGCATGTGCTCCCTTCTATGCGGAGAGAGACCTGCAGGTTCATTAACAGATACAGTCAGTTTGACCGCAACCATTTTACCTTTCAGGAAGCTGAGTACTCATGCGAAGGAGCTCCTAATTCAACTCTGGACTGGAGGAGGTCCCAGGCAACTTGGTGCAACTTTCAGGTCAGCCCTGCCTTGGGCAGGGGGCTGGGCCAGCTGGCCTCTGAAGACCCCTTCCAGCCTAAATTACTCTACAATCTTATGGTTTAGCATGAACCCAGTCTGGTGATACTACAAGTTACACAGAAAAAAGCAGCTGAGTAACCCTTGATCCTGCTAACTGCTCTTCCTGTTAGATGGGTAGCCCCGTTGGTTTGAGTACAGTAATATAACCGGCAATAAAGAAAAGCGACTGACCCGACCCAAGTTAACAGCTTAACCAGCTCTACTGCCTGGGCTTCAAAGCTCTGACCTCCTGCCAAACTTTGTACTTTGCGCAGGAAAAAAGAGGCGTTCAAACCTCGCAGTAAACGGTTTGCCGTGAACCGCTCACGGCCTCCTGTGAGCAAAAAAGAGTGTTGCTACACATTTTTGGTGCTAGCAATCACATTTTTGCTTCCAGAAAAAGCCAAAGGAGAAGCAGCCTCATCTCCCACTGAAATCTAGGGCACCTCACAGAGGAAAGTCTCCACGTGAAAACGGTTTCTCAGGGTAGGCTATTTTTGGAGGCTGTGAAGAACAAAATGCAACCACCTTTCCCTCATCCTACAAGCAAACCCTTTAGACACGAGTCTTTCCGTAGTCCTGGACTACCGGCAGCCCGCTCCCTCGCCCCGCCGCAGCCTCAGGAGCGGCACTTGCCCTCGCGGCCCCTTGCCAAGATGGCAGCGGGAACGCACCAGATGAAGACGCAGCCCGCGCTGTTCGGGCGTTAGAGCCCAAGGTGGGGCAGAAACGTCTCGATTTTCACCGAGGATCCCGTAAGCGAGGCCGTTCACGTTTTTATTTCAATCGGCAGCTGCGCTCTTCCTTCCGCAAGGGTCAGGGGACGGACTCGGCACCAGCTCTCCTCAGCCACGGCCCAAGCCCTGCCGGGCACCGCCTCAGCTCGGGGCGGGGCGGGGCGGGACGGGCCTACCCCCCCACACACCCCGCTGCGCTGCCCGCCCGGCGCCTCCGCGCCCGCTCAGACTCACCCGCCCGTGCGGAGAGCGAGGGCGCGGACTCGGAGCTCACCTGCAGCGCCCCGTCCCCGCGGCAGCCCAGCGGAGGGCCAAGCGGCGGCCCGGGCGGGCCCAGTCGCAGGGGACGCGCACCGTGGCGGCGGGCGAGCGGGCAGGCCTTTCCCCGCCGCCGCCGCCGCCTCAAGCAGTGCAGCCGCCCTCAGCAGACATGGCGCCTCCCCGCGCTGAGGGATGCCCACAGTTAAGATGGCGGCACGTCGCCATTCTCGCCCGGACGTTCACCTCACCCCGTCGGAGGACGCCGCCTCAGGGCTGGCGGGTGGGGCCCAGCCGCGGGCTGCCTGGTAGGGGGGAGCGTCTTACTGTGCCCTTCTCGGCTTCATTCCCCCCTCAGGGGCTAGCAGGCGCGGAGCAGCGTACTCCTGCGCTGTGACACCCCCCCCCCCCCCCCCGCTTGATTTCACCTCCCCAGTTAAATTAGAAAAATGGCCCCTCTCCCCCAAACCGAAACCCAACAGCCCGTCCCGTGTGGCCGCCCTTCCCCTCTGCTCTGACCAGGCCGGGTTATTCCCATTGGCAGAGCGCGGGCTGCGGGGTGTAGGTCGGGAGAAGCCGTGGGCCGCCGGGGCCTGTGGGGGACATGGTGCATCCCAGGCTGCCGTCTAGTGGGCGCAGGCCGGGTGAGGATAAGCCGTGTAAGGTCACACGGGTCACAAATAGGCAGCAAAGGAAAGAATAAGCTTGATATTAATTATTAATATTTTTTAAATTATTATCGGCTGCTGGTGGGACAAACGGTTGTTTGTTATAAAAAGAGGTACTAAAAAAAGGTCTTCCTGAAAAGGAAAAATATTTGTAAAATAGAGTTCATTAAAAAAAACCTCAAAAATCCAAAGTTCCTTACCTTGGTGTAAAAAATATAAACAAAATTTTCTCAAAATTTATACAAACTCTACCCGGCAAGCAGCCAGCCTTCTTCCTTCACCATTCCTGCTTAGCTCACCACCTCTTGCTTCTTTTTTCTCCCGTGTTGTGGCTCTCGGCTAGGCTGCAGGGAGACCAGTGAAGGCAGTCCGCTGTGGCCACGCAAGGAGTGGAGGTGACATGCCTGTGCAAAAGGACATGGAGGATTTATGGCAATGTGCCCTCGCTCACTTTAAGATCTGTTTTGATCCCGAAGGTTGGTTTAAGATGAGTTAGTGTGGTTTAATTAAAAGGAGCTACTCTGGATGGTTTTTTATTGTCACTGATAGGATTAACAAAGAGGAATTTAAATTTTGTATGTGAATTATTTGAGAGTACTGCTTGTTTTTATAGAATATTTATCTTGCTTTCAGAGGTAGTGTCAAAACAGGAAACTGATACTACTTAGATTAAATTGTTTAGAAGAATTATATCAATTGTTTGCATGGACAGCTGAACACTAAATTTGTATAGTAACCTTAAGTTACTATCTCAGTCTAACACTGTTACAATTCAACAAAAGAAGCGTGTCACTTGATAGAACTGGAATAATCTGCTTTTATATTAGTTTTCTACCTTAAGCCCTCTCTGGCTGCTGCATTTGCCATTGTGGTCAAATCATTTTTTCTTCTTTTAAAAATGTTGTAAAGCTTCTCAGAACTTACTGGAAAGTATTATTTTTAGTTTTATAACTATTATGTAGTTTTTAAAAATCAACATATTGAATTGCGTATCAGGAATCTGTCCTAAAGCTAAGTAAACTGTTAGGATAAGTTTTAAATAATTACTGTAGAAACCTATTGATTTAATTCTTGCTAATTTTCTTAAGAGAGCTTTGCATATTATAATTGCCAGAGAAGCAAATTTAAAAATATACAGAATAAATCAGTTCTTTTGCACATGCAGCCTCGTGGAGATTAGCTTTCCTGCTTGTAAGCTGAATGTGCTGTACTTGAAAGAGGTAGGAACGTGTTACCACAGATGAGTAAGGGCTAGAGGGCTGAAGCAGGGGAAGTAAGTGACTATCCGCCACAGGCGGATAGGGCACATGTATGTGTGTGAGAACAGCCTGATATTGTAGGGTCTACTCTGCGTCTCATATGACTAAAATACAGAGATAGTTGTGCTTTCTATTTCCCTGCAGAACCCATATAATGAGGGGCATGCCCTCCTGCTTCTAGAGACAGAATTCCCTGAGAACCTCCTTGAAAATTTAATTTTAGGAACCAGCAAAGTAAGTAAAATATATTGTAAAAGTAACTTTAAACGCATATGCATAATAAATATTTTCTTTTTTTTTGAGTAAATGTTTATGTAGGAACTTGCCTCTTATACATAAACTATTTTAAAATCTTCAAAACATGATGTAGGATAGAAAGCAGTGTTCTGTATTTTATTATTTGGATTGCAGGAGCATGCAGAGTTGATCAAGGCTAAGGCTGCTTGAGCAAGTGTCATGAGCATGCAGAAACACAATACTAATTCAAAAAGCCTGCAAACTTGCATCTTTTTATATTAGGCAGAACTGTCATATGGAGGTGACTGCGGCGTTAGGATGCTCAGGTCATGCTCTGTGAAAACTTATGCATGTTAAGTAACTTCTTTCATGTGCACAATTTGATGAAGTCTGTAAACCACTTCTCACCATATTCTTATTGCAGAGTATGCTACCATTTAAAAAAGCTGGAAAAAACAGTCCTTCTGAGAATCATTTTAATTTTTTAATGTAAATTGCAGTATTTCTTTGTCGTGGTTTAACCCCAGATGGCAATTAAGCACCACGCAGACACTTGCTCACTCCACCTGCCCCCCTCCACCCAGTGAGACTGTTGTCCGAAAAGCAAATTCCTCACCCGGTGTGCAACGAGCCAATAATTACACACTCAGGAGAGACATAATTTATTTCATCTTTGCGCAAAGATGGGTGTTAGGTGGTAATTCCAGAAACCTAGCACACCCTGCAGTTAAACAAGCAAACAATTTATACAGTTTTAGATTTACCCACTTAGTTCCCAAAGTCTTTCCCCAAAATCGTTATTGGTAGTTGCTTATCTGCCATCATGTCCATTGGGTGAAGGTTTTCTCCACTTCTAATTAAAGGTACAGTGTTCTTTTATTCTACAGCGCATGCTCAAGGAGTGTGGGGGGGGTAAGTCTTTTTGGTCTTGAATTGGATTGGTGGTCATGATCTCCCCCAGCTGCCTTTACCTCTCCCCCAGTTGTTGCAGATGCCCAATGAGTTCATGCCCATTATCAATTACTCAACTTTCAGCACCTTCTAGGGCAGTATGTTCCTTTCTTATCAGTCTTTTAATTCTTCTTTGAGGCTTGTCCCTGGCATCTCCTCCAATTACTCCAGGATCTCCTTGATTAAAGAATGCTAGCTGTTTTCTTTTTTAATAACAAATGAGTAAGTGTCTTCAGACTGTCAGAAAGAGCATCTCTTATAGAAAGAAACCATTCCACATTTTTAAGTAAATCGTCAACAGGATGGGGGAGACAATCGGGGAAAAAGAAAGTAAAACTCGTGGGTTGAGATAAAGATAGTTTAATAGGACAGAAAGGGAAAGGAAAATAATAATAAGAGAATATACAGAACAAGTGATGCACAATACAATTGCTCACCACCTGCTGACTGATGCCCAGCCAATCCCCGAGCCGCGGTGCCCCCCGGCCAACTCTCCCCAATTTATATGCTGGGCATGATGTCCCACGGCATGGAATACCCCTTTGACCAGTTTGGGGCAGCTGTCGCGGCTCTGTCCCCTCCCAACTTTCTGGTGCCCCTCCAGCCTTCTTGCAGGCTGGGCAGTACGAGAAGCTGAAAAGTCCTTGGCTTAGTCTGAATGCTGCTCAGCAACAACTGAAAACATCAGTGTGTTACCAACATTACTCTCATCCTAAATCCAAAACGCAGCACTATACCAGCTACTAAGAAGAAAATTAACTTTATTCCAGCTGAAACCAGGACATTCTTAAACTTTCAGGTAAGATCAGCCATGAAATGTGCAGCAGTAAGGCAGAAAATGGTAGATGTGGTATTCACTAAAATACAAATGTGATCAACTCAAATTCATTAATGAGTTGTATGTTGAATAGTTTAGCTGGAAATATTTTCTTGGGTGGAGGGGCTAGAACCATCAACGGCAATGATGTTTTCTCCTCTTCTGCCCAGGAGTGAGATTAAATTGGAGATGGGTTCATTTTCCTGCTTTGAGGAGATTTTAACCCTAGGACTCAGATGTCCTTCATGTAGCTGATTGTCCCAAACAAGAAGTTAACAGCATCTTGTTGCTCCCAGTATTTAAGTATTTTGTACACAGTGGGATGGTCCTACCAGAGAGATGGAAGTAGACGGTTCTCCGAGAAACCTGTGTGCTGGGGGAGAAGGTGGAGCGGCATATGATGCAGTACTGGTCATAGGAAATCCCAGTTCAGATCCTAGTTCCAAATTGAGGACAGAGTGGGTTTGAACGGTTTTCAAAGCTGAAGTTTAAAAATGGTCCTGGTGGTTCCTATCTCTGTGTCATGTGTTTACTGAGAATTTACTAGTATTTATCAGCCTTGTGCTCTGCAGAAGGTACGTTCCAAGTGAGTGTCCTAAGCACAAGGCAATCAACCTGCAACACGGATGACTGGCAGAGACTAAAATTAGAACTTTTTGTTTTCCTTTTCTTCCTGTTGTTATAAGAGCCCTGAAACCACATTGCATTTGTGTCACTGCAGGGCTGAAAAAACATGTTCATCTGTCACCTCTGTGCTTTTGAAGTCCCTCCCACAGCCTGTGAAGTCTATAAATCCCAGCCTGCTCCATTGTAATCACTTTAACTTCAAAGGCGGCAGATGAAGTTCAATTTTTTTGAGATTATTTTCAATTCTCTGTTTATTCCAACCTTTACATTCCCTCTGTAAAACTTTCAGACATTCTTGTTTTGGCTAATCTGCGTGGTACATATGTGCGGCATGTTGGAAAACCCGTCTGTATGTCTGACAGAAGCTTACAGCTTCCCAGCAAGTGCAGGGGACTTCTGGATTGATCCGTTCAGAGGAGCCGGCACCCTCAGAGCTGGCAAGAGTCGTACTTGCTTTGGTTCAACCCCGCGCTCCTAGCCAAAAACACTTGCAAACTCCAGAGCCATCACAACAATTGCAGGCGCTTAAGCCCCCAAGATTTAGGAAGTATTTCTCTTACATGCCTCTCACATTTACTTTGTCTTTAAATTTTGATTACATGAGGAAAAACGCAGCTCTCTTTGTTCTTAATGATATACAATTAACAGGCTAAAGGCTATAATTAAAACAGAGATTTTAGCTTAGCCCGTGTTTTAGGCAAAACCATCATTACTTGTTAAAATACATTAGAACACATTTGCTTAAATACTGCTTGAGATAAGGTCTCAAACTTACAAACACTCCAGGAATTTCCAGGGAAATTTATAATGCACCTTAGCAGTAACTAAGGCTCAGTTGTAAGTATTTTCTCATGTGTGTAATCTTACTGAGGGCGACAGAAGTTTCCACGGTAAAGATTTTAGGCGGCCTTGTCACTGTATGGAACGCCTTCAGGAGAAAAGTAGCACAAAATAGTTCAAAAAAATTCATAGAGGATTTTCCTGTCTCCCAGCTGGAGCAGAATGAAAATTAATAAAATGACAAATGAAAATCTGTCAAAGTTCTTTCTTTCTCTGCAACTTCTTGTCACTCAAATGTATGGATGTGTAGTGCCCCTAAACGCAGTATATCACAGAATGCAGGAAATAAAGTGCAATCAGCATGGCAGATACATACCAAGTGTATGTATGATATTTGAGAGATACTTGTGATACTCTTCATCCTTGAGAGATGAAATAGGAATAAGATGAAACTAAGTTGGGGTGCATGGAATGAAAATAATTAATTCTTAGTAACTTAAAGGCTTAACCAAGTTGCCAGGCATTGGAGAGAATCATGGGGCTCCTCTCCTGATCTGAAATGGTGTTCAAATCATAAAAACTTAGTAAATGCAGCTCCAGGGAGCCGTCATCGTTGCCTGCAGTTGACCCTGTGGAGGTGGTTTAATTTTGCAGAAAGGTGGGCAGGGAAAAATTAAGCTTTAGAATTTTGCTGGGCTTAAGTGGCTTATATTGCAGGTATGCTTATATATAGCAATTACTGTTACCAGGAGGGTTGTAATGACTATGTGTGGCCATTAGAAAGGAAAACAGAGGCCCAATAGTTTTGCTTAGTTCAAATGTTTGGTGCATTTGTTAGAATTATTTTTGTGTGTAATGAAGTACAAAGCTGAGATGTAACAGTAGCAGAACCATGAAAATTTAAGTGAAGTTCATTTGCTGAAAATGATTTATGTAGCTGATAAAAGTATATCCTAATGTAGTAGTTAACATTAAGCAAAGCTTAGAAAAAATGTATGCAATGTACATAAAACAAGATTCAAAAGGCATGTTTAGGAAGGTGATTCTCCAGAGTTTTTCCTTAATTTCTTCAGAAAACTTCAGTTTTTTCCACACGCCTTTGCTGCTGCCAGGCTGTTTTTAAGCAAACACCTGGTTTTGTTTTTTAATAATAAGGAACTGCATTTCTCCCTCTTCGTTTCCACCTAAGTGTAAACTAATACAGTATCTGTAATACTGTAATAATAATTGATCAAAAATGAACCTGGAAAAACTTACAGTTAAGACATCGTTGTGGTTGTAGTTTTTAATGTGGAAAATAACTACAAGGGAAATGTCAGTAACGAAGGGGTTTTATTTTGAAAACTTGGCCTGTTATTTTTCTTCTATCCCTGAGTCAGAACCCCAATTCTAGTGAAGGAACTTAACGACCGTGTTGTTGTGTATCAATCTAAAAGTCTGATTGAAGCTTGGATTTTTCAAGATGTTGACCAAATTACTTATAAAATGCAAGAGTACTACACAAAGTAGGCCATGAATAGTATGCAAACAGAAAATTCTCCAGCATAAATCAAGGAAGTCAGTCATAAGGCTGGTGGCAGGGAAAACAAATCAAGCAGAGAAAAGAGAAAAGGTGTATTTTAAAATGAGAATGCTATAATGAGATAGCTAATTGATGTCTGCCTCATCGGCAGAGATCTATTATAGAGAGAATTGATGTCAGATTGCGCAAAGATGATGCTGTAAATGCAGTGTAACAGGTCATGGGATTTGTGGGAGATCTTGGGGTAAGGCATGCAAGGATTCTGGAAATGAAAAGCACTTTTAAATTGATTGTAATATGAATGCGGAACCAGAGGAATTGGTTGAAAATGGGAGCAGTATGGTGACTTTCCTGTCGGTCACGGGAATGAAAGCAGTGATGGTCGCTCCCAACTGCAGTACAGAAGGTGATCATTTCATGAGAGCTTGGCGAAGAACTCAAGACCGGAGGTACAGAGAATTCCGTAGTGTCACCTGTGCTGATCATAGGTGGGGAATATTGTCTATTTTGGTACCATTATCTGGGAAGCTTCCTAAAGTTGCTGAAAGCAGCAGACTTCATTTGCCTTCTAGTAAGCAAAAATGCAGCTTACATACACACATGCTGGACTGCTAAATGCCTGCAAAACTAGATGTCTTCCTGAAGATTTGATCATGTTGCTGGTGCTAGCAAATTTCTAAATAAGCTCGTATGAAAAGAAAACTCAGGATTAAGTGTTATTCTGAAGTTACAGAAGGAGGCAATTCGTCAGCTGGTGTTTAAGGAAAGATAAATGAATGGGAGTGGATTCACAGTGTATTTCACTGAAGAGACTAAAGCTATTGCAGTACTGACAACACATGAACAAACAAATGAACAAATGTAATTAGGACTGGTTTAAGGTGAGAATTGAGTGTAGAAAAGAGCATCGCTAAGGATCAGAATGTTGGTACCATTCTGCTATTTTCAGCACTGAAATACATATTAAGAAATGAGGTGAACACAAACGTAATACTTGGTATTAAAGCTTTTTTGGCCGAAGCTGTGTGGAGTTGTAAATTGCAAATCAATTGTTTTATGAACCACAGATTCTCCTTTTTCTTTACTTGATACATTTGTCAACAGCCTCTGATATGATCTGATGAGTCCCTATTTTAATATTATTTCATAATGTAGTCTCCATTTAAAATGTTATTCAGGAAACTTTGAAATAAATTGTTATGCATATCTTTACATTCAGTAGCCACCTTCAGTTGGGTGTTAGTTGGCACATGTACCCCACAGATCTGTTAAGAGCATTCAGATGTTGAAGTTATATTGAGGGTTTTGCTGGGCTACACAGGAAAGAAGGATTTATTTCTTCATCCAAATGTTTGCACATCTAATAAACAACTTACCTGACATGAGTGTTCATGAAAACAGCAAAACTTTGGAGATACTGGGTGATCTTTTTTCAAGGGCAAGATTTCAACATGAAACTGAAGACTCAGTTCCGAGTGTCACATTCGTCCAGGGAACTGGAACAGGCTTTGTGATTGATGTGCCGAGGCAAGGCCAAATGAAACAGCTGTGATTTTGAATATCGGATCGTTTCTAGTGCTCCAGGTAAGGAGAGGAGACTCTTACGAAATGTGGTCTTTTACAACTACTGGATGTTTCGTACAGGGGAGCTGAACTCAGACCAGTACGTGGAAAGGGTGAGGTTTGTGGCACGGACCTAAGGTAGCACACCGGTGAGCCTTGAGAGTGCCTGGGAATCTCTGTTTTGGTGATGGAGGTTGTCTTCCTTCTTTAAGATGCTGTGGGTAAAATGTGATCCGTATTTTTGTAACTAAACTTTTTGTTTGGTAATGCAAAGTTCTCTCCTGCTGTAATCAGTAAGACATCGACAATTCCAAGACAACTGCTGTCCCTGCCCCTTTTTCTTTTCTTTCTTCCACCTTTTTCAATGTTCTCTCCACCTCCCTTCCCTCCCTCTCCGAGTTTTCTTTTTTGTACAGTGGGCTTCATGAAGAAACTGGCAACACAGAATTAGTATTTCAAGTTCAAGAATTCAAGAACATGAGATAATACCAGTTTCATCATATTTGGTGAGCTGTTTCTGCAGAGGAATTCCTTAGACAAACCCTACTGAAGACAGAATTTGAAGGAAAAGTAAATATCTGGACAACAGTATCCCTAAAATTCTGGGGGCATATAGTTAGATTTATTAGCTTTCTGCTGCTTTTGTTCCTTCTCTAGCTTTTGCATTTTTAAAGAAAATATTTCAATACTGTTTATTCATAAGTCATTGGAAGTTCCATTTTTTTCCCCACTTTTAAAAAATTAAAGGTTTTTATGGTTACAATATTGTGGGTGAATGATGTCTATAACTAGCAGAAATGCTTCAGAGCAGGTTGAAAGGAGGACACTAGGCTTTCTGAAATGCTCTCTGATTGAATATGAGATACGGGAGCATCCAACTTGCTTTAACAATGAGAACTTTTTTTTTGCTGTGTAAAAATAGATCACAGTGCAGTGACCCCAGAGAGAGAGAAAGAACGAAAAAGATGTGTTTCTCTAAAACTCCTGACTGTATTGTTACAATCTGTGTCAAAGGATGACAAATCCAAATTGCAGTGCTTCCTGTGTTCTTTGAATTAGAGCTTGGTGTGGGCTACACTATTTTGACCTCTTCAAAATTTTGTAATTTAATTAGCAGATTTCTTTTTCCCTATCCAACCCATTTTGAAAAGGAAAAAAGAGTAGACATATACCACTGTGATAACACTCCACTCTTTTCTGAATCTAATTACATATTTTCAATGCAATTTGTATGAAAGCATTCTTGTATGAATTTAAATCAGAAGGATATAAAACCAATAAGTAGTATTAACCAATGGGGATTAAAGACTACCTGAACTGGCTAGAAAAACTTTACTCCCTGGTCACTAATTTATAGGCTTGGCACTTGCTAGGGTACTTGCCCAGCTGCACCTGCCTTATCAACGTGTTCAAATGTGAATTAGTTGGCGCAAAAAGTTGGCAGAGGAATAGGGAATTTTTCACCTCAAGGTCAGAAAGAAGGGAGGCTGATACTGATTTAATGCTGTTATGGTCTGCTAGTTTGGCATGAACATGTCTCTATATTGCCATCAGTTGACATGTGTCTGCATTCGAAGAAACACTCTTTTCAAACTGACATCCTTTTTGCAAGAACACGAAGTAGCAGGCACCTGCCTTAGTTGGCAAAAAGTTTGGTGTCCTGGCTAAGCTCGTTGTCTAGGCTTCCTCTGTAAGCCGTGGGGAGAGGGATCTTCAGAGTGATTCATAGTGTTCTGAGATACGTGTCTAAAACAGGAGATGACTCATCCCCTGGAAGTACCTGCCACTCGACTGACGACAGAGGGAGACCTAGATGACTAACTTACCCTAGATAGCTAACTTCTGGACTGGTAAGCAATATGAGAAAGAGCTCAGCACCAAAGTCTTTTAATGAAAAGAGGCTCAAGTATGCAGTCATGAAGTAGACCACTGGCCACGCAGTATATGCTGAAAAAGAGGTAGACCTGCATTGCTGTCCTGCTGTACCTTTCATAAATACATTGACTTTATTTTTTGCTAAATTAATCTATATCAAGGTGAGAAAAAGAAGATGTTTCTTCACCTTAAAAATCCCACTGGAAAGGGATAAGTGTTCTTTACATTACACAGATGTATGAAGCAATGGGCGTGATATTTATTCTGCATCAGTTTCCGTTATTGAAATTGCTTTGTATGGAAATTGCTTTGTATTTGTACCAGTGGAACTGGATGTAAAATCCATTACGCTTGGTGTTTATCTACTAAAAGGTTGTTAGCATGTATCTGCTTAAGTACAGCGCGGACTTTGAAGATCTGCAGTCTGCAGGGGGATGTACGTGACATTAAGTTCAGTGTCCACTGGTTACTGCTTCGGGTGTACTTTTTTGCAGAACTTACAAAAATTAAACTTTAACCTCATTAATATTTAATTAAAACCCATCACTTGGCCACATTGAAAATTGTGAGGTGTCGGTGAATATTCAGGCAATATTCACCGCATCTGATTTTAGATACTGAGTTAGGTTTCTAAACAAGGAGTCTGGACACCTGTGATCAGCGGAGAAGAGCTGGCACCTCCAGGGAGCTATTCAGAGCCGCTAAGGTAAGCAAGAAGTTAGTGCTCTGGTTGCCCTCCAGAGGACTTGCTTACACTGCTGCCTAGCTTGAATCCTGTGAAATAACCTCGGAGATACTTACCCCTTGGTACGTACTGCGAGGAAGCCTAGCCTGGCTTTGTAGGCTGTTAAAGTGGGCAACATGAATACTTCCCTTATTATTTCCTACCGTAATTTTTAGGCCAGTAATACATTGTCAATTCAGAGCGGAGTATTTTTCTGAATATATTTAGAACATATTTCTGAATGTCCAGCTTAGCTTGCATTAAAAGTGGCTGTTGCATGGTTAATGTATGTAGTAGTATGTTCATGTAGTAGTATGTAATGCAGTGGTAGTATGTATGTATGAAATGTGTATAGTATGCTCACTTTTAAACTTTTCTTCTTTTGGAACTTAATTGACTGAGCG
>JAVKLA010000014.1:4884825-4905013 GCA_034782735.1 Sagittarius serpentarius
GCCCCACCCCCCCCCCCCCCATGGCCAGGGTAGTCAGCGAAATCCATTTGGTTTTCTCAGAAAGTTTGCCTTCATTTTGGATGCTCTCTTGTTGAATCATAAACAATTCCAATCTCTCCTGTGTCTGCAAGGCCTTGGGCACCGAGCTGCTGGCCGGCACAGGCACCGTAAGGCCCTCTTCAATTACGTTGCATTCAGAGTGTTAGAACGCAATGCTTTGGATCAAACAGCCCGTTCAATTTTTATGTTCTTCTGTTGGTCAACAGCTGCTTTACCTAAAGCACTACACTCCTACCATAGCTTTGGAAGTACAGTAACTGGTTATATGTTGCTTTATGCAGATTGTACAGAGCTTAGAAATTCAAGGAGTTGAACTGGTTTGCTACGGTTCGAAAAATCATCTACCGAGTTTAGGAACGTATTGACATGGTAAGTTGAAATCCGTGGATTTTCCTTTCCTTTAATATGGAAGCCCAAGTTTATAGGTAAAGCACAGAATCAGGGAAGGGTGAAGAGAAGTCACAGAACAGCCTTGGTCAATCTTCCTTGCACACAGAGAGAAAACAGCACCATATAGGATATTACGTTATTGCCTGGGGGGGAGGAGGAGTTTCCAGACTTTCAGGGAGAAAAGGAGACGTTACAAAAGACAAACAACAGCTATAAGTGCTGTACACTGGGCATCGTCTTACAGTGAAGGAGTTTAGATGATAAAATTACTTTGATATGGTAACCATAAGAAACAGTGAATGCATTCACGGAGGACAATAAACAACCTTGAATCTGTTGGATAAGTTCAAATTCTACTCTTTGGTAATTCTTGTTTTAAAGACAAAGGAAGGTAAAATTGCGAAGGACACAAGGGTGTATCCAGGGGAACAAGAACATCATTTATAGTCGCCAGAGTTGTTTGATGAGCCATACTTGCTGGATACCTGATAACAAGGAAGACCAATCTGTCACTGTATGGTTCCATAAAGAAGATTTGTCTATAATAGGGGGCATTAAACACGGTAATGGAAATTTCTTGAGCAGCTACTGAATTAATTTTCATTTTAAACTTACTCTTATTTAAAGATAACAACTGGCTGGACAGCATGGCAAGTTTTGTATCTGAATGCATCTGTTAAAAAAGGACTGTGAGAAATTTGCTGGTTTTGAATATCAACCTGACTGCGCTGTCAGCTAACATCTCCCTTACCTAGGGCAAAACTTTAAGTGGTGCATAATACAGGTAGGACTCTGCTGTGGACTCCTGAGCTCATTGCCTCACACAAACTGCTATTATTTAATAGAGAAATGCAATTTTTTCTCCAGAGGGTGATGAATGTGATTCATTATATTTGATCTTTTTCGTACCAGAAGAATACTGCTGTTCCTAGCTCAGAAGACTTTTTGGCAAATCAAAAGGAGACTGCTAGTTTGGAGCATTTCTCTGTCAGTTTGAAATCCCCAAGCTGTAGCTTCGAGCTCGGCAGTGAGTGCTCTGCAGTAGAACCAAGAGAGTTGAAATAATCAACAATAGAAACCTTTTATCTCGTGTCTGAAATCCATAGATAGAAAGAGAATGTGTATATAAATATTTCTCTTTAATATTTCACATCGTGATTCCACTTAAGAAGTTTAAAGTTCTTTCACTGAGAGTGGACATAAGCCAAACCAAGCCACAGGATTAATCATAAATAATTTACATGAAATCCCTCTACTAAGATATCCCGCAATTTCATAAAGAATGAACGCATGTTCTGAGAATACATAAGGATTGCTAAAATTAGCTTGCTTTAACGCGCCTGGGAACAACACATGAAGCTGCTGTTGCAATTTTTCTGACATAGCTGATCGTGTTGCTCACTGTTCACAACAAATGCTCTTTTTCTGTTTTGGGTTTGGTTTGTTTTTTTTCTTAGGACCGCTTCCAGATTAAGAAAAAAAAAAATCTGCTAGAAATCCCAAACAATGTTGACTGGTAAAGGCTGTAGAACAACTATTGGTGCAATAAACAGGATTAGTTTTGGATTACTTTCTCTACAAAGACTCTGCAGCAGTGCCTTACTCCTCCTTGCTGAGAAACGTCAAGCCTTTCAGGTCTCCATGGTTATCTCACAGAATGAAAAGTAAAAGCATTCTGGGATGATTATATAAAAACTTGTAAAGGGTAAGTGCAAACTAAAAAACTGTGTTTGAGGACTAAACAGTGCATTTTCAGATGGCTGAGGCTGTGTGTCTGTGGTTGGAGAGATAAACAGAAGCCTTAAACTGTGCAGCATGGGATGGACCTTGGTTTGGGGACGATACAGAACAGGCCTTAGTGATTTATTAGTGTATCTTTTGAACAAGTACCTACCAATTTGATTAAGCAACAAAAAATGATAATTAGCTGGAATGTATTTGGAAACTACACCAGTGGCTTAATTACTAAATTTAAACATCAGTAAAGTACAAAATACTCAGTATTCCTAAAACATCTGTACAAAAGAGATTTAAGAACATAGTTGACGCTAAGGTTGCATATGGATGTGCATACCATTAGAGCTGGGGAGGTGTGGATTTCTGCCATGTTCTGTAAATGTAAGATACATAAATTAGAATTGCTTAGGGATAGCGTGGCTTACATGAATCGTTTCTCCACTGTTTTTCGTTTATGAATAAATGTGTTTGGTGTGACTACTCTTGTCTCACAGTGATCTCAAACAGCAGAAAATATCCTGTATGCAGTGGCTGGCAGACATATACTATCCATAAGCGATGTTTCTCAATGTTGATTACAGGTGTTTTATGTTTACAGACAATTCAAAGCTGAGAGGACTGAAATACACCCAAGAAAGGTTTAATATTGATGTGGAGAAATAGTCTGAGATAAACAGGATGCAGTTCAGGGGCAAATTCAAAGTACTGCTCTATTTAGATGGTATTTCTTATCTAAAACGTAGTATGAGGAATGAACAGTGGTACTTAGGTTAAGCATGAGTCAACAGTGTTGTGTTACTATAAAAAAGTAAACACACCAGGGAGACATGACAAATGTCAAATATTTAAAAGACTTGAAAGTAGAAAGAGAATAACCTGTCCTGTGGGCTAATGGGAGTAGGAAAATATAAAATGAGCTTAAATCATAGGAAAATTTCAGGCTAAATATTATCATTACATTATTTTTGCTAAGCGTATAGAAAGCACTGGGACTGTGGAGGCTTCTCTGCCTGCTTGTTTATGAGCTGGTCAGACAAATATGTCTCAGATGTAATAGATACTGCCTTGGGACTAGATACGTCTTTCGGTTTCTACCAGCTCTGACCGCTATTATTCAGTATGGTAATAAAACTTCCCAAGCAGTTTCATGCAAATATGCATAAAGACACAATTCAAAGGGAGTATAAAGCCTTCGACACTAAGCACTGCATGAGATGATACGCAGTTTTCCTCCAACATAAAATCTACTTCTGTTTTCGGTGAAGTAAATAGTCAAGCCTTTAATTAGCTTTGATTTCATATTGTCATCTCGGTGTCACTCCTTCTTCACAATATCTCATCCAACCCACAGATCCCTGTATCAGAATAATACCTTTGCCACCTTCCTCCTCCTCGGTAGGGTGGGACAACACAGAAAGGGAAACAAACCGCTGTGGACAGCAAACTCAACTCAAGTTGAGAATATGATGCTGCTGTTGAAAAGGCAAAGCTTATTCTGTGGTGTATTAAATAAACATCATACATAAAGCCCTGGAGGTAGTTGATCTACCCTACTTGGCATCAGCTGGGCTACCACAGGGCAACACACCATCACAGAGAATCCAGAGGTCGACAACAAATACAAACATTTTAGAAAATATGACCTGTAAGAGACAGCAGAATGCAGTGTAGAAATGGGGAGTGGGGAACTCTGCCTCTCATTTAGGTGTCTGACTCACGCTTTAGCTATATGTGTTCAGTGAAGAGTGTTTAGTGTTTAATGAGATGTACATATCTATGTATATCAAGAATGCTCTTAAGGGAAGCACATAAACGCTTCCAGTCTGTAAAAGGCTGTTACAAAGGCAGGAGCTGTCACTTGAGCAAGAAGATAGCAATTTGATTTTTTATCAAAACCTATATTCAAGAAGGGCTTCTGTCTAAAGCGAGACAAGCTCTATTATGCTGCTGCTTCTTTAACATTTCTGTGGGAAAATTTTAGAAATAGGTTACCCAAATGTCTTTCAGGGCTGGTCTTGTTATGCTGAATTTTGTTCTCAACAGGTCCATCCCCATTTTGAGACATTTCCAAACCTAAATTTCTGCGATTTCTGTTATTTAATAGGGTTTGCTCTTGGTATTTGTAATCAACTTTCCCCCCCCAGCCTGTTTTCATTCTGTCACTGTGTCCAGAATATCTAAGGCAGTGGAAGGGAAGCCTCCAGAAGGTCAGCGGTAACACTGCGATGTAGTGCTCTTGTCCTTGATTCCTATCAGAAATCGGAGCAGAGTACCGCACAGACAGGTTTTGTGGAAGAGTTTTCCTGACGGAACACCGTATGCTGGTATGATTAGGTCTGGCTGGACACATGCAGTGTTTTCTTCACGTGGGACTTGGTGAAGGGTGGTTGCCCCTGCTACGCACAAACCAGGAGGTTTCATAAGGCAGTTCATAATTTGCATTCTTTCATTTATGGCCCCAACGAGCCTATGATTAGACTGCAACATGAGAGTATGCATAAAATATGTACTTTGACACTAGCTCACGGATCCAAAATACTTTTACCAATCCACAGTCTAGATGAAAAAGAACCTGAGATACTATTTAAAGAGGGATTGTTTAAGGACAATCAAATGTGGTTTATTTTATATTGCTGAATCCTTGATCAGGATAGGCTGCATTTTGCTGGGTGTCATACAAGCGTCCGAGTCTTAATTTCCACCTCAAAGTGCTTGAGTTTGTCCGACTCCAGCCTCTACTTAGCTGATGATAATGCCATTTGCTAAAATGAAGGACACTGAGAAATGCCTATTTCGTGTTATACACCTACATAAACACAGAGGTGTCGCAGTGTAGAAGACATCTCCGAACAAAAAGGAATAGAACTGATCTCATGTGAATAGCTCTCAGATGTAATGTTTTCAGATACCTCACACCACTAACATGACCTTAATCCACCGGGTAGAGATCTTTCCAGACTGAAATGACTCAGGATTTTGCACAGCTATTCAGTGCAATCAAAGGACATTTGAGAGCATTGAAAAACACTGCAGAAAGGAAGCTTCAGGTAATTAGCATTATATAGTTTGGGGAGCAGGTTTGGAGGCTTGGTTTTAGTGTGGGTTTTTTTTTTCCTGATAAATAAACTGTATTTCCCAACACCTACTATTTCTTGGTTTAAGTTCATTTTGCCAGCATATATGTTACGTAGGCTATTACAAAGGTTGAAGATGAATTTGCAGCCTTTGTTAAGAAAGGACTTTGACTTACAAACTGTTACCATTTAAGTGACCCCTGTCTATTTTAAGCAGTGCAGAGATGGTTTCTGTTTGCGCAGCAGTATCCCAAGTAACTCTTTTGTACAAGGAATAAATATTTGAATTAAAGGCTGAAGTATGTGCAGTCAGTAATGTCTGTGAAACAGTATTGGAAACCTGTCATTAGTAAAATGTTTTCAAATTTGAGGAATTTAATTGCTTTTCTCAATTTCCTGTGAGACAAAAAGAAAAATCTAAGAGATTTTTCTCATTATGTGTGACAGCAGACTCATCTGTTAAAATAATCATCAATTTCCTCATTAGAAGTTCTTACCTGGATTTTTATAGAATTCTTCTAAAATATCATTTATCTTCTATTGAACAGTAGATTCCTCGAAGTAATTACATTCTGCTAGAACATATTTGCATCTTTCTTACCTAATCTATCAAGAAGCATCTTTCCATTCTTCTTCTCACTCTCAATTTCATCTGGCTTTTAATTTCAGAACAATAATAAAAAAAAAAATCACTCTTCTTGTTAACTTTAAGTAACTGTTGTCTGGTATCTGAAGATGCAACAAAACATCTGCAGATAAATTTGTGAATCTGGTTTCTGGAGTTTATTCCTTTTTATTTTATGGTCCATCAATGGCTGTCTTTAAAAGAACATAAAGACCATAAATGTGTCAAATATCTATTACAGTCCATTACCTTAATTCAACTATTTTAAAATTAGCTGGAAAGCTTAGTATGATTAACTCCTGGTGAAGGGATATCATGCAGTCTCACTAGGATCTGGTTTAAAGCAACTTCTTTTGTACAGAATGCTTGTTAATGCTTGAGAGACCAAGTAAGGGAAACTGTAGAGGATCTGGTTATAATCTGTGATTTGTAAAGTGTGAAGAAATTGGACTTTGATTATGCATAGCTTTATAAACCACTACTCAGGATGCTTTCCAAAGGAAAATGAGATTTACATTTTCTCAGTGTCCTTCTCTCAACTTTCTTTTTCTGTTCTCTGCCTCATACCTACTCCTTCAGAAACTTTTGCGTCTAGTGCCCCATTTCAACCAAATTTGAGAAGGGAGAAAACTTCGTGTTTTCACGAAGATGTTCAAGGAGGTGAGGTGCCTTGAGCCGCTTTGAAGGAAGGGCTGTGTATAAGAGCATTCTTTATTGAAAAGCCATCAGAGAAGCCGTATTGGAGCTCAGACCTGAGAGACGTATCTATAGGATACTGGACTTCATGGATTCCAGTAAATGCCATGGTGTGGTTATTCATTTCAGTGGAATTACTCAGATGTTTGAAAGTCAAAACTCCAAATAATATACAAGTGAGAACAGTGTAAAATAATATAAAACTATGGAAAAGTCTCTAACAAAGATTGTGATGCGACTTTTAAGTCCTCTATCATTTATGTATTATACTAAGCTAGTGTACTAATACTAAAAGGACATGAGAAATAAATAGGGATAATGCCACCAGTGGCTTACAGAGGTGCAAATTTAATGGAAAAGTGAAGTGTTGAGTCATAGTTAAAATTTGCAGTGGTAGAATATGGGATCCTATCATTCTCTCAAATTTTAAGTGGATCTGGTGAGTTTTGAAAGAGATATTACAGTATTCTCATTAATTAATTTAATGGATAAGAAAAAAATACATCAATTATTCTAAATATGTTCACCTGCAGAGCACTTTTAAATGCCAGATTTTAGGAGTTCCTTATCTGTGGCCTGGAGCCACAAAATTTAATGTATTTTTGCTGTTGGTTTATGAGGATGGTAGTAAAGTTGTTGCAGGGACCTGGAGATTACCTGATGTATATGAGGAAACAACACAGAGCAGCAGAAGAGTTCCATACGGTGGGTGATATAACTGGACATGATATAGTATGTTTAGGTCTGGGTGAATCAGTGTCCTGAAGGTCTTGGCAAGTTGGAGAGTACATAGCAAGTGCAATAAAAATGGCTTCGAAATGGAAAAGAGAAAGTGGAAGATTGAACTTGTACAGCTTGACTATATGACAGGCAAAAATCTACAAAGGCATGATAACAATTTATAAATACTTAAATGGTGTGCAGGAGAAGAGGAGAATTATGTAGTTCAATGAACATGATATAGAATTGAGGATGAAATGAAGAAAAATTAAATTGATCAGTTCTAGGACTCAGTTCCTGCGATGTTAAATTCCCTCCCTGCAACAGTCCCCCTCAAGGGAAGAGAGGGAAGCCTCCTTTTCTGGAAGAAGACCAGTAAATGGCCATTAGTGAACAATCCTATACAGCTGTAAGGTGTAATTCATAACAAATTCCTGTTTTAACAACATATAACCCTGAAGGAACTAATGTGACCATATTGTTTGACCTACTCCATAGTGGATGGGACATTCCTGAAGCAATTCCCAATTGGATTAGATTTCCTTCTTGTCCATTGCATACGATTGCACCCTTGGTGTCCAGGTCATTATGCAATTTCTTTTTTCCATTACTTCACCTGAACTACTCTTTAAGCAGTGAACCAAAGCTAGAAGATAGACAGTTTGAGACCATGGATGTGAGCCCTATACTTGTGAGGGAGGAAAGCGAGGGGGAGCAGGAGAATTTGAAAAATGGTGTGTTCAGTGTATCTTTTCTTTCTGCTTGTTTGCTGTCTCTGTATGGTTTGTTTTGCTGCTGAACACATCATATAAGAAAAAATCTATATTTTGTATCTCAGGACTAGTGGAAGATGTGTATTCTCTCATTACTGGAGACGAAGAGTTTAAAGGAATTCCATACTTCTTGATGTGTATGTTTTCAGAATGAAAATTGAAAATTAAGGAAAGATTTCTAATTTCCATGTAGTCAAAGAAAAGAAGGAATTTAATGAGAATTCCCTGTTGGTAAGCGCTTAGCCCAATAGGTCAACCAGGTGAATTCCCTAGTAGAATTACTGGTAAGTGCAATGGGCTTTCGGGCCACGTGGTCCTGGGGCACCCAGCTAACGCTAGCGAGTGGTGGGGATGGAGCCCCGGAATGGTAAGCTGCCTACTTCTGGTCAGTCTGTTTCTGGTGCACGTTCAAAGAATACATGAATCTCACAGCCTGGCAAATATGAGGTGCAGGACGGTCCCTTCTGTAGGGATATTAGACCATTGCTTGGTGTGGAGAAGAGATGCGTTCATAGTCAAGACCATTCCCCTGCCCTCCCTGATGGGCTGGCCATGGCAGCCGCTGAATGCGAAGCAAAAGCAGAGCAGGTCCTCTATGATGTAGAACTCAAGTTTCTTCTACAGTGTGAATTTTTTGCTAGGTATGAACTCACAAACAGGTTAAAATGTTGTTTTTGTCCCCAAATATGTTCTCTCCGTCCTAATTGTAATTCATGTCTCAGCAGACCTAATCTGAAGCTGCATTTGCCTAGACCTTGGTGCTCTATTCCACTGTATTTGTGATACATACATTTTCTTGAACGCAGCCTGCACCTTTCCCTCCTTTAAATAGGCCTCTGAAGAGGAACACTGCCATAGTAGTTATGAAAAATTATCCAAGCGGTAATAGCTAAGTTGTGTAACAATTGATGCACCTTTTTAAAAACCTTTCAAGCTGTTCATGAACTGTCCACTTTATGTACATGTATTTTTTTAGCCATTTTCACCCCACATCAATTTACTGGTCACACACACCTGTGGCTCCTGTTTCAAACTCGGCTCCATCATTGAATTTTGCACGCGTACAGATGCAGAGCCCTGCAGTAATGCTTACACATAGACTGCGTGAATGCCGAGGCCTGACTGAGAGGCTTTCTGAAATCCCGGGAGAAACGGGCAAAAAAAAGATTTCAGGATTGAAAACGGAGATGATAAATTATTTGAAGTAAAGGCCTCAAGCGCCATGTGTTTGTGCAGCATCCAGCATGATACCGCCTTGATTATGCCCAGAGCTCTTGAGTCCTGTTACTGTACGTGACAACCACAGGTTGTATTGTTGTATTTATAGACTATATAATTTTTCCCTTTTTCCCTTTCTTGCCATGAATATTTTTTATCTTCCCTCAACCTAGCTGAAGGTGATTTTTTTTCCCCTTTTATGAATATTTATCTTCCTATCTATCATGTATTAATTTGGAAAAGAAAAAGATAATTTTAAAGAGTGAAATAAACAATAGGCCCTAGTTGTAAACTGACAGAGCCATAATACTCCGTATTCCAGGGCTGAACCCAACAATTCATCCTCTGTGGCTCCCAGGACTCACACCAGCTCTAAAATAAATGGGCACAGTCCCAAATACTGAGGCTGACTTGTTATCTCTATATGTACTTTCTAGATAACAGACATTAAATAATTCACTATATAAAGTCTTATTTCAATTAAAATGGTAGAACTGATAAAGAAGTTTTCTTTACTTTTGGGAGTAGATCTCTGGCTTGTAATTGCATTAATTACAAATACACACAGTTGAAAAGTTATTCAAATGCAAATTTTCTTAATGAGAAGAAAGGAACTGGGAGTCTAATTTTTAGTTGTTGCAGTTAATGAAAGTATTTGATTTTGTTTTAATTGCACTTTTAATAAAATAAAGTGCTCTCATGATGATGAGATTTCACTAATAAAGCACCATCTAACAGCAGTGGTAGAACTTCCAAAGGCTGCTGATGCTGGATAGATCAGCCGGCGCTGGGCCCTCAGTGGAGATAAGGGAAGCAAACACCGCTCGCTCCTGGGCAGGGCTGTGCGTGGTGAGGAGCTCATCGCCGGCTGACAGCAGTGTACCAAAGGTTGTCAGCAAAGTAAAGCACAGGGCAGACAATTTATGCCTTAAAAATCACAAGGGGAGTCGTAAATACAGTGATGTCTGCCCCCCCTTTTCTTACCTTTGAATCACAAAGAGAGTTAGGAGAGCCATTTGGAGAATGTCTGGTCCAGTGCGTCTCTACCGCTTTCAATGCAAGAGTTACTAATCATTAGGAAAATAACCACACACAAGATTCTGTAAATGTGCCCGAGTTTTAATTTAAAACCAAATAAAAATGAAGTTCAAGTTGGAAAAAAACCCTATTTACCTCATTTTGTTTGCTTGCTTGCTTTGAAACATGCTTGTGCACTGCAAGAAAGTCATTTCACAGAAAGTGGTGTGCTCTCTTACGAGCAGCTAGTGTTTACAGATCATGGGTTGAAGAATACTGACCTGGTCTATCCCTCTGCCCATGAGGCAGGGTCAGCTATACCTAAGCCATTCCTTGCAGAAATTTGTTCTACCTTATCTTTAGAAACCTTCGGTGGTGGTGGCTTTCCAGCCATGGACTGAAGCTCGGTGCACTCTCATTCTTGATGAAGTTACCATGATGCAAGAAGCAAGGAAAAGGAATGCCTTCTAAAACTCTATTCAACTTTATGGAAAGAGTTGTCATCTCCTAAGCTATGTTAACCAAAGATAGGCACTTTTAATTTTTTTTTTTTTCTGGGAAAAATGTTGGTTTTAATTTTTTTAACCTTCAAATGTTTGATATTCCAAAAGTGTTTGGACTTCCCTAATATTTTATCAAACACTGGTAAGGAATTGCAGTAGCTTCTCTTCAAAAGGACTGATGTTAAGACGGATTTTCCTCCTTCCCCAAACTTACTTCCCTCAATTTTCTTTCTATTCTAGATTATTAAAAACAATTAAATATAGAATAAATACTAGCGGATTATGCTTACACATTTCAATTTTGTATGTTAGGTGGTGTCTCTGCAGGAGAGCTATCCCAAGAAGCAACAGCCTGATGGCTCAGAGACAGCGTCCTGCCCCTCTTCGCCCTTCAGTCCGGGAAGGTCAACGGAAAAAGGATGGTTTGCGTTTGGCAGATCCCATCACTGGAAGAGCCTCCCGGTACCCGTGAGGAGCTGTATCTAAACCCCAGTGGGTTACATTTCCTCACCTGTGAATTCAGAATGCCAAGCTTTCCCACTGGTTTTGCAATTTAAAGCAAGAGTGAGTTCCAGAAAGGCTTCATCTCATTGCAGACAATTTAGGAACAGCGCAAAGGTAAAATGAATCAAACAAATAGGAATGTTTTCATTTAACACTAATTGTAATTAACATAGTTAAATGTGTTTTAAAAGGTTCCCATAATAAATCTCAGTGGTTTGCATCATATATAACGAACAAATCTAGTTTTTTTTAGCATTTTAACAGAACATAATTAGGTATGGAGACAGAGTGTTAATTTTATAATTTTTTTTCAAAGAAGCAAGTATTTCAGAGGTACATACATGGCAAATTAATTTTTCATAGATATTATGCAGAAATGAAATTTAGAGAAAAAATATGCATATCTTAACTTGAATAGATTCACCATAGAATCCTGATAAGCTTTCACTTGCTGTTAATTTTCCTCTGAGATGGAAACACTACCAAGCAACAAAACCATATGTCTAATTGCATCTTCTCAGGGTGGAAAAGAGGGTTTTAAGATTAAAACTTCTAACAGATTTTGATCCCAAGCAACAACCTATAGAAGCCCATGGAGATCTCTCAGATAACTTTAACAGAATCCGGTATAGAAGGCCACTCACATGACAATCTCCATGTTTCACAATGGAAAGATAAGGGTTATGGGAGTGAAGTAAAGGGTGAGGCAAGAGTGGGAAGGAAAGGACATCATCGTGGGAAAGGAAAGAGAGTATTGTGAAGTTCAGGTCAGCGAGGAACGGAAGGATAGAGCAGGAAGAGGGAGAGGGGACAGAAGGTGTGGAGTCTTTCCCAGTTTTCCATTTTCTTCCCATGCTTGTGAATGAGGAATATCTCCTAGGCAGCTCTAAGCATCTCACCTTTCTCCCACGGAAGCTCATGGAAAGTGGCTATCTGTGACCTCCTCCACCCCTCCCCAGGGGACGTGGCTGGAGTTGTTTTTTTCAAGTTGTTTCTGCTCCAGGAGTACCTACGGTTGTTTGACAGCATTTGGATGAATGACCCAGAGAACCTTTTCATGTGCAAAGGATAGCTGGTTTAAGTGCTCTAAAACCTGCATATTTACTCAATTTTGAGTGCACTGTAGTGATGGAGGTCCAGAGATATGCTTTGGGGAATTTGTGACCTGGGGTTCTCCAGAGGTAGCCTTTGGAAGAGCGAAGGCAAGCTCTGCAAGAGCAAGCTTTTCTTATAACTGGCAGATTCCATGCATGTTTTTTGCTTCTTAAATGCTGTTGCTGTAATAGAATGTCAAAAAGGAACAGGATCTGGATGGTCAGGATGGTGGGATTAGCTTGGACACTGTGAAATGGGAAAGGAGCTAATGACAGAGGGAGACTACAATTTGCTTTTAAATGTTTACTGTCACTGTAACCATCATGTCATGAAAGGCCGTTGACATCTTGAGCTACAGAGCCAAGTTTCTTTTCTCGTTTCAAATACAATATTTCAGACACAACCATAATCTCCATTGTGCTATAACAAAGCCGAAGCTTAGGGATGGGAAGTGGGCATCTCTAGCACCCCTGCAGCTAGTGGAGAGTGATGTGGGATCCTTAGAGCTGCTCACTGGCCTTGGGGGGACACTTGTGCCCCTGCCCTGTGTGCTGACCCTTTCCTTCTCTCTGCAATGTTGACAGTGGTGTTTCCCCCTCCAGTAAATGCCAAGGAAAAACATGGTCTGTTTTTGCATACCTGAATTGCATCACTATAGCCACATCTTAAGTGGGTATCTGCAACTGCTTAGAAGTCCGCTCGCATGTACAGAACCAAATGTAAATGCATTTTCTTCAAGAAAGAAAGTAATTCACTCCTGAAAAACTCTGCTAAGGCAGTAAATGCATCTCAGGCATACCTTGTGCCCTTTCAGAAAGTCAACAAATATTAGGCTTCTAGAAAACCATGAAATGAAGAGTTGTTTTGAGTTCTCAAATATCCTTAATTCTGCCTTATTTGAACAATGACCCAATAAACAGGCAACTTCTCTCTGTCTCGAAAACTGTACTGAAAGAGAAGCTGCTTAGGTTTTCCTCTGTGCTCAGACTTCCCCTAGTCCAAAAAAGTACACCTCACCTGCTAAATTTTACAGCTACCTCATCCCTCTCTTCCCACCCCTTTATCCTGATCCAGATGTGCAATGTAACGCTGGGTTTTTTTCATCTTTCCATTAGTCTCCGCACAAATTGTATTAATCTCCAGCTTCAGCACTGACAACGCTTTACAACAGCAAGACCTATAAGGTGACTGTGCCCACCCTTCTCCATGAAAGTGCTAAAATGTAGTATATTGTATCTCTTAAGGCACTGGCGCACCTCTTTTGTTTTTTCTTTGATTGATAGAGGGGCTCCTGTTCCTCCTGCGCAGAACAACCCCTGATACCTCCTCTCGGACCCACAGCTCACCCACGCTGCCCTTGGCGTGTGCTGGAGTTGCTCCCATTGAGAGAAGGACACTGGGACTTTTCCCAGCCTTCCCAGGGCTACTGTCCCCGAGGGGAGAGGAGGCAGGACAGAATTCAACTTGTCTGTATTTTTTAAGATTTCTTCCAAGTTTGGGTTCTGCTGAGTTTGAAATTATACGCAGGTGCTGTCAGGCGGCTGTAGTTATTCTCGGTACATTTTTAAGTAAACACATATTAAATTACTTGTCAGCATGTACAAAGTGACTCGGCGGCAGAAGAAGGAATGAAACCTCAGTTTTAGTCATTTGCACTGTTTATCTAAATATCTCACTTGCATAGCTCAAGTGATTGTCGGTTGTTCATCTTGCACTCTGTAGTAAGTTTGGCTTTACAACACCCTTAGTGGTGCGAGGTGGTAGAGGTCTGGGTTTCCTGCAGTGTGAAATTCCAGCTGTAATCAGTGGAAGCGAATTGCCTCAAACGCTGGGGCCAAATCCATGACCCTGAAATGTAAGGGGTAGGAGACGCCTCTAGAGATCATCAGTCCATTTTGCTGTGAAGAGGCAAGACTAAATAAACGCAGGCCATCGTGGTCCGCAGCACCACCAAAAAGGCTCAGTACAGCCGAGTCATCCCATCCAGCCCAGCATCTACTGCTGCGACCTTGTGTTCGAGGGCGAGCGAGGAAAACAGCCGTTCCTGGCCGCACGTGAAGGCCTGGAGGGGCTGGAAGGATCCTGGTCATCTCCGTACGCCCATGCACGCATTCCTGCAATCTGCTGACGTGCTTACCGGGGAGGAGGGCACTGCTCTCCTGCGACTGTGGGGAGAGGAGCCTTATAGTTCTGTTTGTGACCTACACAGCTACTCCAGACTATAATTTGAGCCAAAGAGCTGAACAAAGGGGACCACGCTGGCACAGCCCATGGCTGAGGGGTATATACGTGCTTGATGTGGTCTTGCACTGGGGTGGCAGGGATTCCACCACCTCCCCAGCTAACCTCCTTTAAGTCTTATAATTAGAAGGCAAACTGTTGATAAGCATTCCCCTAAGCCTGACTGAAAAATCACGCTTACTGAAAAGTAATTGTATAGTATTTTCATCTTTTCAATAGAAAGGAGTCATCTTGCCTAAGGGTAAATATCTGAAAGTTGGTTGTCGATGTCTAGACTCATCAACCTAGATTCCCTTTATAGCCAGCTGAAAGAAACAGGCACCTCCGGGGCATGATTCATCTGTCTGTCTTAGAAGAGATGTTAAGTGGAGAAGGATTGCTTTCTGAAATATATGCCAGAAAAATGATTAGAGTTCTACAGGAAATGGTATTCATATTCTGTGGGAAATGGATTTTAAAAACTTGTTTTCTTCAACACTAGGATGAAGAAAAAATCTTTCAGAATGTCAAGAAAATTACGAATTTAAAAATTCACTCTTGCTTAGTAAAATGAAGGGGGGTTTTTCTGATGTTTTCTTCTCATTTTATGTTTTATAATTCATAATGAAAAAATACATTTGGAGATGAAAAGAGGTTTTAATAAGAAAAACTGAAATGTGATGAGGTCAAACTGGGATATTTTGATCTCACTGGGATGCTTCAACTTGGATTGGTTTTGTCTCATGAGAGGTCACCAAAATTGGCGCATTCCTACAAAAATTTTTGATTTCCATGGAATGGCATTTTTACAGAAAAATGTGACAACAGAATTTTTTCAGCCAGCTATAGAAGTTATGTATGAGTGGATAGACCTGTGTAAAATTAACTTTTTTTTTAATCTCAAGACCCTCTTTATAAAAACATTCTGCTTTCAACTTAAAAAGTTATTTTAACTTTCCTTAGGCTAACAAGTAGGTCTCACTTAGGAAAGGGCTAACTGTGGCGTAGTTTTGAGATATGTCTTATGAAGGCAAGCTTCTCATAAAAGAGAAATAATTAGGCACATAAGATTACTTTGTGCTAACTTGTCACAATTTTCCTGAAGGACATGACCAGTAGACTGAAGTATCATATAGTCCCTACTTTCATGTGACCAAGTGCGAACAAAGCAAATAAACAGAATGAAGCCATAATAAGGCGAATTTGTATTCGTGCGCCCCCCCACTAAAAATCAGGCAGGGATTTGAATTTTTTATTATGTATGAATGATGGGTATCAAGCTATCTGAGACTGCAAAGCTAATACATTGAGCTACGGTATGACAATAACGAGCTGTGACAGTCTAACTGAGTAAGGGAAAGTTTCACAGAGCGGGGTGTCTGGAAGGAAGACATCAAAGTTGACAAATGACTTCTAGCTAACTTGCTTCCTTCTCCAAGGCATGTTCTAGTGATGCTGAGGGACAGATGTTAAATGGAGCTAGACAGAACTGAACACACTTCAGGAAATATCTTGTGATAGAATGATTTACACACCAGGAAGAGAGAAGAAAAATTTTTAGGAAAATTTGAACGGTATCTTAGACTTTGTTCAGACATACGATGTGGGATTCACCTCACGTAATGGTGAACTGTCTAGTACACAATATTTACACTGGAGAGTAGCAAGCAGACTTTATAGTCGATGGAGAGAAGTACATATTTCTAGGGCACGTCTTAGATACACGCTTTAGGACGAACACACGTAAGAAGCATTTATTTGTCTTGCCAGTTTAAAAAGGAAGTCTGGGGTAACAAGCTTAGATGCCAGTTCTTACAATGGACCTATCACAAATCTTCAGGGCAGTCTCAGGATTTCATAAACTAAACCACTGCCTATAGAATATTTAATAATTAATTTTCCATTTTTATGATACTGATTTTTTTCATCAGCCACTTGGATTTAATTCAGTGCCAAATGTTCTCTATAGACTAATTAGCTAATTGTTTGAGGGAGCTGAAAGCTGAAATATATACGTGGTATTCTAGTTAGGAAGACTCTGACTGCTGCACATGTAGACCAACCAGAAGAGGAAAAAATGTTATCTCCTTGTAAACTCTTATTAACTTTTTGCCAGGATAAAACCCAATTGAGTTAACAAGAACATACTAATGAAATAAAAAACATTTTGGCTTACAGTTCCTAGCATAATACCCTATTATTCTTCCTATGGCATCTCCATTTCCCGTGTATAGTACTGCGATACTCGGTGGGTACAAGGTTAACTCAACGCCTGTGTTGATCTGTAGTGCCAGGGCCCCAATTGCACCGACAGGCCTGAGCGTTCCAGCCCAGCCTCCCCTGGGGCCTCCCCCAGCCTTCTCGTGGGGCCCAGCACCCCCATTTCAGCCCATCTCGGGGCTGCCCGTCCCTGCCCCAGCTACGGCAGGGGAGTGTGACTTCTCCAGTCCTGTCTCTGGCCCTGTCTACTTTAGCTCCTGACTGGATCCCCCCAGGTGGTCCCTGGACGGGGCGCGTCGCTCGCCGTGCCTGGGCCCGTGGATGGACCCTGCTGCCAGCCCCGGCCCTGCCGATGCTCTCAGCCCCGGCGGGATGGCACCCGCAGGCGAGGGCACAGCCTGCGCCGGGGTCGCCCTCCCTCGGCTCCTTCCCTGAGGGAGCAGCCAGCCCCTCGCTGCTGCCCAACGTGTCGTCTTTTTCAGCGTCCTCCGAGAGGCTAAAACATTGCTGGTCACTGCTCACCGTTGATACGTGTAGGCTGTTTGTACAAGCAAGGGCTGCTTTTCTCTTTCAGAACAAGTACACAGATTGAGTATTTTCACCTGAAATGGCAAAAGAAGAGCCGTCAGAAGCCCAGGCTAGGACATGCTCTCATCTTCCCCAGATGTTCAAAACAGCTCTTCACTGAAACGACGTCAGAGATGCCTGAAAAGTGTGGACGAAGAGGTTAGATGAGCACTGGGTGCTAATGCATATGTGAGTTTGGGAAGAGAGTGGTACGCCTGTAGGTATGTTAGATCCTGACCTTAAGCATACCCCGTTGGTTTCCCGAAGGGGACAGAGCTTCAGGCACACTGTGAACTGGTCACACCGAGTACCACCGAGATTTCAGAGAGGCGTGACTTCCAGCAGATGAAGATTGTACAGTGCAGATAATAAAGATCTCTCTATGTTTTGAAAATGCTTGGGTATAGGTTCATGTTTTGACAACTGTAATGCAAAAGTAAAGAGGGGGGCAACATGGCAGAAACCTCTGCGGCACAACTGTTAATGAGCAAGTAACTCAAACAAATGGAAACTACTGAATCAACACCAAAAATACTGAATAGCTGACATAGAGAACCAGGTGGGACAAGAAATTAATCTGATGGAGTAAGAAAAAAAATAGTATCAGAAAGAACTGTACAAACTGGATTACGTTTTTCAAGACCTGTGACTAGAAGGTTTAGATGATGAGAACATATGGTAGCATAGCAATGAGAAGCAAGTTTCTCAACCGAGGAAGAAGTGCTTAGAGTAAAAAACATAAAAACTCTATGACTGACCAAAACTCACCCTGGCTACATTTCCTGTATCCAACAGCAGCCATAAGCAAATAGAGAAAAACATAAGGGCAGGGCAAGTATTTACACCTGATAGTCTACCAGCCTCTAGCCATCTTCATCTTGGGGACTTCTTATGCTCCATATGGTTTCTGCTTATCGTAACCTTTGGAGGGTTTATCTTCAATTAACTTGTACAGTGGCCCTTTGAATCAATGGAAACATTCAGACCCCTTTGGCAAAAACATTCCCTACCTGGGGCTGTCTTGCACCAAAAAAAATCCCCACCTTTTGTTTTGAAGCATGTTCTTACTGTCTTTATTTAAAGTTCTATTCTTGTCTTGGAAGACATATTGAACAGTCCATCAGAGATGAAATTAATGGCTGTAGATATGTTTGTTTAATGAGGTAAGATTGCTTTTTGAACAGTATTCACTGAAAAGCCAACTTTGTAAGCAGTCTGGACAGCAAGTTTTAAATGTTTGGCCATTTCCATGCTTTGAATGTCAGGCACTGTTGTTCTGCTTTGAAAGTACCTCATTACTCAGCGTTTCAGAAAGAGGACGCAGTTGTTAGCACACCTTACTCCAGCCTGGATAAATCCTAAGTATCTATGGCATACAAGAGTTTTCTCAATCACTTCCAGCCTATTTCACTTCCCCCCCCCCCCCCCCCTTTCTTCTTCCTCTTTTTCTTTCCTTTTAATGAGAGTCTGGTTTAGACAAAATAACTCTTTCTTAGGAAGCACTGTTATTATGCAGCACCATTTGGGTTTCAAGCAGTGCATTAATCAATTGGCATTTCAGAATGGCCAGAAACCTCAGATGCCATCCCTAACATTTTCCATCAGTGAACTAGACGGTGCCAAGGAGAAACCAAAGCTGCATTTCCCCTTTCTATGTGCTTTATCTAAAAGACAACATAGTCAGTTTTGAACAGCAGTCCAAGAACATCTAAATTCTTCTTTCCATGTAAGATGGTAAAATAAATCTAATATAATCCAGAAAGCAAACTTCTTTGAATACCTCCCATAGGGAAATAATAGGGAAATCATGAAAAGTCATATTTGTTTACAGCAGGTGTTTTAATATTTATCCTTTCTCACATCTACATTTAACGACAAATTAAAAGCACTAGGTAAAGTGGACTTTATATAAAGTTATCCAAAGACAACCTGACAACAGACCTCTGTTAAGCAGAACTGAAACAAGCAAATGTGCATTTTTGCTTTTGTTGGGCCCGAAATACCCTTCACCAAAGCAACACTTCCAGTTTTGTTTCCATGACAATATGTGTGACTTTTATGAAAGCTGTGGGCCTTTTTGCCTAAGAGATACGACTAAACCAGCAACATTTCATTTGTCTGTAAGTCTGCTTTTTTTTCTCCTCAGTCATGAGAAGACTTTATTCCAGACATTTATTTCCAAGAAGTTCTGCAGTCTTAAACTTCAGTAATTAAATATTTCGTCTTTCTCTTTTACCTAATTCTCAACATCCTCCATGTATGAATGTCCTCTTCATTCATTTTTTCTCTTTCTGTTTCTATGCTTCATCTCATGTCATCCATCTCTGTTTTCTTAATCTTAACACCGCATACTTTTCCTGTCTTTAGCCACACTAATTTTCTTCCTTTTCAACTCCTTTAGTGCTTCATTGCCTTAATACCATCTCCACTGAAGATTTTCCTCTCTTCTTGCCTGAGTTACATAAAGATAATAGGAGGTGTTTCTTAAAACAGTCTTTTGATACTTGTCTGCACTCTCTGTATTATCGTTCTGTAATTAGCTTGTTCTTGATCAGGTAACAAGTTTCTTCCTTAATACACGGTCTATCTTCAAGCCTTTTTTTCATAATGTTATTACTTTCATCCCCATCTGATTTCTTGACTAATAATTTTGAAAGATATTTGCTCTTTCTATAACCTAATAGAAAAATTTCATATTGTCGTGGTTTAACCCCAGCCAGCAACACAGCACCACGCAGCCGCTCACTCGCTCCCCCCCCACCCAGTGGG
>JAVKLA010000014.1:4905113-4918524 GCA_034782735.1 Sagittarius serpentarius
AACTGAAAACACAGCGCTGTACCAGCTGCTAGGAAGACAATTAACTCTATCCCAGCCGAAACCAGGACACATATAAATAGATGTTTGGTCACATGAAGACCAAAGTCACCAAAATGATAATTTCTTTACAAATTATTTTAAGATAATTTATTTTGCTACTTTTTAGTTTCCTTGTTTTTTCTTGTTCCATACTTGCCATTCTTCCCTTAGTCTATCAATAACATATTCTTGTTGCTTCAGCAAAATACGTTACCAAAGTCTGTGAAATTATAACTTGCTACAATATGGTATTTTTTAGGGATGACTAGAAGGAGAACCCGTTAATGCACTTTCACATATACATAATTGGCCCACAGAAGTTTCTGCTTCAAAACAATGGCTTCAAGATCTCACCAGAATTCAAAAACTCTTGATAACTGAACAGAAATAATGAGCCTATAAAGCTGAGAAATCTTCACATTCCAGTGAGAAAACCATCTGACTGCTGTTGAGAAATCCCAAGGGGAGCACATGTTTTTTTCTTTATATTTGGCCATCCTAGGAACTTTTTCATCAGCCTCTGAAGCTTTGCCTGTTACTAGTGACTTGTTAAGCCACTGTTCTGACCCAGCGAGGCGATTCTATCTTTGCATTTTTTTGCAGTTGAATCAAATCTCTCCAAAGCTGAGAGGGGATATTTATATCATAGCTTTTTAAAATGTAAGGCCATCACCCATTTTAAACCGAAGGCTATAAAATAGGCTAAATTTTATTTCATTTGGTGCATATTTATTTCTGTTTATCTAATTCATCCTTGCCTTTTTGAAAAATTAATTAAAATGCATTTTGCATGGCATAAATGAGGTACATATACTTAGATATTTCTGTATTATTTATGCATTGATTTTTGTATTGCTGCCTACTCTGTCTCAAAAGACTAACTTCTTACAGAGACATGTACTGGAAAGGATGGAATAAGCATAAAATGGATTGGACGTGGTTCAAGTAGAAATGTCAGCTGTGATATAAATGGTGTATCATGAATCAGCAGCAAGTAACTAGAGCTACTGCGATGATACAGTGGAGACTAACAACTGGACCCGTACCTTTTTAACTGATTGACAGACATGAAAATATTCCATCTAGATGTCCCGCTCTTCTTTCCCACACCTTCTGAACACTGAACACCACAGATCTCCTTCGACAGATGCGCTGATTTGTAGAGATGGGTCCTGTGCTGTGAAGACACAGCCTTCCTTTCCAGCAGGCTTGGCAGCGTTTGGCAAAAATATCATCAACATCTATGGACAGGCAGAGGTGATGCCCGGGATTTCAGTTCAAAGTATTTCAGTAAAATAAGGGAAAGTTAATTTCCTTTTTGTGCCACATCCTGCTCATGGCTACTAATTTTGAGAGTCTTCTGACGCATGTCACGGTCATGGAGTTGGCTTGCTTTAGACTCGGCATTTTCTCCTGTCAAAAATGTTCAAGCCTTTCACCACCTCAGCATTGGAGTTTCTGTGTTGGGGAGCACTTTTCTGGTGGTTAATCAAGTCACTATTCCATACACAAGAAAATAAGTTTTATTCAGTTGCCATTATTTTATTTGCGTTTAGTACAGAGTGCAATATCAAAAACCCCTGAGGAGGGCACCAGCAGCAATCGCTTGGGATCCAAAGTATATGTGATGGGATGCATTTCCAAATCCTGGTCAGGCCAGTGTGTACTGGACGTCATCTATAACAGCCCCATTTAGTTTTGAAAGCAGGTGTGGCTATCTTATATATCCTAGATAAAAAGAATCTATCTTTCTTGCCTACATCTCTGGAAAAATCTCCACCAACCTTGCTTTCTCCCATCTGCAAACATTAATGCAAATTTGGAAAAGTTTGTTGAGTTTTCATGCAGGGTACTTTATGTAGTCCTGTTCAGCTGTGTTCAGAAAAGATGATCTCAAGCTGGAATGCATTTTTGAAATGGTTAATGGGACAGTTAGGGGGATGGAGCACCTATGGGACATTGGCTCTCAGTACACTAAATCAAGAGCTGGAAGGAGGTACGATCACTGCCTATAAATATAAAGATCAATGTAGGAGGAGAGATTTTTTAAACTAAGGGGTAGTGGTACAGCATAGATGAAGAGAATTTGGTATGAATTAATTCTGGGCTTGAAATCCGAAGAAGAATTTCAGTACTCAAAACATTCAGGTTCTGGGACAATCTTCTAACAGTAACAAAGTACAAAGGCGATAGCTTGGTGCTTGATTGAATTATGAAAGAGAGTGTGTTATATGATTGCTTGAAGCAGTTGCAGTTGGATTTGTTACCCAGGAAGTTCTTTTCGGTTTTACTTCCTATTTTTATGGTATGGTATGGTATATGATCTCTCAGACCAGGCCCCCTCCCTTAAGAGACTCAAAGTGTGAGAAGCAGTACCCATCAGAGCTATGTGACTGCAACACGAACAAAACCATTGATAGTAAGGCGTTTTTATAAGAATCTTGTTCTCCTCTGGGGAGAATAATCCAATCCATGGCCTGTTGGACAGCACTAGAGAGACTTACCGCCCGCACGCCTGTAATTTGTTACCTTGGCCCGTACAGAAAGGTACGCGTAACCAAACAACGAAACAAATTCAAGTCAATGTCTCCAAACACTGTGCTGCAGAATAGGTAACACCTCACTTTGACAAGAGGTTGCTGCTTTGCTGCAGACATTCACTAAGCATGCAGCTGTCAAGACCTTAGGTCTCCAAAGGACAGTCAATGTTGTTTGGACCTGCTGAAGGAGTCCCAGCAAGTGTAAGAGATTTCAGCTAGCAGAGTTGAAACGTTCCACTGTGAAGAAAGATGGGTCTCATCTCATCTAACTTTAGATGTCTGCGATACAGGCATTTACCACTGGGCTAATCACCCTGAGCTCCCTCTTCATCAGCCAGGAGGAAATAAGTATTTATTATATATAAGCCATAAAAAAAAAAGCATCAAGGCACATTAGGCCCTCTAATTCTGTGGCTTTTATTTTCAGATGGCACTGTTCCAAGCATCAGAAATTGGAAAGCACGTTAACTGACTGGTTTACAATTCCTTTTTAGTTAGATTATTTTTCAGCCTGCTTGAAGCAATGGAGTAGACAGCAAGAGATAAAAGAACTTGTAATGTTATTGCCACTAAGAAACAAATAAGACAATTAAAATACATACCCATGCAGAGTTGCTGTGCTTTAAATGGACAGCATTCCGGGAAGTTTAGCTTCTCTAAAGGTATTTATGCACAAACTTTCTTGTAACGCCCCAAGAATTTAGCACTGGAAATTGTGGTTGCCAAGTTATCAAGAGTGACTTCAGTCTGTGAAAAAAAAAAAAAAGCCAGACGGTCTGAAAATGGCTATCACTGAAAGCCAAATAAACCACTTACTTTCTTTTTAAGTTTGACCTTTTCTTAGGTATGCAGAGCTAAAAGCAGCCATGTTGTTTTCACATCATGAGATGCCAGTGGAGTGAAGCAATGTTTTAAAGTCAATTAGGCTAATAATACAGGATGAAGTCTTGTCCCCTTTCTCTGCAGGTCAAAAAAAGTTTGGGTCTACAGCAGAACACCTGTGTATCTCGTTTCTACAGGAATTCTTACCTCTTGTATTTTGGCAGTCTCAGGTGGATTTTTATAATTTAGTTTTTCTAGCAGAAGAGATAAGAGACAGAGAAAAAATGTGGATTTTTAAGAGGGGGAGAAGCAAGGCTGTTTGCAAGGAGGGGAGTTTTTAATAGCAGTACTGTTGGGCAAAGGAAGTCTTAAATCTTGGACGTGTGGCCTGCAGGACTTGCCTATGAAGTTCACCAAAGGTAAAAGACAGTGTCTACTGACGAACAGAGAAAAAAACACCACCACCAGTCTGACAGCGCAAACTGTTCTTTGCATGCCATTTTCTCCACTAACTAACCAGACAAGATATGTGCCAGAAGTACCACTACTGGTATGAATATTTATGATTCTTTTGGACAGTGAGCGTCACGCAGTATACATGACTATCCTGATCCTGTTCCTTTTGAAGTCTGTGGAAAACCATCAGTAACTCTAGAGGGTCCAAGAACACAGAAACCCACCAAATGGAGAGATTCTTGACTGGCATACTGGCTCCTGAGAGAACAGTTCCACACCCTCATGGATCTTCTATCAGGGTTCCTCTAGTAACATGGGAGACATGGTTGAGATGTTGGTTGCGCTGATTAACTGAGGAAAAAGAAGGATGAGGAGATGAGTTCTAGGGGATGTAGTGTTAGTAATTAGTAGTAGTGTTAGTACATGCAAGACTATTAGTACCAGCCCGTGTTTTATGTGCATGGCCACAGCACCTTGGGAAGTAGAGCCACACAACTGTGCAGCCCCAGTTAACACGCCATAACTTTTGTGAGGGACTTTTGGTCCTCGGAAAGGGCCTTATGAAATTCTCCTGATAAACTTTGAGTATGATAAGAATTACTTAAGGATTATTTAAGGATATCTGTCATCAGCAATGAAGCTCACCCGGAAAGGGAAAAAAAAAAAAAAGCATCTCCTTAAAATCCTAGTCCACCCTGACTTTGAAGTACAGATTCCACAAAGTCCCAGCCAAATACTTTTCAAATATTTTAATGTAAGATACCTTTAAAAGTACACTTTCTGCCCATTTATATAACTAGTTAGTGGGGGCTTTGCCATGTTTGTCCTTTGACAACGAAAACGGATGTTAAATACTTGGCAGCTTTCAAGAATCTGTCTCAGGCTCAATTTTCTAATGAACAAAAAGGCAGCCTTATCCAGAGAGGTACTGCATTCCATATGCTTATTAATGGAAAAAAGGTGGTGTGGCAGGGTGTGAGTAAGCCAGACTGCGGTAGCTGTGTTTGTATACAGTATGGACTAGCTCAATCTAAACTGCAAACATAGTAGACAGAGAGGTGTGGTGAGGAACATCTTAAATCAAACAAGTGTCAGCTGGGCCTTATTTCCTGATTTAAACAATTACATAGCTGAATAACCTATACTGAAAAACACAAAACCTAATGAATAAGCAATAAGGCTACTTGACCTGCATTCAAAGCATTTCCTTGCTTCTGGCCTCTTTTTTTGAGTTGAGTTCTGTCTCATCCAGCTTTAGCAGGGGAGGGTACTTTCTGAAGCAGCCAGCTCTTCTCGCGGAGACAGGGTTGTCTCTCCGTGATAACCCCGTAGAGCAGCAGGGGACAGAACATCACGCTTGCCATTTCTCTTCTGCTAGTTTGGGGGATGCATTTTGTCGAAAAATTCCTCTAACTTGGAAAAACTGAAGGAAACTTTTTGCAGCAGAATACTGTTTGCCTTCTCTGTCTGCTGAGGCTTCCTGACTGGCACAGGTTTTGTCCTGAATATGTATGCTGGACCTCCTTTCACCGCAGCCAGTGCCCAAGGGAGCAGGAAAACAGACATTCAGGTATGAAATACTTGTTTCCTACAATTTTTCCTTCTCTCCTTTCCACGTTTTTTCCTTCTAAGTGCCATCACCTTGAAACAATAGGCCCATCAGCTGTACAGTACTTTTGGGCAGAATCACAAAAGGGCTGATAGAGAATGCAATCAGCAAGGAATTAAATGAAGGTGGTTTAATTAATGGCAATCGACGTGGCTCTGTTGACTCTGTCTTATCAGACAAATCTGTTATTGCTTATAGTTGGATTAAAAGCATGGTTAATACAAGTAATTGGTGTAATATATTTAGATTCGTGACATTCTGATAAAAATTAAGAATATACAAAATCAATACCACCTACTTCAAGCAAATTAAAAGCTAGGCAAGTAATAGATTGCAAAATGTAATTGTATATTTAAATTGCAAATCATCCATTGGGGTGGTTTTAGCAGGTCCTGCAGAGTTCTGCTCTTTGCCTAATGTTGTTCAATGTCTCTATTAAACTGGGAGAAAATATAGTATCAGTCAATGAGGTGGATTCAGTCCCTACAAGACTGAGGGACTGGAGGGACTGAAGGAACCTAAACCCTAAAATATCCCACTAAGTGGAAGAGTATTCTAACAAGTAAATTATTACCGGTTGGGGGCCATCTTGGTTACAGTGACCATGAGATTGTGGAGTTTAAAATCCTGAGAGAAGTGAGGAAGACAAATAGTAGAATCATAACCCTGGGCTTTTGGAGAACAGGTTTGGGCTTATTCTGGGATCTTCTTGGCAGGATCCAATGGGAAGCTGCCATGGAGGACACCAGGGCGCAGGAGAGCTGGTTGAACTTCCTCAGAGAATAAAATCGGTCTATTCTGATGTGCGGGAGGGTGAGCAAATATGGCAGAAGGTCAGCACGGATGAACAGGGAACTCCCAGGTGAGCTCAAACACCAAAACCAAGTACATGAAACAAGGAAGGAGGAATGGACTTCCCAGGAGGAACACAGAGATGGTGCCCGAGCTTGCAGGGATGGAGCTGAGAAAGCCAAAGCTCACCTGGAGCTGAGACCAGCAGGGAACGCGAAGGGCAAAACAAAGGGCTTCTCTAAGTACGTCAGCAGCAAAATGAAAGCAGAGGAAAATTATTTATGTGGGGTTTAAGTATATAAATCCCAGCACTGGGAAGTTCTAGATGGATCTAGATGGATTTTTAGGTGGATCTGGCCCATTTCTTCTTTTACAGTAATTACAAAGACACAGTAAGCGATATCCTGAGTACTGAAATATTTTCTTTCTGTCTTTGGAGAAATAAAGAGATGAACAGAAAGTAGACAGTCCTGATAGCAGTTCCTGGGGTACCCAAATATATGGATGAAATCTGCCTGCTGATACATACTTTATGTACTTGGGAGATATAAAGTGCTCCACGCCTCCCTCCCCAACAGTGTAAAGCACAGGGCCAAAGCTAAGTTTTTCAGGCATCTTGTTCCTCTTGTTATTGATAAAGCCCAGCAACCAACCAGAAAACAGCAAGTCACTCCACTGAGGGTAGCAGAATAACTACAGTCCTCCTCCACCCTCCGCATTTTGTAGACAGACAAATACAAAGCAGTGAAACAAATACCAAACTTTAATAATAGGCTGGATTATATAGAAGAAGTCATACTTATACGAGTTATTAAAACCATAATAGATTTTGGCAGGAATCTTTTCAGATAAAAGTGGTTTTTTGACAAACTAAAAATCAAGGAACAATGAACCTCCCAAGTTGCTAGGTCTGGCACAAAAATACTGAAATGCAGTAGCTGCCTCCAAGAGGTTACCGGCAGAGTTTCAGAAAAGAAGATAGGAAAGCCCAGGAAAACAATGAGATGACTTGTCAGGGGTCGTGGACTGCCTAGTTATTACTGAATTTCTCCGTAGACAATCCAACAGGAAAGGGAGATTTGTAGCACTATAATTCATGCTATCTTCTTTTTTGATTCTTTTTCCACCTTACTTACTCCAGAGCTGACAGGAATCCATAGGAGTCATGCAGTATGCTGTTCAGCTGGAAATCAGGCAGAGAAATAGAGATACAAGCATACAGTATTCGATACCCAACTTGGAAATTTTGACTAAACTTTTGCTTTATGAGATCTAAGGGATGGTTATTACTATGGAAAGGTCAAAATCAGCTAATAGCTAAAATTAGATGATGAGCAAGTAAAAGGCCTAGTTCTAGGGAAGAAGAGACTTTTCCTATTTGGGTGGAAATCGGCATCAGAAATTTCTGTCCGTTGTCCTTTTTCAGTCAGAGCTCTGTTCCTTCCGGAGCAGCAACAGAGAAGAGTATTCCCTTCCCGCTCGCTCCAAGGAGAGCGAAGAGAAGAAATTTCTCTGCCTGTCTCAACAGAAAATATCCCATGAGTGAAGAAGTAAATATATGAGTAACAAACCAAAGCAGTTTGAGTGAGAGAGAAAAAAACAGAAGATATTGACAAATGACACAAAGGAGGAGGATGGGAGCAGTGAAACAAGATAAATAATAGAAAAGTTGGAACAAACCATTAGAAAAAAACCTTAAAAACTGTTCAACAAGCTAGCATGGAATAAAGAGGAGTGACTGACGGGAAAGATAAGAAAGCAACAAGAACACACACTTTATATTGCAGTACAGACAGTCCTGTACCAAATTCTGCATTCTAATAATAATATTTCACTGGAGATTGTGAGACAAAACTGAGTGAACAGGAAAATGCTCAGGGTATCTGGTTTTCGATCGGACCTCTGTGCCTGATATGCACGTGGGACAGCTGGGAGAACATGGTTAGCGATAGTGCTTCTGGTTTTGAGTAATGCTTGCTTTTCTAGAAAACTTAACTTGCTTATGCTAATTCATAGAAAAATGTCAGAAGAATCTAGTTTTCCAGTTCCAGACTTTAAAATTCTCTAAAATGCTAGACATTGCGTCAGAAATTTTTGAACATTCTGGAATTTGTCATTTTACTTTGTTTTTTTTTTTTCATCAGCTCAAGTCCATCGCTTTCAAGTGAGTGAAAATAATAATCTCTATGCACCCGTTTTATCTATTCTGCTACCCACAGCACCTTCCATTGTGCATACACGACAATACCTGCTGACCTGACAAGGGTTTGTTAAGGACAAGTGCTCTTTTCAGAAACCTCCTCTTGACTCTTTCCAGAAACCTCCTCTTGACTCTCTTCACTCCTGCTGTTGGTATTTCTTTCCCTTTGCTTACACCATGATAACAATGCAATGTTGACAGAAACAGAGTAGGTGGGAAACAGAGTAGGTGTAAATCTGCTATCTTAATTTTAGATGTAGATTAAGATTCAGACCTCCTAAAAAATCTGCTGAGGCTGTAATGAGCCTTTTTACATGAGGCAAGTCAAGAACTGCAAAGTTTTATTTGATTAGCTTCTAGCTGCCAGTTTCTCACCTTTCATTATCGTTGTGGCCCTTCAGTTTGACGCTGTGGTTGAAGCTACTTCACATCAATTTTACTCGAAGCTATCAACAGGAGGTAACGTGAAATCCCGTGAGGACAACCATGTAAGGCCCATATTGAAAACAGAGGCCTTGCATTTCTGCATATCAGCAAGTGGCAGGAAAGAAAAAATGGAAACTTCTATACTAAAAGGTGAACCTCGTGCTCGAGGGGTGTCCAAAACACAACACTATACTAGCTACTAGGAAGAAAATTAACTCTATCTGAGCCGAAACCAGGACAAGGAGGAAGCGCAGACAATTGCTTAGGACTATGTTATTTGAAGACCTATGGTATCTGAAAGGCCCCACCAGTATAAGAATGCAGACTTGGCTATCACAAGATTCATCTCATTGACTGAAACTGAGTAAATCCAAAGGCTGACAAGTGTCAAAGCAACACAAAGTAAAGAAATATTTTTTATAGAATCCAGTTACTTTCTGTACTAGGTACCTAATTTAAGCAGAGTCTCATTAAAAATGTAAACACTTTGAATAAATAGGCACTTAAACAGGCACTTTGAGTGAAAGAGAAGGTGATCTCTACTTAACTGCCTGTATTACTGAAACAGTGGAGATTTGAATATCTCAGCTAGGATGTCTAGTCATCAACTAAGATTACAGTAAAACAAGCTACTAAAATCATTAAAGTGTTAATTACTTATTTATAATGTTGTTTTGCCAAAGTCTTCACTTTCTAAGGAAACAATGGGCTCTCTTTGAACAAAACCCTTTGACTGTTGCATAGAGGTACATTTCCACAAGAGCTATGCCAGTCATCAGAATTTCCCTGCTATGTCTCTGTCTTTAAGTATTGATAATTTAACTATTTACTCATTAAAGTCATGACAAGAAAATCAAAGCTTTGGTAGGCCCATTTAAAAATGGTCTTTTATTTTGAGAATGAGAAAGGAGAATGAAAGTGGAGCTGAGAGATGAGACTAGAAATGTAACTTCATCATTTTCAGGGATGCTACCAGTGTATTTTTCTACTTGAACATTTCAAGAACCTGGGCTAAGTCTGCTTTCTCACAGCCTATTCTTATCTTGTGTCTTAGAGGGAAGACTGAGAAACACTGGACCCTGCATATTTTTGAAAAGCTGCTCCAGAACTTCTTGTGTTAATGAAGGTACTCAATTTCTGCCATTATTTTTTTTTCCTCAACCTGTCCGCTCCCCAACAATCTTTGCACTAAAACAAATTGCTACTATGAAAGTAAGAAACAAACCCTGCACTCTATAAAATACTCTGTAAGAATGTCTGACAGATGAGTGTTTAGGCACAGATGACTTGTTACATGCTTATTCCTCGTACCCTGAACGGAAAAGTGACAGAAATTGCTGTTACATAAAATCATTTGGTCCTATTAAGATTCAGTCCTCCTGGTTTGGGCTCAACAGACTCACCCAGAGATACAGATGCTTAGAAGTGTCTGTTAATGGCAGCACTGGTGGAAATCTGATAATAATGCCCCATGAAGAGACACCATGTGATTTGACTCCTGCATCTTCTGTGTAGTGGCCAAATACTGTGCAATCTCTATCTTATAATAGAAGCTCTATCTATCTGGCCAAATTCTGTGCAATCTCTATCTTATAATAGAATATCTATCTATCTATCTATAACATGTAATATGGTTTTGGCAGAATAAAGCTAGTCTACAATGGTGGACTCTCCTGTTGTAATGACATATTAGTTTGACAGAAATTCTATTTATGAATATTAAAAGGATAGTCAATTACTGTTTAATTCAGCCACTGCAGACTAAAAAACTCCGTTAAAATCATAAAACCCACCAGAAGCAGAATTTTGGATCCATAATAGAAAAGAGTTGCTTGTGCGTGTGTGTGTGTGTGTGTGTGTTAAGGACACAAGAAACATTGAGGCTTTTTAGTTTGCTTGATGTGATTTCATTTTGTCTGTGGAAAAAATAATAGCTGGATATTAATAAGTTATTTTCATTAGTCTGCTTGTTTAGAAGGAAGTTGATTGACTTGTTAGTAGACTATTGTCCATGAATATAATGAAGAATATACGGAAGTCATTATAAATATGGGTCTCTCATTTATGTTGGTAGAAGTCTGAACTTATGCGTCTGAAATTAATGGAGCTGTGCTGATATCAGTTCCAGGCAAATTAGGTCAAAGGAATCCAAAATGGTAAACAGAGCTGCACCAAGCCACTCCCTGATGCATGAAAAGAGTCTAAAAAAAAAGCAGAATTATGGATCTGGCATTTGCAACTGTGCCAATGCTAGCTTAACCTCGCTGGCACAAGTAATAACTGTGAAGACACAATGACACGGTCTTCCATGCACTCTAGTACCTACAACGCAAACTCCCTCTGGATCTTGGGTGCACATTTGAAAGACTGTGGTGCTGCGTGTTCTTTGCAATAGTTAGATTGATCCAACAGAGATTTGCTGCCACATGCTGTACTCACATCTGTTATAAAGAATACCCATGCTCCTTAAGAGGTCTACCTTATCAGTGGTGAAAGAGACTTCATTTCCAAATGCTTTGAGTCTTTATAGGTTTTTACGTGTTTGAAAATTATTGAAGTAGCATTCTACATTTTCTTTGCACATCTGCAAGCGATTATCCAACATACAAAGGAAGGGCAATTCAATCAAAGAGGACAACAAATGAAATTTAGCCCCATTCTCCTTTAACTTTGGGTGCTTTAAAACTGGAGTGAGTCCATGAGATCTTGTGGAACCAAGGCAAATGAGAAGAAGGGATTTATTTTGGTCACAGACACAGTGAGCCAAATACTCCTTTCTCTAGTCCTTAGAGGACATTTCCTGCCATCTAAAAAGACTACTGAGCCCCTGCCCAACATACTGACCTCTTCCCAAGCTAGTTTCTTCAGCTGAGATATGACATTATGTGTAGGGTATAAATGGTAAGGTTTTGGTAGTGGGGGGCCTGCAGGGGTGGCCTCTGTCGGAGGAGGCCAGGGACTGCCCTATGCCGGACACCGACGGTTCAAGCCAGCTCAGCAGTGGATCCACTGCATGCCAAAGATAAGCAAGTCAGAGGAATTTGTGGTGCCTCTGTGACGACATATTTTTAAAAAGGAAAAAGACACCAAAGGGGATGGAACAACTGAACAACAGAGGGAACAGCAAGGCCACAGCAGTAGGAGGTGCTCCACAGTGGAGGTGGTTACACCCCTGAAGGAACTGCGGTCTACGGAGGACCCACACTGGAGCAGGTACTTCCCTGAAGAGACTGTGGCATGCGGGTAAGCTCATGCCAAAGCAAGTACTTCTGGAAAGGACTGCAGCCTGTGGAGGACGCACACCAGAGCAGATACTTCCATCAAGGGAGTGCAGCTCATGGATAAGCTTGCCCTGCAGCAAGTACCCCCCTGTAGGGACTGTGGCCTGTGGAGGAGCCCACACTGGAGCAGAGGAAACGGTAAGAAGGAAGGAGCAGTGGAGGAAAAAAGGAACAGAGCATTGGAAAGAAATAGCTGTGCACTGACCGCAGCCTCCTGTGCCATCTGTTGCCTCACTGATGGGGTCGTGCGCAACTTGCAGTGATGGGAAGGGGAGTGGAGACTGGGAAGCAGGGAGGAGAGGTGTCTGGAGTGAAGTTGAACCTGGGACTGGGAAAGAAAAGGTGTCTTCCCTAAGTGTTTAACATCTTGTCCACTTTGTTTCCCAATACCCAAATCAGTAATTAAGTGTTTTAAATGAAATTCCCCAAGCTGAGTCTGTTTTGCCAACTGCAGTAATTGGTGAGTGACTTCCTTGTCTATGTTTTGATCCACGAGTTTTCTCCTTCTTCTTCTTCCTTTTTTCTTCCCTCTCCCAGTGCGAGAGGGGAAAGGAGGGAAGAGTGAGCAAACGGCTCTGTGGGTGCTTGGCTGCTGGCCGGGGGCCATCCCACCACACCTTAGACTCGGCAGCGCATCCTGTCAGGGGTGGTTACCAGCAGAACGAAGTTTTCACTCGCACCTCGTCGTTAGCCGTTCGATTGTGTTTACTGTGCATCTATGCATCTTTAACGGCTTCAAAAACCAAGTCGCTCACTTTGCCCACGATTATTCTGGATTCTCTACGGAAGATAAGCACACTGATCCACCCAACCTTACAAATGAAAGGTTTTTGCTCCGTGGGCCGGGAGAAGGGCCCGGAGGCGGGCGCTGGCCGTGGTGCTGAAGGGGCTGTGGGGCGGGGAGGCTGACCGCTTCCGTGGGAGGCCCCAGGAGCTGAAAACCCAAACATTTTACATAAAAGTTTAAAAATGTGCCGTATACTTAGATGAACAGTGCTGCAAGAACCCTTCTGTTATCACTGTCGTGGTTTAGCCCCGGCCAGCAACTCCGCACCACGCAGCCGCTCGCTCACTTCCCGCTCCCCCCCACCCAGTGGGATGGGGGAGAGAACTGGAAAAAAGTAAAACTCGTGGGCTGAGATAAGAATGGTTTAATAGAACAGAAAGGAAGAAACTAACAATGACACTAATAACAACTATAAAGTGACAATAATAATAATAAAAGGATTGGAATACACAAGACAAG
>JAVKLA010000014.1:4927192-4942343 GCA_034782735.1 Sagittarius serpentarius
GTTTAATTAAGGAGGGGGAGTGAGAGAGCGGCTTTGGTGGGTACCTGGCGTCCAGCCAGGGTCAACCCGTCACAAATACAAAGGACCTAAAATCATAATCTGAACCCACTTCGCAAAATCAAATTATGCTTAAATGCCATCGTGGTGTTAGGATACTGAAGCTATGTTCTAAGAAATGTGGAGAAACTGGACAGTCACCGTTGTTGTACACTGTTTCATTTGCCCATGAATTTCATGTACCTTTCAGGTGATTCTAAAGAATGGTGTGGCCATTTCCCTCATGATAGCATTAAGAATAAAGTTTACACACTTTTAGGAAGTAAAGAAGAAGGGAGTCAAGAAAGCTATTTTCATTGTAAAAGTTTGGTTGTTGTGTGGAAGCCTGACATTGCCAGGATGGGAACACTGCAGAAGAGAATGCTGAGAAAAGATGAGATAGCAATCTTCAGATACATTAAAGGCTGCTGCAAAGAGGATGAGAATGTTCCCTGTGTACAAAACAGGAAACAATGGGCTAAAATTGCAGCAGACTTAGTTTTGACATTAGGAGTAGCTTTCCAAGAGTAAAGATAGCCAGTCTCTGGAATAGTTTAGCTCTCCTGAGGAACAGGGTAGGCAAATGTCTGCCAGCGATGATGATTGATCATAAATGAATAACTGATCCTACTTTGGGTGGGAGGATGGACCAGGTGACCTCCTGAAGCCTCTTCTCACCTGTTTTTCTGTGGTTCTGTATACTTAAGATACCAAAGGGACTGATATTTATCACACTTAACACTTGTCAAAACCACTTAAAATAGGCAAGACAGAAAACCTATGAGAAATGGTGACAAGTTAATGACTCTCTAGGTATTTTGTTCCATCCCTACCTCTTCCTGATCCTTCTGTTCAGACACATTAGGCACTTTGTCCCCTTATACTGAGTTACCATCTTTTCTCCTCTTCTTATACTCTTGCAAGTCTGATCCTCCAGTAAGTACTTCAATGGAAGACAAGAAAGAGGCTTGGCAAAGGAACCTCTGCTTCTCCTCACTGAGTATCATATTTGACTTGCACCTCCTCTGAGATCTCACAGGATGACTGACAGACTGTGCATGAGTGTAATTCTGATCTTTTGCACGCATCCCAATCCAGTGATTTTCTCTCTCCTCCACTCTTATTCTACCAATCGCCAGGTGAGTGTAAGTCTGCAAAACCAAAATAGCAACACTTCTGCATTTTGAACATCTTATGAGACAGGAGCTGTGTTTTCAAAACATGGAGGCTGATTTTTCAACTAGTTTAAAATATCCAGACTGATTAAGTACCTCATCTTTGGTACCTCCAACCTGTTTACTCACCGTTTGGAAGACATCTATGTTTAGGAACATCCAAAGAACAGATTCACAGATACGTACTCAAACAAGCCCTACTTATATCTTACTACTACTAGGCATGTTTGGAAAGGAGGAAATCTTCGCATTAGGTCATTCAGTTCACTGGTCATAGGCTCTGTGAATGCCACCTGATAGAATAAGGGCTACAAGAAAGTTCTGAGGCTTCTTAGCTGCTGGCTACAAGAGCAGCCGGTAGCCAAAGGTGTGCTGTCTTGGTATCTTGTCTTAGGTGAAACTTTCAGATCCACGAAGATTTACCAGGAAACAAAATAACGCAAATTGATCCTTTTAATATTTTGGGGCATAGCAATAATGTTTCATTTCACTTGGCTTTCCACCAAAGGATACCAGGCTATGTGTTCCAGATAGCGGTGTTAGGATTCAGCCTTTCATTTTTTCTGTTCAATCAATTTGCGGGTTTCCACTTTCTATATATTAAATTTAAAAAAACAAACCAAAACACCACCTTCGGTCTCTCTTGCCTCTTGCCCTTCACACCAAAGGAAAATTCTGTAAGTAGCCACAAAGCTACCTCATTAAGTCCTTTTAAGTATCTCCTTACACTCTCCTTTGCCACACTGGCAGCAGCCCTTGGCTGAGACCATCACCTCTCCTGCTGACAGATACTGAGCACTGCTTCTTTATATGCTGCCTCTCCTGGTACCCAGCTGTTCCCTCTGGCTTCATGCTTAAATGGCACACTCTTCAGGGAAGGAATTAACTTCTGCGTGGTTCACGGGAGATGTGGCACCAGCCTTGGTTCAATGGCAACGCTCAGTGCTGAAAGTCAGTCTTAAGCTTCAGGTAAAGTAAGCTTCTGAGGTCCGAAAAGACGGAGTCTTTGGTGAGCCAAGATGAAGTAAGGGTCTAAACAAAATAGTAGGATCTCTGAGCCTGATGGGATGCATGCCAGAGGTATTTCACTTCAAAGAGTGCCAACAGAGAGAAGAGTCGGACGGAAGCATGTTTCTGACCCGCTGAGGAAAGAGCATTAGGAAGTCTGGACAGAGATCTTTACTATACCTTAGTACAGCAATATAGTATTCATCCTTTCTTTGGCTTGCAGTGCAGCTGTTGCAGGGCAGGGACTGCCATTAATGCCCAGCTCGCCAGCGTTTGTGCCACGACCCCTGACAAAGCAGACTGATCTAGGCCAAGAATGACCTGGCCCGCCAGCTGCAAGCCAGGGCATCAGCTGGAGACAGAGTGCCCGGAGAGCAGGTTGCTACCGTGACTGCCTTCCAAGGGTGGCATGAAGGGGGCCTCTCCCTGCGATTCCAGCACCGTGGCTCTGAGGAAGCTATGGGTGCTGCCAGAAATCCCCAAGCTGCTGATCTGCGAATTGCCACTTGCAGCTCCTGGGGCAAGAGCTCTTACAGAACTTCAGGTTAAACCTGTGCTTCCAGGACTTGGCCATAATCACCCTGCAGGAGGTCAGAAGACTTAGCAGGGTGCTCTGAGGACACAGGGCCGTGCAAGAACCGTGTAAGCTAAATCACTACTACGCCTGAAGACATTCAGCTGGTGTGCTGCATCTCTGGGGATGCTCTTTTCAGCAGCAGCACCTCTATAGGAGCTGTTGCCTCTACAGAAACACCTAAGCAGAGAACTCCCCTTGCTAGGATGCAGTACTACAGAATGAAAAACCTGTTTCAAAGAAACCCTTATAGTTAAACCGATAGAGTTGCAGCAGATGCAACGCCTGCCCTTCCCTGAAAGGCAAATACATTGCAATAATGTGAATTATAACCTAAGCCAGTATAGTGTATATAAGACTAAGCTACAATGCACCACGCCTACACGTTACATCTCTTCTACAGGTTTGTTCCAGAACAGCTACATAAATTAAGCTATGGTGGTGGGTAGTTATTAATACTGAGACAGCTTTAGTATAATCTCTATGATTTCCTCGGGCCTCTCTCCATTATCAGCAACGCTCTTCTGGTTTGTGATGCCTCGGCGTCTCAGAAGAATTCTCCGAGGACAGCTGGTCCTGTCAACTCTCACACCACCAATGGATTTACCTTTGCTTTGACAACTGTCTCTGGCCCTCCGAAAGAAGTGATTTTAGTATGAAGTCTAATAGCTTTGACTTCTGGTTTCTTGATTTTTCCTTTGTGGTACAGCCACTAGATTGAAAACAATGTGGGTTTTTAAATCAAAGTGGAAAAAATATAGATTCCTTAACATAAGGTGAGAAGGCTGGCAACAATCGTTTCCAAAGAACTGAAATTTGTATGTGCTGTCTCCATGCTGACCAAAGCTTTTCTCTAATAGAAGTCTCTCATCAGCCTACCTATGTGCTATAGTACCACCAGTTAAAAGACAAAGATCTATATATGCCTTTTAACCCTCTTCCATTAAGAAGTATAAGGAGCTATTTAGTCTGACATCCATTTTGTTAGTTTCTACCAGCAGCAGCTGGTGGATTTCTCTGGGGTTTTCTTTGCAGCATCTGGCTTGGGTCAGGTCACTATAAAAAATTTAACAAACATCCTTTACAGGACTGGCTTGAGCTTTTTTAAATAAGGAAATCTCATCTATCTCCAATCTAACAAAGGTTTTGTTTCCATTCTGTCAACGCAGAAGACATATTAAGCATTGCATTTAATGAGATATTGAACATCACTTTGTTCCTAGTGTATACAGGAGCAGGCGGTTCTTATAAAACACATCACTTGGTTTTGTCGTACTCTGTGGTTGGAGTAGAGGTTGTTTTGTTGTGATAAAATATGTATTTCTTCATTTTGGACAGCAATAAAATGGGCTAGACTCTAGGCTGCATCTCAGCTAATATTGGAATGGAGCAAGACAGGCTAGGCAACTGTGTAGCCCCTGAAATGTGGGGCTAATTTTGAGGATGATCCTTTAAAAAAAAAAAAAAAAAAGCCAAGTAGTAAGAACATAAGAACTGCCATACTGATTCAAAACAAAGGTCCCTCTAGCCAATGTTCTGTCTCTAACAGTGATCATAAGTTGACATTTAGGGAAGAATAAGAACCATGTAAGTATATATGGATGTTTCCCCTAATACTATTCCAGCTTCTTACTGTTTTAAGCTTAGAGGATTTCCCGAGTCTTTTATAGTTTGTTTATTTAGCAGCTCTTCATGAATCATTCTTCCAAGTACTTCTCCCCCTGAACTTATATAAACTTCTTCCATCCACAGTGTCTTTTGCAAGGAGTTCCTCAGGTCTGGTACCAGATGTGCGAGGAACCACCATCGCAAGCTTTATTTGATGACTCCTAATGTCCCTGAAAGGGGAGTAGTTGATCTCTACCCACTTCAGTCATGTTACTTATGATTTTGTAGATCTCTGTCACATCCCCACAAATCACCCTTTTTTTGCAGAATCCCAGCCCACCAAATCATTCATTGTACAGAAGCCATTCTGTATTATTTGATCATCAAATGTGTCCTCTGAATCTCTTTTAAGCTCTAATGTATCCTTTCGTAAATGAGGAGACTGGAACTGCAGATAGTATTCGAAGAATAAGGAACATGCATTTATCCAGAGACGTAACTATGTTTTCTGTCTTGTTCTTTATTCCGTTCCTGATAGTTCCTAGCGTTTGATTTATTTTTTGACTGCTGCTGAGCACTGAGATGGTGCTTTCTTGGAACTGTTTATCTTAACCCCAAAGTCTCTCTCACTTCTGGGTGGTAATGGTCAGGTCACAGTCCACTGTTTGATATATGAAGCTAAGATTGTTTTTCACAACAGCACTTCACAAAACATTTTATTGCTGTGTCATGAAGCCTAAGATCTTTCAGCAATTGCATGCTCAAGCCTTGTCCCTATTAGGTTGACAACTGTATCATCAGAAAACTTTGAAATCTCACCGCTCTTCCCCTTCTCCAGGTCATTTGTGGCTATGCAAAAGCATCTGGGTCCCAGCACTGAATTCTGTCAAACTCCTCTTCCTTTACTGAGAATTTTGACTATTAGTTCCTCTTGTGTTTTACTTCCAGCTGCGTTTGTTCAGCTTGAAGGGAAGGCTAAAGGGAAATCTAACTGCTTTTTTTGGCTTCTTACGATGAGATTATAGAGAACACAGAGGTAGACTCTTCTCAGAGGTTCACAATGAAAGGAGAAAAGGCGATGAATATGAGTTGCTGCAAGGGAAATTCTGATTAGAAATAAGAAAGACTTTCTGCACACTGCACCAAGATACCCAAAGAACTGGTGGGATTTCTATCCTTCAGGATATTCAAAGCTTGACTGTTCATGACCCGAGCCACCTTATCTAAGGTGTAAGATGGTATTACTTTGAGCAAGAGGTTGGACTATATGACCTCCAGAAGTCCATTCAAACCTAAATTATTACATGGTTCTATGCTTTTAAGACAGGGTTTTCCCTCTTCTCCCATGGCTGTTCAGTATCCTTTCTTGAAGGATATTGTCAAGGTCTTTTGGAAATCCCAGTAAACTATATCAACAGGATCACACAGAACCACATACTTGTTGACCGCTTCAGAGAACTCCGAGAGGTTTACAAGGCAGAACCATGTTTTCTCTTTTCAAGATCGTAGTCGTCATCAGGTGTGAATACACATCACCGTTAGTAATTCACCTGTTTCCTCTTTAAGTTTTTAGGTGTATACGTCTTGGCCCTGGTGATTTGTATTTGTTACTTTTCATTCTATTTCTTTGAATCATAATCCCTTCCAAAGTTGCTTCAGTTTTCAGACAGATGGTTCACTGATTTTCCCTTAAAAAAATGGTGCTTGAGTTGTCATCTCCCATCTTTTCTATAATGGACCTGGATGCCAATAATCTATGTAGCTTCTCTGCCATGGTCTTGTCCTCTCTGACTACTCCTTTGCTACTCCAGTTAAGGAAGTGTTACAAAATACTTGCCAGATATTTTGCTCCTGATGTCCTAAAAGAAGAATTTAGTACTAATTTTAGTTCCTTTAGGAAGCTACTCCTCTGATTCACTTTTGGTCTGTTTGATTATATTTTCACACTTCATCTACCCAAATTTATGATCCTTTTCATTTTGTTTGAATACAACTTCAGATTTTTGAACGATGCTTTCTTAATTCTAACAACCCAGCTTAGCCATTCCATCTTCCTTCTGCCAGTTTCCAAGCCTCTCCTAATACACGGTACGCAACGCTGTTGTGCTTCCACTCCGGTGTCCTTCAGCCTCCACACCATCTGCAACTTAATTCTCTGTTGCCCAGTTGATGGCACAACTGTTGTCAAGTTTTTGGCCTTTTGGTTTTTTTTTTTTGTGTCATGGATGCTGGATCTGAGTAACGATTATTGTTAGAGAGTTGTGCTTCCAGAGGAAATTTTGAAACAGATCTTTGTCATTATCTTTTCAAGGGCTCCATTTCCTCTTGTGGGGTTGCTAGCCAGCTGATCCGTCAAAGAATCATTGACAATTTCATCTACCGTTTATGACCCTGGGTGAAGTTTCCCTCTTCTACACGGAGGTAACTGCAGTGACCCAATACTTTCTGGCCTTCTGAACTCTCTGACTTCTTACAGCTCAGTTCAGCCTGTCTCAGCTCCTGGTTGGGAGGCTGGTAGCAGTGACCCCATTCTATAGTCTTCCTCTTTGGGTCTGGCATTTCAATCCAGCTTCTGTGCTACTTGTTAAGGTGGTTAGTTTGTTAATTCAATTTAATCTCAAGCTCTAACTAAACAAGTAATTCTGTTGTAGCAGTAACACGGTATACTTTTTTCATGCCTTTATATTTTGTATGCCAGTATTACAGCACCCCACTGGCTATCTTTCATCAGAAAGAAAGGAGGCAGAAAACCAGCTGTAACTGATAGTTGATCAGTCACATCATCGGTAGTTTTTGATCCAATTCCTTTGCTTTCAGGACTGCAGGAGAGCTTATGCTGTTGTGTTTTGACCCTGAAACCTGCTGTTCTCATTCTACTAAGATCAACATCTGAGCTCCATCTTCTGTTTCTCTACTACTCTGCTGAGCCCACATGCTTTCACCTTCATTGCAAATTCATTAATTCTACTCCATTTTCCTCATCCTGATAATCTTCTATTTTGGCACTTTGATTTTGTCTTTAGCCCAGAGGGCAACAATATTGACTGTAACTGAAGACACTTTTGTACTTGTAAAAATCTTCTCCTCTCTAATAAAGCCTTGGCCGCAAAAAGTGTTTCAACAGACATAATTCTGATTCTATTTTTAACACAAAACTACACTTACATAGATGTCCCTTTCCAAGTTGAATCTCAGGCATTGACCTGAGACCACAGACCTCTCCTAAAGGAGTTCGGTACATAATCTCATACACCCTGAGAAGCGGAAAAAACCTAGGTAGATTTTCATCTTTTCTTTCAGCATTTCAGCTTTTAAAGGTGAATTGCAAAATAACGTGAGAATACAGTTCTTTGGCAACAAAATGGCTACTGGAGACGACTGCAAGTAACTCCAGGCATCAGTGAATTACTTACTTCAAACTTCTTTGTAAGTTTTTCATTTAGGAAACATGGTACTTTATATAAACTGTTGTGTTGTATTGTATTGTTGGAAAGTTGAAACAAGCTTATTCAGGGCAAAGCTTTTTACTGGCACACGCTGATTTAGGTGCCATGGTTCTGAATTTTCTCCCTCTTTACAGTTTGGTACTTCCTTGTGCATAAAAAAGTATGTATGTGTGTACCTAAAAACTCAGAACAAATAGAGGGGTTTTTATACATAGAAGAGAGATAATTTACACACAAATGAGATTATGTTGCATCTTTTTAGTAACAAAAACAACATTTTGAAAGAGAAAAGGAAACAGCTGGTTTCCAGATCCATATTGAAACAAATACGTTAAATGACCTGTTTAAGCTCACCTGTTTTACTTTGTATTGCGGTGGGCTACGAGCACTCAGTCTTTGTTGTGAGTCAGAGTACAGCAACTAAGGGAAGACTAAGGGAAGTAACTGCTTAGATTATTCAGCTTGATTGTAAGAGCACCCTAAGATGTGGGAGGCAGATGAATAGTTAGACCACAGGAACTGGATGTGACCCTTTACTATTTTCTCCTCATTTCCAGTGACTCACTTGATGACTTGTGTAATGTCACTTATTCAATCTGTGCCTCAGCTTCCCCAATTACAAAGAAGGTACAGCTGGCTGAGAAGAGGATTCTCTCTGATGTGATATATTTTTTCTTTTTTTCAGGGTACTGAATTGGAACAGCAAAAATCCAAATTATTTGCAAAACAAATATTCCCCAAGATGTTATTCTGGGATTATCACACCTTCGCTTTTCGTGCTTTCTCTTTAATACAGTTGTGGCTCTTACACTGAAGTATTTACCTTCTTGATTACAATATACATGTCACATTTTTTTCATCAGCAGTTGCTCTTTCAAGAATTTAGTATAATATAAAGTTCAAACAACATGAATCAAAACAAAGTTATCAAAATGCAGAAATCCTACACCACAGAAACAAAACATTTTTTCTCCAGTTAAATAGTGCAGTAGACGCTGACACATTTCTGACGAATGCTTTCATTTTGATGAAACTACATTTTGTTTAAAGTTACTAACTCAGTACACATATTGGTTTTATGACATGTGGTTGTTCTCACATCTCATCTGACATCTTCCTCTTTCACAGGTAATAATTACCTTTCTGTCTGTCTGTCCTTCTGTTCCCTTCTCTTTTCCACAAATGCATCACTCCTCGTACAAATGTCCTCTCTATTCCACATATTTCAAGCAGTTTTTTCTCTCAGGTTGTCTAGGCAATTAAAATAATAAAGTTAAGTTCAAAGCAACTGTTCCCAGGCTGTGCTTAGCTTGAATTTTGCTGTTTTTTTCCGAACCTAAAAGGGCTTGTGTGCCTTAAAGTTTGTTCATTTTTCCTGATTGTATCCATTGGATAATTACAGGTATTTTCTCCTACAAGCTTTGCCTCACTACCTCTTAAGACAAACTGTTCCATCAAAACGCTTGTGCCTGTTTTAGTAATAATACTGACTTTCAAAGTGTGTCGCAATTTATAAATAGAGATGTACAGGATTGTGATGGGCTTGCAATAGATTGTCAGGCAGAACTTGCCACAGCACATCCTCCACCGTAGGAACAGCTCTGGAGAATGACACCTTCCTCCCCTCGCTGCCGTCTTCTTACCTGCTGCTTCTCTACAGCCTGTCTGGGGAATCAGGCGTTTACTGCCAGTTAGGCTTGATAAAACAGCAGGAGTTTCTTACATTTTTCTTGACAGGAGTATTTCTGGGCTGCTGGCCGCTGTTGGAGGGCTTCTGGCTACACGGACAGCGTTAGACCTCAGTGTACTAAGCACTTTGTTCATTTGGTGATGTAGATCATTTAGATCTTACCCTTACTGCACTCTCTGCTGCAGTCATAGTGTAAAACACTCAAGACTTTATTGAAGATTTTATTTTGGAGCAAAAATAATGGAAAGATACTTTAATTGGCAGCAAATAAATTAAAAAAACCCTTTATATATTACAATACAAAGTGCATATTCATTATATCCATAGGCTACTTTACTAATTATATTAGAACTGTTCAGCAAAACCACTGGAGCAACAATAAAATTCTTATTCCAAAAAGATGTGGTCCATAATTATAGAAAATGTTGTGTTACTTCAGTGCTTTCACTGAATCATTGCTTTTCCAACTGCCAGATTGCTGACTAAGAGTATTGGGCTTCAGTTTCTTCTGTCTGAGCCATAACACTTCTCAGCCTTTCTGAGAGATGTAAAAAGATATTACGAACCTGGGGTCTTTCTGTGCAACGGCCTTACGCAGGGTTCCCCTGAACTGAATGGGGCTGAATCTGCCTGCACTATCAGCTTTAGACAATAGGTCCAGAAGATAAACAAAAAGTAGATGATGACTTTTTGGGGTGGAGGGTGGTGTCTGTTTCATCATTTTTGCACATTTTCTAGTTAAAAGGAGAAAAAATGGAAACTGATCTCAGTACTTTGGAAAATGATGTTGGCCTTAAAAACCTTGTTAGTATTTCTGGGTTAAAAAATAATTATTAACAAACACATTTGGAAAGTAGTCAGACTGAAATAAGCATCAGCTTATAACAGTTTCAAATCAGACAGGAGTTTGCAAAGGCACTGTTGCCCCTAAAAGGGTGTATGAGTTGGAGCTGCACATAGAGAAGGAGGAGGAAGGTGACAGTTCCTGTTTATGCATTTTTGGCAAGCTGCACCTGAAGGATGGGATGATTTTCTGGAAACTGCCATGCCAGAAATACACAGCCAAACAGGAGGGAACTGAGAAGAGCAAAGGGAATAATTAGAGACCTATGGGGGTGGGACAGGGTTTCTAGTCTTATCTTTTTAAGGAGATCAAGCTATGCAATTGCACTGTTTTTCTGTCACTACTCCAGCAATAACATTTGAATCTCTTGACCAATGTCAAAGAAGCCTGACAAAAAGGGAGAGGTCTAAAACCAGTGAGCTCCTGCAGGTTTTATGAAAATCAGCAGCCTGATAGAGGAGGCTCAGTTTTGTGCACCCACTACCGAACAGGTGGAAGTGCGAACTCAGCTGCGTTATTTGACATAAGAGAATCCAAAGCTGTCATCCAAAACCAGGCTCCATAAGGTTCGCTGCCAATGGAACTGCTAGTTTCTTGTTTAGAGTTTTTTTTTTTTTCCCCTGTGGTGGTTTATTTTTTTTTTTAAATAAAATACATTTAAAAGAAGACCAAGACGTCTGTCTGAGAGCATTTTTAAGACACTAATCACTGACGGATGTAGGCACTCCTTATAAAATTATGCGTAATAACGGATCTTGTCCAGAACAGGCCCTGAAATCCCAACCTGAAAGGACCCCTCTTTGTGCCAGTGTTTTTTGTCTGCCTTGAAAAGGACTGTTTCCATTTCTTCTCGTGCTAGAGCTAGTTGTGACCTTCTTCTCTCTCTTAAAATATTGCAGTGCCACCAAACTTAATGAAATGAAAGATCGTGAGTCAGACGCCAAAACAAAAACTGCTGTTGAAAATCATGACAGGTGAATAACAAAGATTTTACTGTGAATTTGGTCTGTCTGTGAAATTTTAAAATTCCTTCAACTTCTTCTTGAGTGAGAGAGACGTCACAGTGTCCCACTTTTGCTAACCTATTGTGAGAAATTACTTTGAGCCCCTGATGCTACAGGATAGTTCGTCCTTCATGACCCCCTCAAACAGCGAACCCCCTCAGACTGAAAACTCCTGCACAGCTTTCCCTATCCCCAGTCTCCCATGAGTCTGAGAGAGACCACCACTCCTCCAGGGAAGGAACCTAAAGCAAAACTCCTCTGGATTGTTTGTTTTCTTCTTTCAGTTTGCCTCAAGCAAGAACACAGACAATCAAGGCTGCTTACAGCTAGGCTAACGAAAAGAGTTTGGAAAGGGAGTATTGGTGGAACTGAGATATATAGAACGTGGCCTTTGGGCAATCTGAAAGGAAGGTATGGGGGAGAAGGAAAGTTCCTAAGACTGAGGAAAGGTCTAGAATCATAAAGAAATACGCATCTCTCATGCATGGGGCATAGGTGGATACTTGTCGCTATGATCTGAGAGGAAAAGCCCACAGGTTCCATTGTAACGACTGGCTTCTCAAGTTCAAGAAAGTGATTTACCTGGTATGTTACAATAGCTATATTGATATTCCATTTCTAGATTTCACAGCAGTCGTTCCCACATAGGACTTCAGAGAAATGGAGTTAACAGGATGCCTGTCAGTGACAAGACTTTGGCTGTTACTAGGCGGGCGGCGTTCTTACTAACCAGGCAATGAAATTCTCTTCAAGACTCTCCTGTATTATTCCAGCTTCAGGATATAATGTGTTGAACTAAACTGGGCTTTCCACACATTGTTGGTTGGACAACAATGTCAGATATTTCATCTTTACAAAGCACATGTGGGCAGATCAGAAAATGACCACTAAAGGTTTGAAGTACTGACAATAAGAGCTGAGTCTCTTCATGTAGTCCTACGAAAAATGAGATTACTTTGATGGTTTCTTCTGTATTTCTCTCTAGTAGATGCTATTGTCTTTGTGCAAAAATAACGTAAAATAATTTGTTGTGCCCAAGACTTATGCAGGCATTAGGAAAAGCGTTGCCAGAAGGCCGAGAGAGGTAAACCTTCCCATCTACTTGGCACTGGTGAACCCACATCTGGAGAGCTAAATCTAGTTCAGGGCTGCCCACGACAAGAAAGACAAGAGCAGGTCAAGCGAAGGGCAATGAAGGTAGTAAGGGATTGGAGCATGTCATATGATGAAAGGCTGAGAGGTGGGACGCTAGCCTGGAGAACAGAAGGCTCAGGGGGATCTTACCAATGGGAATAAACATCTGATGGGAGGGTGTAAGCAAGACTGAGGCTCTTTTCAGTGGAGCCCCGTGACAGGACCAGAGGCAATGGGCACAAACTAAAACATAGGGGGTCTCCTCTGAACACGAGGAAACACCTTTTCACTGTGAGGGTGACCGAGCACCGGCACAGGTTGCCCAGGGATGCTGTGGAGTCTCCCTCCTTGGGGATACTCAAAAGCCATCTGGACGCGGTCCTGGGCAACCTGCTCTACCTGACCCTGCTTGACCGGGGGGGGCCGGACCAGGTGACCTCCAGAGGTCCCTTCCAACCGAAATGATTCTGTGGTTCTGTGCTTTTCAGTAATGCACTTTTATTCACAATATCGGCTTGATGGAAGTCCACACGCCCAACTTCCATCACTTTTTTTAACCATTACTCTGCAAGAACTTTCAGCTTTCCCTTTTAAGTTATAAGAAACTATACATAAAATCCCCTCATACTCTTTGTATTCATTTTGTATTTCACATGCAGCAGTAGGAATTCATGTGCTTGACCCAGCGTTCAGCAATTAACACAATAATACGGAACAGACATATACCTGACCGTGTCAGTAATTAATAAGCAGAAAGGTGAGCAGGATAACTTAACCTCATGTAATATTTTCTTCATAAAATTATCTTGGAGACACTCAGGTCTTACGGTCTTAGACCTTTAAAATTTTGTTTGGGCTTGAAGCAGCGACTCTTCAACGCTAGGGCCACCGCTCTAGTGAATTAGTTCTGGCAGTTACTCGAGCTACGTCTTTGAAATGGCATGTGCAGGCCTAAATTGTCTGAGGGAGCGTGGACTACCTATGGATACCTGTAACAACGTAAACATGGTGTCTCGTGTTACCATTCCAGTCGTGTCATGGTTTAGTTGTTTCTGATACTAAACGTATGGTGGTACCTCACCTTCCTATCATCATCTTATTCCTCTCAGCCTTGCTTCCTTCAGTTTTGAGGTGGCTGCCATACTTTTGCCTGTTGCTAATGAATGGATAAATTCTTTAGCATCAGCTTGTAACATGGAGGCTATCTTCCCTGCCGGTCGCAGATGGTGGGAAGTGATTTTATTGATCTGTTAGTACTTAGCTAGAAGGATTACATCTAGCAGTAATAATGTGGCCAGGCCCTGGGACAAACGACCACATGAGTTAGCGGAGGGTCCGTATCTTTAACTGAGTGTGACATGATGATATTTACCAGCCCTTCGTAGTGCTTTGCTTATTAACACCACTTTAATCTCTTCTGAGCCATCTGTCGGTCATTCACGTTTCAGTTTCCTTCATGTGCTGGAAGAGTTGAGAGACTTCACTTTCTGAGCTGAACTTGGACACGACGACTCAAAAGTTCCGGTGGTCACAGTAGTGCTTACCATTTTTTTTTCTTTTTAATTTGTGTTATCAAATTGTGTCCTGCAGAAAATCTCTTAGGGGGACACAAGCAGATGGCCACAGTAATTCCTCTCAAATTCAAAGGGTCACAAAGGTTCATAGCTCTCAGAATTTGCGTGAGAGGTATTAGCGTGGCTGGCTGAAAGCTGGTCCCTCTCCCTATTCCAAACCCAGCAAGTTGGCAGCAAGAAGCATTGAACACTGCCAGCATAGATTTTTTTTTCCTTTGGTTCGTGCCCATCAGACGATCTCTCTAGAAACCAGAGCTGTTTCCATGCCGTGACCCCGGCAGAAGCGTGACTGAGAGGTCTTGAGCGTCAGCGGTGGTTCGCGTTTTATTTGAAAGTGCAGTTTTCTCTGTATTTCAGCTTTGCGTTTCTAAGCAGCCTGAACGATTTCATTCACTGGCAGGCACGCGTTTGAGCAAGGGACCCTTCAGAGCTACCGGCCTGAGTTTCTGGCCGCTGGATCACACGCAGGCGATTCCCCCGCAGAGGAGGGCTGTTGGGTTCGTTACCAGCTCCCCCAAATCAAGCCCCTCGGAGCTGGCAGACCAGGCTTCGATGGGGAGGCTGTCTCTGCCTGGAAGCGACGATTCGTTTCACGGTGCGCTACCCCCTCGGCTGAGCGGTGGGCACCGCGGCGCGTTTCGTGGCCAGTTTCGGTGGGCCACGGCACTGGAAAACCACGGGTCTGACGGACGGGGAGAGCTCGGAGCACTCGCCGCCCCCACGGGAGGCAGGCGTGGGGGGACCGCGGCATGGGTGCCACTTAGTGGGGGGCGCGAAGCATCTGAAGAAGGCGCTGAAGCGTGGGGCGCCAAGGAGCGGGCGGTCGAGCGGGGACAGCGCTGGCTCAAGGCAAGGGGGCTGCACCGGGAGCCCAGGGCTCGCCCGGCGACCTCAGGCAGCCCGCAGCAAGCCCCGCAGCACGGCCCCGCCGCCGCCGCCGCCGCCGCCCCCTTCCCACGGGTGGCCCCTGCCTGCGGCGAGCCGGCAGCCTCGGCGGCAGCTGGGGCGAGCTCCCGGCCCCGACCTGCGGCGCGGAAACCCCGAGGAGGACGGCGAGG
>JAVKLA010000014.1:4943554-4963854 GCA_034782735.1 Sagittarius serpentarius
GAAACCCCGACATGGGGGGTGGGGTGGGGGGTGACGGGGGGGCCGAGGTGGGATTCCTTTGGGGTCCCCAAAACCCCGCCTCTGTCAGGAGGGGCCGCTGGGTGGGGTTTCCCTGCGTGCGGGAGCCTCCGCGGCCGCCGTGCTGCCCCCGCCTGGCTCTGCCTCGGCCTCGGCCTCCGCTACCGCCCGCCGCGGGGCTGAGGCGGCCGCCCCACCCCGCTCCCTCCTCCCGCCGCCGCCCCGCGCCCCCAGCCGCCGTCTGCGGCCCGCCCGTCGGGGGGGGCCGGGGGGCGGGCAGCGGGGCGTTCGGCGTTAGGAAATCAAGGCGATTTAATCGCGCCGCTCCTTACAGAGGGGGTAGCCTGCGTGGTGGCGGGACGGAGGGGGGAGGGGGTTTAGCCGGCGGCCGGCGCCCCGGGGCGGTGCCATGTTTGGCAACCGGCTCCCCACACCCTATTTTGAACCTTTTCTCCCTCATCCCCCCCCCCCCCCCCCATCCTTGCCAAACAGCGCATGTGACCACATTTTCTAGCCTCCTCCGTCAATAGGAGGCTTCAAACCTAACGTTACCAAATTGCCTGCTGCGAGTGGTGAGAATAAACAGATGGAAGCTGTGGCCTGTGGAGGAGAATCAGGGTTTCTCCTCTTCTGACTACCCGTCAGGCCTGTTCTCTCGGGGGGGGGGGAACGGTGGGAGAGGTGACTGGACTAGTGCAAACCTCTGACGTTACCCAGACCCTCCCTGCCGCGGGAGGTGTATCCTTACCTCACCGTCTTCTGGTCGCCTACAACCTGTGCTTGGAAGGGATGCTCTGAAGGTGTGATGCGATCTGGGCATTTCTTTTGGCAGCATGGGAAATAACAGCCGCTGGAGCGATGCGGGTGCCAGCTCTTCCCCGCGGCTTTCTCTGACGGATGGAGAGACCAAACCCCCGCAGGCTCCCGACTTTGGCCCCGCGCGCTGAAGCTGGGACAGCGTTTCAGTATATTGCTGTCTCTGTCCCTCCCCCTCGGTGCCTGGCTCTGAATTTTTACAGGGGCTGCTAGAGGTGATCGCAACGGTGGGTACCGAGGCCCAGCTGCTAGCACTGCGTATCGCCGAGGGGCCGGCCGGGACCGCGGTGTTTGGATCTCGGTCCAAGACGAAGAGTTCAGTTTGCTGTTGCTGTTCGTTACGCTTGGGGTGTGGCTAGTCTTGGAGGTGGGGTGGTTGAAACGAGAAGTGTTCCGTGCAAATGCATTGTGTTAGTCAATGTGGGAAAACGTAAGTGAAAGATCCCTCCCCAGTTTCTGTTTATCAGAAGAAAATTAAATAAAGGAGTAGCTCAAAGGCTCTAAACAACGTTTATCCTTCTCCCTTTCCTTGTCCTCCAGCACAGCTACTTCCCTATAAATATTTAGCTTTTATTCCGTGAAGAAGAGTACTGGTTCTGTGATCATGTTGTAGAGCAGTACTGTAAATCTTACAGTCACGGCAAGAATGAACTTCTGTTGGTAGAGATGGTAATTTCTCAGCCCTGTTCTTGTTAAGATGGGGCAGAGGATAAATTTTCCTCTTTTTTTCCCCATTTTTTTTCATCTGCTCCTCTTTTCTATTGGCATTCCTGAATTCTGGACTGATGCTTCCTTTTCTGTGAGATGATGGGAATCTTCAGCAGTTTTACTAAATGAATTTAAGGCACTTTAGATCCAGTTCTTGGAAGGGGTCAGAAATTGTGCTTTGTGAAATTACTTTCTATCATCTTCAAAGGTTTGTGATACCTAGTTAGAAGTTTATTTCCTTGCAGCGGTTCTTTCAGATCATGAGAATAACAGTCTGGGCTCTCCACTGGTCTGAGGAATTGCAATTTTAAATAGATTTTTTTTCTTTACATAAAGAGCCAGAAATTAATAGAAAATACATTGGGAAGCTTACAAACCTGTATACTCACTTTAGCTATATCGTTGGTTTTCAAAAATTAGGTCACAGCAAATAGTTTTCGTATGGATTATGATTCGACTTTTACAGAGAGCCACTAGATTTTCTGAGATGGTTTGCCTTTTCTGTATGCTGAGCACTTCCCTCCTTTTTGGGCCAAGAGTTAGACACTTCTTTCCAGAGAGCAACCCTTACAAGACTGGATTTTGAGACAAGAATTTACTTCCATAATTTTGTAGAGGTTTGTCACAAATATACAATGGTGCTATCCGGATGACACAGCTATATTATAGAAGTCAGCTATCGTCACCATCCCTTCCTGCTGTCTTCAGTAAAAGTTTTTCTGATTATCCACATCTCAGCAAAATAGCCACCAGTTTTCATTTAAAACCACCTGGCAGAGAAATGTTTCCGTCTGTAACACCCACGTGCAAATCTGTAATGTCCCCTGGAAGCGAAGCCGATCTGTGTTGCAAACTATGCTACCCTCAATCCCGGGCTGATCAGCAGCCGGATGCGTGCTGTCTCATGAATCATAAGGGCTAAAAAGGATGCAGCATTTCTCTGCTGTTTGGGATGTCCTGATAGTTAGCAATACAAGTTTCTAAACAGTACTTGTAATTTTCCTTTCCAGCACTCCTCATGGCAGAAAAGTGTAGGAAGAATTATAGGTTAAACTACCGTATTCTTCACATGATAGTCATAAAATTGTGGATCCGAGGGAATTTGAGGTGTTTCTGCGAGTAGACTATGGATTTCAGGAGACGTGAAAAAGATTAGTGTCATCGGTAAAGAGGCGGTGCCCCTCTCCTCCGGGTCTGTACCTCTCTGTCTTCCTGAGCCTTGTTTCTGACTCTGAGCTGACAGCCTTCTCGTAAACCCTCTCTGCCAGTTCATGCTGACATCAGCACGTATTGCAGCGTGCCGGCCTGGGAGCAAGGCGCTGTGACAGGGAGCGGGACTGTGGGCAAGTCATGCTTTCGCTGCTTGCGCTGGAGAATGACAGAAATGCATGCTTCGCTTTGCAACCACCTGCTCGTCTCTTTCCAGGAACTTGCCCTGTCTGTCAGTTTGTTGGCCCGCTGAGTTTCCTTCAGCTGCCTGGGGCTAACGGAGCTTGTCACACCCTTAGGATAAAGGCATGCAACTCGTACTGGCTTTCGACTTGCTTTTTCTAGGTGTACCTGGTCAGTGGCAGAGACCTCGCCCTCCCCTCACCTTTCCAATATCAGATTTCAAACCGCTGCGTGTCATGTTTGTGGAAGGGCAGCATTCCGTCCTATGACCTGTTGCGTACCTTGGAGCAATGTGGTGAGGAGTTAGGGCTTCTGTGAAGGTTCCTCCTTTTGCTTTTTTTGTGAACAGGTGTACCTTGGCATGAAGAACGCTTTTAACCTTAGCCGATTGCCTTGAACTTGCCCTTACATCCAAAGACGGGTTTTGCATTCCTACTGTAAGAGAGACAGCGTCACTAGGTACTCCTGAGAGCGTTTCTGTGCCTTTGTGCAGTGAAACGCCGTCCCAGTCAGGTGCACGGCAGTGAAGACTCAAATCCACATAAGCACGTCGATGCTAACCTGGCACCGAGTGGAAAACTTGAGGCACTTTGAGTGCAGTCCGCGAAAACTTTCCGTAATGGTGCACCTGAGAAGCTGCGTGTTCCGGTGTGTTCAGGGCGTACAGGACGAGAGCCTGTGAGTGCCTTGGCTGCCGAATTGCTTGCTGTCTGTCTTACACCTAAGCCTGTTTGGGAGTCACAAACTACATAGTCGTGTGCTTAAGTCCTCTAAAAGACCTGATGCTAGCACGGATATAGCATGTATTAATACGCTATAATGCGTATTGATACTCAGAGCTGAGTTCAAAGTGCAGTTGTCACAGCGATGGCCGCTTTCTTAACGTGTGGAGGACAGGCAGTGTTACTGCTTCCGGCAACCTTAGGTGTAATAGCCTGGTGGTTAGGAGGTGGTTACCTAAGCCCCGTACACTTACCGGCCTGAAGAAATTGTCTCCTAGACAAGTGCCATTACATTATAGTGTAGTAGAAGCAGTTTGGCAGCCCATACGGAGAAGAATGAAAAAGTTTATGGGCTCAGGAGCCTAACTCAATGTCAAGCTCCGTAGGATAGAGCTCTCCTGGCAGCGGAGCTGTTTTGCTCTCGTGCTGCGTGCTTCTGGTTACCCAGGGCTGTTAACGAAGCCTTTTTTTAAAAAGTCAAAGAAGTTTCAAATGCCAAGCGGTCTGGCAGCAGGAAGCAGGTCCTCCTCCCTCCCGGCTGAATGATCTCGTCTTGGGGCTTCAGAGCTTTGCCTTTTTGTTCCTCTGTGGTCGGGAGAGCTTCACCCTCCTGCATGCCACACCTTTGAGGGCAGCACGGAGGGCAGCCTGGTGAGTAGCTGGGGCTTTACCGTGGTAGACTCGGCTCTCCTCCACTCTTGTTTGCCTGTTTCACACTGACCGTGCCAGATTTTGTGGGTATCTCTGAAGACTGTAGTCTCTAGAAACTCTTCTAATTGGAGCTTGACCTCACATACCCAAGCTTCTGCTGCTCCTGTATGAATAAATGTTGGCATACGACAGCGCTAGAATGTGTCGTGGCCTCCTCTGCAGACTAATTCACATTGGAGGCATTTGCTCCTGTTTTACGTGGTAGGTACTGCTGTAGCTGAAAGGGAAGAGGTTCGTGTTGAGTGGCTGATGTGTCTCGCCTGAAGTCCAGATGCTGCCCTACAGGTGACTGTTGGGACTAACAAATTGTGAGGAAGCGTGAGAGGGAAAGTTTTCAATGAGGTCGAAGAGAGAAACAAACCATCATTTGCAAAGGTGGGGGGGAAACATTTTAAAGGAAAAATAGCTTAAAAGTTTAAAGTGTACATTCAAAGACTAGATAGCCTGAGATAGGTATTTTGTTTGTGGGTATAAGGTGCCTTGAAGTGAAACAACCCCAGTTAATATACAGCAAATTTCAGTCCTAGACAAATTGCAGAACTATGTATATTTGTATGTATGTACTTAAGCTGAAGTTTGCTTATGTGCAGTTGTGTGCCTTATCTCATTGAGTTGGTTAAGTACTAAGTGCAGACCACGGCAGCTGTGGACACAGCTAGTTGAGTTCCAGTTCTGTTCTCCTGCGGACTCTCACAGCCCAACAGGGCCATACATTGGGACAGCCCAAGTACTTTTCTCCAGCCCTGGTGGAACAGGAGCTTATCAAAGGCCAGAAATTAGAAGAAGGTTCCTATTTACCATGGCAGTCATTTTCTGGAGCAAGTTTTAAGTGGGGACAAAAGCTTTAACTACCCTTCTGATGGGGTTTAACAAGGCTGTGAAAGAGATTGTTTGCCAAGGTAGCGGCAATAGTAGGAAACTTAGCTCAAAGACACAGGAGGTTCTTCATAGTTTTGTAACTCTAATTGAGTAGCTGCAGTAGAGAGGCTAGCAGGTACTTGAAACCTTCCCAGATCTTAAGAGAGTTATTTCAAGATCTGCCATGGGAGTGGCAGTTAATAATTAGGGAGAAGTTGATCCTAACACCCTATTTTGACCATCTGGTGTGGTACACAGACTTGATGTTAGTAGAATTCAGGTCTGTAGAATCAACAAGGGTATTGGAGCTGCTCACTTTTCAGGGCTGCCTAATCCTGAAGTTACTTGGAGGTGGTGAGAATCTCTGTTTCAGAGATTGCAAGATAACCCCTATATAATTCCCTGTGTGCACCTGGAAGCTTCCAGCCTGATCTGCTAGCTGTGTAACTGTGGAGATTAACAGACTGGTCAGGAGGCATGTGCTCTTAACCAGTTTCCTGGAGGCAGTTTGTTTCCCTTTCCATTTCTAAGACTTGCACCACACCTCACACCGTCGGGAAACATTGAATACTGCCCAAAACCACAGTGGCAGCTGCTGCCACCCTTATTTTGTATAGTACCTATGGGCAAAATAAGGAAGCAGGGTTCCAAGACCTTCTTAGCCTGAATGCTATAAATCCCCTGACGATAATTGCCCTTCCATAAACAGTAGGGAAGGGAGAAGTAGGATCATTCTTCATTCCTTCTGTTGAAACTGGGCCACTTCGCAGAAATAAAAGCAAGAGTCAGGCGGCCATCATGAGGAAGTCTGTCTTTATCCGATCTTTAGGATAAAGGATCTAAAGCCTATCTTTAATCCCACTGAGAAGACAAAGGAATCGAGAGTTCTGGGAACTGATTGTGCATTTGGCACCAAGGACTTAAAGGATAAAATAGATAAACAATACCAAGACTCCCTCCTCTGAGTCAGACTCTCTTGCTTATTCTTTCCGTGGTCCCATGAATCTCACCTTCTGTGCAGTGGAGCAGGAGGAACGGAGGATGCCCTCACCTCTGCTGCTTGAAAGCCTTTATGTCGTCCTTTGTACTTAAAGGGGTCTGGAACCACCGTGTTTCAGGCTCTGTGACGGAGCAGGGAACAGAGCGCAGGTTGCTTACTGTGCGCATCGGTGGTTTAAGCCCCTGGAACCCCCAGACGGACTGTTGGAGTACTGCCTTGCGCCTCTTCCTGGCAGTGCCGACCCTGATCCTGACACTTGAGTGTACAAACCCATGGTGAAACGATTTTACTCCTGGAGGACGGCAGGAGTCTGGAGATTGTCTAGTCCAACCCCCTACTCAGAGCAGGGCCCCCTGCAGCCGGTAGCCCAGGACCGTGTGCAGGTTGCTTTTGAGTATCTCCAAGGACGGAGACTCTACAACCTCTCTGGACCGCCTTTTCCAGTGTTCAGCCACCCTCACAGTAAAAAGTCTTCCCTGATGTTCAGACGGCATCTCCTGAGTTTCAGTTTGTGTCCATTGCCTCTGGTCCTGTCACTGGGCTCCTCTGAGAAGAGTTTGGCTCTGTCTTCTTTACTCCTCCCCACTGGGGATCTGTACATGTTGTTCAGGTCCCCCCTGAGCCTTCTCTCCTCCAGGCTGAGCAGTCCCCGCTCTCTCAGCCTTTCCTCATGTGATGTGCTTCAGTCCCTTACCTGTCTTTGCGGCTCTTTGCTGCACTCGCTCCAGTACGTCCACGTCTTTCCTGAGCCCAGAACTAGACCGAGCATCCAGACCTGGCCTCACCAGTGCTGAGGCAGAGAGGAAAGATCACCTCTCTCGATCTGCTGGCAGTGCTTTTCCAATGCAGCCCAGGATGGTGTTGGCCTTCTTTGCTGCAAGGGCACATTGCTGGCTCATGCTCAACTTGGTGTTGACCAGGAATCCTCAGTTGCTTCTCTGCAGAGCTTCCTTCCAGCTGGTTGGCCCCCAGCAGGTACTGGTGCATGCGATTATTCCTGTCCTCGTGCAGGACTTGACGTGCCCCTTTGTTGAATGTTTTAAAGCTTAAGAGGGAGACCAGTATCTAAGGTGTTCTCAAATCAGTCTGAATCATGCTTGCGGTCACTGCTCCCAGCCCCTTTCTTTTTACCATCCAAGGCCCTCAGAGAGGGAGGGAGAGAGAACTGAACTGTGCAGAAACTATTGTTGCCTTTTGGCCAATGGGAACATCAGAAAGAATTTAACAGCATTTGAGGCATCAAGTTTTCACCACTCTGAGAGGGCAGGTGTGGCCAGAAAGGTGTCCTGATCAAAGGAGACATCTGTGCTGACCTCAGAATCGCAAGGAGCGTTTTCATGACTTTCAGGGAGTTTCAGAGAATCGATAGTGATTTTTAAAGCAGGAGGGTGGACTGAGGAGTCCAGGGAGACTGCTATATACAGACAAAATATATTCACAGCTGCACACAGTCATGCGGTAAGGCAATTATGAGACGGTCATTGACTGTTCTACTGGGGGGCCATCTCACTGCCCAGGCAGGAGCAGGAGACTGTCAGCAGACAATAGCAATTGCATAGGAATTTCCTCAAAAGCTATAGAAGAGCAGGGGGTGATAGGGCATGACAGGCAGTAATAAACATCCCTACCATGTTCTAGGCATGGGCTTCAGATCGGCATATGTTGAAATTTCAGAAGGTCTGAAGTGCAAGCTTTTGTCCAGACCTCTTTTCTGGCCCCAGTTTCAGTGATGTTCTTGAAATGCACAGAGCGTTATTTTTGTGCGTGTGTCTTCCCACATGATTCTCCACTTGATAAAAGAAGCCTCCAAAGCTTCATGCCCAGCTTTGTCTGACGTTGCACTAATACTTTCTGACTGAGAAGTCCGTGAGTCTACAAATTCATGGGCATTATCTGTGCCCTGCAGAAGGGTGAAGACCAAGGCTGGGTGAAGGAACATGATCTCTGCGCAGGAACTTCTCAAAGTGCAGAGTTGCTATAAACCCAGATCTTAAAAGGAATTACGCAGAAGAGACCTCTTCTCTAGAGGGGAAGGATACCCTCCCGTTGGTTGTTTTTCTGGAAAATAGCAGAGGGAGAGCAACACTAAGAGAGGTCTGAAAATCTCAGTCTTGTCAATGCCCTTTTATTTCTGAAGACTCACGTGAAGAATTTTTTGCATCCTTGGATACAAAATCATTCATCAGGCGGTTACTAAGCATTTTAAGACTTGAACTTAATACCTTAAGAAAAGGCTGTTTAGAAATATTGTTGCCCTTGTATTCAGGCTTGTTGGGATGCAGGCATTACTGAAGGTAGAAAATGACAAAATTGAAATTTTATTTTTGGTTGCCGATAGTTATAATTTCTAGCCAATTTTACCTTCTCCTTCAGTCTACCCCCTGGTACCCGCTGCATTTGTCTTCTCCCCTGGGCCTACCAGTTTTAATTAGTAGATGCTGGCATGCAGTTACGTTTGGGGGGAAAACGCATGCGTGCCTACAGTTTGACTCTAATTCCCAGTGGTGATAAAACATATAAGAAAATCTTATGTAATCAGTTACAAACACAGAGTGGTTTCATCCTGCTTTTCAGAAATACTTGCATATAATTTACAATTACTGGAATGATTTACACCTGATCAGGGCTGTGTGATTTACCCCAGTCAGATCCGTGTACCGGATCTGTAAGGATGCAGATAGCTTATCAGATCTCTGCATCTGTCAAGAGTTACAGTTGTTTTATCCCTCCTTTTATACTTCACAGATATGGTAAAATATTAGGCAGTGTTTATGGTGTTGCTGGAATCCAGGCAGTAAATGTTAGTCACAGTTATTTTTGGTTTTCGCAACAAACAGCAGAAAAGAACACCACTATCAGTTTGCTTTAATAGTTACTTAGGTAGGACAATTTGCACAATGCGATAGGGGAACATTGTAATTCTTTGTACTTAGAACTGAAGTAGTCATCCTCAAAATTTGATTGCATATCAGGTATTTATGTCCAGAGAGAGTTCTAAACAAGAAAGCCATGTTCCAAATATATTCTCTGGCACTGTTACAGAGGCAAGAAAAGCTAGTTGCAATTTTCAGAATAAGGACACACACAAAACCATTCACACACTTGCCACTTCAGAGGCATGACGAGACACGGCACGAGGAGTAGCTGTTTCCAGACAGTTCTAGAGTGAGTTAGAACGTCTGTTTCGGCACTCGTTTCTGAGTTTGTTCACATCAGGTGCGTGTCTTATTTTCAGTGTCAGGACTTTGTGCACTTTGCTTATAATAAGCATTGTTAATACTGTTGAAGATAGGGGAGCGTGTCTGTCTGTGTATGTTTCTTTCAGATATCTGTAATAAAAATGGCTAGTGTTTGAAATCTCCTAATTTTCTGGTCTGTCTTTCCTATATTAAGCCCTCGTGGAATCACTGAAGATCAGTGTATGCCCTGCGAGTTGCTTTTTGATCAGGGATGAACCTAGCAGATAGAGCTACACTTTTTAGTGATGACAGTGGTGGATCTAGCAAACGAACTGTTTCAGATTTTGAGGATCTGGGGTGTAACCACAGACTAATTTTCTCTGTATTTCGGGCTTTAGATAAACACCAAATTCTAGTTAGAATAGTGGTTTAAATGCCCTGCATCAAAATACAGTTATTTACTTTAAGGTCCTTAATTGAGAGCTAGTTTTTTAAACTTCATGACGTGAAATTTATTAGGACATTACTCGTGAATGGAACACAGCCCAGCCACGCTGGTTTAGTGCGAGCACTGTTATATTGCAGAGAAAAAGTCTACTACTCTTCTCGCAAGAAACGGAGCACTCTGTTTGTTCTGAGACTTGCTAATGGAAGTCTTCACATCCTTGAATGACCGAAGTGTGAAGTGTCTTCTCAAGTCTTTCTCTTGGTTACCAATACTGCATCCTCTGAATTGATCAAACAAAGAAATTACGTACCCCAAATTCTGTCTACGTCTTAAACTAGCAGGTCTAATAAAAGATACTACTTTTTTTTTACAAATCTAGTTTGGCCTATGAGCCTAGCAAGCATTACAAATTTTGTAGCCACAGCTCATGAAGATTTTGTCTACATTTTTGTAAAATACGTATTAATTCTAAAGTCTTTGAATATACTGTGAAGGCTTCAGAATCATATCAAGTGTCCTGGTTTCGGCTGGGACAGAGTTAATTGTCTTCCCAGCAGCTGGCACAGCGCTGTGTTTTGGGGTAGTAGGAGAAGAATGTTGGTAACACCCGGATGTTTTCAGCTGTTGCTCAGTCGGGTTTAGACTCAGTCAAGGACTTTTCAGCTGCTCGTGCCCAGCCAGCAAGAAGGCTGGAGGGGAACAGGGAAGGTGGGAGGGGACACGGCCAGGACAGCTGCCCCAAACTGGCCAAAGGGGTATTCCATACCCTGGGACGTCATGCCCAGTGAGGTGGAGGGAGGGGAGGTGCTGGGCTGGGGCGTTGGTCGGCAAGTGGTGAGCAATGGCACTGTGCATCACTTGTCTTGTGCATTCCAATCCTTTTATTATTATTGTGACTTTGTTGTTGTTACTAGTGTCACTGTTAGTTTCTTCCTTTCTGTTCTATTCAACTGTTCTTATCTCAACCCACGAGCTTTACTTTTTTCCGATTCTCTCCCCCATCCCACTGGGTGTGGGGGGAGTGAGTGAGCGGCTGCGTGGGGCGGAGTTGCTGGCTGGGGTTAAACCACGACATCAAGAAACTAGGATTTTGTAATTTTTATATTGATACATCAGTTCTCTTTCCAGATACTCAGCAAACCTACAGTCCTATACTATACAAACAGATATAACTAGGGGCTATTTGCATCAGTATGTCTTAATCATTTGGAAGTATTCTGCAGATCGAATGATTAGTAATAGGACTTTTGAGAGAAATGACAGTGAAGCAGTTTATGTAACAAAAGGCCATTTTGGAACTGGATGATTGAATATGTTTGGTTGTGTTTCGAGCCGTGAGTTGTTAGTATAACTGTTTTCTTTTGACGATTCCATTGGTCTTGGAAAAAGCATCAAGACCTATGCAAAAGCAGACATAGTAGCTGTCTGAGCTTTCTAGTGTCTTTCCTTTACACAATTTCTTCAGCACTTGCATGTACTAAGAAAGCAGTCAGAGTAATTTTTCATTTATATTCATTATTCTCTAGGTTTTTAATTAGCCTTTCATATGAAGTTATTTTCAAAAAAAAGTCATTGCACTTTTGCATATTTGCAGTATTAACTTTAGAATCATTTTGACATTTGACATCAGGAGACTAAATTTTGTACTGATTAAATGAAATTGCACAGATGTAGATGAAAACAGTGTGAAAGCTTGAGCGGTAAAAGGACATGAGCAATCTATGAGTATTTTAGTTACTTTAGGTGATAAGTCTCCTCAGTACTGTTATTTATGGCAAAAATTTTGACATTGCATGACAAAGTTCAGCTACACAGTTTAAGGTGCTGCTGGCTATGTGTTTTTAGCTGTAGATGTAGAACAGGAAGGCAGCTGGTTGATGGAGTGCATGGTGCACGAGGCTAGGCAGTTGAGAAGAAAGGACAGAATTTATGAGAACTCTAGATCATCCTAGTTTAACTGTATTGATTTTGGCCTGGATACCACCTGCAAAGTATCAGGGTAATGGGTTTGCACTTTATGGATGAGAATCAGAAGAGATTTTGTATGTGTATGTGTGCTTGTGCCTTAAGAATATGGAACAAGGCTCTACGGACACACGTACAAGTTGTTTTATGGACTTTAATTGCAACGTTATATTGCTTAGCATTGCTTAAAATATGCAGAGTGCATGGGCGACATTTGATCAGGAGCTGAAAACTGGGAACAGTTTTGCCTGCAGTCATATCATGGGGACAGGTGACACAGTTGTAAAAGTTGCTGCCATGGACCCGCAAAACATTGTATTGCTGTGGTCCTGCACCTCTGCTGAGTTTGATTAACTCTGGTGAATCTCTGCCGTGGAACAAGTGTCACTGGAAGCACATCTGTTAACTGGAGTAAGACTTAAGTGTTGTTGAGACTGTTTAGATGGAATATGTCCTTCTCAGCCTTGCATTTTGCAGAAAGCAGCACATTTTTCTGAAATCCATTCAATAACTGTTCAGTTACTCCCCAAGCTTTACGGAGAAAGTAAACTTCAGGAAAGTGAAACCAAGGCATGGCTACCTACATTTCTGCAAAAAAACCCCATTTGTCACTGTTGAAGAGTGTATCAGTATTTTTTTAAATTACTTTGTGTTCTGTATACCCCTAATTTCCTGCAGTCTTAATTGCGTATTTTGTTTTCCTTTGTTTTCTCCAAAAAGCTGTTTTTCAATATACTCATAGAAAGGAACTGTATTCACTCAGAGGTAGATATTGCAGAGTTATATGAATTGATTCTGATAGTGTATATGTAAAAAATGTGTAAATTCCTTTGAGATTAAATGCACAGTACATTTTTCTTCTATTTCAGAGCAAAATTAGATATTGATTTTTTAATGAGTAATCTATTCTAAGAATATAGAACCTCACTAACATATTACGATTCTTGTATTTTGTGTTTTTAGATGATTTGATGTTGATTGTAGACTTTAAATTTAAAAGCTCTCATGTTTATAAGCAAAATCTCGTCATAATTTATTTTGCAATTTTTTTTTGTAAAACTACATTAGCTTAAAGCAAAACATCCTCCCTTAAAAAAAGTCTTTTTCAAACAATTATAGCACTCACCATAAAATAACTTTCAGCAGGAACTGTTTGGACTGGATTGACCAGTTCAGGGAATCAGCAGTATATTTACAGGTTTGTTCACCTGTAACATCCCTTTTTCTGGTGGGGATGTTTCAAGTTCTAAGCTTGTCCCTGTCTGAGCAGGTTTGAAGAGACCACGTGGAAAAGGAGCTGGGGAGTTCTAGTGACGTGGCAGATGAGACAGTGCTCTCTCTTTCATCCAGCCAAGGTGATCTGATTCTTTTTTCCCTGGTATTTATCCTGTATGGAATAAAAAATAAAAAAGCTGAAGTTTCCGTGAGATAAAGTAAAATTAATGAAGTTAACAAGATGAGGGAAGAATCCTGAGGAGAACAGCAGCAACAGTAGTGGTTCCTCCTATGGAGGGGGTTTGTCCTCTTTATTTTTCACAGGGTTTGCAGTTTGGCAATGCTTTCAGCTCTCTCCTTGCATAATTTACGGTCAAGTACGCTTTTTTCTGTCTGCGTTTAAGTGTTTGTCGTATTTCTCTGAAATCAAGACCTTGTCAGAGTGACTCATGGTTTCTGTCACCTTCTGTTGGATTACTGCAACAGATTGTACATGGGGTTACCCTTGAAGACCGTCCTGTTGATCTCATACTGTGCCTTTTTACTTTTCCCTCTGCTTCCTGTTGCACGGATTTCAGCTCAAAGCAGAGCTTTCCTTCTTGTGTACTGGTAGAAGAGTGGAGGTCAACTGAAACCACAGAAGAAAGCCGCCTTAAAGTGGAGAGGACAGGGAACTTCCACGTACCGCTTCAGCAGAGGGGCCCTAAATTTGAGAGCTTTCTGTGAAAGCCAGAGTTCGATGAACTTTCTGCGAGGGCAACTCGCTCGTTATGTGAAAGTTGCAGAGGTGGAAAGGAACTAATCTTCCTGGCAATTTACTTAATGGTGTAAAATACCAGGTGTTAAATTTTGAAGACAGGCCCTTGCATGTCTGGCATTCATAAATAAACCAAGAAAATCAATAAGTGACTTCGGCAACTGCCACCCTTTTGACTCCCTTGTCACAGGCCAAGAACTGAATGAACAAGAAAATTAAAAGTGTTTTCCCTGAAGGAAAAGAGAAAGTGGTTTTTCCTCCAGGCTAAAGCTGAGGCCACCGCGAGTACGGGAAAGCTCTTTTTGCTGTGTTACCATAGTTTGTCTGAATCTAGCAGTCTGCAGTTTTTTATACTGTGAAGTTGTGCTCTTCTTATTTGATATCAAGATGTTTGTCCTTCAGAGAGCTGCACCCCAGGGCTGTCAGCCTCCTATTTTTTCTCGGTTCCCAAAATATTTTTTGTTACATTTTGTAAACCTGAGAAGTACTACTACTGTCTGTTCACTAGAAGACAGATCAAATTATGCCCTGTAATACTGTGGTGCTTCCCAGCTGAATTCTAAGCCAGTTTATGGTATGTGTGTCTTTATCTCATAATATATTTTTCATTGAGGCTTTCAACTTCACTTACCTTCCAGGTGTTTAAGTCATCGTGGTTACACCGATGTGTATTACATATCTATCTTACCTATTATATACAATGTATCCAGTACATCAGAGTTCAGTCTCTTATATTTTAGGAACAGGTGTGTTTTTTTCTTTTTCCTCATTCCAGGCATTATAATCATGCTATTGATAAAAGAAAATCCTAGACAAATCCAGTTGAATTAAAGAGCCATTCTATCCGTATGAAATTCCCTTTCTGTTTAAGGTGAGCTTCCTGCAAAACTGTAAGGGAACGGCGGTGTTCGGTGCAAACGTCGTGCTCAGTTCATAAAATGTTGCTACGGGGACGAACCGCGGTCGGTCTTCAGAGATGCCAAACGCTATCCAGTTGTGGCTGAGGGTCTGCCTGCGCTGTCCCTGGAGGTACGGTGACAGCACGGGAGTCGTGCTTCTCTCTCCCAGGAGGGGATTTTGTTGTCTAAACACAGGCGTCTGCTACTGTTCGAGAAGTCCGGTGGTACCTCTCCTTGTCTTCAGGAGCGGGGACGGGGTGGGAGGCCGGTTGCTGTGTTAAAGCAGGTTTTGCAGCCGTGGGCAGCAGGGAGCGGAGGGAGCTCGGGAGCAGGCGGTGGTTTCGGTAGCTGACTGGCACGGAGCTCCCTCGGGCACACCGTGGGTGGGTATTTCCTCAGCTGGAAGCGGTCCCTGGGCCATCCGGGTTTCATTGCTGGACAGGGACAGCAACGGCAAAGGCTTCAGCTCAGTCGACGGGTCTGGTGGTGTTTTCAGACCTGTGTAACAGCCTGCTGCTTTTTCCAGATCCCTCCTGCAGGATTTTTGAGATCGCTGTCTTTCCTTCGGGGATCTCTCATTTCGCAAATAATATTATGGCTATTAAGGTAAAAGCATGTTTCCTTCCACATGAGAAGCAGTACCTTTTCAATGCGAATTACCATTAAACTGCCATCAATGAAAATGAGATACTTTGTTTGATAAAATCCTTATTTTATTTTATTGTGTTAATCCTGAGTCTTGTGCTAACTAAGGTGTTTTAAATGTCCTCACAAGGTAACCGCCAGATTAATGAGAAGAAGCTACAAAATGGTTGGCATTTTGCATTGTGCCGGCAAGGCTATTCACTAGAAAAGCTATGGTTGCTTAGTTGCCATGGGAGAGGAAAAATGAGGAGAGGAGAAGATGAGAATGCGGGCTATAGCCTTGTGAGGGACAGCAGGAAAGGGGAAAGTAGGTGGCAAGCGAGCGGGATACTGTAAGAAAGTACCCGTCCCTTAAGGCGCAAAAAGTTGGACTCGGAGGGCGTACAGGCGGGTCTGTGGGGATCAGACAGAGGAGGAATATATGACAGGGGAGAGATGTGAGGGGAAGGCTGGAATTAGCTGGAATGGGAGCCTGGAAGTAGGCTGTGAGTGATGCAGCTGCCTATTCGTCGAGTGCAGAACAAGTGTAAAACAGCACTTCTGCACACTGAGAATTGGGTAATGAAAAGTGATGGATCCTCTGGTAGCAGACCCGGGACTTGTGTATTTATGTGTCTGTTTCACTTTGGGTCTGAACTGGAGATGGTTAAGCACACAAATCAGGAGGAGGTGAACATTTATTTTCAGTGTGAAAAAAAATGAGTTAGAAGGCAAGTAGAAAACACAAAGGTTCAGAAATGCTCGGAGTGTGAGCCAGCCTCATGGCTGTGAAGAGAGGGGTCGGAGTCATTAGGTTCAGACGCTTGGGGCTTGGGAGAGCTGCTTTCCCGGATCTTGGCAGTCTCGGATGGCGCAGCGCGAGCATCCAGAAACACAGGGCAGCCTGACCGAAGAAGGAACTAGACACCTTGGCGCATTTGAATTCAACGCTCCCAGAAAATCAGCATTTTAGAGTATTACCTAGGGCTGCCCCTAAGCTTCTCATTGAAAGGTAGGTCCATGTAAGAGATCTGGTCTGGTTTAACAAGAACGGTGGTTAGGTTTCCTCCTTGTTTGTAGCAGAGGACTTGGAAACCTAGCTCAGCCACATGTTAGAGTTCCTAAACCTGATAGTAGTAATGCAAATTATTATTTTTCAAAATAATCTGCTGTGTTAACTCAGTCTCAGAATTTCTGAGGCCTTTGAATATTTGGAATTTGCTTTAATCTTACTACTTATAAGAGTGCTTCCCCTGGTTAGGAAAGGGCCCCTCCTGTCGCAGGGGCTGTGTGACAGAGGGTTGTGGAAAGGCCCCGCACCAGGGGTTTACCGTCCTAAGAGGGTGAGCAGACAAAAGGGAGGTGAGGTATAAAGAGCACAAGTGGATCAGCTGTAAGGCAGCACTAAATGCTGTGTTAGTCTCAAGGTTTGTAGGCAGGGTGCCATGTCCCCTGCGTCTGTCCGGCCTTGTCACCTCCAGCCTGACATACTGGAGGTTGTGTGCATGTACGTATTAATCTGTGCAGGCTCGGTGCCTGGGGGATTGGTGTGCGTTTGTGTGGTTTTGTTTTTAATTAAAGGTGGCATCTCTGGTTTTTGGGTGGGTGAAGAAGGGAGCTAAAAGGAATCAGCTAAATGGAAAGAAAAAGGAGTAAAGGGTGTTGAAGTTGGAGGCGAGGGTGCAAGTACAGCTAAAAGACTCAGCACGTGTGAAGAAAGGAGACCAGCTGGGACAAAGAGATCACTGTACAGCACAGACCTTAGTCGAAACCACAGAAAGTGCTTTGAATGTGCAAAGGTCCCTGCTTTGCTGAATCAGCAGCTGCTCTTGGCTGGGAATCTCCGTGGTACTTTTCTGTAGTTTTTCCCCCGTACCGCACTCTGGTGGGTAGGGACAACTTTCGGTCCTCAGGCAGTGTGTGGAGATCTCCCTGGTATGTGTGTGGGGGGGGCTTTGCATATTATATGTAGTAGTATGGGAGACAGCGTTTAGAAAACTTTGCTCCAGTATTTAAGATAAGCCACGGAGGTGCATAATCTCACAGGCTGCATAGTGTCATTTGGGATGAGCAAACATGATGGTCGGCAGTCTTACTTTACTCCCCCTGCTCTTCGGTATCAGGGGCCTGCGTGGCCGCTTCTAGCACTGATCCCACCACCTGGAACGCGTGGCTGTTCCTCTCTGCGTTTCCCCCAGTGGCACAATGGAAAGGGAGGGGAGAGAGGAAACAGCATCTAAATCCTTTAGAGGTGGCATAGACGTCTCTGCCTTGATCCTGCACTGTCTGATCCTACATCCTCTGAAACGGCTGGAGAGGGGAAGAGGAGCAAATCCAGCTCTTTATTGCCCTTTTTTGTCAATGTAGAAGACCCCATTTGGCTACAGCATGAACCTTATTTTCACAATTAAAGACACTCACACAGTAATACTGTGGTTAACATAGAACTAAACCTTGGCTCTCCTGGGCTGGTCTAGCTCTTTCTTTTCTAGATGTTGAAGTAAGTAACAAGTTTTCCAAACTATGATGAGAAACACATAAGCAGTAGCGTCACTCTCTTCTTGGCAGCCAGAAGATGGATATGAAGGAGGTAAAGAAGTGTATCAGTGCTACATTTGGGAGGGGTGACTGCAGCAGACCGTCTTGCACTAAACTTCAGTTTTGGCGGTTTTGGATAGTCTTAAGGATAGAAGGATGTGAACTTTGATATGGAACAGGTGTCTGCCCCAGTGTGCTTCATAAGGGATGCACAATGAAATCTCAAACTGTAATACACGTAATCATCATGTCTTCACAGCTACACAAGCAAACGTTACTCTCCACAGACTGCTGCTGACCACAAATGTGCACACAAAGAGGCAGCAGCCCACCCCCCCCCCCAAAAAAAGATCTTGAATGTCTGATATTCATTAGCCAAAAAAAAAAAAGAAAAAAAAGAGAAGATGGGGGAGAGACAGAGAAACTCGAGTAAGTAGATCTGCTGGGGAAGAAGGTTGAGGGAGCTAGGATATCCTGGGGGTTGTTGTACTGAGGAAAGAGATGCGTATTTCAGATCTGAGATATGTTGTAGCTTGGGACTGACAGTTTTGTATTTCTTTCCCAAATTACAGAATAAGCACTCTCATTGGAACAGAATTTTGACATCAGCCACTTGGTTTATTAGTGATATCTTGCATCTGTACCAATGTGTCTGCTAATTTTGAAATTCGGAGTTTCAGGAAGTCAGGATATGGGAGTGATACTGTGGTACATACTCACGTATCTTAGTGGTCATCCGTCGCAAAAGCAGGGTGATTAATGATACTGTTCTTCTGAAAACATCAATTTTTCCCTTTCTTTTAAATTAATGTGAAATACCTGAAAGGTACCAGCCCTTGATATTGAGTTGTCTAACCACAACAGATAGGCAATACCCAGAGTATGTGCTGGGATCCAGCAGTTCTGGAGGGGTCACTTTAAAGACGATTTAATGATTCATTTCCCACGTCTTTGTTGCTTTAGGTTGAACTCTGAGGGTAGGGATTTGCCAAAAGTGCTAACTGTGATGGAAGTTCGCTAATTCACCTGCTTGTTTGCCAGAAATTACAATCAAAAGTACCTGATTTTTTTTCCAAAGGTGCACTGTGCTGCCGTGATGCTGAGTATAACTGTAGCTGGAAGAGTTCTGGCAGCCTGTAACAAGTGTCAGGAGCAATTATCAGTCATTGTCATCTAGAAAATGTGTCATTGTTCTGCTAGTGCTGCTCTGAGATTTGTACCTCTTGATTTTGCTTTAAGAAAGAATCAGTCTGGATGTTAAGTTATTGGACAGAGACTTGAGATACAATTAACCTTTGTGTGCTGCCACTCTGGAGAAGCTGGAGTCTGCCGTTACCTCAGGTCTGCATTCGTTAAATTGAGATAATGCTTTGCTTTTCCCTTCAGTTGTCCGTCTTCGTTCTTCAGATTGTTTCTTGTCTCAGTGACACTCTTTTCCTGTGTGTTCGGATAGTCTCCAGGCTTTCCTCCTGAGGATCTGTGGTCTCAGCGGAAGTCACAGGGTGCAGTGCTGCAAGGCAAAGCAATAATAACAATAAATCCAAATAACCAGCTTTGTTGATGTCTGCAGCTGGGTCTGACTTCACACTCAGTACCAAAATTGGAACTGTGTTTGGGGCTCTTCTGTAAGGACTGCTGCCTCCTGTGTAGGGCAGCCTCATCCTTTGTTCAAGGTGATCATTTCCTGAGAATCAGATACGAATACAAATCATTTTGGCAAAGGAAGATATAAATCTGTTGTATAGGATACATGGTACAAGGAATTACTCTTTTACAATGGTAGTTTAACAGCAAGTTGAACTTGCGCTCATGAGAAAGGCTTGTATTTGCTGCTTTTATACTTGGACATTTCATGTAGTTAACTCAGTTAGGTAATGCATCTTCTACGTAGGCACAACTTTGTCACTTACCATTACGTATTGCTGAGAATACCCTTGAATCTCTGCACTCGCTTTTTCTGTCCAAAGTTGGCCACGCAGCTCAGTGACGTACCCAGATGCTGTTTTAATAAACAGGCACAGATCCCATTGTGTGGATTTGATGTGTGTGCTCCCTGCATGTTGTGAAGTTATTTGTGACCGCATACAGATTTGAAACGCTTAACAACTAGCATTTCTTTGTGTGTTGAAATTTCATGCTTAGGTGTTTGATGACCGGGACTATTGTTCGCTGGACTTGTTAACAAAACTCTGTTTGCATAAAAATGCACTTGACAAGATCATGGAATCATAGAATCATTTAGGTTGGAAAAGACCTTTTAAGATCATCAAGTCCAACCGTTAACCCAGCACTGCCGAGTCCACCACTAAACCATGTCCCTGAGCACCACATCCACACGTCTTTTAAATACCTCCAGGGATGGTGGCTCCACCACTTCCCTGGGCAGCCTCTTCCAGTGCTTGACAACCCTTTCGGGGAAGCAATTTTTCGTAATACCCAACCTCAACCTC
>JAVKLA010000014.1:4963954-5037253 GCA_034782735.1 Sagittarius serpentarius
GCCAGCAGGTCGAGGGAGGGGATTCTGCCCCTCTGCTCCGCTCTGGTGAGACCCCGCCTGGGGTGCTGGGTCCAGCTCTGGGGTCCTCAGTTCAGGAGAGACATGGACCTGCTGGAGCGGGTCCAAAGGAGGGCTACAAAGATGATCAGAGGGCTGGAGCACCTCTCCTATGAGGAAAGGGTGAGAGTTGGGGTTGTTCAGCCTGGAGAAGAGAAGGCCCCGGGGAGACCTTATTGCGGCCTTCCAGTACCTGAAGGGGGCCTATAAGAAAGATGGGGAAAAGCTTTTTAGCAAGACCTATAGCGATAGGACTAGGGGAAATGGTTTTAAACTAAAAGAGGGCAGATTTAGACTAGATATAAGAAAAAATTATTTACAATGAGGGTGCTGAAACACTGGCACAGGCTGCCCAGAGAGGCGGCAGAAGCCCCATCCCTGGGAACATCCAAGGCCAGGCTGGACGGGGCTCTGAGCAACCTGGTCTCACTGAAGGTGTCCCTGCTCACCGCAGGGGGGTTGGACTAGATGGCCTTCGATGGTCCCTTCCAGCCCAAGCCGTTCTGTGATTCTATGACAGTGTCCCTAGATAAGAAGTTTGAACCGAAATCCACTAGGTATCCTATTTTATGTCATTTTGTTAGGTCAAGTCACCTGGGGGATAATTTGATGTTTCATATAGATTCTTCAGCCAAACCATTACATTGTTTGGAGGCTGGAAAGATTACTATTTCCCCCTGGAGCAGTATGGAAGCATGGCTTTACACACTTTGTATCAGTAGTTGATTACTACAGAGTTATGATTGGTGGTATGTACAACGGATGAGTCAGAAACAGCAGACTGGTTGCAACCATTATATTGGAAATATTATCAGCACATACAATGAAATATATTAAAGCAGTAAATCTAGGTAAGTTGTCTTTACTACACAATAAAACATGTCAATTAGTTCCTTTAGGAAACCTGCTCCTGACTTAGGAAGATGTACAATATGAGCCCATTAACATCCTTGCAGCATGTGGACATCAAAAACTTCAGTTCTACCTCTAGTAAACAGGTTTGAAAATGGTCCCTTCTATCCCTCCTTGGGGGAAAAGAAAAGACAAGAAAAAGAAAAGAAAAAAATTATCTAAGTCCTGGAGTTCAGGAAGTGTGTAACATTGTGTTGACGGGATCTGAAGCTGTATAATACATTAACTTTAAGATAAGAAGCAAGTCTTGTCCGGAGAATACCGAGAGAGGATCAGCACCTCCTAGGTGAATCGCCCTCACCATTAAAAATGCATGCCCTGCTTCCAAGGACAGTCACTTCAACTCCCATCCCTCAGTGCTTATTCTGCCTTTCACCACCAGATTAAAAAGCTTTTAGCGGTAGATACTCTGTGTGTATGAAAGTGTTTACATTTTATAATCAAGTCACCTCTTGATCTCCTGTGTGATAAACTAAACAGACTGACATCTCTAAACTCTCCACTGCAAAGTAGTTTCTCCAGCATCTGAAACATTACTGTAGCTCTTAACTGAACCTTTTGTGACCTTTCAACAAGCTTTAAAAACATAATGCCCTAAGAATGGTGTCCTTTTTTCACCCATTTTCCAAATGCTGTTTTACAAATGCCAAGGATGAACATCAGGCTTAATGGCCCAACAGCCTCTTTGGTCATCTGAGTGCCCCTTTTGAACACTGGCTCTATGTCAGGAGACTCATAAATTTACAAAATTTTCCTAATTTTGCAAATTTAACAAAGAAAAAAAGAGCATCAGTCAGCCAGGGACTTCTGCAGCCAAGTCTTTTAGTCTTCTTCTGCACAAGTAACTAAGGCTTACATATTTTTAAATATTTATCCAAAGCAGGTGTGGTTTCAAGTTTTCTTTGGTTACTAGCAAAGTGGGAAATGACTTCTTATCCTCATAGGATGCAAATACACTTCTCTATCTTTTTCCATGTACAAACAGAAATATTTAGCTAATGCTCTCACTTTTTGTACATATTAGCAGTGCGAGTATGTCCATCTGAAAATGGGCCAGTATCTTCCTTAGGGTATCTTCTGTCCAAAGAACATTTCCTGAACAGCCTCTTACTGCCTGCAGATCTGGATTTTTTCCTCGTTTCTTTGGTATCCCTTAACAACTCTCTGTACTTCACAGCTTATCATTCTAAAGAGTTTGTACCTGTGTTTATAAGGAATAAAGACAGATGAGTAAAGGCAACTGGAGCTGTATCTTTCCCATGTTACTCAGGTAGATTAGCCAGTTAAAATATCACCTTCTCTGGAAGACACTCCATTATTAAGCTTGACAGGATACCGTTGAATGTAAGCAAATGAGAGTTTCAAAGTATTACATTAGCCTTTTCATCTGTGAAAAATACTAAAAATACTGCCCTATTTTCTTCTTAGTAGGGTCTACAAAGAATTACTTAAAATCTTTCCCGCAGTTCTTAGTAAGCACGTTTGAAATTTTTTAACAGTACAAAAATTAACTTGCATTTTTATGACAACCAGGATTTACAGATGAAGATTCCTACAGGAGTATTTAATATTAATACCATGAAAAATGGCAATCCATTTCTGAAGGGGGAAAAAAAATAGAATTCATTCTCTTGGCCATTCAGGTGTATGCTTTTCCCTTGATCATTTGTACTACTGAAAACTTTTCATAGAAATTCATAGAAAACAGTTTCTTGTCATGAAAAGAAAATGTCAGCTGTCCCTCCTTAAGAAAGAAGGTTTTCACTGTTCTAATGTAACTATTCCCCACCCCTCCTGTCAAAAACTCTAGGTAATGTGAATCATAGTAGAACTTAAAAATCTAACTCTTCTCTTACTTTCAAAAAGAAACAAAAAATCCATTAATTGCAGCAAAATGCTTCTGAGTGTTGCATCCTTATTTTCCTCTACTAATGTCCCTTAGCTAAATCCCAAAGTCTTCAGTCAGGGGAAACTCCTTAGAAACAATTCTGAAATCCCTTCTTCGCTCTACTTCCTATTTTTAGCTTTCAGATGTTGGCAGGTAGGAAAGTTGATTGCTTGCAAATCCTGAATTCCAGCAGAGCTCCTTTGATTTCCTCCTTCAAGGATGCAACAGACAATTAGTATGTCTGTGCTGCCAGAAAAGTTTCTTAATTAAGTTCATGAAAAGGCGTTTGAATTCCTGACTGAAGTGGAACACTCTTGTTTATTGCTCGTGGTGTCATCGCTGCTGACGCTATGAATAGCTCTCCCACTTCGCCTCGTGCGTGCTCTTCAGCAGCAGCGAGGCATCGCGGCCGCTGTCCTCTTGTCAACTCTGCTGTCGTGACTGGCATCACTGGCAAACTTTCTATATGCCTCACAGAGCTCACCCTGCTTCTCTTGGCGTTTCCACCGGTTCTGACCGGTGTATTCGACTGCTACAAATTCCAACATGTTACCATTAAAAAAAGATAAAAATCCTGAGTATCTGTCGTTCAATTATTCTTGTCATCTTCTGTGACCTGAAATGACCACTACAAAAAGCATCTAAAAAGCCTAATCCAGAAAAAGGATATTTCTTGGAGCTGAAATGCTAACATTTTTATATACATTTTTAGAGCCAAAAAGCAATGTAGCATTCTGTGATTTTCCCAAATAGAAAGCGAATCTCAGTTTTCACCTTCAAGTATGTATTCCGATTTCACTTAGATAAGTGTTTAGCTCTGGCAAAGGTATGATTTGCATTTTATTTGTAAGGAGAGCAAAGATGGATTCACACAACGAGAGACATTTAGAGTGACAAGAGTTGAGAGACAAGAGATAAAGATAAAATTTCCAGCTTAAATCTTTGCAGGTGCTGAAAACAAAAAGGCAACAGGAAATGACAATGCAAATGCCGCTCTAGGAAAAAAGCAAAAAATTTAAAGTACAGTGTCAGACGTATTCATTTTTAGCACTTCCAGAATCTTGCAAATATACTGCTCTACTGTTTAATTTTCTTCTTCTCTATTTGGAAAACATTAAATGCATTAGCAGGCTTCCACTACAGCAAGCCAATATTGCTCTATTTAGTTTACTTCCTTACCTATTCATTAGCTGAAACGATTAAGTCAAGAGGATTAATAAGTAAGAAATTTTCTGTTTCTAGATCTGAGAGAGCAGCAAAGTCTATAATGTACTAGATCCTTCAGGGACAATGTCATTTAAAACAGGTTTTTTGAGATTGGCGACGTATAAACAAATAAAAAAATACCTGCTTAACTCTGTACCCGAAAACCGTGAACTCCATACACACGCAGATGTTCCCAAATAAGAAGTCCCAAAGAGCATCTCAAATAGATGCACTAGATGCCCACAGTCAGGCAACAGAATCCTGGCCCTAGTTACAGTCACTGGAGTCTCTAGTGCGATTACCTCTCACTGAAGTAGAAATCTGCTTTTGATTGCCTGAATAGCTCCCTAGGTGCTCTACATTTCCTTCTTTTTTTTTTTTATTTCAGATAATAAATAGTTGGTCATTCTGTAATTATAATTGAAAAATTATAAAAAAAATATTAATTCCTTTGGTAATCAAATTTCTATATTAGACCCAGATACTCTAGAATAAAATTTCTTTAAGGGGTGCCTCTAACACATTAACCCACTTCTAATAATTAGCCTTTGGGGCCCAGTTATCTTTCAGTTGAAGTCAATGGAAATTTTGCTATTGACTTAAAAAGAAACAGGAGGGCTATTTCATTGGTGGTCTCACCTAATGGAGGTCTGGCTCCTAGACAACTGTAAGTATTACTTCTTCCTTAATGGCACATCATTTAAAAAGGGCAGCCTAACAGTCAGCTTTTGAACTGCGTGGAATGTCATTCTCACTTGCGCAGAGCAGGAGGAGGACCGTATCTGTTGATATTTTCTCTACAATATTTAATACATAAATAGGTGACTAAATTTTGGATACTTTTGCAGTAGAATGACACAACTTAGAAAATTCTAATGAAGGGTCTAAGAAAGAGCTCAGGTGCCTACATGACTCAAGATGATCTCTGTCCCCATCTCTACTGTCCCCAGTTCAGACTGGTGCTTTATTGGGTTCCTTTCAACTTCAGAGCATGCACAGGTGGCTGAACAGTCAGTAGGGCTAGAAGAAGAGATGTTCCAAAAGTTGGTTCAATCACATGTTTAATCGCCTCAACATGGCATCGCATAAAGGGGAAGAAACTGGGGGGCTGCTTGTTTGTAAGATAAAAGATAAGCTTTTATAATATGTGGAGCAGATAATCGTCTGACTGGAGCTGAGAAAGATTTCCAGAGCTCATTTCAGTAATGACCTCAACTGGACTCCACTGACAAAGCAACCTCTTTGGTGTTATTACCCAGAACTTAGAAACCTATTTTAAACACACCAAGGGAAGTCCTACACAATATGAACGTCTGTTCTGCAAATGAAAGAAAGAGTCTAGGCAATAAAACTGTTGATCTTCTCTTGTTGAATTTAAATGACAGGTTGTGGAGAATGAAAGAAACGTTGATGTTTTCAAGAAACCAAAATTCCATGGCCCAAAGCCACAGATAAAGTGCTCAGCTCTCCATGTTAATAGCAGAACTCCCATCTTCACTTCAGAAAATACTAGGATGAAAAGGTTAATTTACTAAAAATCGCTTTTGTAAGCTAGAAAAAATACTATCCTATATTAAAGGTAAGCCATGACTCCATATAAAATCAGGACAAGTATAGAATAGTTCATTCTACATGTCAGCTGCACATAAAGGAAAGTCCAGTAAGCATGTATTTAGGCCTTTTCATGTGGAATGAAAGCAGTCAAGATTCCAATTACTTCAATGTCCTTAAAAGAGTTAAAAAAAGAAGCTAGATATTTAGCTAAAAAGAATGCTCGGCAGACATGATAATGTTTAAACATTTAATTTAATTTGGACTTGGGTTTGTCTTGGCCCTGCCTGAGCTGATTTAGTTTTAGTTCTGAAAGCAATTGCCTAGCCGTCAAGATAACTATTGCTTAAGGCTGTTTTGTTCAGCTTTAGTTTATAGTAGTAATAAGCAGCTATCCTGTGTGGATTAAACTGTCTATGTGGTGTGGGAGAGTGCAGCCACGGGGTGATACCAGAGGTCCCAGACTGTACCCAGAGTGACAGTGGTCAAGCAGTCACTGCAGGAGTGCAACCTCGTGGTTCAGGGAAAAACAGCAATAAAGACACCAAGGAGGATGGAAAAACACAGTAATGGGGAACGTGTGAAAAAACAAGTGAGCAAGGCTGAGTTAAAAAAAAAACATACAAAAATTAACCCATGCTGACCGAAACACCTAGGTTGGGAGAGCATCAGCAGGGTGCTTCCACCCTGCAAAAAGGGGGGAAGAATCCTCCTCATGAGCATCAGCTCCTCCTAGTGAAGACCTCAAGGTGTGGGACAGCTTGTCATAACCTCCCTGCACTCATCCTGCTGAGGGAAAACCAAAGCTGCCGAGGGTAGGACCCTGAGGAATACTGGAAGGGTGAGCATAGCAACAGAGAAAAGCAGCAAGGTTTTGTGATGGTTTTTTCTCTGTAACAGTATTAACCATATTAAACAGGTGCTTGTGTACTAATTTTGACGATAACTACATATTACTATAACAGAAGTAGTGATCTGAAGTATTAGGTTACTAAAACATTAATTGGAGTAACAATAAATCCTTAGTTCCATACATACGGTGTGTTCCTTTTCACCTGTAAGATTTGGAGTATAGCACCACATACGCTTCCTATAGGAACCTCAAATACAGAACTGATGGCAATTCTAGCATTTTAATTGGTATGACAGAGACAAGGCAGAAGCCCATTATGCCATTTTAGAAAGTCACTTTTTCGGGGGCGGGGGGGGGAATGAAACACCCCTCCCATGTGCATACACACACCAAAAAAAAACCAAAAAAAAAGAAAACCCACACAACTAGAGGATGTCTCCAGTTCCAGCCCTGATGGACAATATTATGGAAGTGCCTTGAGGGAGAGCTTTCCTTTTTTGAAAGGAAGAGCATGACAGTATGTTTAGACACTTAAATTGTGTAAGCACTTCTTAAAAAATCTCTTCTACACTTCAGAAAAGAAGAACCACATTAATAACATTCATGCAACTGTAACCTAATCACAGTCTCCATTATCAAATTTGTACTATTTTTCTGAAATAACCTGAATTCACATTTATAAGCCACAAAACCACACTCAATCTAAATACGATCTTTCTGGTTATGCTTTAATAACAATCATATATCATACCATCCTTCAAACTGAATTGAATAAAGCTTTTGATAGTAACTTTTAATAATAAAGGAGTGTCCTTTATCCATGCTGAAATAATTCTTCAGTCTAATACGTTTAATACACTGAGTTAACAAAATGAAAAAATTTCTGACAATTTCAACTTCATAAATTCCATGTGCTTACACTGGTTTTTAGGATGTTGTATGTGAAAATTTCATGCAGTGTATGTACAGAATGTATATACGTTCAACACGTTTCAAGCACTTAATCATATAAATGAGTAAAACCATTCTCATCAGATATGGCTGTATTTGTACAAACCTAGCAATTACACAGCCCCCTCTTGGTAAAATGCTTTACTGTTCCCTCATTTGAAGTCTTACATGTGTGTACATCCTCAATAACAGAAATCCTTTGCAGATGAGCAAATTCTCTTTTGGGGATACCAGAAAAGAACAAAATACCTGATTCAGATGAGGACGAAGACAGGGATCTCACGAATTCCTGAACTACAGAACCCAAGTATTTTGTTCTTCAAGATCTTTTGTCCTATGCATTTTCACTATAGTAGCACACGCTGAGGATTTAAAATTACCATAGTTTCCTCATGTTCACCTAGGATCTAGAGCCAAGACCAAGAACGCCATCTGAGAATGGATGGTCTTACCACCACTCAACTCTTTCCAGCACAACCAGATCAAGGAAACCACAGCCTAGTGAACAGGTACCATGTTTGTTCTTAACAATACAGCTAAGCATATTAAAAGCTGAGGGTGAAGAGGTGGCAGGGCTGTTCAGAGTCAAGGGGAGGACGGTAAGAATAGCAGGTGCTGAGTCACCATAACACAAGTTGTGTCTTGTAGGTACAAGAAGAACAAGAAGTGCCTACAAGGCTGACAGCTGTACTGCATAGAGGAGGAGGGCAAAAGGTGGACACGAGAGCTGATGAGCGAGTTTTTATTCCCTGAAACTTAGTTTGCAGTGAAAATGTTTTACTCATTTCAAAGCAAAAAGGACTGCCCCAAATAGGAATGTATGTAGGAGACTGTTCTAGGATGAGGCAAGAAGCTGCACGTGACCAGCTAGATGGGAGTTTAAAAGCACGTTAAGTCCTGCAGCAGAGTGGACCAGAATTATGCAATGGGCAAGGCGCCAAAATTTAGAAATGTAAGGCGAGAAAAAAGAAAAAAAAAAGACATTGGTACAAAAATTGCTTTTCTTGTCTCCAGTATTACATGCGGTATTAACGCCCCACAGCCCACAGAAAAAAAGCTACATATCTTCTTCCCTGTTTAACAAAACATTGGTAACAGTCTTTGAAAAGTTTTAATTTTTTTCTTCCAACTACATATCGCTATTACCACAAACTACATGATTATTTTAGATAACTGTATATCACACCACACAGAGTTCATAACCATGCAAGCAGAAATGTGTAACAAATCTAAATTCAAAATCAAAATAAGCTGTGGACATCATCTTCAGGGTTTCCTACTTAGCTATCCTTTCTTTTTATATGCTGCATTAATCAACTAAATGCAATTCTAGCTGTCATTTCTATGAAGTCACTAATTTTCTTTTGATTTTTTTAGATAATGTGTTATTTCTTTCTACTTGGAGACTGACAATGCATAGAGTTGTCTCAGATTTTTTCAACTAAACATGATGGGATTTCATTTCTTCTACTACACAAGAATATATAAACCTAGAAATGCCTACCTTCCTTTAGAGTTAATTAAAAGAGGAAGGTATCAGACAGACTGGCTCATCTTCCAAAATTCTCTTCTCCATTCATTATATGAGGAACTTAGGTGGATATATCACATATATGGATATAGGTGGAATTTCAAGAACAGGTGCCTAAAATTTTGGTGAAGCAGTGCCTACTTGGTAAAAGGTGAACTAAGGAATCTAAACACCCTAAACCTCATTTCTATTGCTCCTGATGGCACGTTTCTTACACATGCATTCGTTTTCTCTTTTCTGGGGGTCTTGCTGTTTCCCCAGTCTTATATTTCTCATCTTCATACTGCCCAGAATCATACAAACCTACCGGATCGGACTTACGGCGTCAGGAAAATCGTCTGCCTCTCCCCAACTGCCATTCTCTAACTCCTTTTAATACAGAACTTAAAATTGACCAAAGTTTAAACCAGCAACATTTGGATTTTGCTCATTCTCTAACAGTGCTTTTTACCATATTCTTCCTTACTTTAGCTCTCCTTAATATTATTGCCTAAAATTGTAACTTCAAAACAGATCTTTGATAGTTTTTCCTGCTCCTCTTCATTGTAAATATTCATGGAGGACTTTTTCACCTCTTCAATACTGTGTAGTGTCTAGTCTGCAGTGTTTTCAAAGCAACTGAAATTCAGTTCCAAACACACCACAGAATTGCAATGTTACAAGTTACTACCAAGGAACATAAGATCAGAAACCCAGAAGATGCCATAACCCTCACAAAGTCCATACCCTGAGAGAACCTGTAGTTGACAACTTACAATTTACTACAGTACAGAAAATCACTGTGTCAGGTGTCTCTGAGGAAAAGGGTAAGAACATTAAAAGGAAGGAAGAGGGGACTAGATTGGCTTGAAGACGTAAAGGGATGAAATGAGGGACATGCATTTTATTCAAATCCTTTCTTCAAATTCTGTTTTACCACAATGCCTGTAAGTTATCTGACAATGGTTACGGTGTAAATTTTGAGATCAGCATCTATTACGTTAACCAGGATATTCACACTCTTTCCCTACTGTCTGTCTGTTTAGATTAAAAACTCTTTCAGATAAAGTCTTCTCTGTGGCATTCTTTGTGCAGTTCCTACGAGGATGCCACCCCAGGCCTACAGCTCCTAGATGCTACAGCAATCCAAGCAATAATAACAACAGAAATACTCTCACAGACATTCCTCACAAAGGAAAATATAATCTTCAGCCAAGCACAACTCAACAGGGAATCTCAGTTTCCCAGTTCCGTTCTTCTCTTCATGAAGGAAAAATACTAGAGGTTGTCCACAAGTCTCTTTTGCTGCAGTACCTTCCAAAGAAGTACAAAATAAATACATTTCTATGATTGCTAAAGAGTATCACAGTTACTCCCTGATTTAAGATTTTCTTTTGTTCTTATTACAGCACAAGAAAGTCTGCAATGGCTTCCCACCAGGAGTTAATATTGGGAAAGGTATGAGGGAACAAACCCATACCTTCTACCATGACAACTTAGCATGTCACCTCTAACACGTTCCCTCAACTCCACTGTGGGATTTGAAATGTACTCCCATGCACTTCTCTTTGACAGATTAATGCACTGAATATGGCAGCTCATTAAAACATTTTTAAATAAAGTACAGTTTGGGGATTTCTAATGTGAACATGATTTCTAGAATTACCTCAACACAGAATTTCTCCACTGCAGTATTTCCCCAGACATCATTGCAACTACAGAAAAGCGAAGCACCAAAGCACACTTCCCATTTTAATTTGTAATTGCTCAGCACCATAAAGTTGCTTCAGGAGGGCTGGGGGTGAATAACTGTTTGGTGCACGGATTCAAGGAAATCCTGACTATAAGCAAACAAAATCAACAGTCTGTATTAATGGACAGAATAGCAGCAGTAAATGATGAGCTGAATGTCCCTGTTGCTGCACAACACAGAGCAAAGAAATGGAAAATGCACGGAAGATGGCTCAGCAGTGATGGGCAGAGCCATCCCCCATGGTATCGCCTGCCATCTCTGTCCTTTTGCACAACCGCAGTTATCAGTGCTAAGCCTTCCTGACCAAAAGGCCAAAAAAGATATGGCCTTAAATGGAGAAAGGACAGTCTGTGAACAGCCGTGCATCATCTCTAGACTATCGGTGAAAGGAACACTGATTGCCTTCAACGTTTCCGTACAAGAGAAAGGGATAGTGTGGGTGACACGCACACAGAGAAGGCAAAGGTGGACTACGTGAGAGGAGGGAAGTCACGTTCCCGGCTGTTCTGCGTCTGCCGCAAAGCCTGCTTCCAGCAGGCAGTGACTTAGACAGTCTCCAGAAGTTAAAGCCCACCTAATAAGAGCAGATGCATAGTTAGGTAACTACAATGCAAACACTCTTTTAGATTCATTTTGCAAAAACTGGAGCTTTGTATCCAAAAAATTGCCCATACATCAACAGGAAACGGCCCAAGAGGTATTTCCCCACGCTGACCAGTGGGGAGACTTGCTTGACACGTTTAGGAACTACAGGTTATTCCTACATCTACAGGTAAGAAAAAAATAAGGCTGATGTATTCATGGCTTTGGAAAATTACCTGCCTGGCACAAGAGGTTCAGGACCAACATTTGCCCTAATTATTCCTCCTGTGAGCAGGAAAAAAAAAAGACTGCCGTTATCTTCAGTTGAAAGTCTAGGAGCAGAGTCTCTCCCCCTCTCATGCCCTCCTTATTTAATCCCCCCCTTCCACTCACCCGCTCCCTCTCCTTCTTTGTTCTATTTTCCACCTTCATTACCACCTCCTCCTCACCTCTCACATTCTCCCTTTTGTCTCCCTCACTCTCCCTCTCACTTTCTCCCCTCTTTTTCTACTCCTCATCCCACACACCCTCCTCTGTTAGCTTCACTATGTGAGAAGTTAAGAGGAAAAGAAGAAAGAGAAAAGACAGAAGGATTTACGGAGGTGGAGAACTACAAATAAAGAGGGAGAGACAAAAAAAGAAAGATGTGCCAAGCCATCCTATTTGTGTCGGTGAAAGCAAGGATAAGAACCCACAGCCCCCCATCCAGCAGACAGATGCTAACTGGTAGGAAGCAATTCTGTCAGCAGGGACACCATTTAAGAATTCAATCAATAGCAAATCTCTGGTGAAAACAAATAAGCATGCAATATTCAAACGTAGATTAAAAACCATTAAAATCACACTGGGTTTTAGCAGCGGAGTCGGAATTAGAAATTGTAGTACAAATGGAGTAGCTCCTTACTCGGAACAGTTTCAAACACAAAAATGGCTGCACAAACAGTCCTCTTCTCCCAAACCTACCTACAGCTGCCTATTTGTGTACAGACGGCCATGTGCACATATACTTATTCAGACAAATTATCTGGGAAGCATATTTGTTAATATTGAGATTTTACTGGCAATATCCATAATTACCAAGCCCATTTATTCATAGACATTCTCCCCCCAGTATTCATGAAGTACGTGTCAGAGTTTGCAGCAGGGATCCTCCCGAGTTGCTAAGCCTGCCCAGCTTTCACTGTTTCATGGCTATAGAATCAATCAGAGAGTGTTTTTTTAATTAGATCTTATCAGGATTATAATCAGTGCTGTGTAGGAGCAGAGTTAAGGTAACACAGCAAAATGCAGAACAATTCTATCCTGCCTGGCACATCTAGGGCCAGCAGTAAAATAGCTAATAGCGTCTTGATTATTTTCTCCTTGCCACCTGTGCTTGCATTTCCAGCACAAGCCGGTGGAAGTGGCTCCAGAAGGAGAAAGCAGAGAGTGCCACCTTAGTTCCACGGCCGCAGAGCTAACGGGGTGCACAGGTGGCACAGTCACTTCCACAGCTGCAGAGCTAACGGGGTGCAAAGGTGGCACAGTCACTTCCACCCCGAGTCTCCTGGCTTCCAGGAGCAGCAGCGGACCTGCTGCGCGGACCACAAACAACATATGGATTCGACATTAGGGGAAACACCTACTTGGCTGCAGGCACCTTTTCTCTGAGCTCCTGGAAGGGAGTCCGAGCTGTTGGAAGCAGGTTAGGCAGCATACCGGTGCTCTACCTCACACTCTCCCACCGCCAGCACAGCCAACAGCCGAACAGCAACACACCGAGCCTCCCCGTTTGTAGCTATTCCCTTGGGACAGCCGCAAAGTCAGCCTGAACACAGGGCCTGCACAACCATCACCACAACACAAGGTGTAAGACCACATACAGCAAACCTCGCTTCTTCCTCTGCCACACCAGAAAACGGGTCTTGTGGAAACGAAGCTGTACTGAGACAAGCAGCAATCATGACAGATATCAGCTTAGCATAGTTCACAGACTTTTGTCCTTGCGGCTCCAGAAGAGTGGGATGTTGTCCCTTCCTCGGTCCTCTTGAGGCACTTCCCTCGAAATCTGCTGAAGAGCCTCAGCCACCTGCCCCCTCTCTTTGTCTACATCTCATGACGAAAGCAGAATGAAGTTCACCATTATCACATTTATCTCAACAAATGGCTGCCTGAGATTCCATATCTATCTTAAGAAAAATAACTAAATACCCACAACTAAGGGCCCGCAAGGCAGTCAATACGATTTAAAGCTCCTTGAGTGCTGTAAGCAAGCTAGGCTGGAGCACAGCCACATTTCACGGAGTAGCAAAACCACGCAGGCTGGAAGGGATCTCCAGACGTCATCTAGTGCAACACCCTGCTCAGAGCAGCATGGTTTTCGAAGACGCACTGCTGTCTGCGAGCAGCAAGAGCACCTCAGCAAAGCAAGGGGAGCCAGCCGTTGAGCACGACAACGTGGCAGGCAGAGGCAGCAGCCTCACCGACAAGCCAGTCAGTCCCAGAGTACCAAACGTGGAGAGCAGAACAGGGATGGTGATCGTAGTCAAGCTCAGCCAAGAGCCCAGTGATTGCCAGGCAAGTCTGCAGCAAGGAGGGAGGTCCCATCAAACAGCATTGTCGCCCACCATCAGTTCCTGAGGGACATCACTAGCTGCCAGGTGCCAATGGCATTTTGGATGCTGATCACCAGCCCTGGAATGCAGCGATCCAACCAGCACTTACCAATCCCCAACTTGTCTACCAGAATACTACTGAAGAATTTTTTTGAGAACTTGCTGAAGTCCATTTCCAGCAACATTCAGTGCACTTCTCTTGTTTACAGAGTCATTTGTAGAAGGCAATTAGCTTGGTCTGGCATGACTTGTCATTGGTAATGCCATGCCAGCTGTTCTCAGTCACCTTCTTGCCTTTCATGTGCTCAGAAATGGATTCCAGAATAATTTGTTCCATAATCTTGCCAGGTGCTGGGGAGAGACCAACAACCCCGAAGGTGTGGCTCTTCTTCAGGATGGGTGCAACGTTTGTATTCCTCCAGTCATCAGGGATCTCTCCTGATTGCCATGACCTTTCAAAGATGATAAAAAGCAATCTTGTTACATCTGCAGGCTTCCTCCACAATTTTAGATGCATCTCTACCAAGACTTGTGGGAACCACTGCTACAATCTCCTTAGAAGCTTTCTAAAATATGTTCTGTATCTAACAAAATTTCAGATCAGGCCCGTATGTTGCACAGATTGTATGTGACCTGGGGTCCACCAACCGACATTTTCACATGCTATTACAGTCTTTAAAATCCTATTGATAAAACTAGCATATAGATTAAACATTTGATCTACCAACAGCATTTGAAAAGGCCCCTTGGAGCAAGGAAAAGGATCCTTCCCCTCACCGAAACAAGATCCCTTTCAGTTTGATAAATGACATTTGTTGTCAAGTCTTCTCCAATGCCAAAGCTATCCCTGCGAAGCTGGTTATGCTGGCTTTAAAGACATTTTCTGTTACCGCATAGCAAAAAGTCATCTTCCGGTGGCTCAGATCTGGTTAATCCACGGCTGTGTGTGCAGAATGCTCTTCACCCGTACATGCACCTTCTGGCTCGCTTCGCCACATGCAGTGACCATCTTTTGCATATTCAGGGAAAATGCTCCATGCCTGGTCCCTCCACCGTGATCAAGTTCCTGTGTACTTTCACATAATGGAATTTTAGTAAGATACAGTACTTTTGTCAGATAATCGGTTAACTCCATTCTCTGCCATAATTTTTTTTCCATTTTACTGCAGCTAGGATGTAGACATTCTCTCCATCCCATGGGGAACTGGCTGCAGTTTTCTGCTTCTGCTCTACCTTCACTACAAAGGGAATTACATTAGACTGGCAGCAACAGTCTCATGGCTTATTAGTACTTCCTTTGCTGATCTTTGAAAGGTTGTACCCTGAGAGGAAGCATTTAGCAGCTAGGAAATGAGCCAAAGGAATACAGTACTTGAAGAGAGCTCGCTCTTTCCCAAACTACAAAATATTTTTACTAGATTGACTAAAAGCATTACACACCCTATAACATGATTTTTAAGAAATGGAACATTTTCAAAAAGCTCAGAGAATAACCATAAGATTGCTCCCCAAAGTCTGTTTCCTGAAGATACCTCTAAAATTTCTGTCATTTCCCTACATCCCATTTTCCCCACATCTCCCCTCCAAATCAAAACTACGGACTGAATCTTAAAAAAGAATAACCAAGAAACATACAGCATTCTTTTTTGTGCCAAGTTTCCCACTTACTTTTCTTTTCAGCAGGTATTCATGTTTTTACATAAACAACCAAAACACAGCTCAGGTAGCATGACTGTGATTATTATACAAAGCATCTTTTTTTTCCCTTACCCACTATTGTCAAAACACTGAGCAAAAAATTAAATCATACTACCCGATTTTTACAATTTCAATCAACTGTATAATTATATACATTATTTGATAATCACATTACTTTGACTTAGGTTAAAACTCAGCTTCGTAACTGCCCTAATGACTGAGTGGAATTGATTCTTCATTGTCTTCTGATCCCACTTCCTGAGACTTCTCAGGAGGGAGAAATGACAAGGAAGAGGGAGAAATCCTGCAGCTCTCCTCCGGACTGAAGTCCTGGAGAAATGGGGCCCGAGGGGCAGTTCTCCTGCTATTTCTTTCACACCTCCTCGCCTGAGCGCCAGGCACCACCACGGCACCAGCCGCGTCGGGTTTTGGGTCACTGCAACAGCCCCTCCTGCACTAGGACTTGGTTGACTCGTCATCAGCTGCTGCGAGACACCTAAGGGGCATCTTTAGAGTGACATTACCTCTTCACTGCAGCGTGCAAGAATTTCAAGGAAAGCATCTTTCCCTGAGTTGTTTTGGGAAGTCACAAACTGCATACCCTTGGATGTCTGGTGGAAGCAGATGTTCAACTAAAAAGAAATGTCAGGCTGGTATGTATCAATCAAAGAGCGAAAAGTTTTTAAGTTGGGACTGCTGAAAACATCGGATTTGACTAAGAAGGGGGCGGGTGGGAAGAAAGCAGAGAGAAAATGGGCTGAACCAAGAAAGAAGTGACCAGTACTGCTGGAAAACCTCGAGGTCCGACTCCTCTGTATCTTCCCTCACTTTTAGGAAGGGCTTGTAAATACCCATCTGTAGCCAGTCTTTACAGCACGTGCATTTTCACCATTTTCCTCTAGCGCGTTGAAAAGAGCAGTTCTGTCCTGAATTTTATGTGCTTGACTCTTGACACCAAGACCACAGTTCTGAAGGTTAATCACATGCCATCATTATACAGAAGAGGTTAGCCTAAGGTCCGCAGGACAATACGTGCTCACTACAGAATACTAAACACATTTCAATCTACTTGATCTGCCTAATGATCAATATACACTTTAAAAGTTTTCTCAACCCCACGGTGAAAAAGACTGGAGAAGCATCTGGGCAGTGCCTGCACTGTCTGTGGGACAGCAGTAGTAAAAAAAAAACAAACTAACACAGAAATGCCATGGTATGTGTTAGAGATAAGGAAGGTAAGCCTTAAATCCTGTTTCTTCACTAGGCTGAGTAGCTGCTACCCAAAAAAAAAGAGGAGATATCAGACATGCGCCAAGGATATTTCTTCAGATTATTCACTGATGCTATCACATCATATAAAAGCCAGTGCCAAAAAACACTAATTTGAAGTGGAAGTTGATCAAAACCATCCTGCTAACAGTCTCTCTACACTGGCATGTGCATAGTCTTCTTAAAAAGCTGAAAGACTGAAGTCCTGTGATGTAAACTTTATATATATTTCGGTTAATACAGAATCCTTTAAGCATTTAATTAGAAAACAGACTTAGCAGGATGTTTCACAACTTGGAAATGTTCTGATCTCCAATGTTCTCTAAAAAACAACTTCCCGGCACTCCACTGTAAACTGGATTCTCTGCTAAATAGCATCAATAAAATGGCAGCTCCCGTGGAGGAAATTAAAACTAAAGAAACAATCCCTTTTTAGGTTTAAAAACCTTATCCAGAAAATTCACACTTTAATTTTACATATACGTCCTAGAAATACCAGAACTTTAGAGGCGCTTTAAGTGACACTGCTAACACAGAGCTCTGTGATCATCAGTCTTATACTTAGACCACTCTCTGGGACTGGTCTTAAACACAGAAACCAAAGAAAAAGGAAACCATTTTCAGATTCATGTGAGAGAAACCCACATTAACACTGACTTTGTGATTTTTTTGACTGAAACCATGTAATTTGAGTTCTGCCACGAGGAGAAAAAATTAAGGAAAAAAAAAAAAAGAAGCAGCCGAGATTTCACCAAAATGAGCATCCAGCCTCCAGAGCTCAGCTCTGATGACAACGGATATGTTCCACAGCAGTATCAGCAAGACGGATCATTTAGACAAGAAGCACAATCCTTATTTGTACAGCCCATTAACTAGCTATATATATACACACACACACGCAGAGAAACACATGGAAGCTTTCTTTCGGCTAAGGAAATATTATACAATGAACTTGGGGAGAGAGAGGGTTTCACATGAAGTTGGAAAGAAAGTCCTTAAAAAGCACTCCAAACTGCATGTCAGAACGTCTTATATTACAGATCATTTCTTACAGTTAATGATTTTTACTTCCTCCAAAATCTGTTTTTAAAAAATCTGCCCAACAGAAGCTACTCTTAAATCACAACACACAATTCTACCTTTACGCGCACAGTGCCTTTCCGAAGTCACCGCGAAGGAGGAGCCAGCAGCTTCGCTAGCTTTAGGCTAGCGGGAAAACACCCCCTTGCAGCCAGCCCGGAGGAATCCCAGCACCGGCCACGTCAGGGTCTGCCTGCGCCCCGCTGCCAGGAGGGCCCCCCGGCCTGCAGCCCAGCAGGAGATGCCCTCCGTAGGCCTCCGACTGACCAGCCGCCCCGAGGAGATGGGGGCTCCGTGCCCCAGCCCCGGGCGAAGCGGGCCCGGCCGCGCTGCCCGCGGGTCGCGCCGCCGGCTCACAGCTGCCTCGCGCCCACTCCTTCCCTGACCGTCGCAGAGACAACACCCGCTGCCGCCCGCTAATCAAACAGCTTTATATTAATCCGTAATTGATTGATTGAGTTTTTAAAAAGAAACCTTCAAAACGTCACACCGTCTTTCCCGGTCATTAATTCAACCCTCTGCATGTTTTATATCTCCAGACACTTCTACTTGTGCATGCTTACTTTAAGAGCACTTCATCACAGCACTGATGCTACTTGTATACATCCATTGCTTCTTAATTTCATTGCGTGTGTAAACAGAATTGGATCTACAAAAGTATGCACAGAGCAAAAATACATAAACAGAAATGCCTGGACTTTTATGTTATAACACTACACACACTGTTCTGGAAAGATGTGAAGTCACATTTACTAATAATGGTGAAACTTAAGAAGCAAAAATATGTCTGATTCTACACACAGAATAGCTATGCCTACTTACACAAGACTATTTCTGGCAAACAGAACCCTCTATTACTTATACAACACAAGTAACTCCTCTTTTGTCTGAAAAGAAACAAACATTTCCTTTGTGTGAACATCTTATTTTGACAAAACCACCTGAAGATTTTTTAATTCACAGCATACATCTCCTGCTTTCAAACACCAACCATGTACATTATTAACTCTATCCAGAATTATTTATGTGGGATGATGGGTCAAAAAGCAGGCTGGAAGACAACAGCTTCTTGTGAATTTTATTTTCTCAGTATTATACAATTGGTAATTTTCTGAAGACTGAATAGTCAACACCACAGACACAGTCAAGCTACCAACATCACCTCCTGCATCACCGTCCTAGCTTGTAAACCAAATTCCTGAGGAGCACAGCACCATCCACCCACTTCCACTCCCCGTCCACTTGCAGCTCTAGATTTATTACTTGTTGATGGGCTAGCGATGGCGATCGTGTTACTACCTGGATCAAGTATCTGCAGAAATGTGATGCGCCGTTTTCTTGGTAATCAAGGAACTACATAGCAAAAAGGGACACCCTGCTGAATTCACCTGCTAGCTTTTCTTCCAAGTCATCAATTCAATTGCTTGCAACTGCTGTCCCAACTTCAATCATCTAACCTAAGGCTCAATGAGCAGGAAGAAGAGCAGATATAATGAACGTGTCCCACAGTGGCCGCTTTTAAAAAGACTTCTTAGAAGTCTAATTTTAAAAGCAGGACAGGAAGAGATGAAAAAATGACAGACGGTGGCAAGAAGTGGGGAATTAATTTATGTATTTTTCCCCTGTAAAATGAGTTCTGTGAGACCTGCAGTGCTTCCAAAAATAAAAGTGATGCTAGTGGAAATAAGTATTACACCACTCATGTTCTGCTTTTCTCGAGCATCTTCTCTCTGAAGGCATCAAAATATTTTCAGGAATAACACTGGCACTCATTTTTCACTTTTCTCAACTCTGCACAGAGGAATTTAGCATCCTACTATATGTCACACAGTGCATCAACTGTATTGATGATGAGAAAATACATGCTGATGAGATAAACTGGTGACGAGAAAATACAAGCGGATGCCAACAGTGGCACTAGATCACGCTAGACTTACTTATGCATTTGTTTTAAGAGACTAAACTCTCCTCAAGGATTTAAACGTTTTCCTGTTAGCAAAGTTCTGCATCAGCTCACTAACAAAACCCTGTGGAACCTAGAAAAATATTCATGACATCAGTACACTCATGGTAACGGAGTTTGGCAATTTGCCACATCTAATAAGATAATATAATAAGAAAAATAAAAGGAAACATTTCATTTGAAGTTAACATCAATACACAGTTCTTCACACTGACCAGCATATCAATTATCAGCATATCAATCATAACATAATCAATTATTAAGAGTATCTTTAAAGAAAAAGTACACTGAACTTAAATGGCGGTTTCTCTGTGAAAAGTAACATCACTTTTTATCCAGGTAACTTCATGTATTAAAGGGTTAAACACCAGCTTCTTGCTATTGAGATCATTACAAACAGAAAACTGTTCAAAGAGACAGGCTGAGACTTAATTTTTTTTTGATTTTTAACATAAAAGGCCAATTTTCTCACCTCATTAGGACAGTCTCTCCCCAAGGAAAATCAGCATGTTCCAGCGCCCAAGTGGAAGGGAACACTGTAGTGCAAATAAATGTCTAAAAAAGAAGCTGTTGTGAATGACTACCCTATTTTTGCAGGTATTAAGTACAGCTAGATCATATATTCACAGCTGACTAATCTTTGTCAACTGAGATAAATCAGGAAACTTTGCCGCTATTTTTTTAATTCTTTTTTCAAAACATAGCAGCCTTCCATAACACTTTCTAAAATGTTTGGAGCGGCAAATTTTTTTCAGAATGTGTCTCCAGTGAAGAACAGCAATCACGTAACTGACACATAGTTGAGCAGTTTTTAACATGATTCCCTCACAGACAGAGATGGCAGATGCATGCTTCTAGTTCTTGCCCACATTTTATACAAATACCGCCATCTTCTTCCTCCATTAATTATCCCTTTGATTTTCAGTTGTGCTATTTGTTCCCTATCACTTCTTCTGCTACGCTTTCCCACTTTCTATTTAGTTTTTCCACTTTCCTTCCCACCTGTTTTTTAAAATCATGATTTCCATAAGATTCCCTGCCTATTCTTAGTAGGGCTGCAGGATACACCTACTCTTAGAAAAGCATTACAAAGTCTGAGAGAAAACTTGCATAAAATTGCATACATCGATGTTACGCAAATACGAACACACCACAGCTCTACCTTGCTCCATCTCCCCTAAGCCTATTGACTAGCCTAACGTACCTGTCTCCCTGTTGTATTCCGCTCATAAAGTCCACTAATTTCATCTCCCCTTCTTCTAAGTCCATTTGTCTTTCAAGTCACTGTGTCCCAGTCTCACTTCCTTCGCTCTTCCCTCCATCACCCACCCCAAAGATACCTTCTTTCAATCCTGCCAGGCCTCCCATCGCAGAGTGGGAAAAGAGTCCAGACGAGGGAGGCAAAAAGCACTGAGCAAGAAGGGCAGGAGAGAGTCACAACTGGCCCTTCCAGTTTATTACAGTAACTTTGTTTAGCTCTTCAGAATCAAAAGGCATGTGGGAAAAAAAAAAAAGAAAATAAAATCTAGAAACTCCTGTCAAAACCCAAAAGCCAAGCAAGTCTGATTTCCTAAGAAGAAACTGCCTGCCAAAGAAAAGTTGATGTTTAGGTCCTGAGAAAGGGCGGCTGCACCAGCAGTTGCAAGAAACCCCAGGGCAGAGAAAATACAAGCAAGAACAGGTGAAAGACCTTAGGAGTGTGTGGGAGGAAAGAAAGTCAGCTTCAAAGTTTCCGTTTTACCAAACGGGAAATTTTAAATGCTGTGGAGATAAAATCTCCAATACTTCCCTTTCACTCCCTGTTAATTCTCTATCTCTTGAACACATAGCTTCAATAGTATGTGTAATAAGTCTGGTTTGCATGCAGAATCATTTAGGTCGGTAGAGACATCCTGAGATCATCTTGTCCAACCTTGCTGCTCAAGCAGAGCCAGTTAGAGAAGGTTTTCCAGGACCACGTTCACTTAGGTCTTGAATATCTCCAAGGATGAAACCTCCACAAGCTCCCGGGGCAACCTGTTTCAGTGTTTGAGCACCCTCACAGTAAAGAAGTGTTTTCATGTGCTCAGATGGAGTTTAAGTGCTTTTAATTTGTGCCCATTGCCTCTTGTCCTGTCACTGGGCATCCCTGAGAAGTCTGGCTCCATCATCTTCAATCCCCATCATCAGGTATTTATACACATTGGTAAGATCCCCTCTGAGCCTTCACTTCTCCAAGCTGAAGGGTCCACACTCTCTCAGCCTGTTTGCACTACAGGTGCCCCAATCCCTTTGTCATCTTTATGGTCTTTCGCTGGACGCTCTCCAGTGTGTCCGTATGTCTCTGGTACAGGGGAGCCCACAAACTAGACACAGCACTCCAGATGTGGCCTCACCAGTACTGAGCAGATGGGAAGGATCGCTTCTCTCAACCTACTGGCAACACTTCTCCTGATGCTTCATACTAATGCTCCAGGATGCTGTTGGCCTTCTCTGCCTTCATAGTGCATCGCTAGCTCATGTCCAACTTGTTGGCCACCAGGACGTCCAGGTCCTCTTCTGCAAAGCTGCCTTCTAGATGCCCGGTCCCTAGCCCGTAGCGGTGCCTGTAGTTATTCCTCCCCAGGTGCAGGACTTTGCATATCCCTTTGTTGAACTTCATGAGATTCCTGTCTGCCCAGTTCTCCAGCCTGTCTAGGTCCTTCTGAATGGACCCATCTCGTGTATCAGCCATTCCTCCCAGTTTTGTGTCACCTGTGAACATGCTGAGGGTTCACTCTGTCCCACAGTCCAGCTCATCAATGAAGAGGTTAAACAGTACTTGACCCGGTGTTGACCCCCTGGGTACACCACTAGTAACTCGCCTCCAACTGGACTTGTGCCACTGATCACCACCCTCTGGGCCCCATCATTCTGCCTGTTTTTAATCCACCTCACTGTCCACTTACCTAACCCACACCTTCTCAGCTTGTCTATGAGGATGTTATAGGAGACAGTGTCAAAAGCCTTACTGAAATCGAGGCAACCAATACCCACTGCTCTCCCTTATCCACCAACCTAGTCACCCCATCGTAGAAAGCTACGACGTTGGTTAAGCATTTGCAAATGCATGGTGACTACTCATGATGACTTTCTTGTCCTTTGTTCGTTTGAAAATCATTTCCAGGATTAATTGTTCCATAACCTTTCCGGGTTGGAGGTGAAGCTGCCTGGCCTGGAGTTCCCTGGATCTTCCTTCTTGCCACTCTCAGACAGGAGTGGCGTTTGCTTTCTTCCAGTCTTCAGGAGCCTCTCCGAACCACCAAGAACTGTCAAAGATAATTGAGAGTAGTCTGGCAATGACATCAGCCAGATCCCTCAGCGCTTGTGAGTGCGTCCCATCAGGTCCCATGGACTCACGTATGTCCATTTCTGAGAAGTATGTTCATTTGGAGCTTTTTATTTTGTTTTTAGGTCATTTCAACACTACAATTCCTGACAAGATCTTTGAATTTGTTGGTTAAGGAGAATCGGAAGCATCCAGAAAGGACATGAGAAGTTACCATTCACTTCCAACACTGAAGAATTCATGGAGCATACACACACATCAAAGTCCCATGCAGCAACCACAGATGTGGCTAAATGTGCATCACAGTATAAAATTCATTCCGGTGCACTGTAAGTGCAGCACTGAACACATGCAACAGTAACTACTTGGGGAAGACTTACGAAAAATACCGTTGAGGTTAACAGCTCACTAGCTTTGCTGAATAAGTAAGTTATCCAAAAATAATTTAAATACCATTCACACTGAGCGCCTGTTCACTAGACAATTGACAGTATAGGACTGCCGAGGCTGACAGGCAACCTTTATTAACACTGACACTCAGTTTTCCATACTGCACAAGAAAAAACAAAGGAGGGCTACGCAGAGCTAAGATGCTATCCTCCTGCCCCATGTCCCTGAGTGCATAAACTTTGAGTTTGTCCTTCCAGTCGACTGCTGGAATGGGTAGAACTGAAGGCCAGCTTTGGCACGCCTGTAACCACCTCTATCCCGGACAAGCCACCTATGCAGTACAAACCACCTCTATCCAGGACAAGAAAGAAATTCCTTCAGTTGGGGTGGACTAAAAAAAGCCTGTCCTTGAAATCATGAGAAAGGGCGTTAAGTCTGGGCTTTTTTTAAAATCACTTTGCTGTCAATGAAAGTTTTAATTCTTTATTACCGGACAGTTAACGAGCATGAAACAGTTTATGCTTTACAAGAGACACATGCTGTTGCTTCAAGATCTAATGGATGATTTGAACAGCACAGAGCAGATTGGGTCATCAATTCTTGTCAACAGCACCTTGTGTTACTTATTACGACTTCCCTCATTTGCAAGTATGATGCCTCTTGACTCAGTCTCAACTTTAGCACCACCTGTTTTTCTCAAAATGGTTTTTAATTCATTAAAAACACGTGCTTCATTATCATAATGAAATAAATAGCCCATCTGATGTACTGTATAAATAATTTTTTTCCACATTCATATTCTTAATTTTAGGTTAGCAGTTTGGGATAGTGCTTTAAATTTTTTTTGCACATATATATATATTTCTAAATACAAATGTTATTGATAAGAAAGAAGTCCTCAAAGGGTGTCACATCCTTCTCAGTGAGGCACAATTAAATCTATTCAACTAGACAGACATTATTTAGTAAGTACATTCCATAAGCTACTGATTTTGAAATTATGCTGTAATACAAAGGAACTAATTTCCACATTAATTTGTATTAATGCAATGCCTTAAGATCAAGAATTCTTTTCATCCTTGTTCTTGCCTACTGTGAAACCATGGCCTGAACTCCAGAAAAATCTCACACTTGAAAGGCAAAGCCCACAGAAAACTCCCGTGTTGTGAAGATCAGCTTTCACTCCTGACGAACCGGCGGGTTTTGTCATTCTCTCTGGATCCACACTATTTATCTGAACGCTTTAGCTAAGGAAACCTTCTGGAAGTTGTTCTTTGCTAAAATTTGTGCTTTGTTCAGAAGAAATTCAAAGAACTTCAGAGTTCTGTAACATGCCTTTCCACACCAAAAAAACTGTAAAGAAAAATAAAAATCCTTGTCCTGTTAAAAAAAAAAAAAAAAAAAAAAAAAAGGAATGTGTAAGAGTTTGGTGAATAGCCAGCACTTTGGTTACCACACCACTCATAAATCGCCTTAGTCTCTTTGAAACCTTCTAAAAGATAACAAAGCCTATCATAAGTAAACACTTGACCAAAAACTGAGGAGGTATATTCCCCCACCACTGTAGATCACATGCTTGATCCTCATCTCAGGGGTGACTGTACTAAGTCCCATTACAAAAATCCTTGTCCCACAGCCATTTCATTTGCATATCCTGTATAATACAAGAACAACCCTCTGTATAAATTATGCCTGTCCGTGATTCATCAGGCTTCTTATCATAAACACGGTTTTCTGCACCACTGGACAGAGTGGCTCCTACAGGGGGTGAAGTCAGCCAAAAGAGAAGCAACTCAACCATAAACAAAAAGATTAATTAAAACCACTAATTTATGAAAGAAAAGAGCGCAGCAATAACTATATGCTGCAAATTACGTAAGCTGTATTTATCCATCTATCCAGGAAGGAAGGCACCTACAGACCCTTACCTAGCTCTATGATGGCAGTGACTCTTTGAAATGGTATCTGGATAAATTTCACCAATTATATTTAAGAAGCTTTAAAATCATTAACATATCAAAAATGTATGACTTTTAGTTTTTCTACAGCAAGCTATGTTACATAAACATTCACCTGCTTTCTCGCCAAATTGCACTATATTTTTAAAGCTATTATGAATTCTTATTTTATCCTACTTCTGTTTTGATGGCTCACAACAGATGGTAGAATTACTTAGTTTGAGTTTACCGCATACCTACCTTATATATGGTTAACCCAGAAAGCATGCAAGTGAAGAACAGGCGGAAGGCCACCCCATTGCAGTGCCCTGACTACTTCCCTGGGGCCGGAGGAGAGAACTGCTTCGCTCCTCAGAGCTCCTTGGCACCTGCAGCTCCTGCCATGGACGACCAGAAAGGGAGGGCACTGAAGAAACCTAAACTTGAAAAGCTCCCAGGGAGACTTTCAAGGCAAGACGCTGACAGACTGGAAGGAAGAGCACTGCTCTGGAGACCAGAGGAAACTGTGTGGAGTTTGCATGGCTCAGGAAAACTGAAGGCGGACCAATTCTTCCTTTTCAAGAGGCTCAAATAATGAGATTCACCTAGCAGACCAGAGTTCCCCCTAGTTAAACAGCTGTCTTGTTTTAGATTATCTTGAGCGTGCTCTAGTAAAACTTAAATTTAGCTACTGGGAGCTTTCTATCACTGAGTTTGTTCAGCTTGAAGAAAGAAGTAGGGTACCTCTACCCAAAGACTCAACTCTGAGTTGAGTCAACGAGACTCAACTCTGACTGAGTTGACTGAACTGGTCGACGTTCCCTACTTCTAATGATCTTTTCAATAGCTCTTGAGATGAGAGATAAAGAAGCAAGTGAAGGAGTTGCATAAATACAGGAGCTATCAATGCTAATATGCAGGAGTAATTCTCTTAAAGCCCTATGGTTTGGGGGAGAAATCGTGATTAAGTTCTTCTGAAATAATTTTGTTTTCTAAAAAAAAGGAACTAGTCACCTATAGTCTCTCAACAGTTAATGGTGAAAAAAAAAGAAGATACAAAGGACTGCCATTCAACTTATTACAGATGTTCTTCTCAGTATACATGCCCTCTGAACGTACCTTTTGCCAGCACTGATGAGAAAAATGTTCAGATGACAAGGAAATGTAGATCAGAAGAATCTCACCCCAAACCACCTGCAGAGTTAAGGGTTCTCAGACGCCACGTTTTCCTTGCATTGCCTCTCATGTTACACTACAAGCAGAAACAGGGATCTCTCTATACATGAGGTTTCAGAAGTGGCAAGTGCTTTATTCACTGTGACTTCAAAAAGATGAAAGCTCCTAAGGGCAGTTAAGGTCCCCCTAAAATACGCTTGGTTCATCTAATAAAAACTACGACAGTAATAATGAAAGTAAAAATGGTTTGCATTATTAAAGCATTTATCTTAAAAAGAAACTAACATTTGAAGCCAAAACTTATCTTTGTACTCTGTTCCAAGTTCTGCCAGTCAGGAGGCCTGGTAGGAGGCCTGGAATTACGGCAATAGGACTTACCATAATGCAGACCCTAAGAAAAGGCCATTAGAGTAGCCGTTCTGAGTACAAGTGCCATTAATGACTTCAGACTGGCAAGCGGCCCAACACAGAGACGATCACTGCCCACGCCAACAGCATTACCTGCTGTCAACGCCGCTGCTAATGGCGGTGTCTGTCATTTTTTGCCACTGTTGACTATGACATCCAGTCAACAGTAAAGTAGTTTACGAACCTCTAGCTGAGTGAAGCTGGCTGAGTAAAATGATTATGCATTATATGAATTCAAAGTATAATACTTACTTAACATGGTTGTAAGAGATACTAAAAGGAAGTTCCCAAGAAACAAAGCATTCATTATGCATGATACTGAAGCATTACAACTATGAGGATGTCAAAAAATGTCTCCACAGAACTATAAATCTTAAATATTGTTATCCTGAAGATATAAAAACTCAAACTGAATCAAAATAAAAACCCAGGAAATTATTTTGACGATTTCATGATGAATTCCTCATTTAGGAGGAGAAAGACCTACGAAATCTAACACATACAGACATGCCCTGATTTGGATTTCATTCTATTGCTGAATTTAATTTTATAGAACCACGGCATCACTGAGCTTCAGAAGGACCGCTCGAGGTCTCTAGTCCAACGCCACCCCGCTCAAGCAGGGTCAGCTACAGCAGGTTGGCTGGGACCATGTCCAGCCAGGTCTTGAACATCTCCAGGGATGGAGACTCCATGAACTTCACACGGCATGAACTTAACAGGCATTTAGTCTGACTGGCTGTATTCATCTGAGAGCTTTTTCATTCTTTGGTAGCTGAGACAACCAGCTGTCCTCAAAAAAACACACACCGTACACCGTGCGGTTACCAACAAGGGAGGGAAACACTGCTCGGCACTGCGCAGCCCACAGCACGCCGGAAGGCTGGCAAGTCCTCACTTCACGCAGACAGGAAGGTGGGAAAGGGGTGCAGGAAAAAATTATCTTTTACTGCTTTTCTATTTTGCCATTCTTACTTCACTGAAAACAGTTTTTGCATTTTACATCTTTTTCATGTTTTTAACTTAAATGGTGACAAAAAAAATCCAGCTCTAACCACAATCTTCTGCCACCAGAATCAGCCCATGAGGTTCAAAATGACCTACATCAAAAAAAAGCTACCAAAGCTTGTAATTTGTGTTGCCACATGCTATGCTTAAGGCTTAAAAAAAAAAAAAAAATCCTTTGACTTATGGCAGTGCAAAATCCTTTCACTTACGGCATTGCAAAATAAATCCAAATTATTTGAAGATAATTTCTCAAGATGCACATAGCTTAAAGAGGCAATTAAATTTACCTGAAATATATACTCTAATGGGAGAGGGAAGTGTATTATCAGACCAAGCAATCTTATTAAGATTTCAGCAGCTGTAAAGAGTTTAAATTACTCCTTTCAAGATTTATCAAGGTGCTCAAAGGCAAGACAAAGACTCAGATAGACCATATACTACAAGATAATTATAGATAATTAAACATACTGAGAAATCCGGAAGGAAGGAAGGAAGGAAGGAAGGAAGGAAGGAAGGAAGGAAGGAAGGGAGGGAGGGAGGGAGGGAGGTAGGGAGGGAGGACTACTCAGTCATTGCTATTGCATTTCTATTACTATTCACTATCGCAAAAAGCTCTTATTTTAGTCGACAGACCTCAACATGCTTTATTTAAATTAAAAAAAAAGGAGAACAATCTCCATTTTATTGATAAGGGTGCTACAGTCCACAGGAATAAAAATAATTCAGCGTGTACGGCTGGCCAATTAAAGAATAAAGAACAGTGTTATCTAAAAGCCTGGTATCATATCAGGAAATAGGAGAGTGCTCTATGCATAGACACCGTCAATGGGCGTTTTCTTCCTCTTCTGAGATGCTGCTGCTTGCTTCACTGGAAGACCACAGCAGACAAAAGCAAGCACAACATGAAATCAGATCGCATGTACAGCACAGTAACGTGAAGTTGTGTGGATTTCTGAAGAACAGGACAATTAGTTTAAACTTCATATGGCATTGGCCGCCGAACTGCTAAGCTGATGTTGAATGCAACATGACCTGATAAACTGGCAGATAAAATAATTGGCTTACGGTAGGCTGCTGGTTTTAGCTGCTGAAACACACTCCACTTCTTCTAAAAGCTACGCCAATGACTTAAAAGGAATATTACTTTCAGATTAAATTTTAATTATTTAATTTTAAATACTTTTCTGAGTATTTATATGGTATGGTATTATGAAATATGACTATTACAGTATACCACTCAAGTGCATAAGCAGAAGACTGAGGTACATACCAATAGGTTGCTACTGCAACTTACATTTTTGAAACATTCTTGAAATGGTAACAGGCAAAAGGCAGAAATTCTCAAAGCATTTATTCCGAACACTGACAGTCTCAAACAAAATCTATTAATTAAAATTAACAGCTCAAAAGGTATACTTTTTAACAATGTATGACTGGAAATATCTTTGGCTTAAGGCTATGCCAAATTCAGAACCAAGAGAAGCTACACTGTTGTTCTGTGTAGCAGGGTCTATCATCTAGTGAAGAAGCAAGCATGAAAATACAAAGTCTACAGGATCAGAGCATAACAGAGTAAAATAAAGGAAAATCTTGCTTCTCGCTTGCCTATACCTTAGAGTACCTACAGAACTCAGCTCTCTAGGGTATCACTAAAACCTGCTGGTGGAGATCTCGGATTGGTTTGATTATGAGTATGTAGTTTACCTCTCTAAAAGAAAAATGGATGGTGTAATTTCTCACTCTGTAGTCTCTAAAGCGGACACTGTTCTCTACTTCTTTTTACCCAGCCCCACACGTCCCGGACACCATTTCTGCACATTTTCCCATCTGGGCAGAAGCCCCAGAGCAGCTGCAGAGTTAATTCTAGCAACTCCTGTTGAGATACATCAGTATAAAGAAAAGGGTGACAAAACCCCTGCTTCCCCTCAACTCCAGAACACCAGGTTCCCAAATCAAAGAGATGAATGGCACACTCACATACGTTTTGAATTGCAGCCTGTGCTAGGAAACAGCATTAAAGAAAGGAAAGGACTGTTGATATTTAATCTATCGCCTTCCTCTACCAGCTTATGGTAACACAGGCAAATGCTGACAGGAGTCCCACCTGGTTCCTTGTAGCTGGAAGACAGGAATCAATCCAGGATTACCAAAGCAGGAAAAATCAGAGACATGCCAGCACGAAATCTCCCGAACCCAAACCGAAAACTCCCATACGAAGGGAAAGCAGCAATCTCCCACTTTAAATCACAATATGTAACGTAATGGAATCATGCATACTCAAGAGGTAGTCAAGCAATACTTTGATTCTTGCCTTTCAGCTGTTCTGAACAACTTAATTATCATCCTTTGCTAAAATGGATGCAGGAATGATGCAGGTTTTATTCTCCAGCCATGTTTTACCGTGTGTTTGGTTGTTGAAGTGAGTCCTCCAATTCAATACAGCAAGCCGAACTAAATGTGGCTAAAGCTATTTGCTTATACAGTGCTTTTAAGAGATTTCTAAATAACAACATGGAAATGCAGGAGGACATACTGCAAAGACATGTTGGAAGCAAAATTACTGACATTTGCAAGCCTTACATAGCAAACACCTCCTTCATCTTACTTCTTTTCCAGATCTGCTCTCTTGCTTCTGCACTAGTCCTATGCTTGTACCGTACAAGTATGTGGAACACACTAATAGGAAATACCTTGAAAGCACAAAACTTGATTTAATAACTAATGAAATTTATTAAATGATCACTTCATTACAGAGCATTTCCCCTTCCTATATGAAGGTTGGGTTTACTTATAATTTAAAGCATAGATTCAGATCTGTTTCCAAAACAATGTTTATACATTAACGGACATATTTAGTTTCACCGATTTATTTTACTGATTCATTTTGACTTTTGCTTTATTTTATCATCTGATTCAAAGTGACAGCCTATTAGAGACTTCATCTTTCCTGCCTGACTTTTCTGAAGTTTAGATTAATAAATGTATTTATAATAACTATTTACACTGCCACTTCGGAATTACATTTAACATCCTCCATGTACACACTTACCTATGATAGACCCACTTTGCCTCTGTAAAATATTAACTTCCTAGTACTTCCATGGGAAAAGACAGGATTTTAGGAGATTAATTTCTCACCCACCTAATGTTTACTCAGGATGCTCATAAAAGGCATACCAAGTTACAAAACCAATGGGGTAAAAATAGACATAGTTGTTTAAATGATTATTTGCCCTTCCAATGCTTTATACTCATGACAGATGATAAATCACTTATATTTTGTGACTGAATCCAATTAACACATCTATAAATAAACTAGAATTACTAATTAGGTTTTTGGTTTAAATCCTAGTAACAAGGAGGCAGGAGTCTAAACTAAAACAGTATTTTAAAGTTGCATGAGCATTTATCTAACACTGAGATGCAAAATTTTGAAGTGTGCTTACTTACCCAGAACACTGTTAATCAGTAAGTCATTTCTGTGATACCGGTCACACGCTGATAAAATATTGCCTAGTGTTTTTCACGCAGTACAAATGCTAATCTTCTGCAGATTTCTAATTTTTTTTCCTTTACACTGGCTGCTTTCTTTACCACAGGGTGGTGGTAAAGTGGTTTAACACTTTTGAACTGCTCTCCTCCTCAAATAATGTAAACCTTCAAATCAAATAATAGTTATCTTGCACTCCAAAGAGATAACTGTGGCTTATAAAGGTATTTTTGGAAGTATCTTAGTTCTTTTGTCCACAGAGGACCAGAGTATTTTGTTGACCGACTGCAACAATATTTTGATGAAGCAATGTATGTTTCCGGCACAGATATGTAACAGGCTGTCATTTTTATCAGAACCAATGAAATTCTCCATCAGATTAATATTTGTAGGTTTTGATGTAAAAGAGCTTGTTAAATAGGCTCCCAGAACAGTCAGTTTGCTCATTTAATTGACTCTGTGTTCTCTCCTACTTTACTTAATTGGGTGAGTAGCTAGAATATAGATAACGCAGTATAAGGACAAAATCACATGCTGTGTAAATTCCACTACAAAAATTATGTTAAAACAGTTCAGAATGAAGCACATTTCATTTATATAATAAAAAAATACATTTCAGTGACATAGCAAGTCTCTCTTCAACTGTTCCTAGCATAAAAAAAACAATGGAATAATGGTTAAATTTAAAAAAAACTTACTACGTTACAGACTGAAATGCATAGTCAGGGCACCCAGAATAGCATTAACTCTGCGCACTGAAGACAACAGGTGACAATCATATGATTAAGTCATTTTTTGTGTTTGTAGCCCACGAAAAAAATTAACTGGGATTTTTTTTTTTTAAAAAAAGCATCTCTCCTGGCTTCTATCACAACATGGCAAACTCACTGAAATACCGCTCTGAAATGGCAAAGTTCAAGTTAAAAAAAAAATTTAAAAATACCACATTACATCAAGACATGGCAGAAAGGTGATGATAAAGGCAACCTAAAAAAAGCCCCTAGACGCTAAGAAGCAGAGCAATTACTGAATCATTCTCTCCCATTCTACTACCTAGATAGATCTTCTGGCTTTCTCAGATAACAGAAAGAAAATATTGTGGTCCTAGAAAACATCACCAGATGCAGACCGTATCAAACACACAGAACACCTTCTAATCTGCTTTACTGCCCTGGAAATTAAGAAGGAGAGGTCATCATTCCTCTGCTGGAGAAGTAGTAAAATCACACTTGAGAGAATTTTTCTGTACTACAAATCGCTCCGTCAAGCCAGGCTGCCTCTGGTCATTCACTGAAGGCAACACCTCCTCCTGCAGGAAAGTCTGACAGAGGAATCTTCTTGAGCAGCCTTCCTGACAGACGTACATGTAGTGGGAGTACTTAGCCTTCCTCTGAGCTCAAGCTCCTCTGTTACTGTTGGATGTCTTCCAACATCACCTTTCTACAGGGGGCTGGCACACCGTGGACATGTACTCGGGCCGTGGTGCTGTCAGATGCATTTGCCTAGACAGCTCACTTCATCAAGGACTCCAGGTACACAAACGTAAAACCAAAATGTGGTCTAAGGCATCACAGAAGCATAGAATTATGGAATGGCTTGGGTTGGAAGCGACCTTAAAGATCATCTTGTCCAACCCCATCATAGCCAACCTCAGTCATTTCTTCTGCCCGATTTCTGAAACAGTTTGGCTTTTGGGCATTCCGTATCTTCTTTGGTTGAACTTTAAAAAAAAAAAAACCCTGAAATCCCTGAATATCAGACAATATTTACAAATGGATTTGGCTTGGCTGAAAAATCCAAAATTCTTTCAAAAAAAAATTTAAGGAAAGATTTGAGAGTAGCCCTACACAGCATACCATTTTTTTTCTCCTTCTTTCTTGTATATAACCCCCTCTATGAACTACACAACCTGTTTCTGCCAAAAATAATAATTAAAAAAAAACCAAACCACAAATTGCTATCACTATATCTATTTTTAAATCTAAGCAAAATGCCACGATGATAAATGCCTTGTAAGCACACAGAAAGAAAATTACCCAAGAACAACACAGCATAGCCCAACACAGCTTCAATCCTAGATAACCCCAAACAAATGGTCTGCTTCTCTGTTTAGGTCCTTAACTTTGTGCAGCTCCCCATGGTATCTGAAGGCTGTTTCTCATCCATCAGGCCTAAAAACTTCACAGAAACAGACTTGATCACCAGCAAGATGCTTTCACACAAGAGAGTCCACTCCTAGACTCAAGGTATGTTTTAAAGGGCTTTCTAGTTCAGAATTCAAATGCGTTCTGTCTGAACATATGCGTGAAGTGAAAACGTGGTTGCTACCGAAATTAAAAGATTCAGAAGTCCTCCACGCATCACAGCTCAAATACCACAAAACTTCATTTGAATACTCCTACAATTAAAAAAAAAGATACAATTCCCAACCTTCTGGCGTTAAATATTTCTTTTGGTAAAATTTTGTACTTTGTTTTCCTTTTCTGCGAACAAGTGTTGGCAGACTGTTCCAAGCCTGTCACTTCACTGCAGCTTATCTTTTCGTTCCATTGATAGTCTAAATCAGCAAATTCCTACACTTTAAATACTAACAGAAATGTAGTTTTGGGTGTTAGCATACTAAGACTTAAAAATATTCAGAATAGCATGAGTATTTTATGTGAAATATTTTCTCTCATTCGTGCCTCCCCAGCTACTCTAACTGATGAACAGGGATTTTCTGTGCACTTATTTAGTGCTGCTGTCCCCCTGGTCTTAGATGTAGAAGGACAACTTGCGTACATTTAAAACGCAGGTTATCATCACCATCACCTGCAGCAAAGTTTCAAAGTCTTAAAAAGCCAAATAATTGAAATCTATCCCAGCCGAAACTAGGACACCCACTAACAAGACATTTTAATATATCACCATTGTTTTAAGACAGAACCATCTAACCAACTGAAAGCAGTTTTCTCCCTTGAAGAGGTTTTGAAATCATGTCTAGAAGGGTCACTAATTCCACAGGTATCCAAGCTGAAAAAAACAAGAGAAAAATAAATTGCTTATAAGCCAGTAACTCTTCTTTTAGACCAGAGCATAAGGTTAATATTATTCCTATTTGATTTTCTTTTAGCGTGACAAACTTTTAATCAGACAACTGGGCCCTGGAGAAGCATGTGGCATGGCTTATTTTTGTTGCTAATCATCAAGATAAACTATCTCTTCCCAGCCTGATATGACCAAAAAAATTACTCCAGGAAATGAAATTATTTCCAGAACCTAGGAGGTGCAGAAGCACTTCAATGGTAAGCAATGTTCACAGAGCTTCACCAAAGTCTACTGTAAAAGACAATCAAGCTGGTTAAAGAGGGAGCTTTCTAGCGCATGAAGGATGTAAATGAGAAGCCAGGCTTTAATTTCTGATGGCAACCCTGAAGAAACTACACTTGCTGCACGGTCTACTCCTTTCTGCAGAAATTTCCGATTTTATACCTTTATGAAGCAAATACTACAGAAAGTTTCTGAGATTCACCAGCTACCCTACATCACGCTGTAGATGCCATATACTAGATCAGGGATGGAAAACAGTAAATCCCCATAGGGAAGTCCACAGAAGGGCCTCCTCAGAATTGTGGTCCTTCATCCTCAACACAGGAGGAAGCTCTCCAGAAAGCTTGTGAGCAACTTTCCCTTCTCCTGTCTAGGCTCCTCACAATTACAGAGCCTCTGCATTTGACTGTACAGTTCCCCAAAACATGGTGGGTTTAGACTAAGGTCTTTCTTCAGGCTTTTTGGTATCCTGTAAATCAAAAGATATATCTACTTAGTACAGAAAAATCATAGAATCATTTAGGTTGGAAAAGACCTTTAAGATCATCAAGTCCAACCGTTAACCCAGCACTGCCGAGTCCACCACTAAACCGTGTCCCTGAGCACCACATCCACACGTCTTTTAAATACCTCCAGGGATGGTGACTCCACCGCTTCCCTGGGCAGCCTCTTCCAGTGCTTGACAACCCTTTCGGGGAAGCAATTTTTCGTAATACCCAACCTCAACCTCCCCTGGCGCAACCTGAGGATATTTCCTCTTGTCCTATTGCTTGTTACCTGAGAGAGGAGACCGATCCCCACCTCGCTACAACCTCCTTTCAGGTGGTTGTAGAGTGCAATAAGGTCTCCCCTCAGCCTCTGTTTCTCCAGGCTAAACAACCCCCGTTCCCTCAGCCGCTCCTCATAAGACTTGTGCTCCAGACCCCTCACCAGCTTTGTTGCTCTTTCAACGTGCTTCAGCACCTCAATGTCTTCCTTGTAGTGAGGGGCCCAAAAGTGAACACAGTGTTCGAGGTGCGGCCTCACCAGTGCCGAGTGCAGGCGGACGATCCCTTCCCTAGTCCTGCTGGCCACGCTGTTTCTGATGCAAGCCAGGATGCTGTTGGCCTTCTTGGCCACCTGGGCACACGGCTGGCTCGTATTCAGCCGGCTGTCGACCAGCACCCCCAGGTCCTTTCCCACCAGGCAGCTTCCCAGCCACTCTTCCCCAGGCCTGTAGAGTTGCATGGGGTTGTTGTGACCCAAGTGCAGGACCCGGCACTCAGCCTTGTTGAACCTCATACAACTGGCCTTGGCCCACCGATCGAGCCTGTCCAGATCCCTCTGTACAGCCTTCTTACGCTCAAGCAGATCAACATTCCCGCCCAAGTTGGTGTCATCTGCAAACTTACTGAGCGTGCACTCCATCCCCTCGTCCAGATCTTTGATAAAGATATGAAGATAGGAGTGAATAGGATGTTCAAACATCACCCGGTCTTATTTCTTTACAAAAGATGAAGACAAATAATGACCTAATAGCAGAGCTGTTAACCCATGTATTGCTCTTTGGCCATCTTTACATTGTTTAGAGAAGGCAGATTCGTGCTATGTGTTGGTCTCAAGGTAAGTTTTTATTACTTACATAATTATGCAAGCTTAGTACTGTATGCCACAATATTTTATTTGCCTCTAAGTCGTATTTATAATGTATTTATAATGTCACTCAAGACCTAATTGTTAAGAAAAAGTGGAAATACCCACTGATTTTTTTAAATGGAAATCCCTCTTGCGCTGGTTGAATGATCATATATTTGCCTTTGGGGGTTCTGCCTTCAGAAAAACCACATCAGAAAAGCTGTTCTCCATGCTGGTCAAGGTGGCCGTTCTCTAATAAACAGCTGCTAACCTCAGTGAAAAAAAGATAAACACCCCTTGCAGCTTGGAAAATGTATTGAGGACCTTAATGCACATATGCGAGTAATATTGAAATAAAGTTTACCAACACATAGCAGCCCACGCTAGCAATACATAGTATAGTTCTTCTGATATAGGAATCCTTTATTCTGGTCTCCCTTCCGAAATCCTCTCTCTAAGCACACATTTTTATTTTTTTTTTGGTGTATCATTCAATTTTTAAAACACTAAAAAGATGTTGAAGGGAGTTATTACAAACCCTTTTGGTCATACTTTTATATAAACAAATGTAATCAATATACAGAAAAGATTTGATTTTAATCTCTTTCTTTTTAAGCCAGAATAGGATCTGCAGATAACACTAAGAATAAATGCAGCTCCAACTTTAACAAAAAAGATTAAAAAAAATCCTATTTACATCCTCTGTTAATTTTCTCTATTGTTTTAGTTCATTGAAAGCTTGAAACCAAGGCCGCACTTCTTCATGAGGCATTTAATATGAAAATCTTTTTTGTCTGCTTATAAAGGAAAACTAAAATAGTTCCTCAAAGAGATCTTCTGATTTTTTTAATATTCTTTTTCTGTGGGCCTCGCTACTTAATGTAAAGCTGTATTTAAATCATATTCTTGCTAATGTAGAATTCAAATTATATTAGAATGAAAAGTTTCACTACTTTCTAGACCTTATTTGGCCCTTAATTAGACACCATAAACCTTGATTTAGTGTATAATAAAGTGCAAATTCCAAAATACAATTTTCTTTCCAAGTGCAGCAGTGCCAGTCTTCTCTGCCCTGAAGTACAGGATGCTGGTAGAAAATTAGTGGCTGGTTTGGAGGCCAGAAGTCCTAATGAGTAATATGCTTTCGGTAGTTTAACAAGTGACTTCTTCAAAAATTCTTTCCTCATAGCCAGCGATACTCTTACTATACCAGGTGCGTGTTCTGCGCATACCAAGGCACTTTCTTCATTTTCCTACTTAGCCTGAGCGGGGAGGGCATGCTGCTGATTAACAAAGTTACATTAATTTCCACTCTGCTGAGAATGTGTGTATATATATATATTTGTACCGACGGTATTTTGTCAATAATGGCAGCTTGTGACTAACGGTCTCATTTTAAAGGTTAAAAAACTCGAGTTCCTCAGAGCTCCTGTAATGAGCCCCGGAACTGTGACAGCTTTCGGAAGAGGTTATTTGGCAATGCCCAGAGAAATTAACGCCCAGAAGAACAGAAAAATGCGTGAAAGAGTAATGGAAGTGTTTGTTTGGTGAAATATTTCAGCCATGAGAAAGATACCGGTTTGTGACTCTGGCAATGGACTTTTACAGGACCCAGTGAGTTCTCATTAGTTTTAGTCCTTCATTACTGTCTCCAGTGTCGATTTATGCCGCTCACACTTTCCTTTTCCCTCTTGTTTTGTTCTGCAGTGAAAATGAAGCATTGGGTGTATGTTGATGTGTTGTTGATGGCTTAGTAAGTGCAGAGATTTCAGTAGAAATATAACATCTGAAACATTAGATAATACTAGAAATTTATTTCATTTTATTTATTTCTTTTAAAGCACAGTGTGGTGATAGAGTGGAACCTTGTGACTGTAATTATTGATCTCTTAGTCTTGAGTGGTATATGGTGGTGTATGTTTGTGTGTGTTCAGAGGTGGAAGTCTGTCCTTTTAAATACATTTTGTAGCAGCTAACGTGGGGTTTCCTGCAGTGAGTAAAATAGCATAGGTGGGTGTTTTGGTGTATTGGAAATTTGTACTAGGAGCAGGAAAATTGGATTTTGTAATCTCCTAGTCACTTGTTCCATTACTGTTTGCATATATTTTTACAAGAGTACGAGGCAGAGATAAGACTGGTTGATGTGGTAGTGAGGGGAAGAAGAATGTTATGGAAACGGGAACAGTTTGGGCCTTTTAATAGCTCCTGTCCAGATTTTTTTTATTCTTACATTGGGTTATTTTAAGTTGAAGATTTATATAAAAATACAACATTTTAAGAAGTGCTAGATGCAGTCTTCTGAAAGTCCTTTGCAATTTGCTCTATATTTTAGTGTGCTGTTTATTCAGAAACTCCCCCTGCATTCTAATTCAGCACCAACTTTTCCTTTAGGCAGGCACACAAAATATGCACAGGAGTGTCCGGCTTCTCTAAGTCCAGAAGGCACAGCAAGGAGGGAGCTTGCTGCCGCCGGTTCCAAGTGAACATGTTTGAGGTGGAAGCTTGCTTCAGTAACGTATCTTGGTAACACATGGCTGAGGGAATAGAGGGATGGGGAAAACTTTATCTATGTATTGTTTAAATGTCTTATAAAGCATTTTTCTGAGTGTAAGTGTTCGTACGTATAATACATCATACATAAAATATACCTATATATGATTTTATACCTAGAAGCATTGTATTCTTAGTGGATTCTGGCACAGATGTAAGCCATGCTGTACTCCTGCTTCCCATCTGTTGTCTAACCTCATCTTCCGTTCCGCATCCGCTCTCCGCTTTCCTTCTTCCCCATTCACTTCTGTTCACTTCCAGCTTCATGTCCTCTCTTCTCCAAGACCTCAGCACACCTCAGGTCCTGACAATTTCTGCTTTTGTTCGTATAGTCCCAGCTCCTCTGAGGAACAGTCGGAGAAACTGTTCTTCGTGAGACTCGACCCTTACTCCATTCACACCCCACCTTTGGCCAAGGCAAGTAGGCGCCCATGTAACACCATACACGTTTTAATAGCACGCATCTTTCTGTTTTAACTGTGTGCAAATCAAACAGCTGTGTCTTTGATATCCCTTTTCCAAAGATGCTAAAAAGTATTTTGTTTCTAGTGAAACAAACATGGAATTTGTAGGCCAATCTTTAATGAAGATAAGAACCAAAAAGCTTAGAAATAGTCTCAAAAAGTCACGTCAGCGTAACATGTGAGATTTAGATCAGGTTCTTATGTTTGGCCAAGCTGTGCTCAAGAGACCCCAAAATGCTTCCCCCCCACCCCCCCCCACCCCTGGGGAACTTAAATTTGAATAACCTCTAGCTGGTGAGAGACCCTTGAACTTTTTCACTGCTGGGGAATTGACAGTTAAGGCCTCAATGGCTGCAGGTTCTCTCAGTCACTTTATGTTCCTTGCTATAGAGGTGCTTGGGAGAGGAGAGATCGGATATAGCTGAATATTCCCATTCTGTAGGGCAGTCTGAGCATTTTAAAATCTGCTCTTATAACTTCAAAGTTGGACTGTTTTTTTTTAATCCTGAATTTTACGTAAAAAGAACACAGTGTGCCTGTAAATAATGTATTTTTTAATAATTTAGTGGAATTAGTCCCAACAACGTCTGTTTGACAGAATAAAATTGAGAGGGGAAGTAGACAAAGAATGCCCCAATACACAATTCTAGAAATAATCTTTTGTACTTACATAGACCTTACATGCTATGATCAGACAGTCCCAGACTGGGTCATCAGAAGGGACGGCATTCACTTCCCGGATATACCTCCCGTGGAATATAGTTAGGATAAAGAGAGTTCTGTCTTTCAAAATGTCGATTGCACTGAAGGCACTCAGTGACATGCTGCTGTGAGCTCCTGTGCTATTGCTCCAGCAGCCAGGGTACATGCTGGAGTTCTAGGGAGAGCTAAACACCTAGGCAAATACCTGCATAGTTATATGTAAGTTAGTTAGAAGTTACAGAGAAAACAAAATCTGTTTTGAAGTGTATAGTTTCTTCTCACCTAAATCCTTCCTTTTTTGCTTTTTACTTTTTACTTTTTTTTTAATTGAAGACTGTGTCTTACGTTAAAGCAGACGGGGAAGCTAGGGTGAAACTTGTCAGCGTAGTGTGCACTGCGTCTCCATAGCTAGTAAGCGGATATAGCAGTAGGGAATGCAGGGTTATTTATAGTAAGTTGCAAGAATTAGGGAGTAACCACTGCAAAGGTACTGCATGAGGAAGGAATTTGAGGAGGCAGATTTTGAGAAGGGAATTGTCTCTGGTGGTGTGGTGATGAGTGCCTTGCTTACAGGATGGGGACAGTGATGACCCTACTTTCCCTGGGTACAAGTGAGTCATTGGAATCATTCAGGCAAGTACGTTTTCTGTAGCATCGTTCATTTACGGTTTGGCTCATCAGGACCTAGCTCTCGTTCCCTAGGAAGGAAGTTGTTCTCTTCACAAGTGAAGATGATGTAAATAATAATGACTTAAGCCATCTCTGCAATACCTGTATGCTCTGGTGTACATATAACGACATATTGCCCCATCAGTAGCTGCTAAGAAGTGGTTTCCTTATGCACTATGTAGTCAACCAAGCAAGAGAAGAGTTTCAAAGCTTTTCACTAAAACTTTCCAAAGAAATCCACTCAAACATTGTGACTGGTCAACTGTATTAGTGCAACTTTGGGAATTCACAAATGACTAAAAATACCTATAATTAAATGTCAGTTATTTTCAAATCAAGATGTTTCATAGAGTTTTATCCTAAGTTAAAATATTACTGTACTACAGCTAAGTTTTCAGCGGATATAGGAGTGGATTGCAGACAGAGCTGAAGGGTTAAGCTCATCCTTCTGATGTGCTTAGCAATGTAGATGGAGATCCCTGAGTCTTCCACTTTAATGAAAATTGGTGGAGACTGAAATTACTCAAGAGCTCATGGAACGTGGTGTTGTGGAAGAAAAGAAACACAGCACATTAATAAGAGGTGCTATTCATTTAGGCTTGTTTTAAAGGACTTTCTGTTGGATTTCATTTATTACCTGTATTTTCTTTCTCTGAAAAATCTAATCTTGAATAAACAGTGGAAGTTTACATTGTAATATATCATGACAAATACGAAGAGTGTGGTGTGTTTAGTGTGACACTTCATAGAGACTCGAGGTGAAATCCTTGCCCCATTGAAATCAATAGGCACTGTCCCCATTGTCTTCAGTGCAGATGCAGTATTTCTGAAAGAGTTGAAATGCTGAACGCATTGAATGTCTCTGCTGCTACTGGTGTGGCAATATGGTACCTAACTGTTTCCTCTAGCTTTGATGCAGCTATCATCATGCTGAATTGCAGGTGAAAGCTATAAAGCACAGAGACTGCTATGCTTTGCAAACACGTAGGTATGGCTATCTTTTCTTGTCTTCCTTTTTTCAAGAACTTAGTGCTAGTGCTCACCCAGCAGGCCAGATCCTTGTGAAATCAGGAGATTTGTGTTGGTGCCTGAAAGAAAGCTGAACGCTTCTGAAAGTTTGTCCTACTGTGTTACATAGTCCGTGTAGACTAGAAGGGGTAAGACAAAATCTCTGGTCAGTACTGCTGTGCGTGTGCTGATCACTATTTATGGGATGTAGCCCGAAAGTGGAAAAAAAAAAAAATACGGGGATTATAGAGTGACAAAAAATGGTATCTTTTAAAATTGTGCTTAATCAGAAAATTCTCCCTCGTTTTACCCTGTGGAAAAAAACCCAACAAAACCACAACAAAAGCCAAAGAACAACCCCCCCAAATCATTCTGCGTATTTAAAAATATTCATTGGATTAGGAAGTGGATCCTACCCAGTCAGGTTCCTAAGCATATGTCTTAACTAGTGAGCTGCGAAGGCAATTTGGTAATTTCCAATACACGGAGTTAGTAAGTAGTTCAGTATTTTTGTATCAGCTGCATCAGCTGTGGGAAAGAATATATCCAAATGCTCAGGATCCTGATGGATAAGACTCTTTCATGAAGAATGCGAATTTGAATCAAAAAAAAGGCTTTTGAAGCAAGGTATATCCTGTCACAGGTGAGGGTCTTGACCACTCCTTACTGGCCATTTATGGCGTCTTTCTGTGGTATGTTTAAATGTGTTTCATATAATGTGTATCTATGTATAGGTACGTGTATTTGTGTGTGTATCCACCGGTGTATTTGTTATAAACCAGTTCAGAAATGTGTGTGAAATTAGGTCATTGGATGAGATTCTGTGATGCACAGAAGAGAATTTGCATATAAAAGGGAAGAGAATTAATAAAGCTTTACATCAACATTGTACCTGTGCCGTTCTGGGCTACTTTGGACATTGCAATCAACCCTACCGACACGGTATGGACAGTCAGACCTACAGAGATTTGTCCTCAGCTGCCACCACCCGGAGTCTTGTGCAGTGCCGTGCGCTGAGGACTTCACCTCTTACCAAGGGAGCTGTGTGTTGGAAGTGGAACGTCGGTAGTTAAACGTGTGCAAAACTAAATCCTCTGCCTGCAGTTCCCTGCCTTCGCTCTTTGGAGGAATGCTTCTTGTCATGGGACCATGGCTTTTACAGTACCTTGACGTTTCTGCATAGTCTGTCACATAGTGGTGGAGACTGCTGTTTTCGTTCCCTAGTGGGCATAGCATCCTAACAAACGTGCTTTGTCTTTCTTATTTATTTATTGTCTTAATTTTAAACTGTATCTTCTTACAGTGTACTGCGGAAGGGAAAGGACAAACTTCTTTGCAGGAAATGAGAAGGGATAGAATAATCCAAAGATGTGTGTTTGTGGATGAGAGAAGCATCATGGGTGGGTGTATCCGCCCTGCCCAAAAGAGTCGTCTCTCGGATACAGCCATCTGCAGAGAGTGCTCTCAAGTGCTTTTCCAGTCAAGTGCCCTAAGACCTATGCAAGCATGGTGACACGAATGCCCTGCTTGCACACTTTGGGTCTGGTGTGCCTCCCAGTGCACCTTCCAGCTGTGCATGAACCTGTGCCTGCACAACTGCTCTTTTCAGACTTTCAGACTTTTGTCGTGAATGCAGCCTCGGACTGGACCTCAAAAGGCATCATAGATACCTTCAGTGTGAGGTAGACACGAATCTGTGCAAGTGGTAACCTCTGAGCAGAGAAAGTTGGGACTCATCTTTAGAAAATTTTGGCCCCGGAATGCTTTTTGATCCTTGGATGAAGGGTGCTAAGGAAGTGTGATCCTTGGATGAAGGGTGCTAAAGAAGCGTGAAGTATTGCAACCAGGGATCAGATAATGGTTTCTTCATGTGCGATTTTGTTATTGTCTTTATTTTGTGCAAGGTAAATTGCTCTCTGTGCCTTCAAGCAATCTTAATTTAATGCAGTGATGACTCTGAGTGATTGAAGAACTAATCAACTCCAGCCGCCACTTCTCATCCGGTAGCTGAAGAATGATGAGCCTTGTAGGTACCTTTCCCCCTGTCCCTCCTCCCACCACAGCTCCCCAGGAATAGGGACCCTCGAAGTATAATCACAGTGCTTATGTTCACACATCTAAAGGCCACAAGTCAGGTAGAGGTAGGAAGTGCTGTCTTTTTTTTTTTTTTTTTTTTTTTTTTTTAAATTCCTAAGGAAGTAATGAATCGGAGCAGATTTTTAATCATTTAATAAGAAATACAACAAGCACCAGGCGTTTTTGTTTGGGTTAGGGCTTGAGTGACATTAATACATAACAGCAAAACTTGGGAAGGATCTAGAGGAGTTGAATGATCTGACCTTTTCCAAGAAGAGATCTCAAGAACTTAGGAATTGCATCTGTGTAAGTTATTTTGTTCCCAAACATAAGCTTGTTTTATCCAGTAGCATACATATGTACATAAGTACACATCTTCCCGCTCTGCCACATGCATGCATTCATACACACAGTCATGTCTTTCATACTTAACATCTGTTTAAACTTTGTATATAGTCATCTGAGTATGTTAGAGTTTCCTTTAAAAAACTCATCTCAGTCATTCAGAGTAATGGTTTTATTTCAAACCAGCCTGTGTTTTTTTTTTTTTTTTAATCGAAGAATCTTGTTTTCATGTCCTTTTGGCACTGAAGAAAACAAAATGTATTCTAGCAAATTCCATCACTGCTTACTGAGAGTTTAGGGGCTACATTTCTGTAACATAACCCCGGTATCCTTAATGACAAAAGAACAAAGATACTGGAAATACCAGCATGGAAGGGCAAAACAGCTTTTTCTGAACAAAAGGAAATCAAACTGTGGCAAAACCTGCATAAAATTGGCTCTGTGCATCCAAGTCAGAATTGCAAATCTACGTCTGTTTTATATTTCATCAGTGACGTATGCTACAATTTTTAAAAAGGAAAAAAATGGGGGGGGGGAGGACATTTCTTCCTTTAACCGAATTCATTGATTAAATGAGATTTTAGGAATACCATCCAAAAGTTTCAATTCCAGTCTCAAATTTTGAATCTATCCTAGCTGAGATCAAGTGTATATATATATAGATACATATATACAAAAAGAAAAGTCCCGTATGTTTATTCTACATGTGACCTATCCTGCATCTACATTAGACCTGTCCTGTACAGTGATTACTCCACATAAGCCAGTGTAAGTATAATTTTTTTTTAATTTGTTATACACTTTCTGAGAGTCTTGGTTATCTTCTTTCTGATTTGTTAGAGAGCGACAGGAACATGAGCTGAATGTACGCTTTAACGAGAGACAGCAGTGTTAGCCCTTAACAAGGATCTGCTGGTAAGTGTATGGTTGGCAGCAGGCAGGGCACTTCACGTCACGAAATTCGGAGGCTTTCACAGCAACTGAGAAGGATATTTTCATTTGTTGGCATATTCTTCCTTTGCCCCTCCAAGCTCGGTTGGTGGCTCAGGTCATTGCAACCAGTGGAAATACGTGTGCTGGGTTCTGACGTGCCCTCGCCAGTGCTGCCTACTGGAGAAGGAGGAGATGTTCTCTTCATGTAAGAATCATGGTGGCAATTTGACAATCTCTGAATATTATTTTTTGACAAATATTCTAAGTGTTATAGAAATATTTTCATGCAATATTAGCATTATTGTAACACCAGTATAGAAGCATAAATTACCAGATGAGTCAGAATTATGGCCCTTTTCCTGCTGTGTGTGGGCAGACCCATGCATCTGTGCTCATTACAGGTTTGGGACCTAAATGCATTAGATGCATACTGGAAGAAAATGAGCCTGCGAAGTATTTTAATAGAAGGAATACGTTGCTCTTGGTTGTGAAGAAAGAAAATCCTCTAAAGATGGAAATTTCCTCATGCTTCACTTTTAAAAGACGAGTATGTTAACATGGAATTGTCTCTGGAAATTCTTGCAAGATTAATGACGAAACTGGGAAAAAATGTAAAGCAGCTCAAATCAATGTCTTGAAAGAAAAGCGAAGGTGCATTGTCTTCTGGAGATTCCAGACATGATTTGTGTAAGTGGACTGTAGTGGTGGTCCAGTACTTCTGTAAAGTGTATCTGTAGGTAATGTACTAATACCTAGTACAGCATGGTAATATCACTAACTCTTTGTGACAGCAGTTTTCCCAGAGTCATAAACTGTAATTTCATTGTCTGCCCCTTCTCAGGGGAACAGTGAAAATACTCACTAATAGGGATCTCTCCTTTCATCTGACACCTTTCCTCAAACAGAAGCTTGCAGGTTATTGAAGAAGACATCCCATTGCTTGGGATCCTGAGATTTATCTTTGGTTTTAAGTACTTCAAAGATTTCTGTGTGCAGCACTGCTTTATTTGGATTTTCTGCCTCTGTGAAAGCAGTGTGTTCAGTGTCCGTCACCTGGGTTGACTTTGTATACTGAGCAACAACAGTACATATTGCAGAAAAGCAAGTAGTTGTGCTTTTGCTCAGCAGAGTGGACGTTGCAAGAGAAAAGCCTCGAAGTCAGGAGAGGCAAATGAGGAGGAGTGAAATTTAATTTCTTGTAGCTGAAGCTGCTCGAGTGGACCCTGCCTCTGCTTCTAGAGTGACCACATTCTGGGTAGCAGGTTTAGAGATTTCTTCTCCCCAGTGCAAATAAAAAATCTGACGATTCCTAACTTCCACTGAACTGCTTCATGCTCCTCCTCTCCCTCACACATCACCTAGTGCTATGTCTTCCTCCCATCTCTGGGTCTCTCTGGGTGAAGGAAAGAGTCGCTCCTCTTTTTCTTCCCCCTTTGCTGCCGCCTCCAGGGAAGATTAAAAATCCCACCCAGTGCTTTCCAGAACCACTGAAAATTCAGCCTTACCAACCCTGAGGGTCATCTGGACACTACAGTTTTCAAATTAATATTCAGAGGAGTTACAGGGAGCCCTGCCTCTTCCTTTCTTTTTATTAATCAATTTAGGAAAATTTGATTAGCTCTGGTTGTTTGTGAGAATACAAATCAACCCCCTTTTTCTTTTCAGATTGCCTGAATCTAGGTTGTCCTCTGAGATGCCCAGACCTTGTGACATGCCGATTTCTTTCCCTTGAACCAATTTTCATCTAGTCAATTGAATTATCATTTCATCTAAGTCCTTCCTTCCCTGAAAGTGTGATATTCATTGTGAGCTTTTTCTTGGCTTTGTAATAACTTTCAACTGGAGCATCAGAAAAAAGTAGTACTCGGAAAATATTTTGATAGTCTTACAATTCAAGGTATGTTGTCAGATCTCTCTAGCGACCACACACAATGTAAGAGCAACATATATAATTAACTTGGCACAGGTGGGGGGGAGGATAGGGGAATTGTCTCCGTTACCTCCCTTCTTCAGTTTTGGAATCTCATGCTCTTGCATGATATGCTTGGGAAATTACAGGCTGTGAGTGGGATTCATATGGCAAAATGTAGACGTCTACATCTGAGTTAGGCTCCCTGTGTGGGGAATGGAGAGAAACAGGACAGATGAATCACACCCTTGAAAAACCTATATTTTTTTTACCTTTGTGCTAAGACAAAATGACTCATAGCCTGAAAGTGCCCGTTTGGCTCGTAAAGGAGGCTGGGGTAACATCTGTGATGTGATGGCTGCATTCTGCACCCCAAAAACTAGGTGAGATGAACATGGTGCTTTGTGGCTCTGGTGCGTGCCTGTGTGCTCTCATGTACACGTTTATTTGTTGTACTGTGCGAGTGTTGAGTTCCTAGAAAAAAAAAAATCTGTGTTTTTCCACATTGAAATCCCTTGAAAAACTAAAGACAACTTTAGGTTTCCATGTGTGAGAACTCAGAAATCAAGAAACGTGTAAGCTGAATTAACATGTTTCTCCTGTATGTGCATTTCTCAATATGCGTCAGCAAATTATAAAAAAAAGTAATATGTAAGTTTTCAAAACTTTGGCAGCATGTCAGTTTAGTAGCTGAGAGGTAGCTTAAACAGTGCAGCTGTTCGTTTAGTCACCTTTGGAAACTGGATGCCCTCTGCTCTTAGGGAGACGTGCAGATGCTTTCCGGATAGGGTAGGGAGCTGCGAGCTCTTCGTGCTCTTCGTAGTCTCTTCTGTCTGCACGTAAACTGCATAATGCGTGGCTTATTGAAACAAATGAAACTGGGGAACTTCTATTTGAGCTTAAAAAGGAGGAATAAACTTGTTTGGCTTAGCTCGGTAGTTAAGAGTATGTCCAGAAAGATGGCTTTTGGTAGAAATGGAGCTTCTGCAGCCCCTGACTCTAGGCACCTGGCCTGAGGAGCATGATCCAGCAAGTAGATTCCAGCCCACCCGTTTCCTACGTAATCAGTGTACGTACATACTCTGAAGGGGATAACACAACATGAGGGTCACAGCTGCTTCTGCTCTGGAGCTCAGAGCTGCAAACTAAAACCTACTCAAGATCCACTCCCCGGACATGTATTCTGGGTAGCTGTGTAAATCACAGCTGATTTTTATGCACAAATGAAGCCACGGTGTATCAGAAGCAATACATTTAGATCGTTCTCTGTCAAATTCACAGATCACAGATCCCAGTTCCCAGAAGGTCTTTCCCTGCCAGGTCACACTGGGTTTAAGAGGCACATCGCTCTCTTGGTCCTTTTGAAACCGTGCAGTTTTGAAGCCAGACATGCGAGATTCAAGTCAATGGAAAATAAGATGTGGCCTGACTGTAGCCTGACAGCGACACAGAACATTGGACAACCACTGGATTCAACACCCTCTTACTTCCAGACAAAACTAACATTGCCATCCTTTTGCGGGCAAAAAGGAAGAAGAAGAAAAACCTCTCAGAAAAGAGCAGTGGCTGTCTTATGGAACTGTTATGAAATTTAAGTCTGAGGTACCCAACGTACCTTTCTGAATCAAGCGACAGGGTTCAGTTAAAGTGATGCCTTTGCTGGCGTTTGATCTGGGTGGATCAGTTCAACACCATGCTGTAGGTTAAATTAGTGAAACAGTGGAGGTAGCTGAATTTCTCCCAGCTGGTAGTGTTTTGTCAGCACTGGTCAGTGCTTTGTGCCCAAGTGATTTTGGCAGAATCGTCACCAGTGAGCGGCGGGCTCTTTTTGGCTTTTTACCTTGCCTTTCAGCCAAAGGCAGGCAGATGGAGAAGAGCAGCCTGAACGTGGAAGCTGCCTTGGAGAGCCGTGGGCCAGCTCGCAGAGTCAAGTGGTTCAAACCGATGTGTCGACAACTGCCTGCAAGAGTAGGGCTGGAGTTCCTCCAGTCCCTGGAAAGCTGGTGTGCCTCTTCCAGGTGAGAACCGGTGTGCTCAACATCAGGCGGTCAATGTGGGTGCTGCCTGCTTCTGTCTGTACTAGTCTGCGGGAAGACTCTTTTATATGACGATGTCTTCTTAGATTAGCTCCCACTGTATAGCTGTTGGATTACTTGCTGGTCTTTCAGATCTTTATTTGAAGGAAAACCACGTATGTGTGCACACAGGCACACGTCCACAAATAAATTTCATTTTTTGTTTTGAAAGACGCTTGTCAAATAATGATTCCTGGACAAAATTCCTACTTTTGTGTGTTGGTGGGTCATAATTTGGGTTATAGCTACTTCAGCATACTGCTTTTATGTGATAAAATGGCTCTTGGTGGCAGCTTCCCTTATAATTCGGGTTTCGTGATGGTACCAAATAACTGAGATAACTGATAAAAATACCTCCTCATGATTTTATGTGTGTTTGCACTTCAAAGGACCAGCAGTGAAAAGATGATCACACATCTGAGTCAGAAGGATAATATTTATATCTAAATTGAGTAACCATGTAATTCTGTCGGTGTTTCCCATGCTCTGTCTGTCCTCCTCCTCTTGCATGCTGTAGCCTGATTCAGATCTTCTGTGCAGTGTTTATTACCTGACCTGAAAAGCTCAATCTAAATATTTGGTGAGTTCAGTGATGTTCCCAGTGTAGTTGTGGCTGCTTATGTTCTTATGGAAGAGTAAAATATAAGCGGCTGGCCATTCTGTAGCTCTGTAACTTTTATTTTTGATATTCACAGGATGCTTTTAGAAACTGGTTAAAAATTACATTTTCCAGTATTCAGCTGCAGAGGAGGACTCGGTGTTTTCAGATGTGTTAGGAGGAGTGATGGTTTTTGTACGCATACATGTATCTATTCAAATCTCTGCAAAAGGATTCCTCTGTCGCAAGGCCTCCAGATGCCAGCTAGAAGAGATCAATCCTCAGTTCTTGCCTGATAATTAGATATTATAAATTCCAGGCTGAATTTATTTTCTAGCTAGTGTGTGTGTGTATTGCTTATTGTTCAGCTCTTTTCCTCCGTGCATTTTACCCTGATGTAGTTAAAGAAGACAGTGTCACATTCTTGCAAGATTGTTGGGGTGACTGAACGAGCTCTTTGGGGTCTTCTCTCCTCAGGCAGACTCCACTCCCAGGTCGGCCTGATGGCCTTTTTCTCCAGCAGAATGCTCCAGCAGGTTTTTGTCTCTTCCCTCTTCCCGCAAATAGAGGGAGAAGGAGGTTGGCTAGAGCCATAATTTATTCTTAAAATCCACGAATTGTCAGTGGGTGGCTACCAAGATACACAACTTACAGGCAGAATTCATCGTCTGAGCTAGGCTGAAATAGTCGCTGCAGTTGAGGAGGCTCTCTGGGAGGTAGGGGATTTCATTCCTCTTACGCTTTTCTTCTGGTCATTCCAGTGGTGCTTTTCATTTCTCTTCATTCTAGTTTTGTATTCTGCCCTTACACGTGTGCCTGATGTATTTTTTCATTACTTTTTTAAAGCCCATAAATCCTTGAATTCTTAAGGACTGACCAAAAGTAATTGTTGCTAATTACTAATTGTTACTTGCTGCTGGCATGTGGACCTAACAAAGTGAGTGGAACCTACCTGTACCACTTCCACAGTAAAACATTGCAGGCCACCGTTTCCTGCTCTCTAACTAATTTCCTTGTCTTTGTTTAATACATCTTGTGTTAATGAGCGTCTAGAAGGCCTTTAGGTGGAACCTTAATACATATATAATTACAATACATACAGCATATGGATTATTTAAGGTAACAATATGTACAGCATTGCCAAAATGCATTAACAGTGGGGTGGGTTGGCCCTGGCTGGACGCCAGGTGCCCACCAAAGCTGCTCTATCACTCCCCTCCTCAGCTGGGCCGGGGAGAGAAAATATAACGAAAGGCTCGTGGGCTGAGATAAGGGCAGGGAGAGATCGCTCACCGATTACTGTCATGGGCAAAACAGACTCGGCTTGGGGAAATTAGCTTAATTTATTACCAGTCAAATCAGAGTAGGATAATGAGAAATAAAACCTAAATCTTACAACACCTTCCCCTCAGAAATGCACTATATTTACCATACCCTGGGATTGCGTTCGTTGTTCACAGCCATGCTGTGATGAACGAGCAGACTTGGGCCCGTTGGTTTCTCTCTTTCCTCACGTGTTTCCAGGTAATGAACTCATAGCTTGTAATAGCTGTTATTAATCTGTAGCTGCCTGACATTACATTTTGTACTACTGAATGTAATCTTATTGTGTTACTCAAGGTCGTTTGACTTGGTGTACAGTTCAGTCTTTCTCTTAATTGACCTTGCCTCCCGAATTTGTATCACAAGAAAACTTCTGCATCACAATTGCACTTCTTGCGCAAGGACTATTGAGAGAAACGATAAATACAGGCAATCCTGATCCCAGTTCTGTGAAACTTGATTAGTCATCCTCCTTTTGGCTGGTAGTACCCCTCTCAGATAAATATTTTCCTGCCTTTTCTCCAGCTTGGTTACTGAAGAAACCTTCTTCTGTTTAACCCATGATTTCCTGTTTGACTCTGTATCAAATGCTTTACTGAAATTTAGATCAACTACGTCTCCCTTTGTTTAGAAAAAACAGTTCATCAGAGGAGGCTCATGCAACTGGTCTGGTGCGACCTGTATTTTCTTAAATTCTTCTTTTTTCTCAATGTTCTTAAATTTATCTCCACCTTTGATAGTCGTTTCCTTCAAAAGCATACTACTGAGGCCTGGCTAAAGTCGTATGTACTGTGTAGTTGAGAATAAAACAGTGCGTGCCCAGGCTAATGAGTGCTTGAATCACCCTTCTAAAAACAGTTACGAGCTTTGCTCTTCCTCGTTTTGTCACTGTCCGCCGGTGGACCCTGCACTTAGACGTGGGACTTGATGTGCCAGCTCTTGACACACGGACCACTATTGAGTCATTCTTTCCGTCTGCTCTCCCATCTGTCGGTGTCGGTGTGTTGTGGCGTGCCCTGTGCTTGGATAATCGGCTGTCAGCGGCTGTGCTTTTGTGACTGCACAACACCTAGAGCCCCTAGCATCAGGGCATCCACAGCTCTGGCTAAGATGGTACGATCAGTAAGATGTATCACATTTTGACTTTTTTGGTTTTTTTGGCTTCTGTTTGGAGAAGCGTTTGCTTCCTTTAGTAGCTCTTTCTGAAGCTGGCAGAAGTTTGTTTGTCCTGTGTGCTTGGTGTCGTCTGTCTTAGGGGAACGATGTAGGGAGTTGTGTTCTTTCTCCTTCCAAGCACTCCTTGTCTTTGAGCTTCACAAACAGAGGAGGGAGATAACCTTTAATATCCAGACGTTTCATGGTCTTCACCTGAGAAAGATCGTTCTGGACAAAAGAAAAAACACTTGTTCCAGGGGTGGTAACAAAAGGTACGTCAGCACGAATAAACGGTGCTGAAGACTTTTTCTTCCGTGTTCTCTGACACACACAACGTTCTCTGCACAGCGCATGAGACTCGTACAAAATCGGAATGCTTTTGAAAGTGCAGAGTCAGCAAGGAGGTTTGTCCCATAGTCGTACAGATTCACTAGCCAGGAAGTTTCCGTAGTGATTTTGCAAACCTGTACTTGAGAATATGCCCGTCTCTGCCAACTGTGACTGTTTTTTAGATGCTGCTTTTTGCTGAATTCTGTGCAGCGAATAGCACCCCTCTCAGTATAGAAAATCTGGTAAGTGGGAGTTAGGTGTAAGGACAAAATGTGTGTTTACTTAAAATTAGAAGTTGCATAGTGTTAAAAAGTTTTGTAATGTCTTAACCTAACTGTGCATCTCTATCAGCTAAGTGTTTGAAACTCCTGTACCATACTAGTATGTCATTAATCAGTGAGTTGAAAAACACTGGTTTCGAATTTAAAATAAGTTAAAGCAGGACACAAGTTAGGATGAATCATCCTTTGCTCATCTTTTTAAGTGTAACTGTCATTTACCTGCTGTAAATGCAATTCAATAGCATGGTAACATTGTATGTTATCTGATTTTGCTGTTTACCATTAGCTATTTTAAATATGATGTTACTGTGTTCCCAGTTGAAATATGCCTCTGTTTTTAGCATGGTAGGTTTAATTTTCATATGGTTCGCTTCACCACGTACTTGCAGTATCTGTTCAAGATAATTGGTTTTAATGTTTCCTCGCATTCCCTTAGCACTTTCCAGACCAGAATGTCATAGTTGTTCATCAATATTGAAAAAAAATGTGCCTATGAAGCATGGTGGCCTTGATCTTAAAAACTGCCATGGAAATATGACAGTTGTTAGATGAAATAGCTTAGAGGATTTTCAAGGTTGGCATTGTTTGAAAACCTGTTCCTTTTTAGAAGACTGTAATTGGGTACACCAATTCCTTAGTTACATTAAAAGAAAATTTTATAAATAAGCCTATCTGTTTTCCTTCACTGCTGGGAAGCAGGATTAAATAGATGATAGTCATTTTGACCTGTGATGCAAATAACAATAAAATCCAAATATTTACTGACACTGAAATAACAAATATTTGCAGTTATTTTACCTGCTAGTTAGTATGCACTTACTGAGTCTGAAGTGTAGCTGGGGAGTTCTTTTTAAGTGGTCGGGAAGCACCTATTTCATTTACCTGTGTGCATTAAAGATATTACTAGGGTGGGTTTTTTTTTTCATAATCAAGTAACGAGGGAAAAATTGGGCTGCCTTTCTGTTTTGCTTTTGTATTTGCAAAAGCATACCCCATCCATTAAAGTCACGTAAGCCCTGCCAGCCAACCTCGACGGCACGTAGACTGGCATCTCAGCTTGTCATGCATGCTGGCCCTGGCTGCTGTCAATAATCCCGAGTTTTAAAACTCTGGAGTTGTGAAGTAACTTACAGGAGTGAATATTAAAGAAAGAATCGGCTCAATTACACTGAACTCCAGTTGCCTCCTGTTGACTTTTCGGTCCCCTGTTCTTCCCCGCGGTGTCCTATGCGAAGGACGCTGCTGTACGTGAGGCCTGCCTTGCTTTGTAAGAAGCGTAAGCAAGGTGCTTCTGGTGAGCTTCATGGTTGGGATGTTGGTCTGGGTGCAGGTCTAAAGCCTTGAACAAACCGTCTGCAGACAGAGCTTTGGGTTTCCTACTGGTAACAGCCACTGAACTGCTTGATAAGGGCCAGTTTCTGTGCACTGACCCGTGCTGGGCAGGAGTTAGAAGCCAGTGACTGCAGTGAAATTTCACCCTTTCTTTTCATGTCCTGTGCAGAGGCAGCGTGCTTTTGGCTTCTTAAATAATGAATAGAACCTGTGGCCACCAGGTTAGTTAAAAATAAGTAATGTAAATACGTGTTAAAGTTTAGTAACTTAGTCCTTCAGTGAGGCTCCTTGCTTTGCCCCCACTTTATTTCAGTCCAATTAGAAGAGAAAACCAAACCCCTAAAATAGGAAACTTATTGACTTTGTTCGTAACAATAAAATATATGTAATTGGATTGACATATCTTTTTCTGGCTGCATATTTGATAAAACTTAGGAAATAATGATTCTTTAGAGACTTTGTAAGGTGATAGGCTAATGGCTGTGAGTTTAAGCCCACTCAGGAGAGTAGTATGTCAGTACCCTCAGGAGAAAAAGGGGAGTATGAGCTTGGTTTATGTGGTAATGAATAATACTGAGTTCAAAATTATTTCTAAATAATATTTTTAAAGCACTTTCACGTATTCGTTCGCAGAATCTATTTCTACAGAACACTGAGTTAAATGAAAAGATTGTGAATGTTACTCATTACCCATGCAGTTAGTACCGATGGGTTATGGTACAGGTCATTGAATCAAACCATGTAAATTACTTACGTGTTTCTAACCAGTCTAGAAGAAACAAATTGATACCATTTTCTGTGGGTTTTTCTCCACTTTTTCTCCACACTTGCAATTGTGTTAAATTGAGCAAAAGAATATTTAAACCTCAAGCACGTGTTACATGATCCGTCCTGCTTGCCGTGCCCACCAAAAGCTCCAGCTGATTTCAGTGGGACTTTGATCACACAAATTGAAGACAGAGACTCTCTCAAATTTTATACAGTATCTAAATCTCTTAATTTTCAGCTCTTACTTGAGAGTACTTTGTCTGAAACACAGACTGTTATTCACAAAAGTGCTCACTGCAGAACTGTGTGTAAAATTACTTGACAGAAAGTCACGGACCACAAATGCAAAAAAACCCCGCCAAACCAATCGTAGCGTCAAATATCATAGCTTTTTACTAAAAATAGTCCCCTTTAAGAAAATATTTCCATGTGATTGTTCATGCCTAATTAATCTCGTTAATTGCTACTTATTTTGAAAATGCGTTCTATATATTAATACTTTAAACCTGGATACCCTCTTGTTATTTTGAATTCAGTGATAGAAGCAATAAAACCAAAATACACATAGGCTATTATAATGCAATTTACATTAGCCAGTTTTTTAAGAAAGCAATTGAAAAGTTAAAAACATGACAGGAGACTGATCAGATTAATGCACTCCGTTTTGATGTGCTGTAGTTATCACAGAAATAGTAATGACTTAACTCTAATGAAAGGAAATAAGCTTTTACCTACCACTGTGTCTGAAATTATTAGGTTTCAGTCACAGTTGGACAGTTCTGAAGTAAATTTTTATGGTATAATGTAATTTGAAATTTAAAATCTAGTTATACTCTGCTATTAGCATCTAGTCCATAGGATGTAAGACTGAATGTCTTGACCGGTTGGGGTCAAATCATGGTCTTCTGGCATTTTTTGCAAGTGCACAAAGTTATAACCAAGAAAGAACTTCAAGCCATCATTTAAATCACTTAAATTTTGATGTGGGCACAGTATTGCCTACAGAATGCTGCCTGTATTCCAAATGCAGAATCTTATGGCTGCTTTTAACTTTTAAGGCAAATATTCCTTTAAAGCCAGCGTTAGCATCTGTAGGTGCAGAATGTAGGATAGCATTTACAGGAGAAGGAATATCTATGTAGCTCATAACTTTTTGCAGTTTTCCACTTAGAATACTGAAAAAGTCTTACATTCTTTCCTATTTCAAATGCATTTCTTCACTGAACATCTGCTGAGTGCCCCGAGAGCTAGGAAAAAAGAGAAACATCTTCAACATGTTTTCATTGTCATTTAAAACCAAATTACATTTTCACTGTATTTATAAATGTTTTATTTTTGCTTTCCATGCACCCTTACTTACAGGATTCTTCGGGCAGACCGCATATTTAAAGAAATAGGTACAAATATTTGATACAAAGATTTAATCTGAATTTATCACAGTCATTCACACTGCAGCCCTGCCTTACAGATTTACTTTCATTCAGCGAGGAAACAGGAGTATATCGTGCATCCTAATCATCCACATAACTCAAATTCAAGACAATTAGTATTTTGAAAGCTTTGTTTGAAGTGAAAATTACTTGCAGATCTTTCAATGTGAATAATTTTCAATAACAAAAGGTTTTAAAAGAGTTTTGATATTTTGGTGAGAGTTTGTGAAGAGCAAAAATAGAAGAATACATTCAAGCCAGTATAGGCAGTTCTTCAGCTGTGTCAAAATATAATCTTTGTTTTTTACTATTACCACGTACTAGCTCTTAAAACTTGTCTTACGATTCTTCAGTAGTGATTTGAATGCTTGGTTAATGCTTTTTTAGGTATGAGGTCATTTTAAAAGGATCTTTGTGTTGTATGAGTAAGTCCACACAAATAACAAATCTGCTGTTAAAGCAGTGGCAGAGTTCAGTTACTTCTGCAGCTGTAGGTTGGTATTATGCGCAGTTTTCAACCACCCACATTACCGCAGCATCCACCCAGTCGTGCATTAAGTGGCACGATTAACATCTGTCGTGTGCGCTTCATCGTCAGCCTTAGAAAGCTGAGTACGTAGGATAATCATTTATTTTAGTAGAGTTCATTTTAAGTGTATTTCTTGTGTATGCTTGTATTAGAAAAGGCAGGCCTGAAGATGTGTACTTGCAGCAGAAGGCAGTGACAGTGTGTGTATCTTGTGAGACTTAAAGTCCTTATTTCAGCTGATCTATGAGAAAGCCAGCTCCTGCCAAGTGAGGTTTTCCTTTTGAAGTGGAAGATTCCTCATGATCTCCAGAAAGCTCCATGGTTGGAAACGATGGCCAGCGACCACCGTTGATTGTTGGCCATCATTTCCAACCACGGAGCTTTCTGGAGTTCCTGGACCTTTAAAGACCCTGGAGATGAGGCGTGGGTGAGAGGATGACACAGGTGATGACTGGATAGGTGCTTCAGTAGGTTCAGTTTCCTGCCTGAATCGGGACTCTATACTTACAAAATGTCTGGTGCTGGCATCCCTACATTTCAGTTCCAAGTGGTGGGAAATTCACAAGATCAGTTGTTTTTCTCAAATGTTGCCATCTTGGCCTGAACTCAAATGACAGCAGCTGTTCTCATGAGATTTCAATTGCAGCCAACTGAAAAAAACAGCCTTTTCCTTTTCAGATCTAACCAGCTAGCGACAGCGGCAGTGACTTCAGTTCACAACGTTAGGAATCCATATGTCCCCTCCCTCACACCACGTACTCGTGAAGAATAAAATGGAGGTGGACTGCAGTGTGCTACGTATTTATCGTTTCCAGTGAATGGAGTTGATTATTTTGTATGTGGAAAACATGGCTCGGTCCTCCACGGCCCAGCATTGACACTTAGCATGCGATGTATTCGCAAAGGATTTATGTGTAGAGATCTTTAAAAGGAGAAACTTTTCTCTAGGGAAGAGCTGACTGGGAATGACTTCCATCTTCAGCCACATGCGATGGCACTGAAATACCAGCTCCTCCTGCTTGATCTCTGCCAGCGTTCGCTTGCCCTTCTTCCTCTCCAGCTTTCAGCAGCATATGGAGCATCAGCAGACTCGTGGGCAGCTTGGCTTGACCTGAAAAAATCAGAAAGCAGTACTGGTTTTAAAAATAGAGTGCAGAAGCTAAAAGCAACTTGTGCCTCTGTCTCACAGGAACTGGAGGAGTGGCGGAGGTCAAAGAGGACTTGGTGTGTGCATTGAGAGGGTTAGGACCGGGTAAGCAGGGAAGAAAATATGGTTGTACTTCTCCTTCCTTCTCTTACACGTGGGCGTGTTCCCCGAGTCGGGCATGGGACCGTATCCTCCACAGTCCCTGCTGGAAGGTGGGAAAGGTGCTCCGTTTCCCGGGGTGCCAGCGTTGCTTCCACGCTGTCTCTGGGTGTTTCTAACCGGGGAGCTCTCAGTGCCTGGCTGCTGTGCCGGGTTATCCCGTTAATAGGCACCTGTTTCTTTGCCTCCATCCCGGGTGGGCACCTCGTGAGCCTGGTGACTAGGGAGATGTCACGAATATGTGTCTTCAGTGCCCCAAGGCAGAAGATGACGGTTTGGGATAATGCAGATTCGGTTCACCTTAGGCAGTAGGAAAGAGGGAATCCATTGAGCACCTAGAATACCAGTGAATAACCACTTAAATGAGAGTTTTTGTTTTTCTCAGTCTTTCTCATCTGAATCCACAGCAGAACTACTGACGGTCAGCTTGCGAGCCATTTGTTGGTCTGGCTTCCTCTCATGTTGTTGAAGGGAAGGTCTAAAACTTTCTGTCTCAGAGATTATTTAACCCAGGGATATGTAATTCCCAGCCAGTTTGAGAGGAGGCTCAAATCCTGATTGTGGGCTGAAAAACTGAGTGACACATTTGAAACTTGATCCTGGATGTGAAGTGTCAAAGGGAGAGTGTCTTCTCCAGGCTGGTGCAGTGCTGGTTGTCTTACTTAAACCTGACGGTGCTTAGAGGAGTAGTTGATCGCTGTTCGGTATGTAATGTTAAAGATCAAGCTTTCCGGTGTGAATACAAGGTTCTTCCAGCTGTTCAGCCACCATAAAAGAAGCAAACCTGGCTGCAAATATTCCAGGTTTGTTATCTGTGCCAGATCCAAATCCAAACCTGTGCTAGTCTCTGCTCACTTGGAAACCATCGATGGGGTTCAGCTTAACAAATAAAAGTGTATATCTGTACCTGAAATCTTCGTACGAGTTAGTAGTCCTAAATTCTCCTTAGTAATCGTTGGAGAGGAATGGGTACTTGCAGGGTGCTATTCATCTCATTCTAAGTTCCCTGTTTCTCCACACTGACTACAAAAGGAGCCTACAGTGAGTAGCTCAGCTAGCGATCCCGTTTTTTCTGTAGGTGTGTGAAGACAGGCAAGATGAATCTCGCTCCTTGTGTCAGTGGGGCAACATGGAGCTGCTTGCCAGCAGTTACATGTCGGAGCAAAGTCGTCTTTCTCAGGATCAAGAAGCTGGAAGCAGTTCCTGGATGCCTGTCCTGTACAGCAGAGAGCTATAGCACAGGAGGAGATCTTGCTCCAAAATAAAGAAAATATAAAAATAACCCTTAGGGCAGCATTCGCATTTGCAGTCAGGACTGTGGATACAGAGCTGGCAAAGGCTGCCTAGAGTCAGATGCGATGTTACAATGAAGAGCGACATGAACTGTCAATAAATGCTCAAGGTAACCTGTGCCTCCTACTAAGAGGTCTGTAACTGGGAATTCAGAAGACTCTCCAGTATCTTACTGGCTGACCTTGAAAATGTTTTTTCTTCTTGCTATAGCTCTAGTTTCCAGAAAGTGTAGTGTGGACGAGGCATTGATTTCCTGCAGAGCTCTTTGTGAAGCCAAATGATGAAGCGCTATGTAAGTGCTGAAGTGTTTTCTCCAGTAACTGGAGTATTTTGGAGCTCCAAAAATTACTGTAGAGCTGCCATTTAATTTTAATTAATAGGTCTTAATATGAGATAGCATTAAGAATATTATAAGAATAGATGCAGCAAGTTAACCAAATAGAAGTAAAAAATGTGTAGCTAGTGTATACCCAATGTAACTTTAATTGTGGCTCTAGGAGATGAGATGACTTAAAGTAGTAATAAATAATCCATGCTTTCAGTATGCAGAGGTCAGGAAGCAAGCTTGATCACAAACAGAAAGTAGACATGCTCATCTTTCACAGGGAAAGATGATTTTATAAAAGTAACAGATGCCTTGATCCAGATAAAAATAAATCAAATGTGGTGATAATGATGTACAAGTGCTTTCTAAAGAAGAAGGTAGTTTTCTATTAGTGATAAAATAATTTTAAAAAAATGTTCCTTTGGAACTGAATCAGTGTTCATGCTCGGCTTCTCACCTGGCAGAGACCAAGAAACCTTCTTTGATTTTAAGTGATTATGGTAAGATTTCTTCCATTTGCCATGTATGAATTCTGTTTAAAGCACTAAACTCCAGGTTTTAATTTAAACAGTTGCTCTTCTACATTTTATGTTTTCCCATTTTTTTTATCTCCACGAGAACGTTGTGCCTTCTGTATTAGTTCACAGATGAATTCTCCATGTCTAAGCTGTATTGAAGTAGTGTTTTCCCTGCTCTGTTGCCGTGACCACAGTGTTACAGGGTGTAAGAATGACCCGTCCCAAGTTTTTTTCACGACACCAAGTTGCATTGCCTTGCCTTGCCAGTGAGATGGAGGGAGGGATGTCTACTGTGAGAAACCTGCTAGAGCTTGGGAGTAGAGGAGCGTTGGTAGGACCTGGGTGCTTGCAGTCATTTCCAGTGTTAACTGATCTAACGCAGCACTGGTGTTTTTTCACTGAGGGAGGCTAGGAGCAGCCGTATGATCCACAATGATGGCTGGAGGCAGAAATGAATATAGTTAGTAGATGCTGAAGTAAACTGCTGTAATGAGGTCTGCAAAAAAGTGTGTTGTGTCTGCAGTCCTAGTCAAGACAAGTGAATTATCTAGGACAGTCTTGAGCAGAATGACTGTAAGGAGCAGGACTTGCTTGGTTACTGCGTCCAGCTGACATGGGTTGTCATAAAAAATGGCAAGAACACCACTCAAGTGCCCCATAGCTGCCTTGAATGTAATTACATTTTTGACTTTTGAAACATTCAGTTGTGAGTGGTTTTCAACAATCAGATGGAACGTGCAGCAAAAAAATAGTTCAATAGTTCAATAATAAGTTTTGTTAGCATATGCTTTTCTCAAAGTGGTTTTATTTTTATTGTCAGATTGATTTTGAGTTCTCTTTAACAAAGAAAAGAAACTTCAGTGTTTTTTTAAAATCAGTATAATACTTTTTTGCCGTTCTAATATTAAATATAATTTATGTGCAGTATAAATATTCAAAGGATTTGTGCCTAATTTATATGTTAAAAATATTTGAGATTTTATTTACATTTTTGAAAACACATGCTGACTTGGGTGTCTAGCCACACAGCTACAGCAATTTAACCTGCATCAGGCTAGTACTGATGTGAGTCCAGACACACAATGTTTGTTACACAAATTTACTTTATATTTTTCCTTTATACACAGAAAAATGAAATCCAATACATGTAGCTGGAGTAGTTTAAAACATAACTTCTCACTGGCTGTTCACTGCTGGCAGAAGGTCACAGTCGGCCACTGAGCTGCCTTAGTGGATTGTGGTTGCTTTCATCTGCTTCAGTACAACGTCAGCTGGGTTAGCTTGTGCCTTGGCTGTTGGTGTGTGCGGTTGTACAGTCCCTCATGCAGAACAGCTCTCGGAACTTGCTCGTGAACTGTTCTAGCTGTTTCCAAACTATTGCCAACTCCGCAGGGCACTGGTACAGCGTTGTGTGCAGACCGGGGCTTTTAAACGTTGAAAGAGCAGCAAGCCGTCTTCACAGTGGTGAGGAATCTTTTAGAACCATTTTTGTCCAAATTGTACGTTAGGAAGAGAAGCAGTTCCTTGCAAAAGCAGGGCTTCCTATTAATGAATTTATAAGAATAAAACTTGTAAAGTGTATTTGACAGTATTTAGCAGCTGCAGAATCCCATCATTTGTTCCGTGATTTCATGCTGTCAAATTTGACAACATGAACTAGTGCCAATCTTCGCTTTGGAAGACAATTTCCTTTTTATAAAAATTCTAATTATTAAAGCTAAATTTGGATTTCATTAAAAGGAAGTTGTTAGTCTTTTCTATTTGTCAAATAGCTTTCAAAACCTAAGTTGGTTCTACCTTTGACAATTTGTCACAACGATGCTTACTGAAAGCCATAAATTATATGTTGTTTCTGCCTTCTGCTACCAATGGATGAAGTTGGTGTCAGTGACAAGGAAGGCATGGGTATTTTTGAGACACACAAACCCCTGTTTGTCGATCGTGTAGAAGCCTGGCTTTATTACCCATTTTCAGATATGCTTAGTTGGGTATGCTTAGGCATCGTTTAGCTAGAGACATTATTGAGCACCCACTACATGCGGAGGAGAGGGTGTTCAAGAGGACTCGTCACTGTGGAGTTAACTTGGATATTGCCATAATCTGGGTCCTAACAATACACAGCCTTTTTGTCTTTAAAATGATAGTGCTTTTAACGCCCTTCTTGACTGAATTTTCAGGTAGCGTAGGCGAAAGTTTGAATTAATGCAGGTTAGCAGCTGCTACTGCAACCAATGCTCTGGATGCAGGCTAGCTCAGCTCAGATGCTGCCGGCCTTCTGAACTGTTCTCTGCTTTCTCCAGCTCCTGCCGCTACCTAGAAAGCACAGACCAGTTATCCCACCATTTACCAGAAAATAACGTATGGGACAGTTTCTTCTTTGGGTGCAGCATGCACTTTTGTCAACCACAGCAGCAAGCTAGTCTCCTGACCTGTTCCCCCGGGATTCACCAGGCTCCTGGATGAAGAACTGGTGCAAGCGTGCAGTTAGCTGGTAATGAGGGATTTGACCTCTTTTCCTTCCTTCCCCCACAGGAGCTTGGTGTGGAGGCTATGGCAGTTGTACAGTGTAGAGGCTATGACGAGTGTTACAATAAGTACACTGCCAAACGAGGAGGAAACTTTGGTGGTGGTGTTCTGGGGATTCCTGGTTATGTTTTCAGAAGTATAAGCAACTGAAATATCATCACTGGAGAAGTACTAGTGCAACATGAATTTTCTGCACCATCTGAAGGTACAGCCGTGTTCAGCTTCTGGAGCAGTTTCCCTGAATGAACACACTTTTGAACTTACCGTACTATACTGCTATAGTTGTTCTAGCCTGATTCTGTAAGCAATAATGAAGCATATACATTAAAAATAGAAAGAAAAATCATAGTGCGGTGCAGGCTATTATGGAATGCATACCTGCAAGGCACCACAGCGCACAGAGACCCACAGAATAGTTAAGACTGGAGGGAACCTCTGGAGATCGTCTAGTCCAAGTCCCCTGCTCAAGCAGGATCAGTTAAAGCAGGTTGCTCAGGGCCATGTTCAGTCGGATTTTGAGTGTCTCCAAGGATGGAGACTCCACAGCCTCTGTGGGGAATCTGTGTTCAATCAACCTCACCATACAAAAAAAGCTTTTTCTTATCTTTAAAAGGCATTTCCTGTATTTCAGTTTGTGACAATTGGCTCTGGTCCATTCACTGGCTACCACAGAGAAGAGCCTGGCTCCGTCTTCTTTGCACCCTCCCGTCAGGTGTTTATACACACTGATGAAATCCCTCCTGAGCCTTCTCTTCTCCGGGCTGAACAATCCCAGCGCTCTCAGCCTCCCCTTGCATGACAGACACTCCAGACCCTCGGTCGTCTTTGTGGTCCTTCGCCGGATCAGCTCCAGTATGTCCACATCTTTCCTGTACAGAGGAGCCCAGAACTGGACCCAGCCCTCCAGGTGTGCCTCACCAGTGCCGAGCAGAGGGGAGGGATCGCCTCCCTCGACCTGCTGTGGCCGTGCCCCCTCCTCATGCAGGCCAGCGTGGTGTTGGCCTTCTTTGTGAAGCTTATATGGTCTAGTATTGTGTGGCAGGTATCGCTAGAGAGAAATTAAATTTTAGGAGAAGTCAACCAGCTTGAATTAAATTTTCAAGTGGCAAAATACGGCCTCGGGGAAGTGAGCAATGTGTGCTAGTACACTACTGGAGAGAGACTGGCATTCTGGGAAGGAGACAACTGCCTGCAGAGGCTGCAAACGTCAACGGAAGCAACCTGAAGAGCTGGCAGAGTCGAGTGTGTTTCTTGGGAAATCTCTTGGCCCAGGAATAAGCCTTGGGTTCGCACCGGGCAAGGGGCTGGGGCATCTGATAGGCTAGAACGCTGCCAAAGAATACCCTGCAGTCTGCAGGAGCTCTCTGTGTAAGCTCCATTTCTATGTAATTCTCTTGCTTTTTGGAGTTAGGTTCGATTACATATCTAAAATGGCCCTGCTGCTGACTTTGCATAAAGCCAGGTGTAAGGAAGACTTAGGGGTGAGTCTCTATGTTTTCCCCCTCCCTGGCTTCCAGTTAATCAGTCATGAGAATATGATGGCGAATTGTTTTGATGGTTTTTTCCACATGCTGGGTGATTAAGGACCTGAGTGCTCAAGATCACTGTCCCCTTCCTTAAGCGTCATTTTCTCTTCCACCCAATTTGCAGTATGTTCTTTAGGCCCTGCTGGAGCTCGTATAACATTTATACCCATGGTTAATTGGTACAAATATTACATTTTGGAGCACTTGTACCCTGGTATTACTGTGAGTCTGTAGCCACCATATCTGACATGCTGTTAACACGAATTATGGACCTAAATGTTCTACCTGAAGGCTTGCATGAGAGCACGTTTTCCTCAGCCGGCATCATTCCTGTTTGTAATTATACGTCGTTAGAAGTTTATGTCTGGCATTAGTTAATGCCCTTTCATTTCATGGCGGTCTTATTTCTTGTCGCAGACCTTCAATACTGGTTCTGCACCTGGAGGCCCATTCTGATCTGCTGAAAGCAAAGAAGTGAGTATCCATAAACACTGGGGAACTGGACAGAATGGTTGCTCCGGTTTCTTGTTCTTCAATATATTGCAGTCTGATTTGGGTTCTAAATTGAAATATTGCTGAAAAATGAAAAGGAAACCCCATAATGTTCATAAAATCTCTCAGATGAGGAGTTTTGTCAGCTAGTTTAAAAAACACGTGCTGCTTGAAACGCATTGTCTGTGAGCCCCAGTTCCTCCACGGGTGCCGCTGCTGCGAAGGAGCTCTTCCTTGGGCAGCACGTGGCTAAAAATCCCTTCATGTTCCCATCCACCTGCTCCAGGAGGGTAACAGTGGTTAAAAAGGTGCTTACTTTTCTGATTATGCTGAAGTTTTCATTTTAGGAGAACACTGAAAACCAACTCACAAGTTCACCCGAAATGCCCTGGTTAGCTGGATTAATTTTCAAACTGTTTTGCGGGTCTTGAAGGAAACATCGTGGCCGAAGGAGGTTTTTGCAGCCCACCTGCTCGAGGGGTAGGGACGGCCCAGGGAAGCAGTGCAGCGGTAGGAGAGCCCCTGTGGAAGGACCCAGCTGATGTTAGCCTCAGGGGCAGAAGGGATTTACAGCTCCTCCTCGTCCCTGGGAAGGATGGTCTGGTGAGTTTTCCCCATCCATAAAGGCTATTTCGGCCCCCAGTTCATGACCGATGGCTTCCCGTGGCTCAGCTAGGAGCCTCAGCCCAGGCACGCATCACTGGGAGGCGGTGGCGGCGTGCAGGATCTGGGGTGGCTGGAGGTGTTCGGGCGGGACGGTGATCCCGCAGAGGGGAGGGCAGAGGAGACGGGGAGCTTCGGGAGGCGCCTCAAGCGAAGGGACCTGGTGGTGCAGGGAGCCCGAGAGCATTCCCTGGGAGCGTGCTGGTGCGTGTGCCAGGCCTCTGTCTGCTCATCGAGTGGCCCCTGGGGACCGCAGCAGGGCACGTGCCGCGGTCCCAGCTCCGGCTGCTGCTCGTGGATGGCGTTCGCAGTTTGTGGTTTGGTTTCTGGATCTTCGGGGACTTTTTACGGCACACGCCATATTGCTGCTGGGAAAGGTCAGCCCCTGGTGAGGGTGGATCAAGCACATGTTCAGCTAGAGCTGGGGATACAGCTGTGTAACGTCTTTATCAGTGACCTGGAAAAGGCAACGGAACGTAGACTGGTCAAGTTTGCAGATGTTGCCCTATTAGGGGGACGAGAAGATAGGCTAGAGGACAGGGCTGCCATCCAGAGTGACCCCAATAAACCGGAGGAACGGGTTGACAGGAACCCTATGAAATTCAGTAGGGCAAGTGCAGACTCCTGCGTCTGGGAAGGAACGTAACAGTGTGGGCTGGGAGCTGACTGACTCGGGGTAGTGCAGCAGAAGAGGGCTTGGGCATCCTACTAGACGGCAAGCTGAATACAGGCCCGCGGCGTGCCTTGGCAGCAAAGGCGGCCAGCAGCACCCAGCAGCCGGGAGATCAAGGGGAGGGATTATCCTCTACTCAGCCCTCATTAGGCATCATCTAGAATATTGCAACTGGTTTTGGACCTCACAGTACAGGAAAGGTATTGGTGAACTGGAGCGAGTTCGGCAGAGGCCACCAGCGTGCTCAGGGATCTAGAGCACTTGCCCTGGGAGAGGCTGAGCGACCTAGGCTTGTTCAACCTGGAGAAGAGATGGCTTTGGGGGGGACCTGTTTGTAGCCTTCCAGTACCTATGAGGAGTTTATTCAGAAGATGGAGCCAGCCTATTCCAAGCATTGTGTTGGTTGGAGGGCGTAAACTGAAACGAGAGATTCAGAGTGGATGTAAGGAAAAGCTTTTTCACCGTAAGGATAGTCAAGCGGTGAGCAGTTGCCCAGAGAGACTGTGTAGTCTCCATCCTTGGAGGTTTGAAGACTGAGTGGTTGAAGCCCTGAGTAACCTGATCTGACGTCAGAGCTGACACGGCTGTGAGCAGTGGGTTGGACTAGATCATCTCCAGAGATCCCTTCCAACCTCAGATATCCTGGGGTCCTGTGTGTGTGTAGGGGTATGCAAGTATAGACTAAGTACAGAATGAGTTTTGTGGAGATTATATATGGCATATGTCTTCACAGAGGATACAGAGCCCACAAAAGTGGTTCGCTATTGACAAGTAATATGTAGGGTTTTTTTAATAAGGAGTACTTGGATTTCAATGGAGAAGAAGAAAAAATTCCTCAAACCCACTGTATCTGCTTTTCTCTGCCTCCCCAGTGCTGCACAGATCTTATTTTAGTCCAGAACCAGCAAGGTCTGAAATGTTGTTACCGTATTCATGCACATGTCCCTTGCGTGGATTCATGCTGAATGCATCTGTCTGAAGGATTTAATAAGTGACTTCCATTTACATCATTTATGTAGAGAATAGGGCATGAGAAGTGGAAAATACAGCTTTCAAAATATCAATGTAGCTGTTCCATTTGGAGACAACCCTTCAAATAGCTGAATTAATACGTGTCTTAAAGTGAAGACACGGGGTAAGGGTGATACATGTATTCTAGGTAAATGCAATGCTGGTATTTGACAGTTTGCAAATAATTCATACAATAGATGTCCCCTCCTGAAGCCTAAATGCAGCTCTCAGCTCTTTCCGACGGGGCAGCATAGCTGTAATCAAGAATAATTGAAGAGCTGATTTTTGTGCTATGTGAACATAACTGTCTTCCTGAATATGTTAGGATGCCTAACGTGTTGGCTTTCTCCATGATCATATAACAAAAGTTGTTTGAATTAGATGTGAAAGAATGGTTAGTACTGTTTAGTCATGATCTGTCATAAGAATCTTAAATAGCCTAGGAAAAAATCCATAATTATGTCCCTAAGACTGATGGTACTTCAGATCTTGCAGTGATAAAGGTTTTTTGGTCTTGCCTCAGAATTACTTTCAGAGAAAGAAGTGTGCTTTCAGCCTAATCGTGTCAGCGTCAGAACACCTGCAAAAATAGATCAAAAGAAACAGCAGAACGACTGAGATTTTCTTGCCATAAATAGCACTAGTGTGAATGTATTAAGCAGTCATGTTGACTGTACTGAAAATGCAAAATAACCAGGGGAGCAACTACAAATTGTAAACAAATTTGGGGACACATTGGCTGTTTCAGATAGCAGCTTTGGCTGGCTTCATCCCCTGCCCTTTTGTTTGCTCCTTTCTGTGGGGCAGTGAGCGAAAAACCTGTGTGAGCTGGGAATCATCAGGCTTGCCACAGGCTGGAGGATGACCACGAGAGCTGCAAAACTGAGTAATGCTGTTCTTGGGTTGAAAATGTTTGTTTTCGTTGTGTCAGAAGCAAAAATGATGACAGATAGCACGTAACGAAAATCTTATTTGACTGCTAGAATCTTAATGATTGGTCGTCTCCCGTGGGTACCTGGCCTAGAACCCAGCCGGTGCAAACTGATCAGCTCTCTGAAAAACTCTGCATGGCAAACATCTAGGTGGGCGACATGCTTTGTTTACAGACGGACGTCAGCGTGGTGAGATGGGAAAAGCAGCAAGCTGTAACAGGGTCAGAGAATGTCAAAGGCTGTGTCCGCTTTTCTAATGGTAGTTTTGTGGTAGCTTGCGATGGTGTAAAGATGTAAGCAAGCAAGGTGAAATTCATAGTAAGAGGTGATCATCTTTTGTAAGACTATCTAATACTGCTGGAGATGGAAAACAAGCCAATTGGATATGAATGTGCTCGGCTTAACTGCTATTCGTTTGTAGCCATTCGATCTTCCTTAAGTAGAGAGACAATTGCTCTTTTTCTTTGTCCCTGTATTTTTATTTGTTTTGCAAGAAGGCTTAAAAAAACCCCCAAACCAACAACAAAATAAATCGCTGCTAAGGGTTTGTTTTAATACTGTTTCTCAGCAAAGGATATGTTGGCTGCGTCATCCATTTCACACCGCTTTACATGTCCTGTGCATATCAGTATTTGCTGGGAATGGGAGAAGAGGAAGCGGTTTGCTTTGGGCCATAGCACCTGAGAAGGAGTTCACTAAAAACCTTTCGATACGTTTTGTGATGATTTCATGGATCTCAGCTGAAGTCAAGCCCTTGACATGAAGTTGTTGAAATACTTCTGTCACTATACCCAGTACTAATGTTTTTTCCTTCATGCTCAGACGAGCAGAGCATGAATAGGAGCTTCATTTAGCGCAATTCAATTATAGAAATGGATTTGTGGGATTTGCAACCCATGTACCATTGTCCGGTTGCCAACACATTTACATTAAAAATGCTTATTAGTACATTAAGTGACTTAAATTTGCTGATATTTTAAAGATACTGACAAGATCCCTTTAGGTCCCATGTCCCTCCACCCCCAGCCTTTACCTGTGTTATTCATTATCATTATATAGCAATAACTCTGCTGAAACATGGTGTGTAAGTTTCCAGTGTGTCGTATTACGTCTTCAAGTCCGATCTTGAAACTTGTTAGGCATTAGGACATGAGATTAAGCTTCAGTATCAGCCGCCTCTGAAATTATCTCACTTTCCATTTTTTACGTATACTCAAAATGATGAGTTGTATTCTAAATGGTAATTCATTGTGTTCAGATCTCCTCAGTCACTCATTATTTTAGCTGAATTGAGCTTAAGGCATGCAGAAGACATTGGACACTGCCTCTTCTGACAACTTTTTCTATGTTTCTGTTCTAGATCCTTTATATGTTTCCCGACTGAATAATGCTCAGTGAAGGCACTCCTGTATCTGTGCCGCTTTCATATTTCTGAGCGTGCTAATTGTGAGCTGTTCAGGTTCGCTCTTCTTCGCACGTCCCAAACACCTCCATTTTCCCTTCTAGGTAACAGCAGATACAAAGCTCTGTCATTTGCTGTTACAGCTAAAGCAAGTGAAACAAAGCTGAAGATAGGCCAGGGGAAGTTCAGACAAAGCAGGGCTGACAAGCCTTGGTCCCAAGGCCTTGCAAACTCAGTGCAAAGCCCGTGCCTTGTCCCTAGCAGTGGCAATACAGGGCTGGAGCGTTGCAAGGACTGAAAAGGCATCTTAAGCAGTATGCAGTAGAGCATAGCTTGCTTTTTGTTGTATTTTATTTTCTGTTGTAACGGAGTAACGTCAGAGCGTGCAGCGAGCTACTTCTTGATTTACATTTGGCCTTAGTAACTAATCTGTAATACAAATGTTTCTCCTATGTGGATTTTTTACCTTCTGCTTACAGTCACAAATTTAGATTGATCAGGCTATGATGGTAACTACTGGGGCATTTAATGCTCTTTATAGGCCATTCTCATTGTAATAAACAAGCAAAATAGTACTGATTGTTTTCATGTATCCATTAAATTAAGAAATTAGCAGTACAGAAGTAACTGCCTTCTGGATAGAAAGCATCTTTTATGTTGAAACACTACCAATGTAGTATTGCAGAACAACTGACAGATTTTATGTTTTGGCTCCAGATAAATCTGTTTGCTGGAAGTAGGTGAGGGCTCTTTAATTCCGGTTTTCCTGTTTGTTGCTGAAGCAGTGAAGCATTCAGAAAAAGACAATTTCACTTTGATTAAATGCCTAAAAAGTTATCTGGTTGAAAAAGAAAAAAAGAAAGAAAGAAAAAGGATGTTGCATAAGCTTTTAATATTTAATTTCTATACTCTAAGTATCCGGAAGAACATTTAGTTCCTGTTCTGAAAGATGAATGCCATACATTGGAAAGTGTACTGAAGGCTCATTTGCAGTCACGGAGCTTGTTTGCTTCTCTAGTATGTACTTGCAGGGAAGAGTAGAAAGGGTTGAGTGGGCAGTTGGCAGTCATTCATTGTCAGTGATTGCTAGTCATTCATAAAAACTGCAGAGCTGAGAGGTGGAGCCAGCAGCAGCAGCCGCCTTTCAGGCTCTTGCAGAAGACACGTTTGTGCAATCACAAGCGATTCGAGAAGCTGCTCAAATACGGCGTGATGAATGTAATGAGGAGATGTGTGCTAAATGCATCTAATTAAAAGGAGTTGCTTAGAATAAAGTAAAATGTTTTCATTCTTTTCTCCTCAAGCCCACCACAGTTTGTGAACGTGGAGATCTAACCGTTCTGTGTTCAGTTAAAGGCAATAAATCACTCTCAAGGAGTGCCCTCTAGTTCGTGATACCATCTGGAGTATGTCTTTTGCCTTTAAAACGAGCAGTTTTAGGAAATTAATGGGTCTCGATCCACTGATAAAAGGGGAATTTTGAGGTGAGTAGGGAATATATTCTTGGACTGCATCTTTTTAAGGCATAAATGACAGCAAAAGTTTAATTTCAAGAAGAGAGACTGTCAGAAGCAGCAAACCATCCTGTATGCTCTTGCTCTTAAAATTGCTGCATCTATATTTTTTCCCCTCGTTGCAATGACTGCCAATCTAATAGATGGCCTCGGCAAGATTTTATTTCATCTTTGTGTCCGAAGTGAGGAAATCACAGCAAGTTGAAAGATTTCCATTTTTAATTTATAAATCTGATTTATTTGAAACTGGGTGTGAGTAAATGCTATTGTATCAGCTGTTCTATCTCTTCTAGTTTGGCCTGTGCAGTTCACTGCTGCTCAGAAAGCTAGAGAGCTGTCACCGCAGGCTGATCTAGTACTGGCTGGGACATGGTATTTAAGGCCGGGTTTATGTCCAGGCTGCCGTTGCGTTTAAATTGAAGATCTTCACTTGAAAACAGCAGGTTCTTTGTTGTTAAGTCAAGGCTTAGGATGTTAAATTACAAAACACTATCTCCTTACAGAACCAGAACTGTCCATTGAGAAGTGGAATAATCAATCGTGACTTCCCTGTATTTGCCCTGTTTGCAGGTGGACTCCTGGGTCTGGTCCTGCTTTAAGCACAGCCTGGAAGAACGTAATGCTGGGCTAGAAGATCTCATTTTAAATGAAGGTCTGGAGCGCTGTGCGTGTATGGTTTACATAGCACCTCAGACTGAATGTGCTTGTTCCTTATCAGATGGCAGAATTTCAAAGCGACCCTGGTCTCTCTCTAACAAATAGCTAATCAAATTGTACACCGTAGGCTCTTTGAAGCTTTTTCAGAAGCTCTGATTAAAATAAATTTATAAGCCGAACTTCACTATGGCAATGTTCCAGTGAAAGTGCGTGTATGCTTTTTCTCCTTTTCAGGAGGTTTCGTGTTGTAGTTCAGGCAGCTCAAAGCACGGCAGTCACTGCTTTCACCAGGAGTGAGTGCATACCCCTCGGGGCCCTGCTTTCCCTTTGTTCTCAAGAGTTTCTCAGTGCTGTCATTAGTATTAATAAGTGTAATATATGTACATCAAAGAAAAAATACACGCTTAAAGGAAGAATATTGTATGTGACCTGCTGAGAGATTAGTGCATGCAAGATTGGTCTGGAGGTGCAACTTCCCCAGGTGTGTTGCTTTTTCTTCTGGAGCTGGACCAGCAGAGTCTCCTGTACCGACATGTAGCCCTTCCTGCAGCAGACCGATTTCTCTTTTGAGACGGACGAGTGACCGGGTGCCTAAGTCCAGCAGCCTGCATGGGGTTTGGAGCCTCCCTTACCCGTACGTGCGTGTGCAGTTAATGGGCTGTATACAAGTGAAGTGATTTACAGGTGCCTAGAAAATATCTGTTCATAAGTTACGTGGGTGTTGCATGAGTGTACTTGGTTCCTTGCATTTTGAAAAATGAAATGCTGTACAAATACAATTTTTAAAACCATCTCTGTTCCTTTTGAAGACACGTTTCACAACAGAAGGAAGAAATCAAATGTATTGAACTTTCTTGCCACCTTAGTGATATTTCAACTTTCAGAAGTTTCGAGTAATGTATTGTCTGTTTATTTTAAGGCCATTCAGTTGGGTGATTTTTGGAGGCTGGCTTGAAGTCCTTGTCTGTTACTGGAGAGCAGCTGATATTAGAGATGAGTAGTATGATTTATTTGGTTACACTATATATGTAGCTGTCTATATACAGCTCTAAACATTATATAGGGGAATATGATGCCCGAAAGCAGACTCAAACCTATGCAGACTTTAGTCCCACTTTAGTAACTGAGCGTCCATGAAGAGCAACTGCTAAAGATACCTTTTTAGGTTTCTAACTATCTCATTTAATACCAGTCAGAAACTAGAAAAGCAACAGGAGCAGATTCATCACAGTGCTTTCTGCTGGCTTATTACTGATGAGTATGTGTTGCAACGTACTGAGTTGCTTTTAAGTTCTCTCTGCAGTCAGCACTGAAGGTTTTGGTGTTCTGAAATAGGTAACATTTTACAATGTTAGTTTTTTTTTTTTTTTAAGGGATTCATCTGTCCTGGTTTTGGCTGGGACAGAGTTAATTGTCTTCCCGGTAGCTGGCACAGCGCTGTGTTTTGGGTTTAGGAGGAGAAGAATGTTGATAACACC
>JAVKLA010000014.1:5044791-5095472 GCA_034782735.1 Sagittarius serpentarius
ATGCAGCCCAGGATCTGGTCGGCCTTCCGGGCTGCGGGCGCCCATTGCCGGCTCATGTCCAGCTTTTCATCCACCAGCACCCCCAGGTCCTTCTCCGCAGGGCTGCTCTCAATGCCCCCATCCCCCGGCCTGTCTTGATGCCGGGGGTTGCCCCGGCCCAGGTGCAGGACCTTGCACTTGGCCTTGCTGAACCTCATGAGGTTCATATGGGCCCACTTCTCGAGCTTGTCCGGGTCCCTCTGGATGGCATCAAACTATCATTTGACTTCCTAACACTCTGCTTCCTTCCAGTCTTCCTCACATATATTTTGGTCTTCTAATGACCTGCGACATAAATAAATTACAGTAGCAATGGCAGTGAGCACAGGCAGATAACCCAGTAAAACCAAAAATCTTCTACTTCTCAGTCCTCATCACAGAAGAAAAAAAATCCTGTCTGTCCTTCAGCGTACCATATCCTAGGTCAAGCCCTCCTGAAGTGTTAGAGACAGCGTTTCACACTAGTGCAATCCTAGCAGGATGTTTTCTCTCTCCTGTTTTTTGAATATGCACATAATACTGGACATTATTTTGATAATCTTGGCAATTTATTGAGAGGAAGAAAAGGCAAGCGTTGCTGCTACCCAGAGATACTTACTCCTTGTCTGTTTTCAGGTAGGAAGAGTACTACCTTCCATCAAGCAAGCCAGATTTGTTGCATGCCATCGTTCGATGTGACAAATTGGTCTGGCAAGTTGTACCCAACTTCCTGGTTTTTGGGAAGCTGGCAGATATGCGGCCACATCAGTGACATGGTTGGATGACGTCAGTGTTCTGGGCCCAGCTCACCTCTTGGCTGTCCTGGCTTTAGACCAAGGCGTGGTGCAATGCACAGATGGCTTGGTAGGTGACTTCGTTTGAAACGTAGAAAAGGTCTCAGTATTTGTAGTGTCGGCCAGCTCCAGGGAATTTCTTGAAGCCTCCAGATTTTCACTTCTACTTCAGAAATGCACTGGTGGCTGTTCGGATTATAGTTGACGGAAAGAAATTTTTAGTTGTTCCGCTTGGATGGAGAGAGCTGATAAGAAATCGTCATTTTCTGTTTTGAAGGGTCTCACTCTAGGTACCCATACAGCTTCGCTCTTCGTCTTCCTGTTCAGCTTTAGAGAATAGTGTACCATGTGCTGGATAAAAATGTCACTTAGGCACTCCTGACACACAGCTTTGGATTTTACATCGCATACCCCATGTAAAGGGAGGGAGTGCCTTTTAAAAAACATCATAGCACAGAACAAGACTACAAAATAGCGGTCCCGTTCTAGGGCTGTTCGGTGTGGTTGTGAAAAATCTGTGAATTTGGCAGAAGGACAAGTCAGTGATCATCAAAACGACAAGAACTCTGCTTAGATGAGCAGAGGCTGCTGGCTCAAGCAGTAAGAAATCCTGATGCAAAAGAATGATATGCTTCCTTTACATCTAGCTCCATCTGGAAAGCCGTTTTTAGGTTAAGAAAATACTGAGCTATGACAGGAACTAAATCCTGACAGCTTTTGGCTCTCTAAAGGGCTAGCCGAGTGGAATGAAATACCTTTTTCTGCTAGAGAATAGGTAGGGGACTAATGCTATGGTTAGATCCAAGTATTCTGGAGCAGATACTGACTTGGTCGCTTGAAAAATTATCAGTGCTTTTTCTATGGACACAGCTACACTGGAGTGTCAGGTTTGTACCTGGAGCCTTCTGTGGCACTGGACCAAATTTTCTGGAGGGCTGACCTTATGGCAGAGGGTGGCTCGCCAGCCTGCGGACTCCTGCGGCGGTCAGAAATGGTCAGGGAGCCTGAAGCTCCGTCAGTGCGTGTTGCTTAACGGGCTGTTGTGAGAACCACTGTAGAACAGTAGAAAAACATTAACCAAGGAAAACCTTTGGAGAAATGTCTCTCTGCCAGATTTATGGGTATTTCAGAGTAGCAGGCAGAATCATAAAACAAGTTAGTAGTCATTGTGCAGTTTTTCCCACAGGACACTCTCTCCTGTTATTTAAGATATTATTGGTTTAAAAGGAGCCCTAGGGGTTTTCTGTCAGGACTTAAATGGGAAATGGGTTGGCAGAAGCTTTCCTTCTCTTAAAATCATACCTATGACCAGTAGGGCTCCTCAGGAGAGTTCCCCGGTGAGTCTGCTAGGTGTGATTAATGAGCACGTGGTTACTGAAGCATCCCTCTTGGTGTCCTGCTGTGCTGTCCGTATGACAATTTTCCAATATGTGTTATTACAGGACTAAAGTCCGTATTTTGATATATTACCAGTACTGTGCTGTGTGGACTAAATGTCTTTATGGGAATGCCTTTTCGGAAGAGCTTGGGTATAAATAGTAATCTTGGGAATAAATCAAACTGTTGACAGAAAAAACGAAGGAAAGGAGAAGAGCACCTGAAATTGGATGTCATGGTTTTCTGTAGGCCTTGCTATGGAGGATTAGATCAAAGCAAAAATAGTTTATACTAATTTTGGGCTCATACTTTCTAGGCAACAGCTTCTTCATCAGGTAAGAGAGTTTTGCAGAAAAATTCTTTGTTAACAGTGGTTTAATTCTTAGCTTGTACAGTCTCAGTGAGCGTCACAAAGCAAGGGTGCTCACCACAAAAGAGGCTTCATTTTTCTATTGAGAATAATTTCAGGCTCAAGACAATTTTTAGAACAGTTATGAACAGTGATATTTTGGGGAAAAAATAGGTAATAAAAATGTAGAGAGCATGCTGTGGGTTTTCTTTCACAAAGAGTATTCTTGAGAACATTTAACTTCAGTAGAGAGTACATTAAAAGAAGGAATTAAAATAAATCACAAGTATAAAAAGCCTTGAAATTTTTAATTTTACCATGTGCCGTGCTTAAAACATAAAATAAAACCAGTTAATGTTCTCCTTTTCTAATTTTCTAATTCACTAAAACGCCATATGCTTTTCATTTGTGTTTACTTTGGCATCCAGAAGAATGAAGAGAATTAAATAATGCTGGAGACAAGCTTAATCATTATCTTGTGTTCAAGCACTTTGATGGTATATTTAAAATAGATGTGTGAGCCTTTTTTGTTCCTTGTAATATGGAAATTATAAAGGAAGGTGAACAGGATGATAAATTAGAGATGCTCTCAGTGAGGCTGTTAAATTATTTTTAGTTAGAAGACATACTGTACACACTGAGCCTCAGCTGAATATAATTAATTTGAAACGTTATCGCTGTTGTGCTTGCAGTCCTATTGTAATTTTTTTTCCAGTTCTGCATCTTGCTGGCTCCTGTCACACCCCTCACTGTGAGATCTTTTCCTGTTTTGCACGGGTCCTGTTTGTTACCACCATATGGTCGTTAGAATTTCAGTAGCTTTGCTCTGTTTACAGACCACTGTGCTTTGTCATATTTTTGCTGCTCACCCTGTATTGCCATCTGATACCTATCATCTGTTTAACACATTGGATGCCAAAAATACTCAGATTTTTTTTTTTCAAGAGCATGTGTGAGAAAGACTGTTTCAGAAAGCTGTTTTAATAAACATTGCTCCAAAGTAATTTCCTGTTACGTTGAACCAGTACCCACACCTCTCAACTTTCCAAACTTTTCAACAGGTGCCAGCTGACTGAAGGGATATACTGCAGCACTGGGGATTTTATTTTATTTTATTTTATTTTTTGCTTGCGTGCGTTGCACTGTTAGTAGCAGACCGTAACGTCTTAAGCATCTTTTCCCACTGCGTGACTGTAACAAAAACAGTATTCTCAGAGTATAGCAGGATCTATTCTTACCCTGGTTGATAATTGCAACTTTATTAGCGTTTCACTAAGTAACTGTTTTTGAAACTAGTTTGACAGATGAAATACATCGTGATTTGCAAGTGTTGGCATTAGTGATGGCTGATGCCATTTTAATCCAGCATTTCAATCTCTCATGATACTGACACCAAAAAAATCACTTCAGCAACTGTCACGACGTAATGAAATGTTGGGGGCAGGGGAACAGATAGTATGAGGAATGATTGTATCACTGAATAAGAGGCAGAGGAGCCTGCAGCAGCATTTGAGTTATTAGACGTGATGAATTTTTCATTCAGCAGTATTTTAAGATGTAAAAATCTTGACTTGCCAGGTGTTCATAAGCTTAAATTTTAGAAGAGGTGCTCATAAGCCTCTGTTTCCTGTGGCTTCTTGATGGGGACAAAGAACAACAGCAGCTCACAGTTGTGTACCCGTAGCGAAGCCATCTAACTCTGTGGTCGTCTTCGGCCAGCTTCCCTGGGTATTGCCGTGCAGGGGGTTTTCCAAACTGACTTAACAGCTTAAAAGTGCAGGTCCGTAACGGGACCTGTAAACGGTAGCTGGTCTCTTGGGACTTTGGGTGGTCCCGCCTGATGGGCGGTTGTTCTGCTTTCCACTGACTTGGAGTGTCTCTGTTGTAGGTAGCTTGGTTGATCAGGGCAAATTCTGCGCGGGTTATGTGATTCATCGAGCTGAACTTAGCGATGCTACTAATTAATAGTGTTCAGTTGGATAAATGGGCTTCTCTTTTATTTTCTTTCTCTCTCATGCGCACTGCTTCATTAATGTGTCTAGTGGTTAGTAGTTCTGTATTCAGAGTAAGAGAGCTAAAAACTGGTACCTGGGTTTGTGGTTTTGTGTAGATGCAAATCTCTGCCTTACTTTTAAAAACTCTCCTTAAGATTTTCATTCATCTTTTTTTCCCCCTCTCCAGTCCTTAAATTGAGCTTTTCTGCTGTAACACCACCACCATCACCACCACCACCCCGCACTTCAGGCTTTTTGCACTTTGTTTTATGTGACTTTCAGTTATTCTCCACATTATTGCTGGTTGGTTACGATGTGATGACTGTCCTTAGAAAAAAAAAAACATGCCCACAGTAGCATATTATGTGATTCAATAAGTTAATTCAGTAAATTGAAGAGAACACCATTTGATTCTCTTTCGTTTCATTCTGAAAACAGATTAGATTTTGTTTGTTCACAAAAATAGGATTTTGGTGAAGTTTAGCTTAAATAAATGCTATTTGTATTCCATAATAAAATGAAGCTGATGTTTTTGAAGAGAAGATAAATGAAGTTATTCTTTACTCATTGATTTAATGTATTTTAAGGGACATTTGCTGGCAGAGGCACTTCACAGAATAGTATTTACTGGAGAAATTTCCTATGGGGCTCAGAGACTACTGCTCCAAGGATCATTTTGTGCTTCTTTCAGCGAATTAGTGGCATTAAAGCATTGTTACGCCATCACGAGCTGACACAGGTCAGCTCATTCAGGAGATGACACATTTTGTGTGTCTTTTATGCAACATGTGGAAGAGAGCGTGGTGCTGGGTTAGATGCAGTAATATTTAAGTAAATGAGGAAAATGAAGACATCGCTTAGCCAGTTGATAAGGAAAAACGTGATCCAGTACCTGAAATAGTCCACTTTTTACAGCCTGTTATAAAACTAGAGATGGAAACTTCCTCGCAAAGCAACAGTGAAGGAAAAAAGCTAAAACCCACCCAGGATTAGGAAGCACAGTTTTTATAGCTATTTGTAAACTGGTTATGTTCTGTTGGTACTTCCAGTTATTCTTTCCCCACTTCTTTACAGTTGTTGGTTTAGTGGGACTCAGTATCAGCGACAAAAAATTCACGGAGTGATTTGGTACTCGTTCTCTGCATTGGAGGTCATTGCTTCCTCACTTGCTAATCAGTGCTCTTGATTCTCGAGCATGTTGAAGCACACTTATTTTACGAATGGTGTTGTTTCATGTTGCTCTGAGAAACTCCAGAGCTGTTGATTTGGGTGGGGAAGACAGTAATTAGTCCCTCTGCATCTTGATGAAACTTTGTTTAAGGAACTTCCCAGCAGTCTTTTTTAAAAGATTTTATAAAAGGAGCTTGTGCCTAACATATTCAGGGCTTGTTTTTTTAATAAGCAACCGTGTTTGAAAATTACTTGGATCTGGAAATGCAGGAATGTAAAAGGACATGCCCTGTAATCTCGCAAATGGTGCCAGCATGGCTGGGTGTCTCTGGGATCTTTGCTTTCTGCCTTACACCTGTACTAAAACAGTTCATCTGTTATGCTATATAAAGAAAACACAGTGAATGAAAACATTTCACTGAAAGAAAGGAGGCAAATTAGCCTTAGTTAATTGCCTTTAATATTTTTATCATTCTTCTCTTGGTGTCAGAGTAAGCCCTGATTTCGTAATTGTAAGTAAGCCTTGCATAAAACTTACTTAATTTTTTTTTTATATATATGTCATTTATGGGATGAATAGATGTTTGTCTCTAAAATAGATGGGACAAGAAGAGGGGACTCTTGATCTCACTTCCCAGTTTAGCAGGGGCTAAATGGTAAGGGCGTTGTGAATTGCAGAGGTGCTGGAAGATGGTCTCCTCGTTGTGGTTTGATAATGCGGGTGGGCAGCAGGTAGGAGAAAATTTCTCAGGTCTCTTTTTACAGTGGATCCGACGGAAACGGTTGATCTGACAAATTTAAGAGAACTGAAATTCACTTTTAAGCCAAACTCTATGGCAAATCTTGTCCTTTTGGTTTTCATTAAGAAAAGCCTTTTTTCCAAGAGGCACATATCCCAATTAAAGTCACATACATGCAATATTAAGTTTACACCTTGAAAAATGCTAGGGCTTTATTTCTTAAAAAGCTTCGTTTCGACAGTGCAGTTGCAAGAGCAGTTCAAGCTAGCACTTCTGCTGCAGTAAATGGTTTTATCACCCTCTTCCTCAGCTTCTGATTCTGATGCTTCTTTTTTTTTTTAATGCGTAAGCATTAACACAACTGTGTGGGCTCCGATTTTTTCCCTTTGTTTGTGTCTAACCCCGTTCAGTTCCCTGGACTGGTTCACTGTGTGGTTGCATCGGTATTTCTGTCCGTTGGGTCGTTACGGCTGGTTTTCCTGCAACAGGTATTAACGTTAATGCTGCAAGTAAAATAATATATTCATTTACTTCTGCAGTTTTGGTGCATGAGTAGTTAGAGCAATCTTGAAAAAGCTGAATATGTTTATAGATCTTGTGTTTATTAGGTAGGTAGTGCTTGGCCCTGCATGCTTGTTTTAACGATGCAGTAAGAGAGGGACTGTAACATAGTGATATTTCCATAACTTTTTAAGTGGTTGCATTTGGTGAAATTCAGGCTGCTAACAGCATTACATGTACAAACTCATGAAACTTTTTGAACTCTGTCACTCGGAGCTGGTGACAACTCTTCAGCGCAAACCAGCTGCTCTCCTGCTGCGCCATCTGTGTTAGGAGAGCTGGGTGGTGAAGACATTAAATGGGAAAGTGCAGCCGAGCTGTGATGGTTACGTGAGATGACTGATATTGGTGAGGTTGTCCACAGAGGTAAGAGGTGTATAAAAATGCCCATATTGGTTAAGACCAAAGGACAAGGCATTGACACATTGTGTGGTGTTCGCACCGCTCTTCTACGGGCTCTGGCCAAACTGTCCGTGTACAGCATTGGGAAGAGGAAGCCTGACAGAGAGGGTCCTGGTGACTTTGGGGCCTCCAACATCCTACCATGTCTCTGGACAGAATACTGTTTGAGTAGTCAGCTGACTCTGTAGAGGTCTTCGAGATGCTCTGCTTGGTGTCCCCTGCAATTAACTGTTTTTACGGTTGACGCTTTTTCTCTTACCCCACCCCTACCTCTCTCTCTCCTTTGCTTTTTTAAAAAAATTCTTCGACTCCCATGATTGTTTTCCCCGTTTCGTGGTGGTGTTGAAAGTGTTTAGCTCCATCCCCCTTCCGTAGGTCATGTTAGGGCTGGAGAACCAACAGTGGCCTATTGGAGCGGCTCAGGGAAGTGTAAAAGCATAAGGCCAGTGGGTAAACGTGTCCTCTCTGCATGATACCACTTCGTTTACCTTTCTGTTCTAGCAAAGCGCTGAATTGACTGCGTTAGGTCACGGGAGCCTGCTTGCCTGGGAAGCTGGCAGTAGTGGGATGAGAGAGGAGTCTAACCCGTGGGGCTGACGATGACTAAGTGAAGTTCAAACAATAGCTGGAAGGGCAGATACTAAGTTAAAATAGGATGGTAAAAGAAGAAGGGTTGAACATTTAGCAAAGACAGCGTGGTTTCTGCAGTGTGGTGCCGAGTCAGCTGCTGCCCTAAGGCACAGAGGCAGTCCGCATGTTAGAGGCACGCTGGACTCTGTTCCAGGAGACCAAAGATAATGCGTGTTGTACCACAACTTGTCTTTTCCTTGTTTTCAAAAAAGAAAGTTTTGTTGAATTTGATGTTCAGATGTGAGTGAAGAAACCATTGAGGACTATGGTTGTTGCTTGCAGTTTTTAAAACAGCTGTTTCCAGTGGGCTTAGGGACAAATGTTTGTGAATATTATTTTGGTGTGGAACTATGTGCAGGCTGACTCACCTGATGAGACTTCATATTATATTAAGCCTTGTGTCACCAAATTTGGGCAGTGTAGTTATTTGTGGTCAGTGTAATTATTTGTGGTCAATGTAATTGCAAATTTTACTTGGATGATACTAAGAAATTGTTAGATAAGTGGAGCTATATCCTTTTCCTGTCCATAGAAGATAGGGGCGTGGGTAGCTCCTTGCCACCATTTCCCACTCACCATGCTATTTCTAGTGTTTTAACTCATTAACATTTTCAAAGTCATTGATACTGTCTCTTTCGCTTGTACTTACATCACAAGCTTACTTAAGGGGCTTTATGTGAAACCTGGTCTCATGGCTGGTCTAAAATGCTGGGCTTTTCTTGCTGTGACCTCTTCTGACAAGGCTGTTGTTCTCTAAGACAGTCATCTGGAGCCTCTTCCACCCTGGTGTAACCTCCACCACTTACAGTTCCCTCTCCACCTCGGAGGGAGGGATCATATCTTCCGTCTCTTTTTCTTTTGTTCTGGATTTGTGTTGCTCTTCGGTGTTTTCCATGCTCGTGCTGTGACCTACAGGTCTTCCTCCTTGTGTTTGTGAAGCCAGCCGGGGCATCATGAATAAGGCTTATGCCCTGCCCTAGGAGAATGTGTCTCCAGATCCCAGCTCATAACAGCAATTGGGTGGAAGGGCTTACACCTCCTTAAAAAGGCCAAGGAAGCGGGCACAGAGGTCCCCAAAAGTGCAAGGGCTCTAGGTCCTGAGATGTAGTTGGGACGGAGCAGTACTGGGTGGAAAAGTGTTGGCTCCCTCCTCTCTCAGTCTTGTTTCAATTCCTTTTTGCCTGTTAAAACCTTCAAATTCCAAATAATTCTTCACTTTTGAAAAGTAACATTTTTCACTCCCCCAAAACCACAAAACCCCTCCTAATGCTACTGAAACACTTTTAATGGAAAAAAAGACTTTAACTTTTGGAACATAAGCTTCTCTGCACACAGTTACCATAAAGCATAGGAGCTGTACTCTTACTTAAGGTAGTGGAAATAGTCACGTGAGGAGAAAGGGAGATCTTTTTAGCAATGGTATTGATTTTCATATTTTTATGAAATCAGAATAAAAAAAAAAAGAAACAGCCAGTTGGCTTAAATTATTTACATTTTTCATAAAAGCCATGACATGAGTGTATGTTTTTAAACAAAGAAGGAATAATCATTAATTAATTAATCATTAATTAATAATCTTTATTTTTTTCCGCAGAAGGCATTGATTCCTTCAGTGTTAAATATATCTTGGCATTGAAGTGCTCTTTAATAGAAGACATACACATTTTCTTTCTGAATTCCTCAGCTATGCCTTTTTTAGTACTATTATGCATTGTTTGCTTAGTTACCTGGTTTCTCTTTTGTAACTCTGAAAGGGTAACAGTCAATTGGGAGGAACTATGGGAAGCTGGAATGCAAATTCCTTATTGTAGGTATTGCACATTTCTGACTCACAGTTCTTCAGTTGTGTAAGGAGGAAGTCTGCTTGTGGGCTGTGGTTACTTTTAAAAAACAAATAGAAGTATACGAAAATAAAGTTTTCCAGTAACCTACATTAGGAAACTTCCAGGAAGCTGAAAAATGACATTTTATGCAACTTACTCAATGAGCTCATTTATATGCTTGCAGAAGACCTGCCTTTAGCAAGAGGTTAGCTTGAAAATGACTGTTACTGCTGGTGAAGAGGCACCAGATAAGAGCCCCATGAATAAAGCCGCAGTCCACGCCGCTTTGCTGGTGTGCCTGTGCTCTGATGTGGTGAGGAGGGGACTTTCTCACCAAGGTGTGGGACTTCCTTTGCCTCAGCCTGTACAGCCTTGTTAGGATGCTGCCAGGTAGTATGCGCTTGAGAAGAGATTATACGAGGGAACTGGAATTAAGGTGACTTGTATAGAGGGCAAAAACATCTGTTCTATGTGAACAACTTTTAATTCCAGTGGTGGTGGCCAGGTCTAAACTCCTGTGTGAGGTCTGTAAGTGAAACTGTTGTCTTGGCCGAGTCCGAACTTTATCATGACTCTCATAATGAAGTGCTTTATGGTTATGCTGCTCCTGGTTCCTAGCGTCACTGGCATATAGGAAAATGCCGGCATTCATTAAAAACCCTTTGTTCCTCGTGCATGTGGGGAAAAGTATGAGTATATTGCCTGAGGGTCAGAAACCAAAAAGAAAATTACTGGAATCATAAAATGATAAATAAAAAAAGTAACTTCATGAATTTCGGAATCATGTTGGGAGATTTGTATTACCATACTGCCTGGAAGCCCTTGTCATGGACTATAACCCTTCGGAGTGAGGGTTTTTATGGACATAGGAAAAAAAAGCAGACTTTGCCACAGGGGCAGCCTGCATTGTAAGTATTAATCAAATAATAAAATAATAGGAGCAGACAGGGGAGTCTGTATTGTCTGGCCTGATAAGTAAAAGTTTTAACATACTGGTAACCTGATTTTTGTCCAGATCTTTGTAGGCATCAAGGCAAAGGAGAGGTTGCAGGTGGATAACGGGATGGTGGTGCTGCTAATACTCCCACGTTAGGGGCAAGGAGGGGAAAATCACAAAGATTCTTGCTTGAAAGTTTAACTAACTCGAGCAGAAGCATCTCAGTACTGAATGAGAAATGATAGGCAAGGTGGAAATAGGCTGTGAAAGTCTTCGAAGGTGAAAATAAGCCCTTTCTGTTTTATGCAGTAGAAAAGGGGGCTCATCGGAGGAATACAAAGAGAGAGGTAGAATCAATTAAATTGTATTTGTTGCAGGATTGTGATTAGGCTATTAGCAGGACAGGCTTGCTCTGGTGAGAAAAGGAATTGAGAGAAAAACTGATGACAGCGGAATGTTTAAGCTGGACGGATATGAAATTAGCTAAACTTGGTTTGTTTGTTTTTTTTTTAATTTGCAAAATTAATCTCAGAGGCTTATATAGCATTTTGAGGTGAAGGTCTAAATGGGTGTAAGTCCAGTGTAGCACAGTAGTTACTGGTCCCGAGTGGCGAGCAGAATGGAGGTGGTGGTTAAGGTTTGTGGGAGGTACAGGGAGATCTGTCTTTCAGTTTATGGAGTTTGATGTACAGGTCACCCATGACGGAGTCGGTAATCTACGCCAGACACTTCGGTTTGGACAGAAGGAGGTAAATGTGAGGTAGAGAAACAGACCTGTGAGTTACAAGGATGGTCAAATTTGTGTTTGCTCCAAAAACACGCAGGGAGGAAGAAGAGGTCTTGGCATGTGGAGAAGAAAGGGCTGATGCCCAGCAGGCTTCAGGTGATTGCTGGTGAGGTGAAAAACGTCGTGGGTGGCACTTTTTCTTTTGATGTGAACTCACGACAAGGCGTAATATTTTAATAATGTTAAATCAGGTGTTTAAGATGCCGAGATTGGATCATGCGAGTTGACCCGGGAGAGTGAAAACGCAATCTGTAGTGCCATCTGCTGGCTTTTTTAAGGAAGTAAAAAATACAGTTTCATGCTACATTTAAAAAGCGTTTCAAATATAACTGTGCATAAAGGTGACCCAAATCTTTGGCATTTTTCGAAAATCTGTGCAGACAGAGCGTAAATATGCAAGTGCACCGTTCTGTCACCTTTTAGTCTTTGCTGTATATTTGGAAATATTTCAGGTAGGAATTTAAAAGTGAAACAGCAAAAAAGCAATAACATAGTCTGTTAATAAAAAACTACATCGTAATTTTAATACCTGCTTAATGGAGATGATGGCAGAGTATAAATACACATCTGGGGCCAGCTCAAAAGAACCCAACAACATAAATGATAACTTCTGTGTGGTTTGATATACCACTTTCTGATCAGTCAATATTCCAGATTACCTCAATCTCTATTGTCTGTCCTCCTAATGGTATCAGTGAGCCGTCTGAAAAGTTTAAGGTATGCAAGATGCTTATCACATGAGCGTCCTCCAAGGCTTACGGTTTTAATAAGTGCACAAAGACATGAGTAAAGCTTTGCAGAATTGCCCATCAGTAATTTTTTTACTAGTTTATGCTCTCAATGTAAAATACTGAGTGGTCAAATGAAAATGTGGTACATGTATGACACGTAGCTAAAGCAGTCTTTTTGTGAAATAAATGCCTTTGAAGAAAAAGGAGAGAGGAACCCACCATGTTTTCTTAGGGGGAAAAAACCTAGAAACCTCAACGTACGTTAAAAAGTGACCGGGTTAAGTCTTTGACCGTACCCATGAAAACTGTGTATCGGTTTTCGTCTCGCACTACCAGTGGTGCCAGCCTCTCACCTACGTGCGGTAAAGTCCTGAGCCTGATGTGCCTCTCCAAGCAGCTCAGTCTCTTCCAGAATTTTAGCAACAGAAGGTATTTTTTTTAGTCACCCGGGATCTGACGCTCTCAAAGATCCACCCTTTGTATGATCTTTTTTTGGTCACACACATGCGTGCCACCCGTGCGACTGTGCAATAGCAGGCGCCCGCACCCGCAGAGCCAGCGTACGCGGGTGCAGCTCTTTTGTTAAGAGTGGTGCGAGGTCTGCACAAGTGAAGCGTGGCAATAGTGTCGTCGGAGGAAGCTTACCCTTCAATACATTTTCTTTTGTGTGGGATCAAAGATTTGCAGTTTCAAGGCAAAGGACATTTCAACTGAGTTACAGAATGGTCATTAACTTTTATGTACTGTCTGCCAAAGTCACCAGCACAAAAAAAACTCAAAACAAACAAACAACAACAAAAAGCTTTTATTAACTAGAACTGTTGGAAGATATTTTTTCCATTTAAAATTTCTTTTTTCTATTGCAAAATATATGTTCAAGGAAATCTGTTGAAGATACCACTTTCAAACATAAATACTAATTTTTAATAAGAACATCTGGTAGATTTTTTCTGGTCAACATTTTAAAACTAAATACTGAATTTTACTGTATTTGTTACTGTATTGTTACAGAAGACATCTGCAAGGTGATTTTAACAATTATTAATAGGTACTATAAAATCTGAATGAATTAGATTTCATACTTGTGTCCTGATGGGCATGGAGAGGGTGAGAAAGTACTGTGTATTTTGTGTATGGGTATTTTGCCACAGTGCACTTGCAGTGCATTGCTCCCTCTGGCTGTCTTCTGCCTCCTGTATTTCTCACTTCTGAAGGAAAATTCCCATGAAACTTCTTCAGTCTGCCTTATATATGTCCAGTGTTAAGTCCCGGAATAGTTTCCTTTATTTTTTGATCTAATCTTTTATTTTTTTTCCCTTCATCTTTGGAGGCTGTGTGGCCTTTTTGGCCATGCCATTGACCTCAGTAGTAGAACTAGATGAATTTTGGGTGCATGATGAAAAATGGTGTGGATATATGCATATATTCCTCTTTACATAGTAACCTGGTTGCTCTTTCTGTCGGAGGGGATTGAATTGATATCTGCTTCCAGAGTCCCCCAAGCCGTTACATCCTATGCCGTTATTAAGTCTTTAACCTAACCTTCAGGTGCTTGTCTAATTTAGGGAATATTTAATAGACTTACATTTTCCTTGCATCTGATGTAAATGTGCTCTATAGCCTGGAAGTTAAGGAGCAAACTTGAAAAATACCTATCTGTATTTTAGTTCTTGCTTAATACTTAATATACTTCTGTATAAGGCAAATAATACTTCTGTATAAGGCAAAACTGTTGAGAGGGATTTTCTGCCGCTGTTGTAGAATAGCCAGAGACAGAGAGATCCTGTCATTTCTCAAAAAGGTGGGAAAGGTGGTTAAAACCTTGCAAAAGAAGTAATTGAACCAGACCTGCCATGATCTGGGTAAGATTCTTCCTGCTCTGTGAATTTTGCAACCTTTTTCTCCTATTCCGTTCCTGCTGTAGATAAAATGTTAGGATTTGTTGGGTAATGTAGAGTATGAGATGCAAGATAAGCACTTGTATTTGAACCTGTCGTGGTAAAAAGGGTCTTACACTGATGCAGAAGGTAAGAAATCTATGACTAAGTGATATTTATAAAGACATGAAATCTCAAGTTTTGCTTAGTGGCTAGTATGTTCATCTACCCCTTGGTGCACACAGAAGGGCAAAAGATCTTTGTATTAATACACTTCCTAAGCTTCATACAAGATCGAAAAAAATTCAGATGTAGACTGTCTAATTGGAAAAGAACAGGAAGAGGGGCAGTGCTTGCTGTTATCTTCCCTCTCCATGTTAGTGAAGAGCCAGAGCTTTTAGTCTTGCTGTAGAACTGAATTTAGTTTCTATGGTTCCGTTTTTTAATAGAATATTTAATGTAATAAGAACTTTACCTACGGACCTCCCCGTTATTTAATTGCATCCTTTAAGCTGGTTTTTATACAAATTCCTGAATGTCTTCGGTTGTTTTTATGCATTATAAGTGAGTAGCTGTGTAAGATAAGTTAAATGGCCTGTGTAATCCAATAATGTGGCCAAAAGTATTAAGTTTCTCCAGTATTTTGCCAAATTCTTTTGACCTGCTTTTCTCATCTTATTCAATACTGCAAAGGTTTTTCAAGCAGGTTAGTAAAAAATAAAAATAAAACAAAAACCCCCTTTGCTACTCCTGCCAAGTTTTTCAGTAGCATAAAGCATTAAGTATAATGCATTGTTTGTAGTAAGGGAGAACAGATTATTTGGCTGCTTAGCTTTTGCTATTGCTGCATCCTCACTAGAATGTGCCCGTATGAAGTCACTGTTTTTAGTGTGAGAGTTGATTTATGTAGTTACAAGCAGTGATATTCCTGTCCAAATGGATTATGTGTATTTTACCATGATTCCTGTTAGCTGAGTTGAATTATCATTTTCTAGGCTTGAATATCAAAGTGAAGTAAGTATTAAAGTAAAAATATCCTCTTCACCAAGACAGTATTTCATACAAATAACACTGATTACTTGTATCTTAAAAGTCAAAACAAGTCCAACACACACGCACACACAAAATCCCACAGAAACACGGAGTTGTCTCACTAGAAATACGTGGCTTAAATGGTGTGAGCCTCAATGCTAACTAAGGGAGGTAGCAGAGATGAAGGGTATCATCAGGACCTCTGTGGACAACTCACCTACTGCTATCATTCATTAAACTCAAGATTCCCTGTTTCTATTAATAATCTATTTAGCTGTTCATGATTTTTTAAATGTTATCCATGGAGACGTAGCTTTGAAGCAACATTTGGAAACGTGGGTGAAAAGCCTGTGGGTTCCACACAGCGTGGTGAAAAGACCGAGTTGCTAAACGTGCTCTGCTGGACTCTCCCCCTTAGGCTGTCTGAGGTCTTCGCTCAAGCTCGTGACAATCAAGGTCGGGAGTTGCAGTGCTGCCCTGGTGCGTGCACCTGCAGAAGTTTTTCTTTCTGGTATGATTTGATGAATAGTAAGGTAGTTGACAGCTGAAATACAGTCCTTTTAAATTGAGCTTCAGGGTGGGGTAAATTAAGCTACATGGCAGCTGAGCTTGATGCTCACTGCTACAAAAAGGGTGATCCTGCCCCTTACTCCTCCTTTTCATTTCTGCCTTCAGGAGCTTGTGTCCTACCTTCCTCCCAGGTACCCAGTGCCTTGCTCAGAGGGGAGTGATTCAGGAAGCAAAATAATGGGAAAATAATTTTTTTTTTTTTTTTTTTTGTAGGAGAATGGATTTTCTGTTCATTCAGTTTCATGGGTTAGTGTCCTGGCTTCAGCTGGGATAGTTAATTTTCTTCTTAGTAGCTGGTACAGTCTGTTTTGGATTTAGTGTGAGAATGAAGTTGATAAAGCACTGATGTTTTAGTCGTCGCTAAGTAGCGCTTTATCCTAAATTAAGGATTTTTCAGCTTCCCCTGCTCTGCCAGCAAGCAGGGGCACAAGAAGTTGGGAGGGGACACAGCCAGGACAGCTGACCCGAACTGGCCACAGGGGTATTCCATACCGTGGGACGTCATGCCCAGTATATAAACTGGGTGGAGTTGGCCAGAGGGGCAGATTGCTGCTGGGGCATCGGTCAGCGGGTGGTGAGCAATTGCATTGTGCATCGCTTGTCTTTTCTTGGGTTTTATTTTTTTCCTTTTTCTTTTTTTTTCCTTTTTTGTTCTCTTACTTTAGTTATTAAAGTGTACTTCTCTCAACCCACGAGTTTTGCTTTTTTTTGGCCGCTTTTCTCCCCCATCCCACTGCGGCGGGGAGGAGTGAGCAAGCGAGCGTGGTGCTGAGTTGCCGGCTGGGGTTAAAGCAGGACAGTTAGCTCACCGAGAGGGATCTGGTGGACGTTAAAATGAGTGGCTAAGGAGCAGTAACAGCGTGCAGGAGAGGAGCTGGACTGCCCCTTTTGGAAGTGCCAGGACCTTTAGCTGCTTCCCCTCTGAGATTTCCATTTTCACTGAGAAAATCTCATAGAAACTAACGGGAGAACGTGTTTTTCTTCAGAGATAATACCATAATGATAAGAAAGATTTTTAGCGCTAAGTATTTAATCATTATTATTTCTGACTTACAGAAGGGGAAGTGAAGGCTAGAGGGCTGAGTGCTCTTCTCTGAGCTCGTGAGTAATTAGGCGCTGGGTCTTTTGGGTAGCCGGACACTTAGCCAGTTGGTGGGCACAGTGTCAGGCTGTTTGGTGTTCGGGGCAGCCGGGAGAAGTGCTGCTGCTTTGAACACCAGTCTTCGTTTTAGGAATCTATATATATGCCTGCTAATACTCCTCATACAGCTAACCTGGAAGAAATGTCTGTAATGAGGGACAGCAAACCTGAGGTAGTGTCTCATGCTTAACGAGAGAGAATACAACAGGTTGTTAATGTATAGATTCGACACAGAAAATTGTTCTCAGATTCTTGTAGGGCCAGTGTGATTGTAGAGCATGTTTTGCAATCTTTAAATTACAGGTGTTAGTAATTTAGATTTTGAAAACACAAGTGTGACACTAACTGAAAATCGATTTATGTATTTTTTTTTTTACAGCTGCTGTATAAATAAAGTTGATTAAAAAGCAATGCAGATTTGCTCAGGCAATTATATTTCTGCTTTCATTCTGTACACGGTAGAAACTTATTTAAGACTATGCATTTTTTGCCATCTTTTTATATTTGGATCAATGTGGCCAAGTGAAACGATTTGCTCATGAGCTTTGAAATAAACCTAGTAGGAATACATGTCTTACTTTTTTCCTTTAGATTCTCCTATGCAGTCTTCCATGTGCAGTGTGTATTTAATATGAGGTACACTTACTTTTGTGAACATGCCAAGAATATTAGGTAGAGTTATAAATTGAAAGAAAGAAATACACAGTAGTAGTATTTCCTCCTATTCTTGCTATATAAATTTTTTTCTCATCTATGCAGGAGGTTACATCAACAATTTGAAAGCTATAAAGAGCAAGTAAGAAAGATAGGGGAAGAAGCCCGCCGTTACCAGGGAGAGCACAAGGATGATGCTCCAACATGTGGAATCTGTCATAAAACAAAGTTTGCAGATGGTTGTGGCCATTTATGCTCTTATTGCCGGACCAAGTTTTGTGCTCGATGTGGAGGTCGTGTCTCCCTGCGATCAAACAATGTAAGTCTTCTGATGTGTACTCTTAAGAAAAAGCCTCCTTGACATTGTCACGCTGCAGATTGTTCACCTTAAGTTTGGCATTTCATGCTTCATTTTACTTAAGTATTTCATTCATCACTTCATTATGAGGTGTGTATAAAGTAGAATAATGTATTTAATGATTGTGGAGATACTTAGGGTTCACTGAGTGAATTTAAAAAAAAAAGAACGCGTAGTGTATAGTTCTACTGAGTGATGGCTTGAAGAAAACATACCTGTTTTTCATAGAATGAAAGAGAAACCCTTTTGCTCAGGTACAACTCCAGACTGATAAATTTTATTGAACTCTTATTTCATTTTAGATTTGTTTTTTTATAGAGCTTTTTGTGTACATTTATAGATTTCTCTTACATAAATTAAGTTAATTTTTTGGTTCGAAAAAAACCCCAACCACTTTTTTTACCGCAGTGAGTGTGTTATGTCAATTTATTTTAAAAGTAAAAATATAGCTTAATCTGGATTAGGTCTCCTACTTTCAGGCAGGTGAGATAAATGTTTCTCCCCCTGATTCACGTGCAGTTAGCTGCCATAGCTGTCCACAAAACTGAAGGGCATCTGCGAATACCCTCTGTTCAGTCAGTCCCTTACAAGGAACTGGCTGTTCACTTGTACAGGAGTGGTAGGACCTATATTTGGAAGAATGTTATCCAGTGATTATTTTTGGCTGATCATCTACAACTGTGGTGCGGTATAAAACATTTTACAAATATCCTTCTGTTGCATGGATAGTTTTGTAATCTACCATGAGATGAGAAAACCCTGTCATACGGCTTTAAGGTACCAGTCTTTTGTAGGGGAAATGCATCCATGCTCTTTGTATCCATATAAATTCAGTTAAAAGTGGTCTCAAATTTTATAGCGGATAATCATGTTCACAATGGAACTAGTTTATGGCCTTTTCACTTTCTTTGAGCTAAACATCAACTGAATAGGGATTCTGAAATTTCATGTAAACAAAAAAAAACCCCAAACCCTCAGAAAAAATGCATTTCCTCTTTATTTTGCAAGTTTTCTGTAGCCCTGATGTACCTGAGTCCCTTAAATTAAATTCACATTCTGACAAAATTATGTATGTATATTGGACAAAAATTTTCATATATTCATATTTTAATATAAATAGATGCATTACATTGCATCACCTGCAGGTGGTGTCATTAGAGCAAGTCTATGAAAGTGCAGTTTACTTTGGTATGTTACGTTATGCTGTTAATTAGCGTGCATATGATACAGCTTATCTTTACTCAGAAAAAAAACGGAATACATTTTAATTATTTTTCACCCGCTGTTTCGAGTCACAGAGATGGAAAAGTGTCCATTCATTTGTAACTTGCCTTTTGTTTGCTATATTATTTATGCTTCTGTGGGATAGGGTGGGAAAACATGTCTTCTACAATGCAGTAATGTTATCTTTTTATTTAAAGCGCTTTTTTTGAAATTTTGTTTTTATTTCTTTGTAGAGAGTTATTAGAATTGCATTTCATTGAATTTGTCTATTAATACTTGCCTATTCTATTCTTTTTCTCTTCTTTCTTTCTTTTCTCTTTTTATTCTGCTTCCTTGGATGCTTTCCCAAAGGAGGACAAAGTGGTTAGAATCCATGCTTTTTATCATTTATTATTATAATGTTGTTAGTTAACGGGGAGACACAGTAGTGTAAAAAACTGAACTGAAATTTAAAAATCATCCAAAGGGGAGGGGGGAAGAACACCCAGTCCCTGCCAATCCCCTGGCTGAACATAGGCTTCAAAGATAGCCCAGTATGGAAACTCAAGACTGTTGTCAAAATTGGGACAATAAAAGAAATTAATTAAGAACTGAGAATTTTTAATAGGCTAAAAAGAAGAGGAGGTCATAAAATGTAATAAAGCTTTATTTTCTAAAAATGTATTTGGTTAACAATTTCACTTTTTGCATGAAAGGTCCTTCCATCAGCTTCAGGAAATCTAATTTAGTATTTTAATTGTAATTTTACATTGATTTACGTGGCTTGCTGCGTTTCACTTCTGGCTGCAGCCGAAATTCAGGGAATTCTTGGGAAATCAGCTTTTTGATTTACATTTGGAATAATATACATAGGCAAAGTGTAACCTCTTAAAACTGGACATAAGTATGGTGAGCAAGATGGAGTGAATCCTTTGTGAATGTGCAGTTACCATTTCAAAAATCTGCAAAACTTTTAGGATTAAGTACTGGCATATTCACCACTAATGCCCGTGCCTTATCTGAAATAGGTGAGGGTGGTTCCCCGTTCATCTCTGCGCCCTGTGCATGGAGGAAGGGGTGGCAGTACTTGAGCAGAACAGTGCATGTCCACTTACCGCCTCTTCTCAGGCAGGTCTGCAAAAGGTGGTATTCCAGATTTTAACTTGGAGACTTAGGTACTGGGAATTAGCCAGCTTTGCTGGCACTTCACCTGCAATGAGTGTGAAGTCGTTACAATCCAGTGTAGTTTGTGATGTGGGGATGATGGTGTTACACTTGTATTATGAAGGGGTGGTATGTCCCAACTTACATCGTAGCATAGCTGTAACCTGCAGTTTAGTACTGTGCAGCACCTGGAGAAGATGACTCGTACCACACCTGCATATTGCAGTTGTTTTTTTCCTATGGCAGTAGTGTTCTGAGAACATGGTTGTTTTTCAAATGGCTATGAAATATAACCTGCTACAGCTTCAGTCCACTGTTTTCTGTGTGGTACTCTGAACAAAGTGCTGAAATAATCCAGGACTTCCAGATCTTTTCCATTCTATTCATCTAAATCACTTAGGATAGAGCGAGAGAAGTTTCAGCTTGATACTGATTTCTTACTACAGCAGTGCATCATCGATGCATCCACTGCGGTTTATTAAAAGGCTAGTGCACTTGCAACAGAGTCGTCTTTAGGGCCAGAAACAGCAAAGCCTTCAAATGCTAAAAGTGCCACTTAGGCACAACTTAGCCGCCTGGGTTTTGGAGAGCAATTCAGGCGAACCTCACCTGACCTGCTTATGTGCTTGAGGCATCCTTCACACTTCAGTTTGGAACAGAAACTTTGCTGGATAACTGAAATTGTGGTAGCATCCACGTGCAGTAGAGACTGTGTCTTTGATGAGGTGACAGCTTAGGTGTTCATCTTCGAAAAATGTCATTTGGGATCCAGAAAATAGACTCCACTGCACTAAAGTGCTCTGAAGACATGTGTCGTGAAGACATACCTGACTCATTTGGATTGTCCTAAGTTCAATTACATGTGTCCTTATTGTTTGCACTTGCCTTGGTTTAGGTTTTGCTGTGTTGAACTCCAAGCTTCCGCATGGCAAGAAAATACCCTAATAACGTATGTGAAAATATCTTCTATACCTTGTGATGAAGCTGAGCTAGGTCTCTTTAACAGCTGAAAAGTTACGGGAGTCAGAGGGAGAGTATCCAATAATTAGTCCTGATTGTGTGAGGAACATGGAGAACTTTTTTTATAAAGTACAATTGCTTTAGCAGTGCCTGTTTCTGAAAGCTAATGGAATATATAGAATGAAGTAATTCCAAAATATTAATACATACCTAGCAAATAACATCTTTTATAAGCAGAACAATTGGTATAATTTATATAGAGCAACAGGAGAAAAACATTATTTATTATTTTCAGTGGCTCAACATTCCTGGCTAATTTACATATAGGGACAAACCCTTCTTTTTCTGGTGAGCTTCATGTTAGTAAAGACTTTTTAAACATGTTTATATGAGCCTTGTTCTCTCCACATGAATTTTTACCACAATTAATTATCTTAATATTAAAATACATGTGCCAAGTTCTTACAAGTTAGGGGTGCATCAGCTAGAAAGGATGATGAAGTGTGAGTTACCGAAGTGCCGAGCCCAGGAAAAGTCAAGCATTATCCTAGATTCAAGGTATTTCCTGTAGAGTTGGAGAATTAGTATTAATGAGTCCTCACCCGGGATGTTGTGTGCCGGGTGTTACCCATCTTTGACAAATGCAAACTGTGGTAGGCACAAAGAAAGTCGTACAGAGGATGATCAAAGAAATGGAGAGCTCTTCGTATGAGAGAAGACTAGAGAGATTAGGGGGACAAAAGCTAAAGCAATTAGAATTGATATCTGGAAGTACAGAATTGGTATCTAGAAGTACAGTAATTTTAAACAGTAAGAATAACCTTCAAACTAGAGGACAGTGAATACATAAGACTGAATGGGTGTAACTTGGCCATAAATGCTCTTGGCTTGGAAAAAGATTTTTGCAATCAGTAGAGTAAAGCCTTGGGAAATTTTTTCATGTGACTTATTGGAAGGAAAACTAACCCAATAACATTTTAAAGGTTAAATTTGGTTAGTGTTTAGGAAAGAATTTATGTAGTGTGGTTGCTTGTGGCGGTAGGGGAATGTATTAGGTCCTTGAGAGGTCCCTTGCAACTGTTGTTTCTAGCTAAGTATTTTTAAACTGGGGTATAGATAATGTAATACTTTGAAGCTGTTCTTGACCTTTTCAAGTAAGAACCAAATATATTTTAATGACTGTTTCAAAAATATGTAGCAGAACTTAATATGTTCTTCCCTCATTTAAAATAATAAAGGACATCCCAAAACATGGATTCCTTGTAGTGTGAGTTAGTAGGCATCCTAAGTTTATCAAGAGATGACTCCCATACACTTACAAAATTAATTGGCAATAACTGCTACATCCTCGTGGCTAATGAGGCACATAACTTTTAATGATTCTTATTCTAATATGTTCAGAATGCATACCTAAATATGTCTTAAGTTCTCCCATCTTCTCTGAGTATTGATTTGCTCTTCATACTTCTCACCTGAGCCTTCTCTCCTTTCATATGGTTGTGGGCAGACCATGTTTAATGAGAGCATTGTCAGACAAGAGGACTATTAACTAGTTTGGTTATTCAAATCAGGCTTAAATGTAGTTGTGGAGTGAGAGCATTCAGTGTTAATAATGTTAGTAATAATATCATTGGGTTTGAAAACAGTTGGCAGTTGTATGATGTACAGAAAAAGTACAAGTGTTTTCCTTTATATTACCTTAGTATTCAGAAACAATGTTATGTGAATGTGGCAGCCTGTTCACTGTGAGCATTTGTATGTGCTTTTAAAGAAAGCAGAATATTATTAGTACATGAGACAGCATTTCAGGAGGAAGTCGTGTAGGTGCTTAGAGAAAAGCTGGCAGGAGTGACCACTTGCTTTTAATTTGGCACAATATTTTCTAGGCGTTGTCAGTTCCTTTTAGTGTCTACACTTTCGCTCTGGATCCGTCTAGTTCTGTTCTGCACACCAGTATTTTAATTGCCAAAATGGTAACGGGTTTAAGTTGCTTCTCTCCGTTGCGTTCACTCTTCCCTCCGATGTGAACTACCGGGTTTGTTAGGGCCGCGGAGAAGCCAGCAAAATGTCCGGCTGGCGCTTCTCCATGGTTTGGCAAGGAGTGGGCAGAGCCCTGGCTCAGTCCTCCCGGCGGCCTGGCTGCCGCTGCTTGCTCTGTTCCTCCCGCCAGTGGTACCACAGCCTTCCAGAGCAAAAAACACCTGAAAAAATGACTTTTTCCCTTGCATCATTCCTGTAAAACTTTTCCCTAATATTTGGTTACGTTAGGTAACGCAGAAAGATGCATTTCCTTTGTAAACACCTGACATATGAAGTCGTACGGCTCTTTCTTTCTCTTATAGAAAAGGAGATGCATTTTAGGATACAAAAGTAGCCTTGAATGAGCGAATGCACTTTCTTTGAATCAAAATTAAACTATTTTGTGAGGTGCTGTGGGTGTATTTGAACTAAGTGAAATTTGTATGGCATTGACAGAATTGGGTGCAAGATCCATGGTCCAGAGTAACCCGTATACTTATCCGTAGCAATCAGTCTACCATTTTACAGATTTCATTAGGATTACAATTTTTGATCAAATTTAAAGTGAAAAGACTTGGGAGCAAATGAAAGATAGTTTTGTCACCATTTTCCTGTGTTTTCCAGAACTGTTAGTTGTGCAGAATAGAGCAGTTTGCTTACTCATTTTTCTGTTTACATATGTAAAGGACGACTGGGAGGAAATCAGGATGTAAAATCCATTATAGATATATGAGAATTAATTTAACTGAACTTAGTAGTATGTGATTGCAGAAAGTAATGTCGATTATCAGTGCTGAAATACTAGAGATACCCATTTCTGATCTGGCTTTCAATGAAACTGTTTTCACTTTAGTATAATGTCAGTGAATTATACTCTGAAAGAAAGACAACTTGGAAACATTTCCTTGAATGTATGTCAGGTGTTTTTACAGGGTGTTTGTCATTTAGTTCCTTTAAATTATGCTTAAAATTTGCTTACATAATGGCTTGCCGATTTAAGCTTTACCAATTGGGCACATATGCTCTGCAATTCAGCTGCGTACTAACGGTTTTAACAGAAGTTAATATTGTCAGAACAAAATGTCTGGATTGTCAGGAGTGTTTTTACATCCCTTTTACAAAACTCTTCTGTCAAATTGTCCGTTAAAAAGCTAATTGATGTAAGTTCTGACTAATACAGCTGTAGAATCAGAAAAAATGCATCAGAAGGAAGTAAAATTACATAGCAAATTGCAAAGTGATAGCAGATAAATTCTCTCTCTCTATAGCATTCGACATAATTTCTTTCCTAAAAGATTTGGGGTTTGTGTGCGTCAGGAAAGAAGCACTGCTTTTCAGTAATCGCTCCCTAGAACTGCTCCTTTCAGCAGGTAAAAGAAGAAAGAAAAAAAAGTCCAGCAAGAAACTGAGGAATTCTGTCTCAAGTAAGATGTAGAGCACTTTGCTTCCTGGGAAGTTAGTTCACTTCCAAACCAATCCAAGTGTTAATTTTTTTTAATTAAATCCCTAAAATTAGCTTGCTCTTCACCAAATTTGCTGAAGTGACATGTTTGACTTTAACAGCTGTTTTTCAGTGTCCAGCTAGCAAAAATGATCGGTTACTTCTTGTACACACACACCCCACACACCCCCCAGGCAGCTGATGCTCACGCTCTGAAGTTAACCAGATCAGAGCTTCTTCATTTAATGGTTGGACTGTAGGAGAGTCACTAACCACTTGCCCTTACAGCTTTAAATCAGCATTTAATCAGTAACCCCTTGGTTATGCTCCTTGGTTTATCCAGGTTTAGTTTACCTGTTAGCCCAGCACTTAAACTGTCTACTTGTCATGCGATTCTACAGGTGGTGACCAAGAAAATATATTGCTACTGCAACTTTCTTTCTTAACCCACGATAAAGGGCTCCTGAATCCTTCATGGCTGTTTTTGCTGTTAGCATGCAAGCTGGGTAATAGTGATCTGTGGAGACCCTACATAAACAATATTGGAAACTCCACGTAGCATAATGGAGCCTAAATAAAAAAAAAAACACTAAACTTTTAATCCCTGCAGTGTTACTACTGGATCCTGTTTTTAGTCTTGTATTTTCAGTACCTTTGTTTCAATTTAACTGGTTCAAGAATATGGGAATTATTTCGAAGTTTTTTTTTAGTTAAGAAAATGTCAGCAATACCTTTGAGTGTAATAATTCCTTGTGTTAAAAACTAAATATTGAGAAGATCTCAAAGGTCAATAAGGATTTTCAAAAAGAGCTTTATTCTACCTCTTCTTGCCTAATCTGATGTACTCGTACATATGGTATGTTTATGTATAAGCCTACGTTGTATAGATTTTTTGTAAGTGAATATACATGCATACGATATACATGCATCCTACTATATAGTCTAGTACAGGGCAGAATAATGCTCTTATGAACCGCCTTTCTGAGCTTTGAAACCTGTAAATCATTCAAGGTATTTAAATCAGCTGAGGAATTATTATTTATATGCCCATTTATCTTGACAAAAAAATGTGGTATGCCATAGTGGTCACAGAATCCCAGAATGGTTGTGGTTGGAGGGAACCTCCGGAGGTCATCTCATTCCCCCCCCGCCCCGTCGTCCCCACCCCGCCCCGGTCTCCCCAAACAGGGCCACCTGGAGGAACTTGCTCCTCACAGCTTGGCATATCTGTCTTTTGACTTGCATGGTGACCAATGAAGGAGTCAAGGATCTTTCTTGCTGGTTTTGTTACTTGTTTCCTCATTGTAACTACACCTGTTACAAGCTTACACAATATCTCCTTAAGTTCTGCTAGGGAATAATTCTAGGACTTACAACTTTGGACAAATGAATTCCAGAATTTCACAGAATCCTTCAGAAAGAGCACTAACAAGTACTGCGCTTTTTTTTTTTAGCTCAGTGTTCAAACGGAGAGGGGAAAAAAATAAAATTGACTTTAAGCTTTTTGTTTGCTTCAATGTAGTATTTTTATCATTTTAACACTAAGAACCTCTCATGCTGTTTGGTCCAATTAAGTTGGTGGTATAAAGCCGAAGACTCTTGGAGTGATTCTCCCAGCAATGCTGTGTATCCTGCTGGCTCAGGTATTGTGCGAGGCGTGGGAGATCAGCGTTGAAGTCCACGGTGATTAAAGCTTGCTTTCCCAGGTGGGAATACAGTGCCATCAGTACTGAAATAGAGAGGAACATCTTCCTACCCGACTTAGGTCGGTCTCACTACAAAATTAGAATCGAAAATGTTGAAATGATTTTTCTGTTTGTTTTTTTTTTTTTTTTGTCCAGAAGTACACATTGAGTTTGTATTTAGATTTGACATTGCTGAAAATGTATTTATTCAGTTTTTCTAGTAAGTTACCCTGCTTTACTTTTAAAGGTGTGCCTTCACGATAAAAGATACTAGCAAATTTAGTTCTGACATTTTACGCGTTATAAGCTAGATCTGCTCAAATGGATGCTTTAAAAATAATGGGAAAGAACTAATTTTTTTTCCAATGAGTGAAGGCTGTGTGATTTTTTCATTGTTGTTTAAAACAAAATCACATATGCTAAATACATAAGAAAAGTTTCATTAGTGAAGAAAAAAAAAAGACACAAAACCAGCTATTGACTTCTTTATTGCATTAAACCGAAATGCTACAGGCAACCGATCACAGTGGCTGTTCCACTCTTGCATGGTAGTTGTCTTTTACATTCTGTAGGAACCTCTTCTACAATGATAATATTATATCTCCTATGTTTCCTAGGAGAAGACTTTCAGTTTCTCTTAATTTTTCAGTATCTGTTTTATAAGGTGTTTTCAGTTGAACAAGAGAACGCCTTTTCCCAGGCTGATACAATTTTCCCCAGGTGTGTATTATTTTCTAGTAATAAAGGGTTAAGAAAATGCTTTTTAAAAAGTCTTAAGTATTAAATTACGAAAGTATCATGCAATAGTATACATTTCTGTTTTTTAATTCTTTCCCTTCACGATTTTTTGATTCCTCCTCCTGGGAGTAAAATAAGATTTGTAGCTGCTTGGGTTTTTTTAAACTTCTCATTGCTTGCGTGTCAGCAGGTGTTGCCCTTTTTACCCTCTTGTTATGTTACTGAGTAATAAACAGTGTTTACTGGGGTCTTGCACCAGTTGATCCATGAAAATTTGAAAGTTCTAGGCAAAGATGATATTGGGGATTTGAGAAATAATTCTGGTTTCAGAAAATGCAACAATATAGAAATATATTTGGTTCACTTTTCTGTCAGAAATTTGTTCATCTACAACCTCAGTCTCTAAAGAAGTGGGGTAAGGGTCTTGTGTAAAGAAAAATATTTTTAATTGGTTTCAACTGTAGATACATATTGAAAAGAAGAGTAAAGGACGTAAGCTCCAACAATTGAAATCTGATATGTCTTGTATACGTTGCACCTTAAGAAGAAAGAGAATAATAAAGAAAAAAAAATACTAGCGGTGCAACACAGTATTAAGAAGTCGTGAGAGAAGGGCCTGTTTTCTGTTTGATATGTTCATATACCTTAATATAATCAACACGATCCTATAAACTGTAACTTCGTAGTAGATTCTGATCCTTGTCTATTCAGTGCACTGCAGTTCTGAAAATGAACAAGTATGACCTTATAGATTTAATAGGATAATGTATGCATATCTGGTGTAAGGTAAAAGGAAATAACATGAACAGTTTGAATCAGACACAATTCTGATCATTCTTGATTAGTCAAAATATGTATATAATTTTATAAAATTAGGAGGAAAAAAATCAGCCAATTAAAAAAATTGCTAAAATGATGGGTTGGTATGCATGAAATCAAATTTTCTTTCTACATCTTATTGCTTTTACTTAGTAATTATGATAGATTGGAAATACTTTAATAATATTTGAGCACCCTTTTGCTTGCAATTGTGCCATCGAAAAGATCTGTAGATAGCTGTAATAAGTGATGCATACAATTAAACCCTTAATTTTAAATTGAGCATTTGTTCTTTAATGAGGGTTTTCTTCTGTAACAGGAACCTTTTAGAAACAAATTATTATTGCTGACTCATTATTAACACTCTCAGTAAATGCTAAGGCTTATACTTATAATAAATATTTAAGGTTTATACAGTAAATATTTCAGGCTTATATCTCTTCCAGGTGTTTTTGGGAGTGGGGTTGGTTAGCTACTGGCAGGGTATCTGTGTAGATCGGTGTGTATAGGTGCTCGTTTTCAAAGCATAGTCGCCTCAGGAATCTGTTTCTGGCTCCTCCAGTTCTTCATTCACTTCGGTGTGTTTCCAGTAATGTTACTATCAACAGAAAACAAACTCAGGCTTAAATCCGTGCAAAGCCTGTATATAGCAAGCTGCGCTTTCAGCTGAGAGGTCACCGTACTTATCTGGAACTGTTCCTGCATCCTTTCAGTACGTTATGCGCATTTAATTGTCTTAATTTTCCCTGATGTGCTACTTTTCCAAGTCCTTTAATTCATTACATGAATTGTTTTGAATTTATTGTTACCTCTTGATAACAAGGCAAATCCAATCTCGCTACTTAATATATAATTAATAACATAATGAAATAAGTAATAACAGACTATTACCTTTATGGTATATTAAAATCCAAAACTGCACTGGTATTTTCATTGCCATATCAGATTTGCAGTTATTGTTTCTGAATTCAGTTTGCCCTACTGCATTTCAAATTAAGCCAACAATTTTCTTTGCAAGGGATTGTGTATTTACTCTCTTTCTTTTATCTTTACTTCTGTAATGGAATAACGTGTTAGTTGTCAGCAGTGCAGAAATGGCTGGCATCATTAGAGATTTCTAAACCACTGTGTACCATATATAATGAACATACTATTATTTTCTTTCTGCTATGGAATACAGAACTAGTGAGCAAATATGCTATATTAACAAAAAAGATGTAGAAAAAGTATCTTCATAGTATTCACTTTAAAATTGAAAATGTTAAAATATGTTTTCATATAACATCTAGCTGTCTCACTTGCGATGCATATAGTCTTTATTCAGTCTATAAAGAAGTAATCTTGGAGTATAAAAACCAGAAGTTTGGAATAAAGAGGTGGCTAATCCAGAAACTGTGACTGGTAGAGTAATTTTAATTTGTCCATGTCTAGCTTCTCTGAAATCTGGCTTGCACATATTTATTACAGCAACATGTTAGGGAATAAATTCATTTCATTGGATAGGTTTACAGCTCTTTGAAAGTAATAATTTGCAATGTTAGGTGGAGGACAGTGTGGAAGCCAGCGTGCTCTACCTGCGTGAGGGTGGGGTGAGTCTGGATCTAACCCACGTTTCCAGTGTGCGTCTGTACAGTGAGTCTGATCGCTGGAAATGAATTTGTGTTGTGCAGTGCTTTGAAAATAGAAACCAAGTGAAAGTGCCGTTATTACTGTTGACAAATATTTAATGTGTATACTTGTGTTGTGACAGATGGTTAATATACTTACCCAGCATTTGTTCATGTCAGAGGTAGCCTGTCAATCAAGGAGGCACCTGGCAGTCAAAATCCCAGATACACATCATTTTGATCTATTTCTTGAATGCTTCACTTAAATGTATCCAAAATTCACACATATATTAATGAATAGAGGGCCACATAAGGACGTGCCATCTATTGGCAAAACAACTGACATTTTTTGTGTTCTGGCATTCACAGCTTCAGTTGGGATGCAAAAAAAAAAAATCGGGCAGTGTAAATTGGAGACTGAGTGCACCCAGGTAGGGGCTGTGCAGGAGCATGGCAGGGTGCTGGCAGGATTCCCCAGGGAGGCCTCAGCGTAGTTAGAAAGTGAGGAGGTACAGCCAAGCCACAGCGATAAGAAGAGACTCCAGTGGGGGACTGGAAGCCACGGCTGAAGGGAGGGGATTACTTCACAAAGACGTACTGGGCAGGCAAACATTTCAAACAGTCTGACCTGTCATCTAACTCACCCAGAAGATATGACCTTTATCTCTTCTGGCTGATATTCTAATGAAAGCTTAGCCTTAGAGACTGGAGACGCTTTTGGTGCCTTTTTTTTTTTCCCCCTACCTCGGCAATATTGAGGGAGGACTGAATAGCAAATGTGCAGGAGCCCTCCGGGGAAATGCGTAGCCTTTCTTTTTAGCCTCAGGAGGCTTGAAGGAGTGTGTTAGTGGGGTACACCAGCAGAGCTGACCGCTGATGTCCAACAGCGAGCTCAGTCAGAGCTGTTTGTCCTGCGGCAGTGCCCAATGGAAGTGTTTTTTACCTGAGCAATGCACCTTCAGTTTTTCCAGCAGTGGTCTGTTTCCTAGATATACTCGGGGTTTTATTGCTGTAAGAACCTCTAGCCTGTCCCTTAATTCCAGCTGCGCCCAGCTGTGGTATCTTTGAACAGTCTTCCCATAAAAGGATCCAGTAAAGTGGAAGATTTCTTCTAACCATGCACCATCCTTCTCTGAAACACCTTCGTTTTTGGCAACTGAACTAACAGAATCCCCTTGTTCAGCCTTTGGCTACCTCTGTTCCTTGTAGTCACAGCAAAACCAGTATGCTGCCAACTCCCGGGCGCGTGAGAGCACTCTCATTTAAACACGGGCTGATTTGACAGCCCAGAGTGTGCTCCTTAGCCCCAACTAATACTTCTCTTGATCAGTTTATTTCTTCTTGGAATTTGTAGCTTTCAGTTTGAAACATTGTGGCCCTCGTTCATGTAAGATCCTTTCCTGTGATGAGATTTTTAACATGATATGTAGGGTTTTGGACTAAATATGACTTAAAATTTCCATAGTTATGTACACTGCTGAGGCACAATTCTTTGGTTTTAGTAGTTACAAAATAATGTGGAGATGCTAAATAGAACTAAATTTAGCAAACTGAATTCTGGGGCTGTTTTGTCACCCTAAAACCAGAGAGATTTTAGCTAAAAAGAGATCTTGCTCCAAAGAGACTTGGTAGGATTTGTGACCTCTTAAGCATTATGAGAAGCTGACAAGTAGCAGAAAAAATTTCCAGAGAACAAAGTAATTATGAGGACTAGATGTAATCTCTGCTCTCTCTCGCTCTCTATTTCTCTTTTTATTATAAATAACCTTAATCCTCATCCAGGATTAAAATTCAGTGTATTTTTAGCAATGCGATGTCCTAGATAAAAGATGCTTCCATCTATGTTTTTATATCTTTTTATATCTTTTGCATTCTGGAGCATTTTGTGATTTTACCTAACAGATGGATACTTCCATCTATATATCTCCAGTGTTGCGATTAGTGAGGGTTTAGGATAGTTTGTCATAGATATACTTGAGGTACATGATTTTACTAAAAGTAATATGTGAGTTTGGGGATAGAACAGTGTGTCAAGCAAATTTGTAGGCAAAGTTTCTGTAATATTTTGTGGGCTTTTCTTGGATTCCATTAATATAGGGACCTATTTGCAACTCAGCCTTCCTATGGAGACAAAATAAACCCCTCCCCAAAACCATTATTATAAAATGGTATAAAATATCTGTTACTGGTTGTTTAATGACTGGTAAGAGATTAAGTGAAAATCTGCATGAAATGTAGTCTGCATTTCCATAAGGAGCAGATAAAACCTAATAATTTTTTAACTCGAGATTGAGATTTCGAAAGAGCTGCAAGTTATTTATGATGAAGTTTAATCACGTCCTGTGCAATTTCAGTGTTGCAGTGAAAACACCCATCAACTAACTTACATGCAACAGGTTTACAGAAAATTTGGATGTCAGTGTTATTTTCTCAATGATCTATTAGATTTGTGATTAACTTGCCAGTAAAAAATGGACTCCCATAGCAAAACCTTTGTGTTAGTGAGTTTTGTGAAAATGATTGGGGATATTACTTGGTAAAAAGTTGAGTATTACTGACAAATACAGATTAATTGTAGAGATGAGCAGATGTTGCTGGAACTCTATAAATAGATGAGCATGCACATGATGGTTGTGTTGTCATGACTGGAGGAAATTTTTGTATGTTGCTGGGATGTTATTAATGGTGGTGTAATTTGCATCTCTCCAGTGTGTGGTAAGTGATCAAAATCCATGTATTCGATTAATTATCTGTCCATGCATTGGCAAAGTTAATTGTTCTCTCTAACTTTTTTTCTCTGGCCAAATAGCTTCTACAGATGGAGGGAGGGCAGTTGAAGGTCCATCCAGCAAACTGCTTTCAAGACTTTTGTCAGCTGGACAGCTTTATCTTTTAGGATTGTTTGGATCAGTCCTTTTAGCTGTAGAGAAACCTGCTTTCCTAGCCTGTTTCAGGGACTGATCGGACTGTCTTTGTGGGTGGGTTAAAGCGACCACAGAGACACCTTCTTGCCCGTGTAACTGCAGTGCAGCAGGAAAAGCAACAAGGTAGAGTAGGGAATTAAATGGAGGGAGATTTCATCCACCTGCTTTTCTTATATTATTCCAGTTTTTACGCCTATACTTTCAGCATCGACATAACCTTACTCTTGCGTATCTGTGAATACCCTATGTTGCAGGTTTTACCCCTTTGTTCTATACACCTAAGTATGCGTTTTCCTGATCAACCAGCGAGTATTTAGTAGAGCCTGTTGTTCATGTAAGAGGAGTTGTCCTCTTGGTCACTTCTATAGACTATGAAAGAGGAGACTGGTGAGGTGTCTGAGATTTAATTAGTCTTAATCAGTCAATACATTTACCTGTCAGACTGAGTAGGAATCAGTTCCAGATGAGAACCCCTACATTAGATGTGAGCTGTGTTTATGCTTTCATTGTACTTACTGGAGGAGATCAGTGTGCCTCAGAGTGATTCAGCTTGCTCTGAACTAAACTAAACCTGCTCTGATCTTTGTCAACTGTAGTGCCTTTTTAGGCAAGTAGAGCCTCTAGTCATCTAGTGGTGTTTAAGGTACCGCAGAGTTTTACTGTAGCTTTCAGCAGCTACCCCATACGACGTTGGCTCTCAGGTAATTCCCATGTCATACCTAACAGCTGCATGCTCGTATTTTGGAAATTTTAGGGCATTGCAGGTATAACTGAATGCCAGTGTTGAGGCAGTTGAATCCTACTGTAGATTTTCATGAGTTATGGTAGGAAATCAGACAGCAGAGATGGCCTGTAGACACATTTAGAAACCTATATTTAGTCTTATCCCAAATGAAACCCTACACACTTGGTCTGAATCTTCTGTGCAAACCTACGCCTTCTCTCCTCTACAGGCAACCTGACACTTCATACAGCAGCAGATTATTTTTTTTTTTTATCCTTTCATCTCCTACATAAATTGACCCTCTTCTAAGAGGGTATCTATGGTCTTATTCAGTCTGTGATGTGTGGAAAGCTATGAATATATTCCACTATAGAGAGTTCAGTTTGGTTTTTTTTTCCACATTAAAGACAAACACTGACAAGAAAATGTTGTATGTTACTGAAAATTGTACTAACCTGCAGTTCAATTTTCAATATTTTATTTAGGATATAAATTACTTGTGTTATAAAATTATTTTTCCATTTCTTGAGTATAATCCATAGACCTGTGAAGACCAAAATCTTTAACTCTATGGCCATGCAATTAAACACTTAAAACCTCTTGTTGAAAATTTGCTACACAGATATTCAGGTAATAAGAACAGCATAGTTCAACTGAGTGAGTATTCATAGAATCATAGAATGGCTTGGGTTGGAAGGGACCTTAAAGATCATCTAGTCTGGTCTAATCCCTATGCCATGGGCCATCCACTAGATCAGGCTGCCCAGGACCTCATCCAACCTGGCCTTGAACACCTCCAGGGATGGGGCATCCACTACCTCTCTGGGCAACCTGTTCAGTGCCTCACCACCCTCACAGTAAAGAATTTCCTCCTATTCAGCTTCATAAAGATCAGTAGTCAGCTAAGGGAAGAGTTTACTTAACTAACTTAATCTAGGCTAGAATGTTTTAGCCTTCTTGAGCCTAAGATGGTGATTTGAGAAAACCCAGGGTGGTCTGGTTGATTTAGGAGAGACTGCTTGTTATTGTAAACAGAAGCTGACAAATTTGGGATACAAAAGAGAGGTGCCCTAAGCCACACAGGCTGTTTCTGCAAGTCAAAACTAAGGAGCAAGTCTAATGCTTCAAGCTACAGAAGATTCAGGCAGTCTTAGCTAATATATTATGTGTTTCTCAGAAACTCTGCTCTTTCTGTAATGCCAGAGGTACACTAACAAACGTTACTGTAGGAAAAGCTTTGTGGCGTCTCAACATCAGTTGCAAACTGTTAGGTACAGTTTTCTCTAGACCCACTGCATAAATTCCCGTGTTATCCATTAGGATGAGAGCTGAAAGCCTGACAGATCTGCGGCTCTGTTAGCAAGACCCAATGATAAAGGGTCTTGAAGAAATGAATACTTGAGACAGTAATTACATGAAAAGTAACTTGTTTCCTAAGTCCCTTGATACTGAAGTTCATCACTGAGTTAAGTTTGATCAAGGAGGCCGTGAAATCCATCCAGGCTGCATCTGAAATGCATCCAGGCAACTTTTTTTCTCCCATTGAAGACTATGGGGAGAGACTGTTAAGACTCCAAAGACGTAGATGGGCTTCCAGTCATTTGTAAAACTGCTACGCAGTTTGTTTCACAAAGACAAGATTTACCAGTCAGCCGTATTTCTTCATTTTGAAGGTCTTGTTAGAGAAGCTTCTGTGGTGGGTTGACCTTGGCTGGCTGCTAGATGCCTCAGCGAGGCAGGGGGAGAAAATAAGATGGAAAAGCTCATGGGTCAACAAAAAAGAGAGGGAGTTGGTTCACCAGTTACTGTCACAGGCAAAACAGACTTAACTTGGGGAAGATCAGTTTATTGCCAACTAAAATAGAGTTGGATGGTGAGAAGCAAAGACAAAACCTAAACCACCTCCCTCCATCCTCCCTTCTTCCTGGGCTCAACTTCACTGTTTCATCCCTGACTCCTCTGCCTTGTCCTGCCAAGCGGCGCAGGGGGATGGGGAATGGGGGTTGAGGTGAGTCTGTAACAGCTCCTCTCTGCTGCTCCTTCCTTCCTCATGCAGTTCCCCTGCTCCAGCTTAGGGTCCTCTGTGGGCTGCAGTCCTTCAGGGGAAAAAAAAAATCTGCTCCCACCTGGATTCTCCAGGGACCACAGTTCCTGTCAGGGAAACCTGCTCCAGCACAGTCTTCTCTGTAGGCTGCAGGGGAATCTCTGCTCAGGTGACTGGAGCACCTCCTTCCCTCCTCCTTCTCTCACCTCGGTGCTTGCAGTGCTGTTTCTCACACTTTTTTCCTCACTCCTCGCTGCCTGTGTCATGTTTTTGCCCTTTCTTACACATGCTGTCCCAGAGGCACCACCACCTTGGCCGGGGGGCTCAGCCGGGCCTGGTGGTGGGTCGATTGGAGCCGGCCGGAACCGGCCGTGTCCGGCATGGGGCAGCCCTGGCCGCTCCTCACAGAGGCCGCCCTGCCAGCGCCTGCACCCGGTACAGCTTCAGCCATCCCCCTGGCAGTGCTAATGGAGCCTGAGGGAGGCTGGCCTGTGTGGTCTGTCCTTTTTAGTCCTCATACTATTTTCTCTTCCTTTCTTAGCCGCTTCTTTTTGTCACTCCAGCCGTCATGGGATCAGCTCACCGTGTTCTGCTTAATTACTTTGTTTTCTTTGAGCATAAATATCTGTACTTACTGCTCTCTTCAGTGAACTGACTGGATTTAATCCTTTGATTTGATGCGCAAAACAATAGCTTGTTTTCAGTGTGAGGTGTGTAGATTTTTGAAACTTTACTGTGGAAGATTCTCCTTTCTTTTTATTTTCTCTCCTCTTTTTAAAGGTAGAAGATCCTTTATGCAGTCAGTGGCACACAGGTTGTCCACATCCTTATTAGGTTGCTTTCATTTTTCATTTTGTTCTCAACTTTTGATTATTTTTCTGATTACCTGTAAATTTTGAAACTGTATCATGGCAAGTTTTGAGGCAGTATTGCTTACAGGCTTTATTTCCATTATAAGTTAATTTATAATTAAATAATAATTTCATAGATAATAATGCTGTACTTAGCATCCCGCTGTTACATTATACCTTGTATAATAAATTAGAATCATACAAAAGCAACTTTGTATACACCAAGTGGATGAAAATGAGCTAAATGATGATCACAGAGCTAATTCTAAACTACCATCAACATAAAATGACTGTCTTTCTTTTTTAGCCCCAGAAGGATCAGATCTGGGGTTTAACTGCTTTAACATTTGCTTTTAAGAGCCACCCTTTTGGAAGTGCTAAATTATGGCAAGAAGAGCTTCCTCATGTACAGCACCTTATATTGCTTGTAAGTTGGCTGTTTGCTCAAAACTTGTTTCACATATTGTGCTGTCTACCCTTTCACTTGGTTAAGGCTTTCAATTTGATAGCAATCTGCTTTTTAGTGTTTTATTTTAGAGCTGTTCATAGGTGATGAAGAACTCTGTTTTTTGGCCATACCTATGTTATAAATGTAGCCACTACAGTGTTTATGGGCTGAAAAATCACCCTTTCCTCCTTGCTTCTATTCTTGGTTTTATTTTCCTGTCCTTTTAAGTATATAACCTGCCCAGCATATATTTTAACCGTAATTACTATTTCTTAGCAGTTTATCTTACTGAATAGCTGAAAGGTATGTACTCTCTTAATCTTTTTTCCTTCTTTATGTCTGATAGCTTTCTGGATGGCTAACTTTAGCTGCCCAGTAATTTCCTTTTCCAGTTTAAATGTCACACAATATTGTATTAAACAAGTGCAAAGAACTTATGATTCCTGTGCTTCAAACAGAAAGGAAAGAGAGCAGTGTTCAAGATTAATGTGCTATACAGCCATATTTATGCTTCTGTTCTGTAAACTCTTTGGGTTGACTAAGTATAGCAAATACTGTAAAAGTTTCAAGAAGAAAGTTCCTTGTGCTTGCACACCAAGTGGCATGGCATAGTCTCAGCAACTCCTTGAAACAAAATGCTTCTATCTTTATAGTAAAATTTCTTATGGAAGATAAGTAAACCTGTAGATTTAGAAACCGAAGAGTCACTTCTGCTTTGATTTAATTTGAAGGAGAGCCATTGAAATCATACAAAAAACTTGGTATTATAGTTTGACTTATGCAGAGCGTGACACAGGGTTTGGATCTTAAACCTTTCAGTTTTGTCATATTCTCCAAGCAGCTAATGCTTATAAGGCTAGCAATACTCCTGTTACCCGGTGCTCAGGGGAAAAAAAAAGTTTCTTCTAGTGGTTGAACATTAAACTTCAGAACAGTTCTTGTTTCCTTAAAATAGGCAGGACAAAAAAAAAAGTGAAGGATTTGCAAATAAAAGGTTCCAATGTCACATGGTTATTACAAAAGCTGCTGAATGTGCTTTGTTTCCATTTAGAGCTTTAGTGTCTCACATTCAATCTGCCACAGTTTTCTGCTGCGTACTAAGAGTCCTAGTAAGCTCATTTCTTAGGTGGTTTGTTATAGTGCACGTGTGTGTGTAGGCCTGTTAATGTCTTATGCTGATTTTGCCTGAAGAGACGTAGCGCTTGCCAAAAAGTATTTTTCTTAAGAGAAAGATAACCCTGAATCCCCAGATGCCTTCTTTGCTGAAGAAAAAATCCCAAACCCAAAGAAAAAAAAACGCCAAACTGAGGAAAGCAAGTAGAGTTTCCTCTGAAGTAAGTTTTATTTGTCTGTGCATCATCTCTGTTCCAAATGCAATAACCTTTGATATGTGACAAGACAATCCAATTTTGTTGCTTTTCCAGCACACTTGTTTCCTCTTAATTCCCAGTATTTGTCCTACATTTTCCCTATTGCCTTTCTGTGAAATTTTCTCCTCCACTTGTTGTTGCCTCTAACTTTTGTCTTAACCCTACTTTGAACCTTTCTACCTGTTTGTCCGTGTCCTCTTGGACATTCTTCTTGGCCACCTCATCCCACAAGTCTTCCCTCTTTCCCTGTATTCTTTTATCTAGAGACAATAAAGAGCTGAAATGGTTAAGCGAAAGTTATTAAAGACGACAGGGCCAGAAGAGTCTGACCTCCAGTAAACCAGTCGTATTTAAGCTGGGATAAACCGCTGGTTTTAGTATAATCACCTAAAACTTAGAGACACCCAGAGTAAAACAGTGCTAACCTTTATTAATAATGTAGTCTACTGACCCAATTTCAGTATACAGTTCAAATTAATTATAAACTAGAGAGAAATGCAAATGAATGATTAAAGTCCAATTCTAGAAACAACAGATATTACTGAAATAAAATCTTTTGGAAAACCCTTCCGTGGCTATGGATAAGGGTGCAATTGTCTGATTTTTCTATTATGTCTGTTCTGGATTTAAATAACCAAAGTTGATTTGTTTGGCTGGGATGATTCTGGTGGCTATATTATGTAATCTGACTTACAGAAAAAGAAGTTTAAAGATGAATTCACAGGAACATGCAGGGACCAAATGAAAAATGAGAGGAATGGTACTGTCCGCAGAACGATTAACAGATGGGTTGGTCAAAATGATCTTTTCAGTTCAAAAGATGGTCAAGCTTTTTCGACCCAGCAAAAGGCTGATGTAATGTATCTGAAAGTTATTTTTCTCTAGATGTACCACGCCTGCTTCCTGCAAACCCTCTGGTTGTGTTTAGTGTTCAGCAACTTCAAATAAGGCTGAATACTGAACATTAAATGCAGGTAACATCTGCATGCAGGAAAGGTGATCCAAGTTTAGGCAACAGTAGATGGACCCTACCAGCTCTGGAAGCTGTTGCTACGAGGAGGCTGCCTTCTACCACGCAGGCAATAAGGAAGTTCTCTCAGTTGCTGACATGATTCTCTTTCCCCCACATAAGGGGCAAGTGCCTGGGGAGCTAGCATTTAAGAGGGATCTAGCTGGCCATTAAATTTCTTCTAGCTCCTGATACACACGGAAACCTGTGACATACAAATCTGTTGCCTGGCTAAAAAGATTGCTTGCTTCTGTTGAACAGACTGTACATGTGAGCACAAAAAGTCTTCACCAATGTATAAATGTGGACTGAGGGCTCATGGTCCCTGTATTTGTACCACCATGGAGTATGCATCCTTCTATTTCTGACAATAAAGAGGCAGGCTATCCTTAACTGTTGCCTCTTCACCCCCATATCCTTAAGTCATCACTGCACTATATGCCTTTTATTTGTTTAGGAAATACAAAGCCTCATTAGATATCTGTGAATATACAGGTAAGTGCAGGAGATCAGAACGGCTGTCTCATCATCTAGCAAAGTTCTGATCTCAATTTTTGAACCTGTTTTGTAACAGTAGCTTCATCGGATAATGAAATATCATTACTGTTTGAATTTCCCAACTGTAATGTTCTGTACTGCTTTGCATCATCTTACCTTATTGAAACTCTCCTCTTTCCCTGTGTGGTCTGCCAGTTGTATTGTAAATTCACGACAGTAAAATTCTGAAATTGATACTGGGGATGGTCTGTGAATTGGCTGTCAACAGTGAGCTGTTTAGATCAGTTAAAAAAAATTATAATATTCTTATGCTGGCACGAAATTCCTACTGCTTTTTCCTGCTCTGTTTTCCTTTTCCTTATCTTTTAAATCCTTCCATATTCAAATTCAGTTGTTTATCCCTTTCTCAGTCACCCTGTAGTCTTTACTCTCCTAAGAATCTATGCTTTTCCTTACCAAAAATACATTGTTTTCCCCAGTTGTTTTTAAGTATCTTAGATATCCACTCAGATTTGTTGTAGAACACTGATGTTCTCTCTTCCCCTTCCTCAAATCTTCCATCCCAGATTTACTGAGATTCCTTTGTGCTCGAGCTTGATAGCACAGATAGCACAGACTTATCCAACTTAGCCTCAGACTCTGCACCTGGAGCAAGAGGTGGGAGAATTAAGAGAAAGGACCATGGACATCTCAGAAGGTAGGATCAACAAAGATGAAATGTAAAAACCAAAACAAACAAACAAAAAAAACACCCAACCAAAAAAACCCCCAAAACAAAGCCAAAAAACTTTGTCATCCTTTCGGTAAAGGAGTAACTGCAAATAAGATCTTGAGCCAACTCGTATGTTGTGGTTTCTCAGGACAGTCTGATAGCTTTTTCAGAAGAGGTTGTCAGGTTGCTGATCTGTGTAAGGCAGAATGCTGCACAAAGAAAGCGTCTGTTTGTTTTAAAAACGGCTATTACAAGCATTTAAGAAGTTACAGTGATGATACCAAAGTGGGAAGAATATGCCTTCTGTAATTACAAGCTTTCCATGCATTTACATGCATAACAAAAAATCAAGCTTAAGTATTTCTAACTGTGTGAAGAAAGCTACGAACTTAAGGGTGAGTCTGGGATAGTTTGTGAATCATGAATGTGTATAACATGTATAGGGCATAATCCTACTTGGTGCTTTGTCAAAACCCTTACGGGGCAGTACTACCTGTTGCAAAATACTCATTTATATGTAGGTACTATATGATACTTAATGTCCCCTAAGCGTGAAAAGTCCTATCTAGCTGTATTTTTTTTTTAAATTCTGAAAACTAAATAATACAAAAATAATGTGCAATCATATAATGAGTTTTACTCTTTCACTGAGAATGTTTGCTCTTGCTTGCTTAAGAAAAGTTGAAACATGAAGGATCAAACTGGTAGAGGTTTATCATGACTTCATTTATTTAAGCTTACATTTCCAGGTTTATCCAGATCGCGTTTAGTGTTGTATCTGTATGTGATATAAAAAAGTATCTGTAACAGATCAGTTGGAGACCATTTCACATCTTTGCTCTCAGCCTCAGAAGGACAGTGGCAAGGGCACTGGCCATCCCTGGCAGCGGTGGTGAGCCCTGGCTGCGTGTGGGTCTGCCCAGGCATGGGAGGAAGCATACCTTTGGTGCCACACTCTCCCTCGCTGAATCACTTCCAAATTAGATGCTTCATTTCACAGTCTGGTTGTAAAGCTCTGACGGCATTATTTTAGGCTTTGTGTGGACTTGGGGGTGTGGGAGCTCCAAGCAGAACTCAGCAGCCAGAACTTCCCGGCGTAGGAGCTGGTGAGGAAAAGAGGGCAATTCCGGGTAAGCAGAGCTCATAATTATCCAGTGCGATTCCCTGTGAGTGGAAAGATGATAAATTAAAGTGGTCAGAGAAGGCCTCTGTCAAGCTGCACAGCAGAGATCACTGCAATGAGATTATCCTGCAATATGTCAAAAATACCCTCTCAGCCGGAGTGGTTTTGGGCATTTCTTTGAACTGACAGATCCAAACGTGCTGCACGCGCTCCCTGACGTTCCCTGGGCAGGTAGTTATGTCAGCCATAAAAATCTTTGTCCTAACATGATTGTCACTCTGCTGTTTAGTCAGCTCATTCCCACTGGGAATACTCCTGAACTGCTAGCCTTCCTCTGTTGCCTTCTATCCCTATTTACACAGCCAGTAACGATCCTCCTCTTCCTCAAAGCCCCTGGTTTTCTGCATCGTGTCTGCATAGCGCTCTGTTAGTCTCGGCTCCACTGTCTCTTTCTGCGGGTCCAAGCACTCTCCGTAAGCTTTGCTCATCTCCTGTGTTCGTTGTTCTTTCCCCTGAATTATCCCTGCAGACAGAGGGGCCCAGAAGAGATCTCCTGGTGACCCCATGCTCCTACCAGCTCTCAAGGCCAGTGTGTTTCTCTTGAGTAGCTCAACAGTGACACACATTTCACAGGTTGGGAACCCCAAATACAGGTTTTAGGCAGACAATCTGTTTCAGACCTAAGGGAAACACCATCAGCTGTTAATGCCGTACTTGAACAGAGGACAGAGACTTAATCTCTGAAATCTCTGGAGATGGAGAGATATATAGGTGTATATGATAAGTATAAGACAACTTGATTCTCACTAGTTCATATTGGAAGCTTTCAAGCACACAGCCATTCCACCAGCATTTGGTGGAGGTAATCTTAAGCTCTCAGCTGAGGGAAACAGCTATGTTTATAGACTGTTGTGTGCTCCTGGAAGAAAATAGGTCCATTTACTGTGGGCTTTCCATAGTCCCTTGTGTGAGTACAGTGCCTCTCCAACTCAGAACTTTTCAGATTTTATGTGCTGTTTGCTTTAGGGCAGAAACATATGTAGATAGTGAGACAAAAAAGAGGCAGACCTTCTAGCAGTGAAGTATTACAAGCATAGTAATCCCTAACGTAGTTGTAGAACCATAAGGCCAAGATACTTCAGTTTCTCAGGGCTTTATTCCATACAGAATCACAGAGTGGTTGAGGTTTGAAGGGGCCTCTGGAGATCCTCTAGTCCGAATTCCTGCTCTGGGCAGGCCCAAGTAGATAAAGTTGCCAGGGCTGTGTCCCATTGGGTTTTGAATGTCTCCAAGGATGGAGAGTCCATAACACTATTTTTGATTTTTTTTTGTGTGTGTTTGAGAATACAAAATCAAAATTTAGTTCATGCCCATTAAGTCCCCTATGACCTCCACCAGTTGACCCACTTGCTTTTCCTTCCATGAGCCTTTGTTTTACTTCAGGAAGTTGACTCTGCAGTTTGTGTTTCCATTTTGACTAACCACCTTTACAACTTCTCTACAGCCACACATTTCCAGTTTCTTTTGTCATAAATTATTTTCCATTCTATACCAAAAAAACTCTTTCTTGCCTCTCTACTACATTTGTTTTGTCATAGTTTGTATAAAAGAATACTTACATAAAAGAATAGTATAGAAACATAAGTAATGGTCGTGTAGCGCAAGTTCCCACAAAGATGATGTACACACATGTGCGCTATTAAAGACAATCTTGTTATGGGCATTTGTATATTTTTAGTACAGTTTGTAAATATCTAAGCAGATAAATGGAGTGGAAAGCTTCTGGTGAGCTCCTTCTGTTTTTTGAGTGACAACTAAAATTTTGTATCAGTCCTGACTGTAAGCTGTTTCATGCTATTTACCTTGTGAGACTTCTGTCATTTAAAAAAATTATTTGTGTTCCCTGTATATCTGTAACTATGGAAACCATGAAGTGTTTAAGAGGAGTACAGTTGATGCTTCTGTGGCTAGTCAAGACAGCCAAATGTTCAAACAGTTAGACAAAACTTTTTGTTGTTTTTAAGAAGGTTAGAAGAATAGACAAAAATGATCTATGAGAGAATGATTTCTAGTGTACCTTAATGGTTTATGAGAAATGGATATTGAAGTTACAGAAAATGTGACTAGCAATTCATGGCTACTACGTAATCAGAAATATGTTAAGAAATTGAAGGAAATTCAGGCAAGAGAGATGAAGCTGAGAAAGAAACTGATCTATGAGGATAGAGTGAGACCAAAACAGCTTTCTGAAGCTGTGATTGTTGCTGGGGCTTAGAATTCTCCCATTGCTGAAGAAATAAAAAATACTGAGGGTGAAACTGGGTGGTGTGGACAGGGTGAGTGAGGAAGGAGTGAGCGTAACAGTCTGGAAAATGGATTTTAAATCTGTAAAGCTTAAATACAGGGCCTGTGGAGGAATCAAACCATGGGGATATCTGGGATTCCCGAGTTTCAAAAAAAGTGGTCTAAGCCTCCTCATGATGACCTGTGGATAAATAGAGCCTATACTGTCTGATGCTCCATAAACTTTTCTTGAGGGTTTGCTTTCTTTCCAAAAAAGAAATTCTCGATCCCAGACAAATCAGCCCAAACAATTAGTACTTACTGAGCCTTTTTGATTTTTTTTTTTTTTTTTTTTTACCAGCCAGGATAAAGTGTCTTTGATTTTTTTAACCCCTCCTTTCTCCTGGTATGATAGTCTCTTCTGCCTCCCTCCAAGTTGTAAGTTTGTAAATTTTGATCATTTTAGTTAGAAGTAGACCTGAAACCAGAGCTGCAAGGAATTTCAGGTGCAAGGTTTCACAGTTTGTCCAAGCTATAGTCCTGCTTCAGAAGGTAACAACTGTAACTGCGGCAATACAATGTTTGTGGTATGTTTTTAGTGGTGTGTATTTATATGTGTAGTAGATTTAGAAAAAAAAAATCCTTGCAGGGGGAGACTATTTCAAATTACTGTATGTAAATGTGCTGGTGTGAATTTTTAGACAAAACCATGACTTTTCCGCTAGCAATTTTGGTTTCTTCCTTGAAGTCCAAAGCCATTCTCGGAGAAGTACGTTGCCATAGTGACTGGAACCTGGCTGTGTGCTGTTTTAGAGATTATTTCATACGATAACTTTATAGTTGCCTGAATGTATCGCTTCCAACCCTCAGTTTGCTGTAGGATTATTCTGGAGAATGTTTAATTTTTGTGGAAGTTGTTGGGAGCTGTCTGAAAGATTGGCAGCTGTAGCTGAGAGGTTTTGGCAGCAGGGCATGTGAAGAAACTTAGTTGTTTTTTGTGTTAAAATGACTAGTAATGCTGTTGCTAGCAGCAGTGTCAACAAAACTGGCATAAAATACTCTTGTGATGTTAACTCCTTGAATCATTGCTCCACTTTACTGCATCTTTCTATTGGCAGTTTGTAATTGTGGGTTTAGAAACTCAGGCCAGGAGTAAGATTAGGATCAATGTGTGAACTGCATGTTCAGTTGCCTGAAAGTAGGCATCTGATGCAATTTTTTGATGCCCTACAGAACACAAGACGTACATACGGCTGGCGGATGTGACGTAACTCCTGTGGCAGGCTTATGCCCTCTTAAGTGGCACGTGGCAGCCAGGCGGGATACGCTGACTTATCTCTAATGGCACTAGCCTGTCATTAGGCACAGGATTACGTTTTATTTTGTTGCGTCTGCTTGAAAGTGAGTGGATTCTCTTTGGATGGAAACTTAAATACCTGCCATGCCTATAGTCTATAGCGTAGACAGAAGTATTTAAGCATCTTTCGTCCTTATTTGTACACATAGGATCTGATTTGGAAAGTTATCATCTCGGTTAACTATAAAAGGCAAGCAAGAAGAGTATGAAGTGTGCTCTCTAGTGCAAGTGGAAAATTCTGATAAGGCGGGCTTTTAAACATCCCTCCTGGATACTCTCAGTCAAACATGTAAATGGCACCGCAGACTTTAAGGTGACATGTAGCTCTGTGAGCAGCGGGGCCTCGTTCCCTATGAACGTGTCTTGTGGTTGAACTGCTCTGTAGGTTCTGTGATGCCAATAAAAGATTGCACTAATGAAATACTTATAGGGCTTTCATAGAACTGCCTATTTCATGAAACTTCTAAGGATATAATCTCTTGAAAACTTCCATGCCTGTGCAAAATTTTAATGCATTTGTCCAGTGGGTTAAAGCATTATTGGAGGGTGTGGGGAGAAAGGGGGGAAGAAACCAATCAGCTGTCAGCATAAACCTCATGTTCTTGCCAAACTGGGATAAAAATATCAAGCTGAAAACCTAAGTTCTGAAGAAAATCTGCTCTGCACAGGGATGGAAGAACAGAGAGTGCTAAAATGGCTTTAATATCGCAGTCCTGAAATGGCTGAGCCTCGTATGTCTGATGAGCATCAGCGTGGGCGAAATGGTCCTCTCCCTGCTTGGAGGAGAGAACGGTAAAGAATTTGTTCTGTCCTTTTGAACACCCAGTCTAGAGGAGAGGCTTCAGCAAAAGCAGAACCTAGACTCCTAGGCTACTTCTTTACTAACAAATTAAACCTAATCTGGGACTGTTCCTAGGTGTTAGAGTATCGGTGCTAGTAAACTGACAGAAGGCTGCTTGGCACGCTCTTGGTCTTCTGCCCGCTAGCACCTTGTCATCAATTCTTCCTGGTGTTTTGGGAGTTGGGGTGCTCCAAGGCTCACCTCCAGAAGGCAGTTTGTATGCAGCCACCTTGCTTTGAAGTAGAGCGGAGATCTTGGCAGAGACACGGGTTATTTCATGTCATTGAGCTTCAGTGCTCAAAAATGTTTCTGTGCAAGTTTAATGTACCAGTATTGGTGTCACTTCAAATTGTAGTTTAACAGGAGATGGCAAGACACTGCTGTAGAGAAAACATCTTCTTCCCCCCATTTGCCTCTGTTCCTGGCCACGTGATTTCACTACTCATCATACCCCACCATGAGAAAAATAGATATGACAAAAACCATGAAACCAATTCGAAAATACAGATGAATTTCTACTGTGTTTTTAAGTGAAAGTGGCTCCTGGGAGGACCTGACAGTGAAGGAAGAGGATACAAGGGAGTGTGTGGTATGGGGAAGCTGGGAGCGAGGAAGGGAGAGGACAAAGAAGAGCAAGAGAGAAGGGAGGTGGGGAGAAGACCTTCCGTTTCGGTGACAAGGAGCCATTGGATGAACTCAGCTGTCTGTACAATTTTGAAAATATATTTAATGAAAGCTTGGATTCTCAAGCACATTTGCGTTAGAAATGTAAGAGTTGTTTACTTATTTAGATTTTTGGACTAATGTAAGAATTCAAGTAGATTTTCGGCTTCATTTATATTTTAATGGAGTGAAGCCATCATGACACTTTAGCTAGGGTTTTATTACAGAATTCATTTTGATATAGCAAAAGAGATAAATGCAGTGCTGCATGCTAATTTCATGGTTTGCTGCATGTTTTTGTTATCCCGGAAACATTAAATGATACATAGTCTAACTTAATTCTGTGAATGAATAGTTTTGTAAGAGCAAATTGATAACATTTCTTCCCTCTGACTTTCAAGAGATGACGTGTAGGATGGTGGCAGAGCTCTGCTGAAGTTAATGATGCCTCAGGCAGAGAAGAGGGTCTGCCTCATTAGATCTCTGAAATAACTACTGTCTTCTAGAAGTGTATAGAAGGCAGCTAAAGGAATGTTAACAAAAGCAATAAACTGAAAAGGTTTGTGTATACACCCTTCAGAGGGGAAATAATTGAGATAGCACGAAGGTTCAGTAAGGAATAGCTTGTGGCCTGCTGTATTATCACACTTGTTACCTCATTTGCTGTGCAGAGATGAAGCAGGATGCATGGGGGTCAGTGTAACCGTGGGTTTGCAATTTCTAAACTCGTGAATCGTGAAGGAATGTGCTCCTTATGGAGCCTCAGAACCCGTGGTTGGGTGAAGGATTTGGGGAACTTGCTCTGACCTCGGTCTGACATGTCACACAAATTTGGTATAAAGTTTGTGTTCCCTCCCCTAATGTGACTTTAGCCTCTCAGTGCATGTTTGAAAGTCTCCAGATTTGAAATGGAAAAAAAGCCTTTTTTTTTGCATTCTAAAATGCAGTTTTGAAATACATAATTATGAAGACATGTTTTTATTTTTGTAACTGAAAATGCTTTTTTTCTCTGTGTGTATAGTTGTATCTATTATTTACTATGGGCTCTTTCAAGTTGGAATTTCATGTTGTGTTAGTACAGGAATACTGTTCCTACTCATTGTGGATCACATTCAACAGTACCTGTAAGAGTAAGTTTGAGGAATATTTTTTTCTGTGAATGAAATGCCCTGTATTCCACATGAAGGCAAGCATGGGATCCTTCTAGCATGTTTTCACGCAGCCTGTCAAGTTTCCACATGAATCTGTGTGGGACCTGTTGACCCACCTCTGCCGAGTCCTGTGTGTGCCACTTTGTTTTTGTTATGTAGCAGTAAAGCCCAGAACGCTTTGCTATGCTGCGAAAATGCACTTTTTCCAGAGCCATGCATATGTACCCTTTGAATAAGGAGCACCCTTTTACTGGTTCTCTTCAATAGCTTTATGTGTGGCTATGCGCTGACCTGTGGAAGGATGCAATAAACCAGAAACAAACCCAACACCAGACTCTGGATGTCTTGAATGACTTACTGTAGCACTGCATCAGAGCTCCCCATCCAGAGAAGAGTAAACAGAAAACTATTTTTGAAGTGACAGGCCAGAGTAAAACTGTCTAACGCTCTTCATTTTACTGCTGCATCATGTGGAGGTCCAGAAGCCACATTAGAGAACTGTAATCCTTCATCAGAGCATTTGTTTGGTTGCCTAACATCTGTGGATTGTTAAGATAAGTTATTACACAGACCTGCTTTACTTTAGATTAGTTTGGACCACATCCCAGTATATTCAATCAGGATATAATTCCTGCATGCTGCTAAATTGCTTGCTCCACATACTTCTCTAAAAATGTTTTTCAATATACAGTTTTGTCACTGAAACTCTTCTGTCACCTCAAGTTTTGTTGGTTTGGTGTTTGTTTTTTTTTTTTTTTCCTTTTAAAGAAAAGCTTTTTTTATTTTTCCTTTTGGGCTGGATATATCTCAAGGCAAACATAGCGTTTATTAAGTTGTGAAGAGATTCCTAAACAAGGATGGTAGTGTAGCTTCTATGTGAGTATAATGCAGATTTCCTACATGTGTAATCTGTGGTGATTGGTATGTATTGCGTCCAAACTGCAGTGTTTAAAGACAGCTGTAAGAAAGTGGTTTCATATTTACGTGTCTAGTATTTCTTCTTTCTGTATTCTGTATTTTTCTGTGTCTATTTGTGCATTAGTTATTCCTATTTGTTTGGATCTCATAGTATTTTGCATAAAATTAATTACAATATCAAAAGTGATTATGTAAATTAATGTTAATTTCTTGAAGTTTATTCCGTATTTGATCACTTAAAATATGTATAAAGTACATTAAATTGTAAATGAAGTGTGTAAAAATGGTAACATTTATATGGGCTCACATACATACACACATATGTAATTTAATTAGAATATGTAAATTTTACTTTAGTATTCCTTTTCCCTCCTTTAAACAAGCTCTAGCTGATTTATTTTTTATTAATCCTTTAATAACTTTCCCTGTAACCTGATAAAATACAGGCAACAACATATTTTTCATTAATGACTTCAGTTTATAGCATTGACATAGATTTTTATACAGACACATGTGCATGCACACACTTGCTGTCTAATGAGCTAACAATTGTGTCAGAGTCTATAAAGACATTTAAAAATGTCGTTTTTTTCCTCTTAGTCTTGCTGGTTTTTTTAAATACCTGTAATAATAAAACCAGATAGACTAAAAATTTAGTCTGTTAGAACAGATAGTCTGATAAACTGGATCTCTGTTTTGTGAGGTATACGAGGTGAAGGAAATAAGACATTTTGGAATCAAGGGATTTTTTGTTAAAGGACTAGCATTTATTTTGTCAAAGTTGCTGTTCCTGTTATCCTACTGAGGGTTATCTGTTTTTGTCATAATACATGTTTGTGCCACTGTCGGAATAAGTGTAGCTTTTTATTATTTTTTTTATTAATTACAATTTTAAAAGTTATTTTATTACCCTTCTTAAATAGAAGAAACATAATTAATAGTCATCTTTTGATAAAGGCATAATCAAGATATAGGGAAAAGAGTTGGATGTCTTCTCAGTGTGGTTTGGTCAAACAGTGCAGAAGCGGTACTGGAAGTTCTGATGTAGTCTTCAGACCTAAACAGATAAACTATTTTAGGGTTTAAATAAATCTTAATTATGTTAAGTATGTAAAATGCCTAAAATTTTCATCATGCCATGTGAGCCGTGCGCTTCCTCCCCAGGCCAGAGAATAAGAGAGCTCAGTACCAGAGCTTTCTTCTGTTGCAATTTCTTCCCTGAAGTGATTGGTTTTTCTGTTCCTTTTAATTTCAGTGTTGTATAATTTTGCAACTGTTGCATCATTCCTATGTTTACACAAAATAACTTAAGCATATTTTTCATTCCAACTTCTGTCATCCTTCTTACCCTCTTTACAGTTTTACCCATTCTTTTACTTCTTTCCACACTAAACTAAAAGATTTTCTTTACCATTTTCCTTGTTAGCTGTCAGTTTTGTTTCCTCTCATCTCTTTTTATTTGTGACAAAATTCCTACCTCTTGTATATTTTTCATGTGTTTTTGCCTTTTTTGTTCTTCTGCCCCAAGACTCCTTTTGTCTTTGTCTCAATTTTTTCTTAAATATTCACACACTTCAGAGTCCTGATTAACCTTTTATTTTTCTCTGGGGATTTACTCCTGTACATAACTGTCTTGTGTAGAGCTGAAACATAGAATCTTGCTGTACTGTGTGTGCTCCTGTTTTATCTGTCTGTAACTAAAAAAAATAAAAACCCAAAAATCCTTAGAAGCACCATTTATGTATGCAGCTTAATTGCAATTGTCAGGGACACGTTTGTTTTATTTATTATTTACAGCTATAACTCAAAGGGATGGTAAATGATCATTTTCAAGTAGTACAAAATGTAGTACTTTGGCATTCTTTGGTGCATTTAGTTCTTTATTAGTAGGTTTCTTTAGGTCTTACCTTGCACCTCTGGTAAGTAGTTGTTCTGGATGTAGCTAAAATAATGCACAGTAAATGCTGAATTTATTTGCAGGGTAATGCTGAGTTATGTTACGCGAGGAAAAATTAATTAAAGGGAAATAACCTGTCAGTTTTCTGTGGTGGCGGAGGTTAGCTCAGCAGGGCTCCGCCACCCGAGGTACGAGTCCCATTTACCGTCTGGTAGGCTTGTCTTGACAGCGATCCGCCCCAACGAAAACAACCCAACCCCCCCCCCACCCCCCAGCTGCATTCGCGC
>JAVKLA010000014.1:5095572-5242122 GCA_034782735.1 Sagittarius serpentarius
CCCCCCACCCCCCATCTGCATTGGCGGCAAGCGTTGGTCGTGTTGTCGGTGTTTATTCAGAAGAGAGCTAGGGGTGGGCTGAGGGGAGATTGCTACAGGTAGGCCTGACGTGTATTGACAGCGCATTTTGGAGAAGCTCACGTAGCATGTGCCTGTAGGATGCTTGGCTCCAGCCAGTGCAGTGAGCGCTTGGAGAAGCATGTTCTGGGTCCTGTCATGAGCACCAGCCTTGCCAGTTTAGAGGAGAGCAAGAAATCGTACCTGCTCTGTGATAGTGAGCATGCATTTCAGGGTCTTGAGGGGTAGCTGCACTGACTCTTCTTGTTGTCTTCAACTAGGTTATGTGGGTATGCAATTTGTGTCGAAAGCAACAAGAAATCCTAACGAAATCTGGAGCGTGGTTTTTTGGGAGCGGACCACAGCCCTCGCCCAGCCAGGACGGAGCACTGAGTGATACGGCGACTGGTGGAAGCTCGGATGCACTGAGGGAAAAGAAAGCAAGACTTCAAGAGCGATCGAGATCACAGACTCCCTTAAGTACAGCAACTGCCTCGTCACAGGAAATCTCTTCTTCCAGTGTGCAGTCTGACCGTAGGAAAGGAGCAGAAGTAGCGCAGCCGGCTATGGGCCTGGACCAAAAGCAAGTTTCATCAAGGTCTAGAAGTGAACCTCCAAGAGAGAGGTAATGCTTTCTGTCTTGATAGAGCCTCACAATTATAAATGCTAGTTCAGTAATATTACACAAGGCTGTCAGCTGGGCCTTGTGTGTCTCTAGAACCGTGTAAAAATAGAGTTGATTTACTGACCGAGGAAGCATAAATGTTCACTCGCTAATACATTGTCTGATTTGGTCTGTGCAACAGAAATGAGGAAAAAAAATAATGGTGTTTTAGGGGTATTTCCATGTACTCCAGTGCATTTTGGTGTATGCTTTTAACAGAATTTTAGGTTACTTTTACATTTGGCAGGTATTTTAAAGTTATTAAACAAAAAGCAAGCCTTTAACTTGATGAAATAAAGTACTAGAATTGAAAACAACATCCTCCCCCAAAACCCCCAACCAAACAAAAAACCTACCCTGTGGAGTTCTGTCAGGTATCCTTGTGTGTTATCTTTTTATCAATGATTGTATTATTATTAAAAATAAAGCAGGAACTATTGAAAGAGCTCCTTTACACCTGCAAAGTAAACATTAATGAGGAACAGCAATAGTACCATCTTGAATTCAGAGCAAGCTGTATGCAAGAATAAAGCCAACCAGAAGCACATGATTGTATTTTAAGTGAGTAAATGGGTAAATTCCTGATCTATGTTCACTGTGATGAGCGGGTTGAGGAGTAGCAAATCTAGAGAGGCTAATGTGGCGGAGCAGTTGCTGTTCTTTTGGCTGCTGCCTGGCAGATGGCAGAGCACTTGAGAAGGGAGCCTGTGGCAACAAGAGTCTGCCATAGAAGATTGTCCCTTGGCCAGTACAGTTGATGATATTTTTTTTTTTTCTTCATAGCTATTAAACTTGAAAAATGGATGATGAACAGTGGCTAGTACCTTATTGTGTGGGTGAGGTCTGTCAGGGTTTATCTGTGCCAAAACTCAGGTTAGTGTTATGTATAGGTATGACGTAAATGAACACGTGGTGCTCTCCCCTAATTCTGTTGACTTTTTTTCCCCCAGCGCTGGGAAGACCCCCAGAGCAGTTGTCACTCAGCTAAAGGACACTTTTAGGGCAGCAAAATGCTTTTGATTTCTGCTTTGCTGTCCAAAAGTGAGATGGTTGTATGAATTATACAATAGTAACGTTCTCTACTTGTCATTGAGACTTTCAAATGAAGTCCAAGGGTTCTGAATGGAGAGCATCTATGATGAACTCAGGTCTCGTTTATTGCCAAAAACTCAGGAGGTACAGGAAATGAAGAAAAAGGAGAGAGGAGCTTAACTTGGATCCTACCCAACTTTGCCTGTCCTGTCGGATGCGTCTGTGAAAATCTGGGATATGTAATCCGAAGACGTATCAGTTGTGGAAGGGAAGATTCAGTGCCACAAAACAAAGTCCTAGCGTCCTGGTGCAGGTTCATCTCAAATACAGTGTATAGCTGTGTTCAGCCTTCTTCAAAATTGATGGGTTCATATGTGAACTGGTAAACAAAAAGGCAACTGGAATGATGAGAGAAATAAAAATATCCATTACAAGAGGATTTTATGATTCTTCGGCTTGCTTACTCTCCCAAAGCAGAAGATGAAAGAGGAGAGAGCATAATTTTCATGCAGCTTCATTATTCGTTGTGTTGTACTTCGGCTGTATAGAGAAATAAATTACATTTTTCATCCTCTTTTATTACCAGAAAAAGGAATGCCATTAATTTATCTCAAGGAGTCAGTTTGCTTTTGTTCATATGCTTATGAAATGGGCACTTCTTTTCAGAGTTTTAATAAGATAAAACAAACTAGGTCAATTATTATTGTTTCTGGATATATTCTCTCTTGCATTTTTTTATATCCATATTCCTTCTTTCTGTAATGTTATTGTGAGAGATACTCCATTTGGTGGCATTTATATCTGTACTGTCAGGGTGCTTGAAGTGAATTGTGTGGTTAGTCTGTAACCCTCATGACTGCTGCCAGAAAAATGGAGAACATCCTCCAATACTCTGTCATAGTGCTAAAGTTACTACAAAGATGACTGAGTCTTTCTCCTTAAGTGTGTAAATTCTTTTTATCTGTACTTATCCGTGTTAATATTCTTTGTGATTTTACTCATTAATTGGACCATCCGTAACTTACGTTTTTGTGGACTTGGGAACTTGTTTGCTATTGGAAAATAAAAGTACTGCTGGAAAGATTCAGATTTAATTCATGTTAATGGATCCAGTATCTTACTATAGGTTTTGCCATAACTTATCCTGGTTTATAATCTATTTACCATAACAGTGTACACAAGTATTTTTATTTTGCATTCAATTCTTCAAGGTATTGTACTCCTTTTCATTGTAGGAAGAAGACAATATTGGTTTCAGACCAGAACGGCAAAGGTTTAAAGAGTGAGCGTAAGCGTGTGCCAAAGTCCTCGCTTCAAAAAGAAGGACCAGCAGATGACAGGGAGCGTAAAGAACGGCATGAAGGTAGAAGGCTGGAGAAAGGCAAGTCACAGGACTACCCAGACTTGCCAGAGAAACTTGAGGAAGGCAAAGTGCCTGATGATGAAAAACAAAGGAAGGAAGATGAATATCATACCCGTTACAGGAGTGACCCCAATCTGGCAAGATATCCTGTAAAACCACATCCTGAGGAACAGCAGATGCGCATGCATGCAAAAGTTTCTAAAGCACGACATGAGAGAAGGCACAGTGATGTAGCTTTGCCACATACAGAAATGGAGGAAGCGGAGGTACCTGAGAATAAATTAGGAAAACGCTCACAGTTACAGGGAACTCAGGACAGAAAATCTCTTGTGGAAACTCAGAGGTCGTACTCTATAGACAGAACAGGTGATGTAAGAATTTCTGTTTCTAAACAATTAACTAATCATAGCCCACCAACTCCCAGGCATAGTCCAGTTCCTATAGAACATGTAGAGTACAAGAACCACGATTCCTTTAAAAAACAGAGCCGCCTTGATCCTAGCTCTGCTATTCTCATGCGAAAAGCAAAGCGGGAGAAAATGGAGACCATGCTAAGGAATGATTCCCTTAGCTCTGACCAGTCGGAATCAGTGCGGCCATCCCCTCCAAAGCCTCATAGAGCAAAAAGAGGCGGAAAGAAAAGGCAGATGTCAGTTAGTAGCTCAGAGGAAGAAGGGGCATCAACACCAGAATATACTAGCTGTGAAGATGTGGAGATAGAAAGTGAAAGTGTCAGTGAAAAAGGTAAGGACCTTTATGTATATTATGCACATGGCCATGGTTTGGGGAAAAAAAAAATAATCTGTATTTTTCTTTTGCCTCTTTTTTTTAAACATACACCTTTGTTTTTCCCCATGCCTTTCTTTTTTTTTTTTTCCCAACTGAGAAGTGTCTTATACCTGTTTACATTTGGTTTGCAGTGTTTCCTTTTGAATTCTTAGATGAGGTGGTTACAGGTAGCACCAGCTGATGAGTTTTTCTCATTCCCTCTTTCACCTAGAACTGATAGAATTTAAGGATTCTAGATTATTCTCTCAATAATATGTGTACTCCTTTGCTCATTGCTTCATCCTTTTGTCTGTATGCAGAATAATTTTCTGTGAATGAACTGAAATGGAAAGTGAGTTCTGTAACTGTCTGAGAAGACCATTATAAAGTATCATAATCTCACTGACACCTCAGTCTTAAGATATGCAAAATTTTACCTCATTTAATAAAATATCAAGGATCTGCCAGAGTTCATTGTCAACAGGAACAGGATATGGGGCAAGGGGAGCGTTATATAGGAAAGAAAAGGGAATTGCCTAACTTCTTGTCTAGATGAATTTGCTCCCAAGCTTACAAGTATGTTTAAAATCTGTTATTTCAGTTTGTCTTCATCTGTTGATGGTGACACTCAGCAGTAAGGAGTAAGTGTTGTACACTGTGTGCTTTTGAACAAAGCCTTTCTTCTGGCTGAAGAAGTTCATCAAATTCACGAATGGTGAACAGATAAAATAAGGATCGCAGGAAAAGACTGTGGTAGAACCTACCAACTGTCTTATAACCTTAATTTGTCTTTAAGTGACACTGCAGTGAGCTGAAGGCTTTTTGTGTGTTTGGAAGTAGCTTTTAGCTCTTTAGTTTAAAATTATCTGTGTTCGTAACTTGAAAGTTTTCTGCTGGTGTTCTTGTCTGCATTGTCTTTTAGCTCCTGGCACCGTTTTCTGACATGTCCTTGATTCATATATGCTAACCTGTCTGTATTTATCTGATGTTGTGGTCTCCTGACACCCCCTAAATCTCCAGGTATACATATAAGAAGAGGCATTTCTCTCCTATCCCATCTGAATAGCTGCTTGTTTTAACTTTCTGAGCCTGAACTTTCCCATTCAAAATATGGAAGCTTGCTTTTCTGCTCATTTTTAAGGAGGCATGATGTTCATACCCCTGAAATCTTAATCCAGATTCCACTTAGGCATAAAAACTCCTTACTTTTTTGACTGGGGGGCATTGTCAAGCATTGGAACACACTGCACAGAGACATACAGTCTCTGTCCTTGGAGATCCTCAAAACCCAAATGGAGAAGGCTCTTAGCAATCTATTGCAGCTGACCTTGCTTTTGAGGAAGGGGGTTTGAACTAGGGACCTACAGAGGTCCCTTCCAGTCTCAACTATTCTCTCTTTCTGAGAGAACACATCTCTTTCCCTTACTTTGTGGCTATGTTTTATGCTGACATTTGGATTTGTGTAATTTTCCCTGACTGCCTCTGTTGGTAGGAGCGGTCTGTAATATAGCATTTCCTTCCAGTCTTTGTTTTTTTGCTTTGATTTATGTACATCAGTGTGAGGTTGCTTATGAAGTAGAAAGGATTTCCCATATTCAGTGAGGGGTATCATTATAAACTGGAAGGTCATTGATGTGAAAGTCAAGTCTAGGCTGAAAGTCATTGATACAAGTATCAATATGTTGATATAGTTTGCTCTGTAATGGTCCTTTGTAAGCAAAACCTTTCGATCGTTGCTTTCAGGCTCATGACACTGACCTCAGCTTTTGACCAATTTCCCATTGTATTGTTAAACCATTAAGGGCTGGACATTTTTCCTTCAGTGTTATGAATCCCAGAGGATTTCAGATGTTGCTGACTGCTTATGTTCTTGATAACTGAATCAAGTTCTTGGTTACCTCTGTGACAGATGTTTAGGCTCATCCTTTAGACCTTGGAGGCCTTGTGCTCCCTCACTGTATTTGACTGGAAATTATGAAAAGGAGTTTGTTAGGGTCCTGTCTGACTGCTGCCAACTGAATGCTTGGTTAATGTTGAGCATTCCTTGAGACCTTATCTCTACTTGTCAGTAAGCTAGCACTGTGTTATTAATCAGAACATATATATGAGTGTGTATATATGTGTATATATATATGGGGGGTATACAGAACATTAATTACAGAAATATATTTATTAATTTAATGGCTGTTAGATGTAGCTGTTAATGTTTTTCTGCTTGGTCTTGACATGACTTTTACAATCCTTGTCATGGGAAAAGAAGTGGAAAGCCTTTGAAGCTGGGCGTATAGTACAGAAAAAGAGCTAGGAAATGTGAATACAAATGAGAAAGCAGAAGCATTTTTGGTAGTAAAGTACCCAGTTATTTTTAGAAATAAATTTTCATCGGTACTTGAAAAAATCTGCAGTATTTCAAAAGAATAGATTGAAAGGGAGGAAATTTTATTGCCTAAGAAAATCTTTTCGAAATCCTTCATTATTTTAAAAGAAAAATGCCACTGTAGAAGGGTGTAGTGTTAAAAAATGGATACAAATAATTAAAAAATGCCCCTATTGTAACCAAGGTCAGAATCTCATTCATTGCAATTTAGCAGCATTGTTACAAACAGAATTTCACCCACCATTCCTTCAGTGCTTTGCTTGTAATTTGGGAGAGATACTGCACAGGTCCCTAGTTGTATTGCTTTAGTTTATAGGTCGAGGAGGGTCTGGAATCCATCCTCTCTTATCTGAGTATCAGCTCAGTCAGAAATCTGTTGCCAAAGTAATATAAACGGAGCTAGAAAGACAGAATTATTGCACATAAAATTTTTAACTTTTGAATGGCCTTACCAAGAAAAACCAAGATCTTAAAATTTATGTTCACATTTGGTGAGTGCCAATATAAAGCAATCAGCAACTGAGGAATAAAGATGTACCATTTTCAATTCTATATTTAACAACTGAAATAGAAGTTTCCTATGGAATACAGCTTAGAGATGTTTAAAAGAAAATGATGCCCCATAGAAACATAAGGTATAGGTAGAGTGGATAAGACTATAGAAAATCAATAGCCCCAAATGACATATAAAGTAGATACTGTGGAAAAGTTTAAAAGTAACATTTGCATTTCCTAGAAACAGTGTTTAGGATTGCCTTACCCTGTCTTCTGAGCACAAAAAACCTTCTAAAAGTGATATTCTTAAATACAAAGCAAGCTAATTTAGCTAGTACATCCCCTGCTATTTACTTTAACCATTTAATATGTATTTCTTCAAAATTATTAACAAACTAATTCACAAGCACTGGAGATACTTTCTTTCCAAAAAATAAATCTTTTGCAGTCCACTGGAATTTTGCCTCTTTGGCGGAGGACCCAAAGATTTATGTTGAGTTGTTTCCATGTTGGAGTAAATCTAGAGAAAGAACTGTTTAGCGGTGTCCAAAAAGGTCACCTCAAATTTCTTTTAAAAAAAAATCTACACCCTTTACAGGATGCTATTACTGATTACTGATAATCGTTTTCATCCTATTATTAATACAGGCTGTAGGACTCCTTATTCTGAAATCTGTAATAGTTGAACATTAGGTGGACTGAGTTTCAAGTGACAACACTGTCCTGGCAAGGCAAAAGAAGTCCTCTTAGAGGGCATAAATTGCATTCATACTTGCTTCAAAGACTTGCTAGAATAACATAAACCAGACTATTACAAATTAAATCCAGACCTCATTTTAAAACTGAAAACAGCTTCTGCCTACTTCCAGTGAAGAATGCAAATTAGATTTGGGGTAAGCTTGAGAAAAAATGTTTTCTTTAAAGTTTAAAATGAAGAACTTGTGTAGAACTAGTAGATTTGTGTCCAGACAAGGTTGTACATAACTTCCTTTATCCTGTGATAGATACAAGAGACATTCTAGATTTGTCATGCAGTCTTTGAAACTGGAAGATAAAATAGTGTTGAAAATTGGAATAATGTGAGGAGGTACTGAAAGCTGCTCATGAACTTTTATGTAAATAGATGTGTTAATGGTTTTACATTTAGCATACTCATTGTTTCTATTTACCTAAATGTGTATTTTGTTCACACTGTTTAGGCTTGAAAATATGCCTAATACATATTGTCAGCAAAATGGTAAAAAGCTAAGTAAAATTAACTTTGTATACTTGCTAATGGATTTAACTGGGAGTGAGGAGAGCACGACAGAGTTGGAGCCTTGTTTGAAAAAACCTCCTGAGATGACATTCCGGTTCAGTGAAGATGTGATTTAATTCGTAATGCCTTTCTTACGGAACGGAGCGACCCGGTTTCATTCTTATGACGTTGCCCTTCTGGTTAGGAAGTGTTAGGGGCAGGAATCTTGCTGGGATCTTGGTATATGTGCAGGTGTGAAGCAGGGGGGGAGTGACCAGGAGAAGCAGACCTGGAGGTCCGAAGGAGAAAGGGACGCTGTGGCTTGCAGATGAACTTGTCAGTGCTGGCTCAGCTCCAGGAGGAAAGGATCCTGCCCCTTCCTCCATCCTCCTCTGGTGTTTCGAGTGCCACTTCGAGTGCTTGTGCTTGGGGCTGCTCCCGGGGGAAGGACAGCATAAATTAAATCCCTGCCCTGGTGATTTCTTGTAAGTGCTGTAGCATTGTTGGCAAGGAAAGTACCTTTTGGGCTAAGAGAGAAGCCACACACGTGCGGTAGGGTGTACAAATGGACCAAAAGAAAGCACCAGAAAAAGGCTATAGAGAAGAGGAGGCTGGTTTTAAGTGTTTTTAGCTAAGTGTTTTCACTGAGGTATTTTAAATATGGAGTGTAGGCAAATCAAGTTGTACTGTAACATCTGCTAGCATATTTGAACATCTGTTTGTGTGGAGAGCTGGGCATGGAGTTTTAAAAAGAGCTGAATTGTTCAAAAATGTGACTGAGCTTTAACTTAGTGTAAAATAAAATACCCTTGCTAGGAAGATTGTTAGTTCTTAGAAATTAGTTCCAATTTATCTTCTAGTCCTTGTGCAATGATTTGGATCTAAATGTGATTCAGATTTTAATGAAAACATCATCTAAAATGGCTCTAGCTTCAGAATTTTGGTCAGAGCTAACATTCAATGCTATCAATATTCAGTGCTTTTGACTAGCTGAAATTATTTACAGTGCTTATGGAGCTGTAAGTGCTTGTTAAATTAGTGTTGGGCAGTAAGAAGTCTGTTTTGTGTACATGGAATTATGTATAGTACATACATGCATATGCAAATGAAATAAGATGAGCATGAGTGGGGAGAAAAGCCATACTGTTGCCAAGAAATTCAACATTTCACTGAGATATGTAACCGTATAAGTGGGGATGTCACGGAAGATATGTGGCAGAATTCTCCTTTAAAATCCTAATAATGCCCTTTCTCTAGTTTACCTTAAGAAGATTGTGAATGTGCTGGAGGGAGGTTGCAGAAGAGTGGCAAGATTGACTGAGGTCTATAAAACATGATATGTAAGGAAAGGTGGGATGGGTTGGGATTGAATATTCTAGAAAAGAAAGAAATTAAAAAAAAAAAGGCAAAAAAAAAAAAAAAGGCAGGGAGGAAGGACTGGACTTTAAATGGGAAAGAGACTGAGTGCTTCTCTCTCTTCCCCTGGAGGATTAAGTTACTGCTAGGGAGGTTGAAGCTCGATGCCAGAAACGATGTCAACTCTGAGGACAGAAAAGCAAAGTTAAGGATAATTGTAATCATAATTTCTTACTCGGTTGAAATAGAGGATTCCTGGAAATAAAAGTTGATTTCTTCATAGCCTGCACAGAAATTGCTGTATGTTAGAAATACTGCTGTTATTCCTGTGGCAGGCTCTGGGCCAGGATGGGGAAATCTGGGGCTAAACCCACAGAACTCCTGAGTTAGCTTATCCTTTTTCGTCAGCCTTTAAGTAGCCATTTCCATTAATTGCCATTTCCAGTACAAATTTTTGTAACAACAATCTGGCTTTTGAAAAGGAAAAAAGAAATATACACTTTGACTTATCAAGAGACATGGAAGAAAAGGATGTCACAAACTGTTAAATCTCGAGTTCTTTCTTACATCTCTGGTGGTTGGCAAGGCATTATGTTTCACTTCTATTAACATGCTCTGTCTTCTGTGTTGCTTGATTTTTCACATGTTCATTACTTTATTAATTGTTCTTCATCACTTACCTTTCTCCTGCACATCTAATTCATAAAATAGCAATGAATTTGTCCTAATAATAATTTGTCCAGTAGTAAGATGAGTATTGTCATGACAAAAAGGGGGATACTAAAGCATGGAGGAATTAGGATCGTATGTTCAAAAAGTCTTAACGCTTGACAAGCAGGGTAGCTTTAATTTCAGGAGCTGTTAGTGTTTGGACCTGTAGAGAAACCCAGGACTTCTCTAGGTTTCTCCATGGAAGACCAATTCTCAAGAACATCCAGCAGTTGGGGTTTTTTCCATACAGAAACCATTGGAGGTAGCAGGTATGAGAAGAGCAGTGGGAGCTGTGCGTCATGGAGCACTTTGTAAGGGTGTAAGAGGGAGCTGAGAGCTTTTGAAAAACTTACCCTAGTTTTAGCTGCTAAGCACTTGTCAAAATTTACCTATGGAGTTAACTCAACTAGCCTGCAATGTGGCATGGTGTTATAGCCAGAGGACGATCCTTTCCCCCACTCTGTACTGCTATTGACTATTTTGTATATGCATGTATTTTTTGTATGCCACAAAAGCTTTGTGAACTGCTACTCAGGATTTACTGTTACTCTTTGGATCTGAGAGCTTAGAGGAAAAGGTGAACTGTGAAGGATGAACCAAACTGTGCTTGGTAAAGCTGTATAACTGTGGATGGTCTGTGCAGCATGTTGAAGGATGAGTTTAGGTCTTGGGACTGAAACCCAAACCTTTGCTTTTTTTCCACCTGTATGGTGAAGCTGCCCCACTTTGGGTGAAAAATGAAATCCTATGAAAGAAAAAGGTAAAGTAATTACTGGCTTATTATAGAATAATACATATACTTTTATTAATTTTAGAGTTAATTTTAGTCAGTTAGACTTAACTAGGAACAATCAATCACCTGACTTATTTTCTGAAAAAGTTCATTCTGTTTTCTTAGTTAGAGATTCAGTGTATTCATTCTGATCATCCTATTGAGCCCAAACATAGGGGTTATACCATGTGGTCCTGAGTATTATTGGTTAGTATTTTGTGTTAATATTTCTCTGATACCTTTGATACCCTCTTTTGATTATAATAATGCACTTACTGTAATACACGGGAACCATTCCAGTTTCTTTCTTTCGGCACAACTTTGAGTAGATAAGATGGGCCTATTTGAGCTTTCTAAAATCAGTGTGCTGATAAATGGCTTCTGTGAAAAGCTTGATTGTGTCAGAAAGAAGGTTAATTTTGAAATGTCTGTCTTTCCTTTGACTAAATATGCATGGTTTCATCCTGTTCCTGTCCGTTCTGAATGTCCCTCTGAAAACTGTTTTCCCATCTTTGCTCATGTGTCTTTCCATTGCTCTAATGCTTTCTTCATTCCTTCTTTCTCCTTCTGTACAACATATGAACTTCAAAATCAGGGGCTCCCCACCTATACTTTGGAATCACTGAAGTTGATTCTTGTCTCCATTTCACCTGTGATACGAAGCACAAGGGTTATGTTTTCAAATGTACACATCTCGTATGGACTCATTGGCTGCATTTACTGTACTAGTAAATTAAACAGCCATTCTTTGACACCTTTGGCCAAGAAACAAAACACGTTGTATTTCCATACAATGAAGTTCTTGCATTCATCAAGAGAAAGGCTGCATGGAAGCTGTCTATTAGGATTTATTCTTGGCATGTCTGCTGCCTAGAAATAAACAGGAGCATGCTAACTGACCCAGGGCACAACTGTTCCAGGGGTTACTCAAACGGTAGAGCAAGAAAGAGAACCCACTTGACACTGATACGCTGGTATAAATGTAGTCGCTGTTATTTGTTTGTCTGCCTATTTTCTTGCCTTGCATTTAAATTGCAAGTTCAGTGGAGTCTGGGGGTTCTTTTTGTGTTTGTACAGTGCCTAACTTGGTGAGATTTCAGTACATGACTGAGACTCCAACTTGTCTTGATGATAATAAAATAGTATCCTTATTTAATGCAAAGACCTATCATTAGTAGGTAACCTTTTCTTCCATTATCAGCATCCAGCAGAATTCCAGATTACTGTCAAGTGTCCTCCGGCACACTTGCATTCTCTGGTGGCTAACTGGGGGTTGCCTATGAACTGGGATTCAATTGAGCCTAGATTCCTGTTCTCACTACCTATTAATTTGCTATTAATCAGCTAAATTACCCTTTTGTTTGCCTGCTTGTTTTTCCTATCAGGTAACAAAGTGATTCATGTATGTATACTGCTACTGCTTATAAAGACATTGTAGAGCTATTTCTTTCATATAAAAAGACCAGATTTCCTGCCCTTACAGTCTTTTTCAGCCTTTGGGTTGTTTATTTATTTTTTTTTCCAGTTTGGGTTCTTTTTGATGTTTTTTGTTGTTGTTGTTGTTGTTGTTTTTTGGGGGGGTGGGGGTGGGGTTGATTGATGGAGCCACCACTAAAGGATATGGCAGCTTCACGGTTGTGTGCATGGGACCTTGCTGCTCTCTTAATTTTTTTAGTTACTGCCCTCTGCCCCCTGCCCCCAGGTTTTTAAGACCTTAATATAATGGTTCTGATAACTGATCACGTTGCTTTCCTGGTCTGAGTAGAGGACTCTTCTAAGGTTTTAGTTCAAAAGGAGACGGGGTTTTGTTTTGGCTTGCCTGTCAGCTTGAAAACATGTAAGGCCAGGGCAGAGTTTTACAGTTTTATTTTCAGTTTGATAGGTTTTTTGTCTTTTCTGCATAATTTTGCTGTGAGAATAGAAAGTCTGCAAGCAGGATATGCAAAATGTAAGGCAACAGTGATTATTTGTTGGCTAATGCATGTAGTAGACATCTAGGACCCACATGCTGCTAGCCTAACTGTTAATAAGTTTACTGCCTCCCTCTGTAGAGACCCAGCTGCTCTAAATGGTAAGAAAGAGTTGAATTAGTTTCATTTTGAGTGCTCCAACACTTGAAATCTCTGTATTTGTACATGTTTAGCTTCTTAAAAATATCTCTTGTGCAGGGGTCCCTAAGCTCATTCCCTGGACTGGCTGCAAAAATAGTATGTGAAGAGCTTTCTAATTATTAAACACTTTCAACCTTAGAGGCATTTTGTAAGAGAGCCTAAGTCTTGGACATGCTGTGATGCTATGCAGTAAATGCATACCTACAGCAATATTTTTTTAGACCCTCAGTATTAAATATTTTATTATGCTCTCTTTCCAGCCATGAAGCAACTTCTAGTAATACATTTTATTTACAGTATTTTCTTTTCACATTTGCTTCCTGTCTGTAAACGTTGACCTTTTCTGTTTTAGAAAAGCAAATACCAGCATTCTTTACTTTGTGACTTGTGGCATTGCTGTACCTTACATGCAAATTGGACCAAGTCTGACATGATCCGTTGAGCAAGTTGAGAAATGTGCAAGGGCAGCGTGGCTCATCTAAACTTCCCAAATCCAAGTGATGCCTTTGAAGGGAACGTGCGCTGGTATTGGAACATTAGACTGAAAAGGGTGTTTAACTTAATGTGTATTGTATGCTTCACTTGGGCCACAGCTAGCGTGGGATTATTTTGCAGTTCTAAATGCAGGTGTCTAAAGAATTTGAGCATATGTTTAACTTTCATTACATAGAGGTTTTGATGGCACATAGGGTCCTAACTTAATATATTTAAGGTATTAGTTGTGGGAGCTATGTGTGGTGGAGGAATAAGTAAAATGGTTATATTCCTTGGCTACCTTTCAGTCATATGTGTAATTTAAGACAAAAGGTTTTCAGATATGTAGCAAGGAGAAATAAAGCACATCACACATTTATCTGATTTTCACTCACATGTGTTTTATGATTTAATTGTATACATTAATTTCTAGAATTTAAAGTTCCAGTTTTTGAAACCTAGTCCTCAATTTGGTAATTCTTTCCTCTGTAATATGAGCTTCAATTCTAATTAGTTATTCTCAAAATGGTTCTTGGAAAATCAGTTGCTATTTAAAGCAACTTAATCATGTTATACCAGTTTTCTAAAGTACCTAAGTTCTCGGTATTTTTTAGAATTGCCATGGAATAGCCTTGGGCAGACTTGAGGCCACACACTTTTTTCCCCTCTAAAAATCAGTGGTGCTCTGGATTTGTTTAGGAGTTGTCCTTCACACAGTAGGAGTGGCTTTCTGAATCAGACCTGAGCTTTCAAATTGACTCTTACGCTAGGTAAGAGTCAGTGTATATGTTTTAATGGTTGGCTTTTTATTAATTTGGTTCTTTTACTGAAAATGTAAGATATCTTTTCAGTGGAAATATAAACTCAAATATGAATGTAACTTCAACTGTAAATTCAAATGAACAATTTCTGGAACTTTACCAGTCTTATTAAAGTTTATTAACTAAATAGAATTAGTAAGCTAATAATTAAAAATGTGAAAATATTTACCTAGTTTTATGGACCTAATTATATTAAACTTTCATGAAGTTTTATTTCATTTTTGGAGATTATTTTTATGGTATCCTATTAAAAGAGCTGGGTGCTAAGAAATTATCTGCTGTGTTGCTCAGAGAAGAAGCAAGCACCACATGTGGCTCTTTCCAACCCATTAGGCCACATGTTCTTAACCATTAAAATTATGCCTAAGGAGCCACTAGATGGAGCGGTCAGATCTACCTTTGATCTATCAAACTCTGTTCCTGCAAGACAATTTCTCTCTTAGCAAAGAGAGAGTCTGGAGATGCAGGCACACCTTCCTACTAGAACTGGTAACTTAAAAACCTTTTTCAGATCTTCTCTCCATGTGCATTTTTCTGTAGGCAGATTTACATTGTCCTGTAGGTTGAGTGTTGGAGACGGTGTATGGAATGTATTCTAGATATGGAAATATACACAGACCAGTATAGCTCAATGGAAGCAGTTAATCTTTACATGAATTGAGTCCTATCCTCAGAAAAAAATAAACATAGGAAGGAAAAAGTACTCTTTTTTTTTTTTTTTTTGAGCATCATGAGCCAGATTTTCAAAAATTTTGGGAAGCTTAGAGATGTATGTTTACACAGGACTCTATGCTCATGCTTAAGAAATCTTCCTAATACTTCTGGTGAAGTTGCATATTTTGTTCCTACTTAGCCAAAGCACATTTTCTTCCGGTGTAATTTTTTCTGTGACCTAATGCATAAGAAACACCTGTCTAATGAGAGCACACTGTGTTATCTGCTTCAGGAGTGCTGCAGTAAAGTAGATTCAGGAGCAGAAAGAAAAGATACAATAGCGTATGTGAATGCTTTCATATTCTTTGTTTTATTGTAATTTTGTAACATTAGGAGGATGAGATTTTCTTTTGGGGTGTACATGCTCGTGAATATATAAATAGAGGTTTATATGAATTTGAATGTGCACTATTAGAAGCCACTTGTCTGGGATGCCAGTGGGAGGCACACCATAGCCTGTTCCCGATGGGTGCGTTTACATTGTGTTTTTCAGACAGATGCCAAGCTACTTCACTTCCACTTTGAACTGATAGGCTTGGATCGAGGTTTGAACTAAAAGCTGTGGAGTAACGACAGCATGACATTGATTTAGCCCAAGCTAAATAAAAGGCCAAACTTAGTAGCTCCAGCATGTCCCTCTGATGTGACTACATCATTTCTGCTTTAGTGCTTTTGGTTTTTGCTAGCTGGCCAAGAATATAAACAAAATATGCTCATACCTGAATGGAAAGGACCATTGATGAGCTCTAACAAGTTTGATGGGTGTTTGAGGGCAGACGTTCCTTTTAGGAGCATGTGTCTTTTTCACCACAGTCATCTTGGTTCTTAACTACTGCGAAAAATCAGATGTTACGAGAAACGACTGGCAGAGCTATGTCAATCTGTTGAAAACCACTTCTGTATGTGTGGATGTATGTATTTATGTATTTATATATTTATATATAGAAGTCTTCCTCTTGTAAATGGTAAATAGTTAACAGCTGTCTTTGCAAAGTTGTAACTATTTTGCCAAAGAATCTGAAAAATACTCAGCCCTCTTCACTGGGCAATACTTTACTGAAGCGAAGACACACTTACGTTGCGCACAAGTGCACAGAGAACAGAACTCTTTCAGCTAGCCCAGTGTCAGCCAAACTCTGTGCTTAAGCCTAGCAGAAGCAAGCACGTTTGCTCTGCCAAGTTGAATCCTGGATGCATAGCCAAAGGCTTCATCCAAGTTTTCTATGATCCCAGCAGAGCATTTTGTGGTCTGGAGCGCTGCTAGCTGAGCAAAGGAAAGCCTTGATTCCTCCCCATAAATCTTTATTCTGGTACTTTTTTACGTATCTAACACTTTACCGCCAGTTGAACTTCAGTCCTTTGACCGTCGCTTGAGTCAAGTGGGTTATGTCAGTTTTCCACTCACCCTGTAGTTCACCAATCAATCTGTATCTCTCTGATTCAGCTACAAAGATATTATGAGAGACTTGGTTGAAAGCCTTGCTAAAGTTACGTTGAACACATCCACTGCTCTCCCCTTGTCTGCAGATCCAGAAATCGTTTTGGTCAGGCATGATTTGCCTTTGGTAAAGCTATGCTGGTGGTTCCCAGCCACCTTCTTGGCCTTCGCGTGCTCAGGACTGCCTTCCAGAAGGATTTGCTCCATAACCTTCCCAGGGACTTGGGCTAGCCTTCCCAGTCAGTGGTTTCCCAGGTCCTTTTTCCTGCCCTCCTTGATGAGGTGTGGCATTTGCCTTGTCTAGTCACTGTGAATCTCCCACAATAGCCAGCACCTTTCGAAGCGGATCAGAAAGGGCTACAGTACAAAATGTCACATACAATACCTAATATTGTATCTAAGACTCCTGCAATTGTATTAGAATCTCTTCTCCATTGTAAGTTGGCTGTGAGGTCTGGAGACCACAACATGGATCTCTTCTGTTGTTTCTCTCATTTCCTAAATTAAATTCCAACTTAAAGCATAGGTGTTTTTCCTTGAATTGCTCTTTCTGTGCTACTGAATTAAGCTTGGGACCATTCTCTGGCTTTCTTCTTTCAAAAAACATGTTCTAAAACTTTTGGTTTAGAGGAAAGCTGTGTTTTCACCGAGGCATAAAACTGAATAGTATGTTTAATGCTTGGAATTTAGTATCTTAAAACTTGACAACTGGTAGGGTTGGATATCTGTGTGAGATTTGTTCAATGATATTAGAAAGTTTTGTAAATGCAGGACTATCATACATGAATTAAGATCTAGAACAATTATTAGCAGGAAGATTATGAAGGAACTAAAATATGATGGTCAAAATCCAAGTATCAGATGCACAGTGTAGTGTGCCTCAGAGGATATTGGCAGTAAAATAATCCGCAAGGGTAAAAATCTCCTGAGATTACATAGGTAATGTTATCCAAAGCAATGGTTGAAAGTGTACTATAACTTAATTATGTATTTTTACTAGGACAACTGAATGGTAACTAGATTTCCATTTAGTTTCCTACTGCCTTGCTGCTATTAATGAATGTAAAAGTAAATAAACCAGCTCTTGGTGTTTGATTCTCAAACTGTCAGACAGGCCTTTGGGGCAGCCAGAAAGGCTCTATTTGACTGGGGCGGGGAGGAACAAAAACCAAACTTGGGGACGTGCAGTGCACACTGGAGTTGGTGGCACTGTCCTTTCCTGCAAAATGCCCTTTCTGACCTCAGAAAGCTCTTCCGTTGCTCCTCTCTTCCCTTACTTTTCAGCAAATACTTGCAGACACCTCTACCATCTAAAGCTGAAGGTGTTAGACAGGGCTGCTTAGGATTTAGGCAGATCTCATGGCTAGGGAGAGCAGTGGGTAACATTGGTGTTGAGGACTGCCTGATGTGGGGATGAAGGGGCAGAGAGAGGTTGCGTGTATCTGGCGCACAGGGGAATGGGAGACAGTGAGGGCTTCAAACAACACTGTGGGGCACAAACAACCTTTCTAAATGCATTTGGGAGAACAGTTTACTAGCTTTTTCACAGACACATGCATGCAATGGCAATGACGGGAACATTTAAAAAAAATCAGAAATGAAAAAAAAAGTCCCGTGTAGGGCAATCTCATTTAAAAGTTCTGAGGCTGTACCAGGTAAATATTTTTCATCTGTTGAGTCAGGTTGTGGCAAAATCCCCTGCCTTGTTTAGTATGTGCTGCGAGGCGAGGTGAGAATTCAGGATCCAGGTGAGGCATGTTCTGAAAGTGAAGCGAAGTCCTCAACGCCAGCCCTGGCAGTACAGGAGGAGGTCCTTCAGGGAGTGGGGCAGAAGGGTCAGTGGGAGAGTGGATGTGCTGTGGAAGCACCGGGCACTTGGCATAGTCTGTCTTTTGTCCCTTTTGCAAGAAATGTTCTCCAGCTCTAGGAGAAAGCTGGGTGTATGTTCCCTGGTCAGTAGCTGTCCAGGTGATCACTGTCTCTTGGAATATATGAAGTCTGGACATTGTCCTCCTCCAAAGAATCCTCTCCTAATGAGGATATACCATAGAATCATAGAATGGTTTGGGTTAGAAGGGACCTTAAAGACCATCTCGTTCCAACCGCCCTGCCTTCCACCAGACCAGGTTGCTCAAAGTCCCATCCAACCTGGCCTTGAACACTTCCAGGGATGGGGCATCCACAGCCGCTTCTCTGGGCAGCCTGTTCCCTCAGTGCCTCGCCCCCCTCACAGTAAAGAACTCCTTCCTGACATCTAATGTAAATCTGCCCTCTTTCAGTTTAAAGCCATTATCCATCACTACACGCCCTTGTCAGAAGTCCCTCCCCGGCCTTCTTGTAGGCCCCCGTTAGGTACTGGAAGGCCGCTGGAAGGTCTCCCCGGAGCCTTCTCTTCTCCAGGCTGAACAGCCCCAACTCTCTCAGCCCGTCCTCACAGGAGAGGTGCTCCAGCCCCCTGATTGTTTTGTGGCCCTTCTCTGGACCTGCTCGAGCAGATCCGTGTCCTTCTTATGTTGGAGGCCCCACAGTTGAATGCAGCACTGCAGGGGGGGCCTCACCAGTGCGGAGTAGAGGGGGAGCATCACCTCCCTTCACCTGCTGGTCACAAGTCAGTGAAAAAAGCAGATGTTGACAGTTGTGTTGTCTTTCTGCTAATACTGTGCTACTGGGGACACTGAAAGTCAGGAGTGGCCAGGGATGTGAGCCATGGATTTTGCTATTGACTGACAGGTGAGATACTGTGTGAAAGGCAGCATTCAGTACCTTGGTTTTGATCATGTGATCCAGAATTACCAGGAAACAACTGGATTAAAAGTGTATTTTCATTATTACTAATAGGTCTATATATTATTAAAGATGAAAGAACTGTAAGCTGTCATTAACTTATTTATATTTTATCCCTTATAAGCTTCTCTTTGTTTGCTTTGTTTTCTCCAATTTTAGTTTCTAACCAGGCAGGTTTATTGTATTTCTGAAGTCCTGCAGTACCTAGATATGCTGCAGAGAAACATATTTTTAGAGGAAGACTGACTGTGCCAAAGAAATAGTTTTACTGTTGTATGGTTTGGATATGATTAAACTAGGTTAAATTCTTTAGCAAATTTTATTAGCTGTGATTCTCCAATCATCTGGCTTTCCCAAATATGCTGGTATACAGGTTCTATCTTGAATATGTAATTTGGAATACAAAATGTTATTTCCGGTTTTTAGTTTAGAATGTATTTTCTTACATTTCCATGCACACATCTATTATGTAAGAAAAGTATTAAATCATTCCATTAATTTGTAAAAAAAATAAAAGGTAATTTTTTCCAAGGGCCATTGTGTTTTCAGTGTGCTAGAAGTAAATCCACAGTTTGGGAAGTTTTACATAACTTAAACCAGCCACGTTTGCTTTACATGATTGCTTCATTTATGCAGTTCATTAAAACTTGTTCAGTGCACCACTGCTGAATGTAAATAATAACTGCAGCAGTAGTATTGATTACTTAGGTACCTGAGCTTGCGTCTACTGTTGGCTTTAAAGCACTAAGAAACTTCTTTCCTGTTCTGTCTGGAGAGGAAGGAGCTTTTTTTTTTCCCCGTCTTGTTTCCTGAGGATTGTTAATTCTGGATTCCTAAAATCATTAACTCCTTCTAGAGACTGAAACTCCTTGTCATTGCAGTGAGCGTGTATGAACTAATGCAGTAATCGATGCTTGCACTACACTGCAGAGATTTGTTTTGATGACAAGAGCTCTCGTAGCCCTGTTTGGTGTCACCGGTGTTGAATGTTTGACGCTGCAGAATAATTTGGCTTAGAATCAGGACGCAAGGACCTTAGGGACTTCTTTTATATCGTCTCCTTCACACTGAAGTGGATTTTTGCTTGCATTACGATTTTGCTACAGTTGCAGACTGGAATTCAGCAACCTACTAGATGCCAGTTGTGATCTTTTAACCATTCTCTTGCTGATGCTGCTATGTTTGCTGGGTTTCTTCAGTTTCTACTCCATACATTGCATTCAGGGACAGGTAAACAAGTGGCTATACAGTGCTGAGGTTTTAGATATATTTTTATAATTTATATTTTTTCAAAATATATCTTTTTATAAACAGATTTCTTTAATGGTACAGTTTGAGTGGAGACGTTGTGTCCTCTGAATGTAAAGTATTCTAGCAAGTATTCAGCTTAAGCAGGGAATAAGGAACCATTTTGCTTGTAAGTCTGTGTTTCAGTTATGTTTATACTTTGAAAGCTCATGTGTCAAATAGAATTTGACATTAGTGATGCTATGTGGCGTGAGTTTTTAAACAAAAATCTGTATTTCGAAAGCACACATCAAAATCTAAATGTGTTTCTGAAAAGTAATAATAATATTCTGATTGCATTATGACTATTTTGCATTTTGGAGAAGTCATTCCTGTGTATTATTTCTCTTTGGCAGAAGTCAATTAATGTGTCCTCGATTCCCTGAATTGTGCTATTGTTAGTAGCTTTAGCAAGTTCAGAATGAAATAAGATTCTGTTACTTTTATTTTTGCACATTACTTTGGGAAAAAAAATCGTAAAACCCATCTACATAGAACAATAATATGTTTGTTTAGCATAATACACAGTTATGGTTATAATATATGGGTAGTAATAAACGTACAGTTGTGGTTATTTTGTATGTTATCTCTGCATCATCATACTGATGCATTGCACTTTCTGAATCAGGGAAGGACATCAGCTCTCTCCTTGGAGTGGGGGTTGGGAAATAATATCTGCGTTTGGAATAAAGTCCTCAGATCAGAAAAGGCTCATAGGGGAGAGTGAGAGGAGGGACTGACAATTGCAGGTTCTTTGGGGATTATGCAGTGTGTTGACAATAACAAAGATCTTAAATCGTATATACAAGTAGATGATAACACTGTCTAGAAAAGTCATTTTTTAAAAGTAGGTTTTTCACTAGAATTATTAATCCTAAAGATTGTATGATAGAATAAGTCATAAAAACTTTTATCCTCTCCAATATTACAGCTGTGTTAGTTAACGATTTTAAGAAATCCATGTGTGAAACTCATTTCTTTTAGCAGAGTTTAGAGGAGAATAAGAGTATACTGAGGGCAGAATCTGGAGATGCGTTGAAGAAAATGGGGTTGAGCAGCAATCGGAACAGAGGTGGAACTGAAACAGCAGCAGGCATATCAGGAGAACAAGATGCTGCTAAGGTTGGGAAGAGACAATGGTCAGCCTTAGCTCTGCATGGAGTTTAAAGGATAAGAGCGGAGAAAACCTTTGGTTAAGATCAAAGCCTTGCATTCTCTCTCACATTTGTTAAGTCATTGCTACATAAAGAAGGAAAACCCCTGTTTCTTCTTCAGGCTTCTCACTGTGGTAGACAGCCTTAAACTGCCTGCCAGAGACCTCTTGCACATCTTGGCGTAAGTAGATTAAGAAGGTGAAGCAGGGTTGGAATTGAGAAGTATAGAGCTGTGACACCCTGTGTTGCAGAGATTCAAGACTGTGCTGTGGGCAGTGGCATACAGCAGCACGTCTCCGGCCTTTGGAATAGCATGGAATTGGGAGAACTAGAAGATATTTTAAAATTACAGTAGCCCCACATCCCCTGGTCCAGTTCTGGTCTCTCTTGAGAGCGTCTCACTTTTTTGTGAATAGATTGTAGAGTTATAAAGGGTTATTAAACCAGACGATCTGTATCTCTCTGGCCATTAAATTTAACTAATCTCTCCCGCATAACTACACTTCAGTTAAGCTAAGTATTCCTCTCTGAAAATTAAACTGTGTGCTGCAAGGAGAGAACCCGAGAGACTCAGCTGTCAGCAAGGTCACTGTTACGTCAGGGTGTTGGTTAGGTGCAAAGGTGCCCACAAGACAAACCATGCTGCAGAGTAAAGCAAACCCCAAAACCAACAACAAAACCTTAAGTTCTCCACCAGTTTGACTTGTGGAAGTATTTGGTGGCAAGTAGTAGGCAAGGCACCTGAGCATGGCCTCTAGCCAACCCTGCTAACTCCTCAAGCACAAGGGTAATGGTTTTCAGACAGCAGCCGGGCTTGTATGCTGTCCTCTCCTGTTACCACTGTCATAGACTGTATATATCCACCTCATCATCTTCTGCACAGCTTGTCCTTAACTGGTTGACCTCCTTTCCCTTTTTCTACACTTGTTTATCCTGGTCTGAGTGTGGAGCTATTTCCCTGTCCACTCAGAACTGAGTCCTCTTTTTTCCAGTTCATTTTTCTAGTTTGTCAGGATAGCTTTCAAGTCCAGTCCTGGTCTTCTGTAACTAGCCATTCCTTTCTTCTTGGCATCAAGCCACCTGCAAATCTAATGTTTCTGGTGTATTATCTAGAATGGTAATGTGAGTGTTGACTATTACTATATCCCAGACAAACATGACAGACCCTGCCTAATGAATACTTTGGGGGTTTTTGTTACCAATTTTAGCTGTTTAGAATATACTTTTCTAAATAGCTTTTCACCTTATGCTAGTTTTATTTAGACACTTTTCTGGTGTGACTTTAACATGGCATGCTCAAAAACAAAACTCCTGCTCAGCTGAAGGTAATTGACATCTGCCATTTGTTACCTATCTTACTGCAGTGGTAGGAAGTGAAATTGGGTTAATTTTTATTATTGACACTTTGATTTTTTTTTTTTTATTTTTTTTTAGGTCTTGTGTCTAACTGTCTTGAAGCTGATTTGTTTTGTTTCAGCATTTTTTCAGGGATTGATACTAAGCTGATGTCTAATTTCTAGCCCCTCTTCCCCTTCCCCTCTCCTTCAAAAATATGTGCTGTGTTTACCCTTTCCCAGTTTTGTGGAACTTCACCCATACTCCACTAATTCTCAAGAAATAATTGTTCGTGGCAATGATACGGCTTCAGACAGGTCTACGAGTACTCCAGGATAAAGTGAATTAGCCTAGTGTATCCTATATCTAGACAGTCTGACTTCTCCCTGCTTTGGCATAACATCTAATTTTTAAACTACAGACATTGTTAACTTGTTGCTATGAGTTTTACTGGAGTTTATTTTTAGGAGAACTTACTTTTTGCAAAGAAACTTAGACACCTTGCTGTCATTTGCTGATAGAGCTAAATGGTAGCAGACTCTTTCCATAGTATTCTAGAATGGCAAGTAGTGGGTAGTAGGTACTAAGTACTAGGAACTAAATATCTGCAGAATGATCTTAATTGGTTTTGCATACTTTGCTGTTTGCATTAAATTGTGTGTATTTCTAATTTTGTCTTGTATGCTTCCTGGTACTCTATCACTGTAAGTTACTCATAAGCAACTTTCCATTGATTATTCACCTTCTAGAAAATGACACATTTATGACTTGGCTGGTGAGTCTTTGACTTCTTTTCTCCTTCCTCTGTATTGGGCTGGTTCTGCCTCTGATGTTGGTATTATTTCTTCAAATGCTTCTGGGAAAGCTGGACTCCTTTTGCTGTCGTGGCTGCTTCCTTATTTTCTCTAAGGCTGGGGTGGTTTTGTTTTGTTTTGTTTTTTTGGTGGTTGGATGTTTTTTGGTTTTTTTTTGGTTTTTTTTGTTAGGGTTTTTTTTTTGTGTGTGTAAAAAGGTTTTAGGTTTTTCTTCTGCTTTTTAAAGATCACAAAGTTTTATTCTCTTTCTCATTCTTAACTATTTCCTTCTACTGGTGGGAAGCAAAGCTCCAAAGGTCCTTTGCTGGTTGCTTTCCTAGCGTCAGTGATCTCTCACTGTGTGTTCCAAGGATTCTTCCTGCAGTATTCCCCTCTGAACTGGAGAAACAGAAGCCTTGAAAACCTCATTATCTTCAAATACAGCAAAACGGAGGATTTTGATGAATGCTTGTAAGAAAAACCAAAAACAACCCTCACCAGGCTCATCTTCCTAATTCGGTGCTTTGGAGTAGGTCCCCATCATGGTACTGCTGAAGTGCTTTTCTCTTTAATCACAATCCACAGAATTTCATCTGCTGTATTTCCTTCCACAGTCCTAAAGCTCGGACAACAAAGAGCTTTTTTTTTTTTTTTTTTCCTCCTCAGACTTTCCTTTTCATTGTAATAGTTGAGATTAATTAATACCCCCCAGTCTTCATAAAAATGAAATCATAACTTTGATTATGAAATATAATCTTCTTTTTATTTGTCAAGGGACTTGTACAGGCCTGCATGATTGACTCTGTGTGTGTTGGACACTCGACAGAAAGGCTCACTGTCTTTCTCCCTTCCCATTCCTGTGGTCCTGTGGGTAACAAGAAGCCTTGCTCCTGGTTGCTGTTTTTTCTATCAGCATGTTTATAAACACCATGTATTGCCTTCTGTATCTGAGCAGAAATGCCTTTCTTCTTTCCCCACAGTAGGAGAAAACCTATGTTCAAATAGGCCTCTCTGGACACAGCCCATTTTGGTCACCTTCTTTGCAGCGGGTGCTACCAGGGCACTGATACCTCGCTGGGCATTGTACCTGCAGGACTTCTAAGGCGTAGGCTGCTGTTTCACAGCCTTACGCTTTTTTCTGGTTTGCTTATCCTTGTTAAAATTCCTATCTACTGGCAGTGCAGAAATGCCGTGGGGTTTGAAGAGAATTTATTTTCAGCTTTGATTTTGAATTGTAATTTGTTCGTAGATCAGTCTTTAACAAATATTAAGGTTAAAAAAGTATTCAACCAAATCTTTTTTAAAATTGTTGGGGAAAAATACCAAAAGAGATGAAAAGGAAAATACTACCTTCTTTTGTAATTAATATCTAATCAATTGCTTTTAAATGTCCACAGAAAAAGAAAAAACGTATGCAAAACAGCTGAAAGCTATCTTGTCTATGTGGGCTTTTTAAAATTCCTTATCCTACCTCTCCATAAAAGGCAATCAAACCAAACCAACCAAACAAAAAAAAAAAACCAAACCAAACAAACAAAACCAACAAAAAAAAACCCCAAACAAACCAAAAGCCAACAGAAAACCCAAAACCCACAGGAAAGAAAAATTGCGTTAGGCTGAAGAACAGTGTGGCATACTTGAAGTGCTGGGAATTCCTTCAGAACAGCAGAAAAGTTGTTAAGAGCTGGTCAGGCTTTTGGTGTATGGGATAGCTGTGTATCCATTTCTCCAAAATTACAAGACCATGTGACTTTTTGAGATAACTTGCTATACATTTTGCAGATTTCGTCATATGCTGAACAACAATATTATCAAGAGATCAGGCCAAAGCTAAAATAGTGTTAATTATGTGAAACAGGAGCTCAAAAGTGTTAACACAAGTTAGTGTCAATATTGAATTGGAATTAAATAGCAATAATAAATCTATTCAAAGAAGCTCAGAATCTCAAAAAGGATATCTCTATCCATACATCTACAAAATTACCTTCCACTCAAGAGGATAATCCAAGTCAGCAAAATCAGCGCTTGGAGCTAGCCCTGAGATAACAAAATTTTTCTTAAATCTTTAAATACCACAGTATCAAAAATCAATTAAAATGTTTGCCTGCTGATTTGAAGTTCTTGGTAGTGCTAACTGCTTTTTCTGGTATCCTCAAGAAAATATTTTTAATACAGCTTTCAAATTAATGGCAGCTCATGCATCTTGCTTAATATTTTACATTTCTCTTCAGGTTCTTTAGCACTTGAAACACTTTCTGAAGACCTTACAGAACATGCTTCTGAGGGCTGTCCCTTTGTGAATCATACACATCGTTGGACTCACGTGCTTACAATAAGACTTACACATCCTCAGAATAAAGTTTTAGACAGTCTCTGAGATAAAAATAAGCATCTAGCTGGAAAGGGTTGATGAACTCTTCAGCACTCTCAGTGTTTAAGTAAAGGAACGAAATAAAGTTGGCTCAGGAAGTCTCACAAGAAGACTCCCTAGAGATTCAGGAAACTTAGAACAGCTTCCTTGTTACGTTCCTTATGTGCATATTAAAAGTTGTAGAAACGTTCACAAATCCTCCGTTTGTTACTTGACTGGATAGGTTGTGATTTTTGGCTTCAAGCTTCCATTGGCAAGTTTGTTACTTGACTGGATAGGTTGTGATTTTTGGCTTCAAGCTTCCATTGGCAAGAGTAGTAATCTTTGCTTTCAGTAATTTATAAAGCCTCCTGACAATGCTGAGATAGTTCAGGTAGAAAGTCCACCTTGTGAAACAAACAAATGGGCCCAGTCGTTTTGTGGTGGAAGGTCTTTTGCAAGTATACCTTTTGAGAAACCTTCTTGAGCCATCAGTGAACACAAGCGCAATACTTTCTTATAAAAGAGTGTATGTGTAAACTACTCCTAATTAAAAAGAAAAAAATCACAATCCATAAAATAAAAAAAGTCATTGCCAAAGAAATACCTGGATAAGAAATTTTAAACAGTCCACCTTGCATCCAGATAAAAAGAATATATTGAAAGAATTTTTTAGTAATCAATGACAAATCATTCCTTTGCAAAATCAAAAATAATTGTGAATTTGCAAACTCTTGTAAAGAAACAATTTTGCAATAGTAACTAAGGGAGAAGTCAAATGGATCTTCCTTTTCACTAGGTTTAGTTCAATATTAGTGTCCTTAACAATCAAAATAGTATTTCATTAGTTCAGTGCTTCCTTGCCTAATTATTTCTGGATTTCTTGTTTGCAAATATTAGTTAGCATTGCAACCTGTACTGTGCTCACAATGTAACTACCACTTTAAAAAAGATTTTTAAACTAAGGGGTTTGTTTCAAAATAAAATGCCAAAGTGTTCATTTTGTGTGAAAGCATATGAAATGTCTTTATCTTCTAAATCAAATCCAATGCAATTACATATTTTCTGTATGAAATAAAACCTAAACTTCACAGTCATGTGGTGCGTTCTTCCCACATACTGCATGAGCCAGCCTGTCCTTGAACTGCATAAATGGTAAAACACAGACCTCGTTCTGCAGGGATTTAAGTTCTTAACTGTAGGCATCTAAAGTGGGTTGATTTGAGAGCAAGGAGATAATGAGCATTTTTGTGAAGCTTTCTGTATAAACAGGCAATAGGTAGCTTTTGAATTCTCTGCTTGCCACTCTAGATGCGAGGGCCGTCTGTCAAGCCAGGGTATTCACGTGTTTTCTCTTTATGTGGTTAGCAGCTTGACTACAATGATTTAAATGTATGTTGTTTATACACTAAATTATTTTTCTGACATGGTAAAATGATAAGCATTCTTTTTTTTTTTCTTGAGCATAGGTCATATTGTTAAGCAAGAAAGTACTTCTATCACATCTGTAACAGCAGCCAGATGTTTTTGATGTCAATAACAGTGCGCTGAAGACGTTTACCAATAGCATGCAAAGTGGTCTTGTACCTCATGAAAACTCAGGCTATGAAGGAGGAAGGCAATCGAGTTGATACATGGAGTTTCTTTACATTTTTTGTAACTCTTCTGTAGGTTGATACGTGGCTTCTCTGGATTTTTACCTTGGGAAACGATTGATTGTTTTCATGAGATGCTGATGCAGTTCCACGGGGACTGCGGAAGACATAAGAGGGGGTGTTCCAGATCTTTGATAAGCTCTATTGTCTGTTTAACGTAGGCCATATTTGACTCTAAAAATTAACAAAGGTAAATACATAAATGGCTGTTGCATGTGCTAGAGAGATCTAGTCTGACTATATAGGAAGCCAGTTTGCTCCATAATTATAGATGTAGACTCTGAAAATAATGGTCTGAGTTTCCTAGTTATGTGATAGAACTGCTTCATTAATTAGCAGCTACATGTTAGGCTCAGTTAAGTGCCTAACATGGGCTGACTGACATCATTAGACTGTCTGCTTCTTGTCTTAAGTAACCGCTGCAAATCTAGTGCATCTGGATTTGAGCACAACACCAGAAGCATGTTCTTTGCTGAGTATCAGTAGTCTCCAAATACAGTCTGGATGGATTTGGGGAAGTATCTTGGGGTATTTTAAGTCCGGTATTCAAGACTCTTTGGAAATCAGCATGAGTGGTCATACATGATAACAGACTTTCTCATATTTTGTGCTTGTTGTGGCTTTGCAAGAGAGACGAGGCTGCCATTTCCAGCGCATCTCAGCTTTGCAGGATCTCACTCGAAATCAGTATCCCAGCATTAGCTTTTGGTATGGGCAGTGCTGCTGAAGATGAAGTATTTTAGAGAAAACTTTTTTTTTCGTGGTGTCAGTTTTGCTTTCCCTTCATTTTGAAGGCACACATGTTGCGGATGTAAAAACGAGCAATTTATTAAGAGTTTTCCCGCCCGTCTTGAAATTGGATTGAAGACTGCAAAAGAGTTTTCATGGAAAAAAAATCAACACATTTGTGTCTTGTAAAGTAGATTTATTATTATATCCATCTGTGTCCAAAAGTAAAGTAATCGAGCAGCAGCATGTTAATAGGAAAAATATTTTATTGCTGGCAGGATACAACTTTTGAATTATTCCCTCAGGACAAAAGGTTTTATAAATAATATGCTTGTTTCACTCCATTGGTCTTAAGTAAATCATGCATTATAACTGCAAATGCATTTTTAATAATATGCTTTAAGTCAAAATACATTTTAGTATGTTTTAGAAATGTATCAGTAATGTACAAAAGTAATGGTACAGTATATGTATATTTTCATAGGGGCTTATTATTTTTAAGTTTTTCATGTTTTTAAATGTAAAGCGTTGTTTAAAAAGTGATTAAAAACAGTTTAAGTCTGTAAATCAATTATTTGCTCCTTAGAAAAGTTGTTTTTTTCCTTTCCATAATGTCTAAAATGTCTTATTTTACTAGTTATTTTTAGTGCCTTTTACCAGGGGAGAGAGTATGCTGTGTATAGGTCTTTTTTGTTTTGAGTTTTGGTGGGTTTTTTTGACAAAATCTGAAACTCTGAAACTATGCTCTTGCGTGGTAAGTCTTTGCACGTTATTTACCTGTTCCTGGTTCTCTATAATACTAGTTCAGTAAAATTATTTTGTGCAATTAAACAAATAGTCAGTTCTGGGGCATGGCAGTGCAAGAATGGCATAAATAGGTATTTAAGTAAAGAAGCAGCAATGACATAAGATGATCAAAAAGAAATTATTTTTAAAAGAATAGCTGTAACAGTACTAAACCGCAGATGTCAAGATCCTAGTGTCAGTGTTGCTGGCATGAAATATTTTTTAAGCTTGTTTGGGGATTTTGTTCCTTTTATGTTTTAATGTCTGTGTTCTATTCTGTGAGTGTTTATAAATACAGATTAACTGACATTTTCCATTGTAAAACTCTTTTTACGGTTGTAGATTCAACCAAAAGTTTGCATGCCAGTGGTCTATTTAGTACTGAATTTTAATGGGGATTTAAAAATGAAGTAATTTTTCAAGAATGTGGACTTTTTTCTCCCCAATTCATGCATTTTTGCAGCTTTTGAAATGCTCACCAAATTGTAGACCTATCACTTTCTGTCAAGATTTTTGATTTGATGCCTTCCCAGCGTATCATCTATGCTCCAGCTCAGTAGAGCCGAGATGGCAGTGCAGTTCCTGCTTTCAGCTTCTGAGAGCAGAGGGCAAAAGGAGCGTGGCTGTGGCCGGCCGCCGTGGATGTAGCTGATGGCTTGGAATTTGCCAAAGCGCAGAACAGACAGGAGGGGTGAAAAGGGAACAGAAAGCTAAAGGTTTTGGTGTGGGGAGGAGCAGGTGGTGAGGATGTAGCTTAGTATCGAGGGGTTTGAGGGGAAGGAGGGATTAAGATACACAACCTAAAGAAAGGACATCAAAGCCAGAAGCAGAAGGGGACAGAAGATGGACGATGGCAACAAAATGGACAGGGAAGAAAGGCAGCGAAGGGTAGGTAGTTGGTGAGGATGGGAAAACCAGCAGGTTAGCCAGTACAGAAGATGTACGAGATGATCCTTGTTACAGCAGGAACTGGGTGGGGAAGGATGCTAGATGCATGAATCAAGTGGTCACGGATACGCAATAACCAGGAGGAAGAGCAGCAAGGAAACTGAGACCCAGAAGCTGAAGCTGGGGAAGGAAGGAAGGGAAAGAGACCAGGGAGCAATGGGGACAAGAGCAGAACTGGTTTTGAGCGCTTGGACACGCACGTCTGCAGGCTGGAGCTGACATTTATTCCTGCCTGAACATTTCTCTGTTGCTGAGCAAACAGCTGTGAAACATGGAGGCAAAATGTGTTGGGTTTTGCCTGTGGCAGGCCAGCTCACACCGGAGAGAGTTGCTTTTTGGTGTTACTGTTGAGTCCGTTACTGAAAATCGGAGAGCTCTGTGCCACAGGTCCCAGCTTACTGCCAGCACCTGGGGAGGCAGTCTGGTTCATGGATTTGTTGTTTTTCTTGTTGCAGTTGTGAGGTCTATAAACGTGCAAGGAATGATGCTGAAAATAAAACTGAAAGATCTTTAATGTGAAGTTAAGCTCCCCAAAACTGCACAGTTATGCTCTCCAAAATTGCAGCATTGCAGTAGCTAACGCAACCGCAAACTTCCTTCTGTGGTTACGTGTATGATCATAATAAGCTGTTTAAAAATAAGACTGTGCATATGATCATGTAGATGGTAAGCTATTAAAGATTTTACAGATTAGAAAGTGGCACAACTTGTATTTCAAAATCAGCATCTAAAGATTTGTCAAAAAAGAGTCAAAAATAATAAACTCTTCATGTAAATGTGTATTTTTTTTCTTGCTAGAAGCATGCTTTGTTTGGGCTTCTATTGGATGCCTGTGTGCTAGTAAAAGTAGTGGTTTAACAGTAGTATTATAGAGATGTGTTGTATAAAATAAGATAGTGAAGATGTATTGCCTAAAGTGTACATAAATAAAATCTATTTTCTGAAGACATAGAGTGTATCAAGAATGCAGAGGGTATTGTCAATAAGTATCTGACTTTAATTAGAAAGTAGGATTTTTACCCAGTGGCTTTTAAATGATCGGTAAAGGGTTTGTAAGGATGTTGTTAGGAAAGCATGTGAAGAGTTGTTCTGTAACAAAAACTAACTCTGGGACATAATAATTTAAAGACTCTGAAAAAAAAATCACTTGTGAACTCAAAAAGCAGTATTATAAAACTGTTCCACTAGCATATTTCAAACGACCAAGGTTCTCTGCCAAAGTGAGGGTGAAAAATCCCTGAAGTGCAGGTATGGATATAAACCTCAGTGAGAGGTGACTATTTCCTTTAGGGTGTAAAACTAATCTCTGAAGTGATAGTTTAGATTTTGGTTTGGTGGGGGGTTTTGTTGGTGTATTTAAAGGGATTGTAAGGTAAATGGCAGAATCATCTACTGTTTCTCAGATAAAATTAAAAAATCTCTTGATTCTTTCCGATCAAGCTTTTACATACTACTGTTGTTATAAGAGCATCAGAAAGAGTTGTCATGCTCATTTCTTATGACAGTATTGCATATTTGTTAATACACTGGCAATGCCCAAAGGGATGAAATAACACCAGGGTTCAGAGCTCACAGGTATATTCTGTTTACAAGTAGTGCTAGCAGAGAAATCCTTCAGAATCGTTCCTGCTGTATCAGTCTTGCATTTAGCTTTCTGTTGGACGTGTTCTAGCGTCATTCTCCTATGTCCTTCTCAGTATCACCTACACCCTTCCTCTTCGTAAAGAAAATTGTGCTCTGAATTGCACTGCCTGATACTCTTCCCCTTGCAATTCCTGCCTTGTCCTTTTCTTCCTTGGAGTGCACAATTACATCCATCCTCTATCACAGACACCCCCCAGTGAAGCTGGTAGGTTTTTTGCTACCAACTCAATCTTCTACAGCTGTAATACAGTAAGTTAAACTTTGGTTCCCTTAGCTTTCCATAAATTCATATATACTTTCTGTGGTGTTACGCTTTCCTGCCTTTTCTCCTTGGCCCAGTGTTCCCCTCCTTGGCCCAACGGGCTCATGGCTTCCAGACCACTGTAATTCATGGGTTTATTGTTGATGTACATAGTATACAAGTTTGTCCTAAGCGAAATGAAAGATTGCAACCTCGTATCTGCTGTTGGTACTATTTGCTCTATTTGTGTGGCTGTTTTCCCTGGTGCTCTGTTACCCTTAACCAGCTCCTGTGCCTGTCTGTCTGTACGGTACCGGTTGTCACAGGATTGATCAGCTACTTCGCAGATTCCTGAGTGCGTTTGCTGTTCTGTCCTTAACTATAGCTAAGTGCCTATTTTGTGGAGTGATTCTCTCTTGTGTCATCATTAGCTGTAGTCCTGTGTTCGTTACGGAGACAGGGGGAGGAGGAGGAGGAGGAGGGCTGTGAATGTTGATGCATTGGGCTCCATTCTTGGCAGATGACTGGGCAAAGCATAAAACAGCTGCAGTGCACAGCCAGTTCTGAGGTGCAATTTGTGAAAAAGCTGAGGTCCAAATAAATGCGTTATGTGGTTTTGTTTTTATATTATTAGGCTATATTCTTTTCAAATTGATATCTGTTAATTTGAATCATAATACAGGTTTTGTATTTGCTTCGTCAAACTATTGCACATTAAAATTCATGCATATGGAAGTAAACGTTCATACATCTTTCTCAGTTCGAGAGATTACACGTTTCTTTCTACTCGTATTCTTCCAGGTGACTTGGATTATTACTGGCTGGATCCTGCCACGTGGCACAGCAGGGAGACATCCCCTATTAGTTCGGTAAGAAATAGGAAAAAAAGAGGTTCATAAGTAAGAATTAAAATGATTGCTGATTATTTCAGTTCAGCATAGATATTTTGTTGTAAAAAATTATTCTATACAAATTATTTGAAAATTTGGTTTAGTGGATCATGGAAATTGAAATAAAAGAAATTTTCGTTAAAAAGTATACTAGTAAAATTGCCTGAATTATAACTTGCATTTAATTCTTTTGTGGACATGATACTAACTTTACTACGTACCACAAAAGCAGCTGTGAGTGTGATGCTGCTCTGGGAGAGATTAGTGACTTTCTCTATTGGCTTGGAGTGGGAAAGGATCATTTGGACTTTTATTACATAGTGAACCCATGTGGTAGAGCTGTATAACATTTATATTATTCTAAAGAACAGAATTTATGAATGCATTTTTAAGGGTCATGGATTTTAAAAGTAAGTGTTTAAATTTATTACCTAAGGTATGTTTTAAATGTTTAATTGTATTGAACTTTGAATTGTATTATAATTCTGCCTGTAGACTTAGTGCTGGGATTTTTTTACAGTGGACATGAATATTTAATGAAGCCAGTGTCCAACAGATATAATAATAGAAACTCAGGTGCAATATATAACACATCTGAAGGATGTTTATGTCTACAGTGACATAATGATCCAGAAATTTTATTGGTTTCTATATGTGCATCTAAATACAGGAAGATGGTTGCACTTCTTGAATTCCACTGCTTTTTTTTTTTAACAGCATCCCGTAACGTGGCAGCCTTCTAAAGAAGGAGATCGCTTAATTGGACGTGTTATTCTTAACAAGAGAACAACCATGCCAAAAGAATCAGGGGCGTTACTGGGGCTAAAAGTAAGTATTACATGGTTTATATGGTAAATGAAAGAAACTTCCACTGACCTTAGACCTAGAGGTCTAACACATTAAATCAGAGGACTCTCCAATTATACGGTCATTTGACAAAAATGTATTCCTCCTTTTTAATAAGTTTTGAAAGTTATACAGATAAATTATGAATGTAAATGTATTTAATCCTTCTATTGCAGTCTTCCACTCATGCATGGCAAAGGGGCTGAACTGTTTTCATTAAAAAGTGTATGTTTATTCAGCTTCCTGTCTGCAAGACATATACCGCACATTGCAATGCACTAATGGAGTCTTGCCTTTTCTAGCTCTACTGTTTGCATTTCAGTCAAGTAATTCATCTCATAATCCACATACATAAATGTCATCTGGATGCAAATGTTTACAAGGTCAGTGTTTAAAATCCACATGGCCATTCGGAAACAGAAATTTTGTAGAATGAAACTAAACATTTACACAAAAATTTGCAAAGAAACCTCTTAAAGCATAGCAGAGATTATATTAAATGTAATTCCAGTTAATCGAGTGCCCCAAATTAAGACACTGGCAACACCATCCAGTTGATTTAAATCCCTAAGCTAGTCATTTATAGCAGACTTTTAGGTTCGTGTCCCTAAATTGCCGGAACACTTAAAGAGAACCCTCTTTCTGAAGCTGGTGGGGAGTATGTTATGCCAGTTCAAGAATTTCTCCCTCAATTTGTATTTTTAACTATATAGGGCTCCAAAGCTGACTGAGAGAGTTTGATTTGGGTGTCTTCCAGTCCCCACTGAGAGCATCAGAACCAATGCAAAATATGAAACATGCCCATCCACTTAGGATTGAGTCTACTTCAAAGGGCATGGACACTGAACTGCCTCTTGCATATAGTTTTCTGTTAGTTCAGTCCCTCACTTACGGCAGAGATGTGGGTTGTTGGTTCTGCTCGTCATGGTGGGAATTAAATCAGGAAAGAACCTTGTGAACTTGGTAATGGCGTGTCCTGGGTAAGAGCCATTTATACACCTTAATGTGAGGTAACCTGGCATGGGAATACAGAAGATGAGAACAACTTCACTCTACTAAATGTCTAGTAGTCTGTAGCACAAGGTTGATTTTTGCTGGCAGCAAGCAATTTTTTTTTAACATGAGAAAAAAGATTGGTCCTAGTAGGAAGTGTAGATTGGAGAGTTTCTCTTCAATTTTTCAAGTTTCAGTTTTGTATGATATGAACTAAAGCCCCCACTGGCAAAATTAACTCATTATCTTGTGACGACCTTGTTGGCAGGTAGGCTTTTCGATCTTCTTGGATATATTTCTGTATTAAAGCTCCTACTAGTTATTGTGATTGCAACATAGGGAAATAATACCTAATGAACTAGCATTCCACTGCTTCGTTTTATTATAAAACTCCTCCCAGGATCTTCCTGACAAAAAAAACCTGCCTGGATTGAGTAAGATGGCTAAAGAGAATAGCAAGTCAGCAAGACTACATTTTCTTGGTTTATATTTAATTAAAAATCTAATCTCTTGAGGACACATTTTTTTTTCCTGATTTTTCCTGATCTCTGTATCATGCAGTTGTCTTCAAAAATAGCTCTCTTCAGTTCATTTAACAAAAGCCAGAAGTTGCTGTTTTGTCCTGTCATGTGCGTGGATTGGATGAGAGGGCCTGGGGTTTAGCGGTAGCAAAGTTCTTGTGAACTGTTTGCCCATGTTTCACAGCAGTGTGTTTGCTAAGTTTTTAATTGTTGTAGCAATTGCATTTTGGGCTTTTCATACATTTGATTTGATGTGCGTTTGCAATTTAAACTTAAGCACATGACAGACCTCTATTTGCAAAAGGTACGTTTTCTTTGTTATTTGTTAAGAAATGTTCTTTCTGCAACAAATTTAGATACTTGGCAAGCTGCATAAGATTGATTACTCAAACAAATTAAAAGGAATATCAATTTTGTTCGTTCTGTGTCAGCTTTACTACTTTTCATGTAGATCTGGCCTTTTTGTATTTTTAACTTTGTCTTTAAGTCTCTGTAAAGCCCACAATAGATTTGCTTATGCATATTTTAGGTTTAATTTTAAAAATAATGTGAAAACTGATCTGTCTATATATTTATGCTTCATACGATGTCTGGTTTGTGGCTTGGAAACTCACAAATTTATGATTAACCAGGTTGTTGGAGGAAAAATGACAGAATTAGGACGACTCGGTGCCTTCATTACCAAAGTGAAGAAAGGTAGCTTGGCTGATGTGGTGGGGCATCTCAGAGCAGGTAAGTCAATCAGTTGCATATAAAATATACTGCCTTTTAATTACATCTTTTTGTAATGCAGCTGTTAATAAAAATTAACATTGGTTGTGTGATATGCTAATTTTTTTTTTAATGCAGGACAATACTGTAATGTTATTATGGAATGCCACAGTTGCCTACATTTCTGATTTATTACTAACTCCAGTTGCTTGGACGTATGAGCAAAATACAAGACACTTCTTGTCAGTGCTTGTGTCAGGACTGAATGACACTGGTAAATTTTTGCTTGCTAGCTCAGGAGCTGCTTGTTACACTCTATAGAAGCAATGTAAACATTTTTTTTTAAATTGTTTCATTGTGGCAAACAAAACTCACTACAGTTACTTTACTTGCGCTTTACTGTCACCTGAAGGATGATGCACTGTGTACACAGTGGACTTTATTAGTGCTTCTTTCAGTGTGAATTGTTACAAATGAAAATGGAAAACCACTCAAGAAAATGGTCTCAAAATGTTTCATTTATATAAGATGTATATATTGCACTTACAAATAAGTGTGCTGTTGGCATATTTCAGGCTTCTAAATGAAGTGAGAAATATGCACAACAGTGGGTTTTCAAAGTTACTTCTTAGCAGTTTATATTTTTACCATGGCTCTAAGCAACTACTTTCCAATTGTTGTCTTAGCAAACCAAAGTCTATGCAATGCCTTCTTAGGAATCCAGAAGTTCTGATGACAACTTGTATGAATTTAGGATAATTGCATGAAGCAAATAGTAATAAAGTAGTAAAGATGATGAGTCTCTAAAAATATTCTCCTTTGTTTTGGCGTTTGTTAATTTTTTTTTTTTTACCAAGTCAGTATGCATGGGGTTCATAGCACCAATTATTATAGCTGTTTATAGATTTTAACTGCAGATTCTAATTACAGAAAATAAGATTCTCTCCACTAATCTTGAACTATTTGGGGTGAAATAATACATTTCTAATGTGTGGTCTAAGTTGTTTTTTAAGTCAAAGCTGTTTTTAATTTCTAAAAATATTTTTAGAGCCAAAATAATTTCACAGAAAAAAATACATTATTTTGTGCACGTTTTCAATGAATGAAAGTCTGTTCATCCTATTGTATGGGACTAAAACAGAAAAAAAGGCATGAATGTGTCTTTGCTGTTAGGAAAACATGTGTTTTCATCTTTATGAAAAACCTCCAAAATTTGGCTAGTTGATAAATCTTTGAGTAATTGTACAAACCTCAAATTTTAAGAAAGGCAAATATGAAGTCTCACATCAGGAACAGAATAACCCAGTGCAACAGTAAGCCCTAGGAGCCAATCGGCTAGAAAGCAGCTTGGCAGAAAAGCGTCGGGAGGTGCTGGAGGACAGCAAGTTGAACATGGGTCTGCAAAGTGCCTTGCAGCAAACGCCGGTCATGTACAGGGCTGTATTAGCAGGACTGTCACCAGCAGGTTAAGAGAGGTGGCTGTTGCTCTCTATCCAGTGCTTATGAGGCTGTATCTGGAGTCCTGTTTCCAGTTTGGGTTCCTCTAATACAAGAGAGATACTAGCAACCTGGACCAGGTTGGGCAGAGGGACAGAAAGTTGATTACGGGTCTGGCGCGTATCACTTTCAAGAAGCTGAGAGAACTGGCAAAGAGAAGACTATGGGGGGGTCTCATTCTTGTGTTTACCTGGCTGAGGGAGACTGTACAGAACCCAGAGCTGGACTGTTCTCAGAGATTAACACTGATCACTAAAAAAGCAATATGCACAAGCTGGACTGAGGGAGATCCTGCTTGTGAATTTTTTTTTTTTTTTTTTTTTTTTTTTGTGTGTGTGTGTCTAGAGCGGATAGTTAAGGCTTGGAACAGGTTGCCCAGAAGACATAGAATTGTAGAATCATTTAGGTTAGCAAAGACCTTTAAGATCTTCGAGTCCAACCGCAAACCTAACACTGTGTGGTGGGCTGACCCTGGCTGGACACTAGGTGCCCACCAAAGATGTTCTATCACTCCCCTCCTCAGCTGGACAGGGGAGGGGAAAATGTAACAAAAGGCTCGTGGACTGAGATAAGGACAGATGTTGCATACCCCTCCTTTGAGATACCCAGATCTCACCTGGTGAAATCCCTGAGCAACCTGGTCTATCCTTTGATGTTGGCCCTACCTTGAGCAGGGGTTGGAACTGACTGACTCCCGGAGGTATCTCCCCGTCTGAATTACTACTTTAGAAATCGGTATAAAAAAAATCAGAGACTCGCAGCATAAGCCTGAAAACTTTCTGTCTCTGCCGAACACGCATCAGTAAGTGGGGGTAGAATGCAAGATATATTAATATTCTTTTTTAGAGGCATCTTAGATATTCTGGGATATATGTCTCACCATCAGAAGTGGTTCTATAAGGGTGTGGGTGTCCTGTAGGTTCCGCCAGCCAGCTTTGTGCAGATATCTTGGTTATCTTAAACAGCTGCAGTGTAAGGTGTCTAACAGCTCCTTGACTGACTGACTGGCAACTCTGGGCTACTACAGTGGGACTTAAGACCAGGGAGTTCCTCTCACCTGAATTTGTAGCAGTGTATCACAGGATGGTTGAGGTGGGTATGACCTCTTGCGGTCTCTAGTCCTTAAGCAGGGTCAGCTAGAGCAGGTTGCACAGGACTGTGTCCAGTCGGGTTTTGCATATGTCCAAGTTTTGAGTATCTGGATGATGTTTTCCTGTTTCCATGCCTATAACTGAGAGCAGAAATCTGAATGTAAGCTTTATAGACAGCATCTTAGGTGAAAAAGACAATGTAAAAGGGCTTGGCTGGTCAAAAAGATAAAGAACTTGACAAGCTGAGCAAAAGATGGATGGTGGTGATCTGGTTAGAACTGGCAGAAGTGTCACTTCACTCAAATCTCCATTTGGATCTAGTTTTCAGTAAGTAATTGGAGGCACTTGGGTTAATTTAGCATTCTCACTATGATGATCTTGTGTTTAATCATCCTGGAATTTTTTTTTTTTTTTTACTTGTTTGATCTAGCGACTCTCAAAGGTAAAAAAGCTGCTTAAGTCCTCTAAAAAAGCAGAACAGACACCTTGCATGTTCCTCTTCAGGATTCTCAACCACATTGCACCTATTTTGTCTTCTTCAAAATGTGATAGATTCATTGCTGTGTAAATTAGGTTTAAATCATATTTTTTAGTCTTATAAATGTAGCATATGTCCCTGTCGTTTTTTGCTGTTAAGTTATAACTATTGCAAAGCCAGCCACATCTTGTTCCTTATAATGCCTGGGATGCTTTTGTAAATTAAGCCAATTATCTCTAAAGAAGTCAGATTTTATTTTAGGGATAAACAACATGTTATTTTATAACAGTTATTAGCTTTAAAATACAGTCACAATTACAGAAGAAACTGAGTGTGTTTTCACTGAGTTATATAAATTTTAAATGAAGTTCCTAGGCAATATCTAATTCCTATTCCCCCTGACATAAGATTATGTAATAAATATATGAAATATTTACAACTGTTTCAGCTAAACAACGTGGCAGAAAATTAAACTTAGGTCAGCAAGCATTTATTAAGTCTGTCATTAGCAAGCCCTCATGATGTAAAGAATGCCAAAATCCTCTGAAAGCCAGTGAAATACTCTGTAGCGTCCTTTCTTAAACTACCAAAATATAGGCTGTTTGGGAAAAAGGACTTAAGATGGTTTTCCTTGGCTTATTAACAAGTGCAAGTTTGATCTTTTGGCTTAGATCTCCTCAGAAAGGAGCAAAGCCAACAGCTGAAGGGTTGTTCCTGACTGAATCTGATAAACATAAAATCATTGTCAATAAAATAAGTTATTCGTGGCATCAGATAGTGGTTGTGAAGTTTTGACTGCTGCATGTGATGAGGTCTAAGAGTGTAAACTTACCCTATGGTTCCTGCAGTTTAATTGTATATACTGATCTTTCTTTAGAAACTACACCTCAAGATTTTCACCTTTTGTAATAAGGCCAAAATACAATGTAATGTACATACTATTTAAATTCCAGAAATGGCAAGCTGAAAAAGGAACTTATCTCAATAACTTTCACATAATGTTTTCCTTTCTTTCCCCTCCAACATCCTCAGGAGAGATAGTGACTCCCTCCTTGCTTTTATTTTTGGTTCGTTTGGCACAGACAATGAAGACTGTCGTTTTTGTAGAAATTGAAATACGCAGTATATGAATTGTAATAACATGTCATGATTTTCAAAGGCTTAACAGTAGGTATTATATTTTTCCTTTTTGAAGATTAACCTGTTTTCAAAGCTTATTACTGCTAGTTAATAAAAGATCTTTAAAAAAGACTCCTTTGTTTCGTAGCACAATAACAGGTCCTGTATTATTTTGGAAATACTTAATGTGTTTGCACAAGTGGTTTCTTTAATATGTTTTGTGTGTATAAATTGTAGCTGTATTCTGATAAAGGAGCCTTGATAGTGTCTCAAAAACCTTTTTTGGGTTTCAGCACAGCTTTTTAGTTGATTTCAGGCAGTGTTACTTGGTTATATAGATTTCACAAATGTTTTGCATGTCTTTGTAAAAGAATGTGGAAATGAGATAAATTTCTTTTTAAATTCAAGGGGACGAAGTTCTGGAATGGAATGGTAAACCCTTGCCTGGAGCTACAAATGAAGAAGTTTACAACATTATTTTAGAATCAAAATCAGAACCTCAAGTTGAAATTATTGTTTCAAGGCCTATTGGGTAAGGCTAAAGACTTACTTCTTAAGCACAATTACTTCTACTAATGACGCTTTTAAAGGGACTGCGAGTTCATTATTTTTTACCTCTTAGTAATGGAGTATGATTTTATTTCTATTATTGACATGCTTTACATTCCATTTTCTTTACTGCCATTTACAATCTCTTGGATCTTTGCAGTCATATGTATAGAACTATAAATGTTTTCTGTACATTCAAAGTACTCACAAGGCTTTTGCCAAGTGGCAAAGCTAAATTGATGGATGAAGTGGACCTGTGCATGAGAAAAATCTGGTTTACAGTCTTTTAGCTTCACTAATCGGAATAACTTATATGAATATTCATGAGTAGAAGGAAGCGTCAGCAAACGTTGAGCATTGCAGGATTTTAATAAGTCAATGCTAGTAGGATTTTAAACAGGCCTTCTTTAAAAACTAAAAAAAGGAAAACCAAAACTCTTAACTGAAAAGACTGTATTTAGCCTTAAATGATACTGTCATCAAAACTAAAAGTGGAAACAAAGTTTCATCAAAAATTAGTATTAACCTGTTATGTTCATAATCTTAATTTTTATTTCTTATAAATCCAGATTGGGGGGTTTGTGATAACAATTCTTACATTCTTGATTTCCCAAATAAACCTTAGAATGATCATAAAATCTGTTTGAACTGATAAGATTAGTGGGGTTGACCCTGCATTGGTCACAATTGTTTCAGTCATACTCTACGCTCCTTCCCCGAACGTGACTCCATTGGGACTGTTTTGAGCTCAGTCTTACAGGATTGAATATGAATCATATATTGTAAATTCACATTTATATTGCGGAACAGAGTCACCTGATTAACAATAAAAAGTGACTCTTGGTTAGTTTAAAAAAAAATGAATTAAAAGGATTTAAATCTCTGTAGTTTGTCACCTTCCCAGATTTCATGTGAACTCACTGTCTCTACATACCACTGTCCCTGCAGGTAGATAGTAAACTGTTTCCTCCTTATGAATGCATGATTGTTTCATTTTGAATTTGCTAGTTTTCATCCTAATTATAATTTTTATCTGTCTCAAATATAAGTTTTTGTTTTTAGAAACGAAACCCACTTAATTTTCTTACTAAAACATTCTTCTTTTACGTTTATTTCACATCAGCTTTTGATTTTTGGTTTTGTCTATGCTGTGAAAGTGTAGCTATATTTTGCAAATGAGTTTCGCCTTTTTAATGGCAATCACCATTAAAAGTACTTAAATAAAATTGACATTTGTTACTAATTCCACTTATGAGTGTGACCTTCTAATGGAAAACGAATGCTTGATGCAATAATAGTGGTTGTTAAAGGCTAAAATTACAATCCAGATGGAGACTGTGGGGGAGTAGAAACCTTATTTCACATTCTTTAGTCAGATAAATTAGGAGACATTCCTGACTGAAAATTGCAAATTCAGTCCTACATCTTTGTAATTAAAAATAAAATACCATAAGGAGATTTTTGGAAGTCTAGTTTTTATGTTTAAATCAGCAGAAAAGAAATACGTTGATACTGGACCTGACTTGAACTCCATGTCTCAATTGAAGAAAACCTGAAAATGGTTTTGTACAACTGATGTAAAAGGAAAGTGCTAGATTAGTATTTTAAATAATGAGCTTTAGGTATATTTACTGTTATCAGTATATTTGCAAATGTCATGTATCCTTAAACGTTTATGATAACTTCATTATTAAACCAATTGAATTATTTTAGTTTATGGATTTGCTAAAACTAATAGCTTCAGAAAGTGAAGTACAAGGTGACCACATTCAAGTGACATATTCTTGAAGAAAAATTGAGAGAAAATACCACAACTGATGAAATGAGGAACAGAACATGAATTGCATTCAAAATCAACGAATGTTTCTGAATCTGAGCAGTGAATGTTACACTGGAAAAAATGCACCCAGAAATAGTACCAATAAAATGTAAAGTTTTGCTTTGGATGACCCATGTGTGTATTTTCCAGACATAGGCAAAAACAGAGCACGTAAGATTGTGCTTTTATTTTGAGATAAATGGAGTCTTGGCATGGAGGTTTTTACATACTGTAACAACACTGTTCTTGTCGAGTTGTGTCTTGATTGATATTTTTTTGGTTTTTTTTTGAGTACAGCAAATAAATATCCCAAAGTGCCTAGAGCATAAGAGATTTCCTTTTTCCAGCAGTAATGAGTCAGTCCTGTTGTTTTGTATCGGATTAGGGTTTACCTGTATGTCATCTTAAAAGAAAAAAAAAAATACCAGACACTGTACAGTGAAGGAAATCCTGGTATTAGTTAACAAAAAAGAACATGCTACACAGGATTTTCTTTTTTTTTTTTTTAATAATTATAATCTATGTAAATTGTGTTACATAATGGGAAATGGTTTGCTTGCATTAACAGATTACTTTTTTCTTTTCTCTAGCTTCTCCTTGTCTTGTTATCCAAATGATGCGGTTGTTTCAAATTCATGACAGGGAATTTTATTTGATCCAACAAATCTAGTATAGCAAAGTTTTGTCTACTTTAGGTGCTGACTTAGCAAAATTGAAGCTGCTTGATACAGCATTAAGTGATAATCCATTTCACCTAAAATTCCTGTGAGGAAATAGGTTCCCAAAAGACCTGAAAAATGATATTTCATCTGCATAATTTAAGTGTTTGCATCTCTCAATATTAATAATGCAAATAATGTACCAGCTCTTTTAATGGTCTCAGTTTTAAAAGTCCAGGCATATTAGGTCTAAAAAGCCCAAATATGACACAGTTTGCCTTAAGTGAATAATGGGAGGACTGTAAGCCCACAAATTAGACTGCCAGTTACAACACTAATGTCTAAACAATTTGCTCAGTCTTGTAAATTTGGATTTGTTTGTCTACCAGCAAATGTAATTTTGAGTAATGGATAATTGTGGGATGTTTATTAGAGAAAAATGTGAAACGTGTAACACTATTAGCAGATGAAGGCATAACAACAATAAACAGTATAACCACAACAGTGCCGTGAAAACTCCATAGAAACTAATTGACGCTAATGCTAGCAATTGCAACACAAGGTAGATAAGAAACCTATAAAAAGTAGTATTAATGGGTTGGCTATCTAAATATGAGACGAAGAATTACCTATGAATATGCATACAAAGTGAGAGGTGGTTAAGATAGGGCAGCATAGAAAATCCTCTGGCAGTATGCTTTTTGGAGAAGAAACCTGGCATGGTAACTAACTCACGGTCTCTTGTGTGCTGGGGTGAGCTCTATGGGATAGTGCAGGTAAAACAAATCTTTTTTTAATTTGTCTCTGTTTTCTTTGTCAGATGCTAGCTATCTTTGCTTGGATTTCCACAGATAATACTGCCGAAATTGTTGTTTCTCTGGTGTGATTCAGCTCCTCTGTGCAGGGACTGCTACTGTGCTCTAGGTCCTCGCAAGGAGATCGAACCTCCATCACAAACCAGGCAGTACTGAATTCCAGAGAGTCGCTCAAGTAACGCAGTTAGTGCAAACTGCAGATTGATTTACAGGTTCTGATGGGAAGGAACGGTTTTGGAAATAGGAGGGTGAGCATCGGGGACAGGTACTCAGAAACTCTGAGAACTCTGTAGGGTGTAGAGGATGATGCTTCTGTCCCTAGAGCAATCTAAAAAAGCATCGGTTACAACCGCATTTGAATTTGATTTGTCTTCAGTGATCGAGCTCTCAACTGTAGCCCTCGGAGAAATTATGGCTGTTTCTGTGCCTTACAAAATAGTGATCCTCACAAACCATATATCTGCACAGACTAGTCTCAACCTAAGGTATAATTTGGTTTAATTTATGTATTCATTGAGGTGTGGAAGAATCAGACGTAAGATAATCTTATGTAACATGACATAAGACCACAAAATAGCTTTGCCTTCCAAGGTAGAGAGAGAAAGACAAAGTTCAGTGTCAGCTGCTCTTTACTGGATGTGTCTGACATTACTTTTCTGACGTTCACATTGCTCCAAAGGGAAGTGAAATTTTGTTGCTACTTTAAATAAGTGGTTATGCAACTTCTTACTTTGTTTTTACCATTTGCTTTGACTAGTCTAGTTTTGGATATTTTAAGTCATGAGCTACTATTTCTACTGAAGAGCTTTTTTGTAAATCATAGTGTCAGAATACTTTCTGCAAGCCAAAAATAAAAGCAGGCTAGATAAGACTAATTTTCTTACATAACAAGTTTTAGATTATGGTTTCTTTTAAGAATTTTTATTCTTTACTTAAAATGCCAACATTTTAAAAATTGCCACTCCTATTTGACGAAGTCTAGTACACCAGTTGTTTTTCTTGTGTGCGTGTATTATTTAAGAAGTGATTATGTAAACTGGATTATTGAATTTGTAAGAGATTCACATATAGACAGAAGCATAGCTTTAAATTATTTCATGTCCATTTTGGAATCAATAGCAGAAAGTAGTACTGTTACAGAGCTTGCTAGAATACTCTGCCTTGAGTTTGGTGATCAATACTATGTTGCATACTTTATTTTATTTTTGTCTTGCAGTTCAGTGTGGAGCTGTACTTAAAGATAAATATATTAGGGAAGCAATTTCCTAGCAATAGTTTTTATATATATGCTCACATGTATACACATACACACACACACACACACAAGCTTTATATATATGTGTATCTAATTAATATATATTTTTATATAGACAAATTATATATATTAAAAATAAGCTGTCCATTGTACTAAAAAGTTTTAGAGATTTCAACTAACATTTCTGTTGCAAACCATGCATTTTTTCTGGAGTTGAAATTTATGTTCTAGCTTCCACTATTCCTGTCAGTTTTTCATAAGAATTACAAGGAGTTTATAAGAATATATTAAAAAAAATTGTACTTTCAGTTCTTTCCGATCTGATCAGTGAAGTCTTAAGAAAGATCTGGTTATTTTTGTCACTTATGTTTACCTGGTGAGGATTTTTGTATTGGCAGCTCTAAGTGAGGAAAATACTCTCAACTTGACCATTTTTTTTATGATGTGGCATCTTCATTCCAGTGTCTGTTTTTAACTCCTGTAAACTGTGTGGATCTGATTGTTGTCTTGATTTATCATTAGACTTTTCTGTGTTGGTCTAATAGTGTGAAGGTGCCTTAGTGTAAGTATAAATCAGTTCTCTAAGTGCTTATATAGGTAATTAATATTTGACGCTTATTTTTAGGCTTTTTTTGATTGTCATCAATACAGAAGAAAATCTGAACAAAATTCATTTTAGTGTCTTTCTTCACCCACCCAGGGACTGTGAAACTTGACACTGTAGGTTGCACTTTCCATGTTGAAACACTCCTTGCACATAAGAGCCTTCATTTAGATATCCTAAGTGAGATGTTATTACCAACAGTCCTGTACTGCAGATGAGAGTGTTCATAGGCTAGCGCAAGAAAACATTACAAATTTGGAGTTGTATGAACAGAAAAATCAGTTTGAATGTGGTAAGTATTTCAGACTGCTGAGAATTGCTCTGGAAATTCTGCCTTGGAAAGAGAGAAAATGTTAAGGGGAAGAAGTCTGCACAGCAGCACTGCTGTGCAACAGGTCGTTAATCTGTTTATGTTTGTAAAGTAGTACTCATTCTTGACACGGCATAGTAATGCGGTTGTATTTCCATGAGTCTGAGGTAACCACATTACTCTTGAATTCCAAAGTCAAGACAAAGAGAAGCACATTCTTGATTAGTGATGGGAGATGTAAGCTGATGTGAGACATTAACTTGGAGCTGAAACAGATGCTTTTATAACACAGGCACCAGAAGTTTAAATTGCAGGACATGAAGAGCGGATTTAAGACTAATTGATTGGGCATTGTTACATTCCTTTTCTGACTTAAGTGTCTTCTTTCTTTTTCATAAGTGACTTTTATATACCTAGAAGTCTTAGTTTTATTGACTTCCAAGTCAGTAAGATAGTGTTTCCCTGAACAGAGAAATGCCTGAATAACTTTAAGATGCTCAGCTTTAGACTTAAAATCTTGTAAATGTTCTTCGGAAACATTATTGTAGCCCCAATTTTGGATTATTTTGTGTAGATAAAAATATTTTCAAGTAATTCACTGAAGAGCTTTGTTTCCATTTTCCTGCTCGGCTGCTTTGCTAACGTGTTTGAAATGACAGTTGTTTCTTGCTCTTGCAATGTATTTTCAATGACTGCTAAGAACAGAAGAGAGCCAGGAGCTAGCGTCGTCTGGATTTTGATGGAAGAGTAAATTTGTTGATGGCAAAATTTTGATAGATGTGTGTGGACTTAACCAGTTTGATTTTGCTTATAGATGTATATGTGCTGGGTATGTGTATGTCGAAAAATGTCCATACCCAATCGTAATATGGTTTGAATTATTTTTAGCCTTTGAAGAAATGCATTATTCTATTGTTTGTTTACTATTGCTAATGTTTGCTTTTTCTTTTTGTTTGTTTAACATTTCTAATATTGTTTGCTTTTTCTTTTTATGATTATAAGACACTTTCATCAGTTTCATTCCGTGAACTCCTTGAGATGTTTATATAAAAATTACTAGTGAGTTAATCTGTCTTATTTTTTGTATTTTTTCCCTCCAAAAAATAGTTGAACATCCGTAGCTATACTACCTTTTGCCACCTTTCACTTCCTAAAAGCTCTCTAACTTTATGCTGGTTGTAAAAATATAATGGAACCCATCCACAATATTAACATTGTAGTGCTCATATTTGTTATGAGCTAGTACTGTAGCTTGAAAGAAACAGTTTGCATTAGTAAGATTTTCCTAAATGCTGGTGGAAAGTATGTCTTTAAACATTTCACCTTTCTTTCCTTGTTAACCCATTAGAACGAACAGATCCATATTTCTAAAAAAGTGTCCCAGAAACACATTTGTCACAGCAGAAGGTCATCTCTGTTATTTCTAATTACTGTGTGTATATTCATGTTTTAGTGATATTCCACGGATTCCTGAGACTTCTCACCCCCCGTTAGAGTCTAGTGAGTACACACCTTGTTCCTTTCACTACACATGGTCTTGTACCCAGCACAATCGTTTCGGCGATGAATTTTCTAAAAGATGAGTACTGCGAGAGTGCATTGGCTCTGAGGTTTTTGTATGACAAAGTTCAGTGGGTTTTGGTCTTGCGTGTTAAATTCGAAACAATACAGATTTGATGAAAGCTATACAGATTTCAAATGTTAGCAAGTTTTTATTGTTTTCTTCTATGTCTTATGTTGTTAGTACCATACTGGTATAGACGCTGTGGCCCAAACTAGTCATTTTCTTGCCCTAACGTAAGAGAGAAAACAGGTATAAGGGATTGTCAAAGGTACAAATGGTGTCAAGATTTCGCTTCCTGCACCATCCAGCCTAAGTCCAGAGTTCTTTTTTCTCTTTTTCTTAACAAGAAAACATGGGTTAAGTGAACTTCTTGTGTATCGTACTTCAAAAGAATGGTTTTCTTTTTAGCTATCCCATTTCTTTTTAGCTAGAGTGTGTGAGGGCTGTCAGTCATTTCTCATCTGAGCCTTGTCTGAGATGCAACCAGAAGCCTTCCCTGGGACAGGCTCCTGTGGGGCCACCAAGTGCTGTTACACCTGTCGCGAGCTCTTGTCTCATTAGCGAGGGCTCTGCTTCGCTGGTGGAGAACTGCTGATGTCCAACAGGCGCCGGAGCATCCTCCGTGCCAGACGCGTGTCCTGCGTACCTTACTGTGTGCCAGTTCCTTGGGAGTTAAAATTTCAGAGGCCACTGGAAATATAATCTGTACAACAGATGTGAGTTTATTCAGCAAAGATTTGAGATCATAGATTAGTTTGGGTTGGGAGATGTGTAATTCTGTCAGAGGACAACATTTTATTTAAAACACATGGCATGGTTTGTCACCGCTATATGAGGAGCACTTTCTTATATGTTATTTCAAATAAAACAAAGAATGGCAGGTTTAATCTGGGGTAAAGGTAGCCAGACAGTCTTTTTCACCATGCTATCTACATCAGTTTAAAATCTTTCTGTATACTAATCCAGTTATACTGTGTATAAATGCAAACTTTATACAATTCAAAGAGAAAGCAATTCATAAGTTACGCAAATTTGCTTCAAAATTTTGGATGGAAAGTTCATGTGTTTCTCATGTATGTTTAGGTTCAAGTTCTTTTGAATCTCAGAAGATGGAAAGGCCGTCTATTTCTGTTATATCTCCGACCAGCCCTGGAGCTCTACGGGATGCACCGCAAGTCCTACCAGGGCAGCTTTCTGTGAGCATATTTTGGTTTTCCTGAGCTGTTAATGAAAATCTGTGAAGTGCTGGTCCCTCAGCCCTCCACATTCCCAGGGTTTGTTGGGAGGTCAAGAGAAATGTCTGCTGTTGGTAAAGACTAACATCTTTCAAATGTTTTTTAAGATCCTCTGTACACACTCAAAAACCATCACAGCAGAAGTAAAGCATTGTTGTCTTAATACACCAAAAAGCACAGGAATTTATGTTGAGAGAAGCCCATAAAAGTGCCTTGTAACCTGTTATCCTGGACCCTCTGCACTGCAAATGGTCTCTTCTGAACGTGCCCAAGAATCCACAGATAACAAGCATAGTATCACTTTATCTTCTTTATGGGAGCATTTAAAGAGCTGTGTATTTAAGAGTTACAGTGTTCAGTAATGCATTTTAATTTAGATACAGACTGCATCCTGAAACTGTCTGTACTGCTAATTAAAGCTGTGCTTATTAAATATACTGTGAGTACTTAGACTTTTGTTTTGAACATTCTTGAATTTTTATATTGATTTCTAAGTATGCAGCAGGCTTAAAAATTTCATAATGTTAACGATTCTCTTAAGAAATGATTTAGCTGTATATTGTACTTTTCATAAGAACACTTGCAAGGTGACAAATCAGAGTAGATAGATTTCAGCTGTGCCTTGAGTTTAGCTGCAGTCAGGGCTTCCTATTTGAATGTAGCTTTTAAGGTGCAGAGCTAAGACATATACGCTGGTTTAAATGCACTCACAGATACAAGATTATGCAGTGAGTACAATAAACAATGTAGGTATAATTGGGCACCACCATTTTAGTCAGCTGTGACAAATACAAAAGTCTTTGTTATATGCCATCATCTTTTCCATCTAACTTAAATATTAGGGATTTGAAATAAAATACATCTCATTGTCTCTTGGAAAAAACAATGGTTACTTTGACATTGTGGTTAATATGATGTAGTCGGAAAACTCTGGTTTTTCTCCATTTCAGTAATGTTTTCTGGTAACTTGATTCTTGTAGGTTAAACTGTGGTACGACAAAGTGGGACATCAGTTAATAGTAAATGTTCTGCAAGCAACAGATTTGCCACCAAGAGTAGATGGACGCCCCAGGAATCCCTATGTAAAAATGTATTTTCTTCCAGACAGAAGGTAGTAGTATTTCAGTTTAGAGAATTATGTTATAATTTACCATGTATTGAATCAACTCTTAAATTAATGCTTATGAAGTAAAGAATTCCTTTTTATAATTTGTTACAGTTAGAGTACTTATAACAAAAAATTGCACTTTAACCATGCGAGTCAGTATCAAATTAACTTTGTGGACTTTTGGACGAATGTGATCCACTGTACAGCAAATACTTTTCTCTTTAGGCATTATCAGATCAGAAAGAATGAAAACAGTAAGTGCTGATGAGTAGATGGCATTTTGTGATTTATCTCTACAAACAATTTACCACAAATATTTATGTTTCAGTGATAAGAGTAAAAGGAGGACCAAAACAGTAAAGAAAAGTCTAGAGCCAAAATGGAACCAAACTTTTCTCTACTCTCATGTACATCGTAGAGATTTTAGAGAACGAATGCTTGAAATAACCGTATGGGATCAGCCAAGAGTACAAGAAGAGGAGAGTGAATTTCTTGGAGAGGTGATACATACAATCACATTTCTCCCGAGTTCATTGTTTGGTTTTTAATACATACGCGTCTCTATTTTATATATGTGTTTGTGTGTGTGTGCCTTGAAAGTAAAATTAAAACCTGCTGATTTTTCTACTAGATTCTTATAGAGCTGGAGACAGCACTTTTAGATGATGAACCACATTGGTATAAGCTACAGACACATGATGAATCTTCACTACCTCTGCCTCAGCCATCACCTTTCATGCCAAGAAGACATGTTCATGGTGGAGAAAGCACTAGCAAAAAACTACAAAGTAGGTCCAAATTCCATTAATCTCACTTAAATTAGAAATCAGAAATGCTGGACATGGTGTAATGGTATTTAACTTTCATATACGTGATAAAAATACTGTTTCCTGGTCTTTAAACATAATGAAAATTTGTGGCAGAAGAGAGATGCAAATTATGACATTATGACATGGCAGCCTTTCACCTGTGATGCAGAACTGTCAAGTATGTGAAACTTGTTGGAATTAGTTTGGTTTTCACTAGCAAAAGAAAATTGTTCAAACATTTGTTTGCATAAATTTCCTTTCAAATAGAAAGATGAAGTTCATTATTATTGGATACTTTTTTTAATAATTAGAAGCTTATTTAAAAAAAGAAAGTCTTTAAAGACTTAAGAGGCTTAAAACCACTTTTCATCATAAAGTTAGTCTCAGCCTCTAATATGCTCGTTATACAATCAGATGAGAAGTGTACTTTTGCAACAAAGAGAAATTGTATGCGTGTATTTGGGAGGTACAGTTGTTTTGATGAGTCTGATTTCAGGTTTGTATGAGGCATATTAAAATAATGAATGTATTGAAGTATTTGAATAGTGTAGCTTCTCTGTTCATTTAAATTAATTTAAGATTTATTTAGAAATACGAAGGATGTAGGGGATTATTTTAAAGTACGTTTCCAAGCTATTTTTCTGGTTTTTCTTAAACATGGAAGTCATTCATTCATTCCAGCCAATGCGTAGGAAATGGATGCACATTCAGGAATGAATTATAAAAATGTAATACTGCTGTAATTGCTGCATGAGGATATGTATAGAGAGAGCAAATTAAAGGTTAGTTTTCATGACATATTTGAACTTTTTTCTAAAAGCTGGCAGTGCTGTTTCCTCTTCCCCTCTGTCACCATATGCTGCCACCTCTCCTTTGCTGTTCAGCAAGCTGATTCAGCTTACTCACTGAAATAGCAGAAAAGTATTTTTTTTTTCTTTATTTGAGTTAACTTTTTGCTGGTTTAGTGAGATAAACTATCCTAGTAGAGGATTACTGAGGACCTGAGGGAAGGAGAAGGGGAAAGGAGGCTGCAGCAGCTGTAAAATGTTAAATTGGCTCAGCTGTCTTGTGAAACATCACTGTTGGTCACTGCATTTTAGTTCTCCTCCTCTATTGATGAGGTTTAAAAATCATCTTTTTAATTTCAGTAGTAAGTTAAATGAACATATTTTTACATTTTATAACACGATGAGATGTTCAGGTATTTGTTTACCTTACTGTTGTGCAGGATCTCGGCCAATCAGTGATAGTGACATCTCAGATTATGATGTTGATGATGGTATTGGAGTTGTTCCTCCAGGTGCGTGGGTGAACAGCATGGTCCTGCTTTCTTCCTCTTCTTCTTTTTGCTTGTTTGTTTTTTTTTTTTTTCTTTATAACATTTCGGAATATTGAGGATACTGGTTTTGGAGAGTGCATTGTGAAAAAAACAGTTTTCCTGATTATTCCGTGGTACATGTCCTAAATCATGGTGAATTAAAAGATTCTACTATTCATTCATTGGTATTTCTTTTACCTATCATTCTTCATATGTGAACCACTGGATGGTTCAAACTGTTTAATTGTTTACTGCGTAATGTTTCAAGCATTATTTAAAATATAAACTAAATTCAAAAAATCGTTTTAAAATAGTAATTAAGATTTCAGTGTTTATTGCAAGCATTTTTTTTTTATTTTGCTTTTTGCTTGAAACTTAGATATAATGCAGTCTCCCATGGAATTTATTGAGAATGCATGGCTGTAGATTAAGATGCATGTAGCATGGCTATATCTTTTATACTTTTCATGAGCCTTCATGAACCATCACTACCCTAAATGTTCATAAATATATCCTTGTAGAGACTATCGTGGTTTGACTTTCAGTTCAGCATTCCTTACATACTGAAAATCTTGAGGATCGTTTCGGATACCATGTTTTTCTACTTCTATTTGACTGTTGCCACAAGTCAGATGAATGTTTCCCAGTTGTCCCAGACTAACTGAAGAGTCACTATGTCATTGCCAGCACTAAATCAGTTTCTCTGTGCATCTTCCTGATGAGAATTGCTGAATTACATCATGGTGGCATTTGGAAAACTATCTTCCTGATCTGTGTTTGAAATAATCTGACCATTTATTTATTCTTTATATAACCATAGAAATAAATCACGTATTTTATTAACGCAGTATCATTTTGATGTTTACCGAGCCAAATTCTCCTTCCTTTGATGTTGATTGAGTTCTTTCTTTACTTTAATACACATAGCACCTGAGATACTAAGAGGGAAATTTGTTGAGGTATGTCTAGTAATGATATTTGCTTTAATGCAGTGATTAATCTTGATATTTTTACATCACCTAAGAGAGTGAGCAATTTAAGATTAAAATAAATCATAGGTTCTAAACACTTTTTCCTGTTTATTTAATTTTTTTTAGTTGGCAGTGTAGATACTGGCATATCTCTGGAGACTTACTTATGTTTAAGGTTTCACTATTCTATATTAAGAATTGAGGCTTTTTTTCAGCTGCCAGTTCTTCAAGGCATGCATTTGCCATTTGAAATAAACCATTTTCCATCTGGCAGGAAACGTTAAAAAATGTTCAGCTGAATAATGCGTTGGACTCTATTCACTGGGTCAGCACTGAGAAACCGGTTCTTATGGAAATTTCTTGGGACTGTGCGAGCTCGGATGTGCCTTTGGAGAATGCATGGGTCCAGACTTCCTCAGAGATCACTGTAGAAAATTGCGAGATTTAATCTGTAGCAACAGGATTTACAATGAGCTGGGAGTCTCTAAACTGAAACTCGAAGGGCCTGATGAGGAAATTGTTTCTGATTAGGTGGACTTCAGAAGGAATGTGGCAGCTGACCTGACCAAGCACAAATTTGTCTTGAGTGTAATGCATGCATTTATTTGGCAATTTTAAGTGGAGTTCATCTGTTTGTGATTCTTATGCAAAGTGGATGCATGTAAGTGGTGGGGGTGGGGGTGTTAGTTTGCACATGCAGCCTGAATTCTCAAATGGGGATTACACTTAGGGCACACAGGGGCAAAGAAAATTTTGGTCATCAGCCACATACGTGTGACAGCCTGGACAGCATATGAAAATGTATTTTGCAGTAAGAGCTGGGAACAGTTGCCAGTCCCACCATCTACTGAATTGCTCGACAATCTTAGGCAGGGATTCACAAATGTGCCTGGACACCAAGTTCAGATATGCATTTCTACCCTCCTATCCAACGTTCCTTACCTATCACATTGCTGAGTCCTCTAAGACTTTGGACTGCTACCTTCATTTGCACTGAAAGAACAGTACAATATCTTCGCCATCTAACAGCCTCCTCTGTTAAAACTAAGTTGCATGCAAGTTACTCATTCTGCTACAGCATCTTTACCCTTTCCCTCCGCCCGCCCCCCCAATACCATGGACCTCACCAGACTGCACTGCAGCTTCTGTCTGGTCCAGATTTCCCACGCGTTCTCTTGCAAGGTATGCGTGTGGGAGGGAACGACCAATATCCATATTTCCCCACAATGTAGGAGGATGCTGCAGCTAACGTGCTCTCTTTAGACCATTTTGGCATAACCTCTGTTGGCTTCAACTAGATTAGTCTAGGATTAAGATACTTCTTCACAACAGAAGTAAGAGTATTAAAATTGAGTTTACAACGTGACACAAAAGAAAATGTTTTCCTTTAAAGCCCCTTTTCCTTCCATTACCACTTACTTGCCAGTGTTACTCACTATGGCGCTTATATGATAAATAAACTCTGTTTTTATTAAAGGTACATTCTTACAATTGTTAATTTATTCTTTTTCTTGAAATATTCAGAAAAGAAGGAAGTTATTTTGCCTTCTTACTATCTCAAGATTATCACAAAGATTATTGCTCATTTTCTAAAAAACAGACACATAACTGCAAAATGTAGAAGCACAAAAGTTCACTTGATCACCACCATAAGCTAAAAAAGGAACGATGAAAATATTTTGGCTAATTTAAGTAACAGTGGAAATCCTTAAAACTATAATTTCAAATGTTTTACCAATTTTTAAGGCCAATGCAATATTAGCATTTAGTGATAACAGACTGTTTTCCTAGAGGTTTCAGCAGCTGCAAGGAATCACTCTTTGTCAATGGAAGTAAACACTGCTACATCAAAAATAATGGCACTTTGATAACTTCAGGAATATTTTAAGAAAAGTATTTTTCCTTGTCATATCACAAGTGTGTCTTGTCTTTACATAACTGTATTGTCCTCACTTATCATTAGTATCTTGCAGTGATACATACAATTTTTTTAAATCACCTCATAGAACTGTTCATAAAAGCTGTTTATATCAACAGCTGAAATTAAGTTGAAGCTCAACTTTAACAGACTTTATTTTTGACAGGTTTTTGTGGTGTGCCCGCATCTCTTTAAATGAAGAAAATATTTTAAATCTCTTAGTCTCTTCTCATATGAGAGATGCTCCAGTCTCTTAATTATCTTTGTGCTCCTGAGCTGGACTCCCACCAGTAACTCCATGTCTTACTCTCATAGTGGGAGTCCAGTAATCTGTATGTGGCCTCAGCAACGCTAAATATATAGGAAGAGTCAGTAAAGGATTTAATAAAAAACAAACTTGTTTTGAGGCCTATCTTTTTAACCAAAACTTCAGTAACTTTCTTAATTAAAAAGAAAAAAAGCTGATAGGCAGTTGGCAATATCCCAAAGGGTATTTTTAATGAGGCATATAGCTTATGCTATGGGTAACTCTTCAGAACAATTTATTCTGTCATATGTAATCTGTATAAATGGTTGCATTGTACTTACCTTCCTCCTGTAGCAGCAAGGTGCCATCAACCCAGCACCTTGTTGTTGTCTGTATTGTCTTTAAGAAAAAAAACAGTTCTCAATGGTATCAGTCATTTGCGAGAACCATTTTCATCATCCATCCAGCTTCCATTTCGTGTCACAGCTGACAGTTTCCCATGAGCAACTGAGAAACTTCTTCCGCATAAACTGCCATGAGCTTGGTTGCTGCTGCTGTCGTGCTGGTCCATGCAAAAAATTCCTCTGCTCACTCTGGAGAGCACAGAGCCTTTGTATTGTGAGGATACGAGGAAATGTTACTGTTGCAGTCACTGTCATGGTCACTATGGAAGTATGGGTGCAGTTTGACCAACTTAACAACACTTGAGTTGATGCTTAGGATAAACCTGAACTGCTGTTGCTCTGTCTGCTCTGTAAGCTTTGTGTACACACAGTGCACAAGTTTCAGATATTGTTCCCTGGATAGCTTGGCTATGAAGAATATATAGGATAAAATCATCTTTCTATACCAGATTTTTAAGTATGCAGGATAACCCTAGGTGTATTTTTTTAGGCAGACTATAGTTGCTCTAGAAATGTATTTTAAGCTGAAATTTGGGTTTTTTTTTTTAAATATTTAAATTATATGTATTTCAGTGCAGTTACCTAAAGCTTGGAAAGAAGTTTTGGATTTCTCTGATTTTAGTGTTGAATAAATATAAACTAATGTTCCTTCTGATAGCGGTGAACAGGATTTCATCTAAAACAAGCTTCTTTAGAAAATGAAGTATCTGTTAGCACATACAGCTTAGATTTAGTTATCCTGGGAAAGGGAACACATCCAGCTTTTGTCTTGTCTAGTCTTTTTTCTTCCTCTGACAAAACCCCAGACATTTTCTGCAGCAACCTTAGTACATGACATGAGGGAATCTCCATTGAAATCATGAGGGAGTCCCTTTTTTTCCCCTTCAAAATTTGCACTCAGTCCTTGTCCTGAGATCAGGGAGATCCTCATGTTTCTTTCTAATTTTATTACACAATTCTGAAACACTTTTTTGGCAGGTAAGGTACTCCAGCATCACAGTGCATAAAAAGCTGTGAAACATTGGAGTCCTCCTTTGTTAAAAGGTTGATAAACCTCACTAGATACTTTCATGCATGCTATCAACTTTTACAGGCCTATTTTGCAGTCAGTACTCAGTACAGTTTAGCTATTAAAAATGTTCTTTAAGTGGCAAGGATTTGCTGTGTTTGTAACTACCAGTGACCTCTCTTTAGTAGCTACAAGTGAGCTCTCCAAAAAGCTTTTTCTCCATGTTTTCCTGGTTTTCAAACAATAGCCCCCACCCTCCCCAAACCTGAGTAATGTCACATTTTAAATACGAAATAACATTCATTATTTTTATTTGACATGTCTAACTAGGTGTTGTTTGAGAACAGCACACACGTGCACTCAACTTTATGGTCCCTGATGTTTGTTTCTGAGCTGCATGACATGTTCTTATTACGAGTGCTTTTCTTTGGGGCCAATCCTACCCTCTAAGATCTATCAATACTTGTAGTACTTCTTGGATCCCTGATTTATTAACCTTATCCCACCCTCTGCTTCAAGAAACGGAAGAAAAAAATTACTTCCCGTGTTCTCATGCCAGCCACTATACTACGAAGTAGAAAACACAAAAGTTGGACCAAATGATAGCAGAACTTGCAAAGGTCTTTCTGCATATGTTTTCTAGTTGACAGTAAACAGAGAGTCTGTAGTAAAACTGTCTAATCATTTTTTTGTCAACGTTGTCTCCTTCCTGTCTGCCTTCCCTATCATATTTGTAATGGTAAATATAGTAAAGACAAGAACTTATTGAAGCCAATCTTTTTTTATTTACTGAAGTTGCTGGAAAGCTACTGTAGGATACTACAGCACCTAGGTGTTCTGTTATCTTTGGATAACTTCTGCTAGTTTGTTCAGTACTGTATAAAAGGTGGACACAGTTCTGGAGGCTGTGATATTATAAGCTGTATAATCAGGAAAAACACTCTTAGAGTTCCTTGGATGATAAAATGGATCATCTAGTAGGTCCCTGTTCTCACTTTTGTGTTACTAAGATAAGTCTGTTCTGTGGTGGGTTATTCTTATTTTAGGATTACTTACCACTGTTTTAACAAAGTGTTTTCCTCCAGGTCTAATAATGAGATAATGTATTCAGATAAGTTACATGTGCATCAGTTTACCAACTAATGGACAATTTGGGGAAAAATGCATGAATGCTTTCTTGATGTTTGTGATTAGGATTCAGACTTGCAGCTAAACAGGTTATTAAGTGTCACTGAATACATGACCAAGCCTAACACAGACTGTATAGGGGCCACACTTTTAAGAGGGCTATAACAATTTGGTGGAAGATCAGAGAAGTACTACAAGAATTACACAAATTATATGAAAAAAACCCAAACTTGAAACCTCTATAACAAGATCCTTAAAAAGTGCAACTTATTTGATTTATCCAATTGATGATTGAGTGACTAAATCATAGTTTTTTCCTGCATGGAAGGAAGATTTCTGATACAGGCTGGGTTTTTTAGCTGAACAAAATAACACAGTACGGGAACTTAATGCTCAAATTCAGAGAAGCAGCAAAATTATTATTTTGGAATCTAAACTAGAATTTGTGAAGTCATTAAGGGATGACCCTTTCTGTCATTAAGGGATTTTCTGTCCAGGGATTCTTGTAATCTAATTTAAATGTCTAGAATGGAGCAACGGAACTCTGAGCAAATCTCCTTAGGCTCTTTTGGAAAGATGACAGGCACCTTTTGAAAGCTGTTCATCTTACTGAGTTTCATCGTCTTTTTTAGCATGGGATTCAAAGTGTATAACAAGGCAAACAACGTGCTACATGGAAAAAGGCACAGGAGTATCAGTACTTTAAATGTACTAACAGTCTGATTATTTTTTTTTTTAAATCCTATGTAAAAACTAACTATGAGAAACTTCGCAGCTCATTCATAGTATTTGGAAAAAATGTTTTGCAGAGTATGCAACACCCAATATTCTATACAATATACTCTAAATGGTCGTAATTTTTGGAAGTAGGTGGCTTTGGCCAGGTTCGGTAGGAGAACATCTTTGTATTTAACTGAAACAAGAGTCAGAAAGATGCTTTATATATGAGCAGTCCTGGATGAGTCTGTGCTGTTGTACCCCAGCATGCCATTTGTAAAATGAGGTAAACCTACATTGCTTGAATTCCTTTCAAATATTTGCTACTGTATGACAATTTTGAAATACAAGTTACTCTGGGTACTCTTTCCCATGTCAGAAACCTATTTCAGTCCTCTCCTCCACATCTTCCAGTACATAAAGAAAATCATCTCAGTTTCTCTGTCTCTGTATGTGTAGACATTTAAAGGTAATGCTAGTAATTTATCCTGGCTGCATGATGCGTCGAGGTGTACAACAGCTGAATGACGACTTGAAAGTTGTGTGTGTTTAAATGTGTGTTCCTGGAAGGACTAACCGTCTGAATTCTTTCCAAAGCCAGACTTTTATTCTCAAATTTCCTTTTGTTGCCCTCTTGCCAGTAGGTTATAGATCTAGTACTAGAGAAAGCAAATCTACAACGCTAACTGTGCCAGAACAGCAAAGAACAACTCATCATCGTTCACGATCTGTATCTCCTCACCGTGGCGACGATCAGGGCAGGACCCGTTCACGTTTACCAAATGTGCCATTACAGAGGTAGGCGTTGCAAGTTAGTGAAACTAGGTGATTTCAAGTTTGTATAATCTGTCCTTACTAACTTTTCTCTTGTTCAGCAATTTTTCGTTATTTTAAAACTTCTTTGTATCTGAATTTAATAGCGTGGTATTTGAACGTGATGTATGCTTTTATTAATCATTCAAGAGTGCTCATGGGATGAATTGTAACTTTGTAAGACTTGCCTCTTCTTACTGATGTTTTCTCTGTGATACATCATCTGTGTACCATAACGAAAACGTAGGTTTGGAAATGTTTTTTCAGTCAGTAGCTGAATCTTGTATAAAGCCACTTAAGTTTATTTGCAGGATAATAAATAATTGCATGTACAAATTGTATAATAACTATGAATTGGACTAATTTTGAGGTTACAGCAAGCTGAAATTACCAATTATATTTATAATGTCATACTTTTAATGGAAGAAGTAAAAAGTACTTTACAGAATCAGTGATTTATAAACATCTATTTTCTGCATTTACTTCTTTTAATAGACAACGTATTAATAGGGGAATCCTTTTTGAGCTTTTCATTTGCATGCTTTATGCTTTTTTGAATAGTGCCATACAGACTGTTTAAGCACAAAACTTAATCCACTTGGTTTTGCTTGTTTTATTGTTCAGGGCATTAAGCTTCTCTTGCAGCCTCTCATAGAACCCTAAAAATCAGCCAGTTTTTACCAGTTTTCCTTTCCTCCCATTTCTAGGAAGCTTTATTCTTGAATTACTGCAAGAGCTTGAAGTGTTGCACTAGCAACATTTTTGCCCACTAGCTGTGGTAGTTTACTGAAAATCTACCCGTCTTAGCTGAATTTTGTGTACAAAATTCTGTGCTACGGTACTGTCCTTATCCATCGTTTGTGTCAGGCTTTTGGAGTTCCAGCACTGGTCATTTAATACCAGACATCTGTGATGTTTCAAAATGATGGTATATTCTGGAACACCAGCTTCTCCTCCTAGTTGAGAGTCCTGATGATCTTGCTTCTTCCTTTCCATCCTCCATGCCATATATACTGTTCTTGTGTGTTGAAATTTTTTGCGCTTCGTAAGTCCCTGCATGCATCCCCCTCTGTTACATCAGTTCTTACAGATGAAGCTATTTCACTACCCACCAAATTACTTGCTGTTGCATTTCTCAGTACATACTTAACAGATAGAAGAGTATGGCTGTACATAAAACACTGTGGCACTGACTGATCTTTTTTTATAGTAGAGAGAATGAGAGCTCCTCATTCTGCTCTTGCAAACAATTATATGTGCTCTTTTTGTATCTTTCTATCTACAAGCGCGATGCACAAATGAAATATTTCATAGTCAATCCCAGCCATCCTTTCATTTTATACTTTGAAAAAAACTAATGCTTCTTGTTCCAGTGGCAGTTATTAAAGTGAAGGAAGGATCTGCCCTTCAAACAGTAGTTTCTTTTCTTGTTCTTTTCCATGTGAAGAAAACTTTAAATTACTGTCATGGAGGTCAGAGCTTACCTGCATTTATACAAAATCATACCCCTTTTGGATAACACTTAGTTTGAGATTGATAAAATCTGCTGTAAGTTCCCATATCCTATCGCAGAATTTCTTAAAGAATAGTTGCAGATACCTGCAAAAAGTTGACAGCCCCAAATCAGCTCTTTAGAAATCTGGCTGTGAGTCTACAAATGCATAAAACTTAATTTCATGTGAGGTGTTATCAGTTGTTTTGTTATGTCAGTTATTCTTTAAGTACAGGCCTTGAAAATGCCATTACTGAATCCATCAGTGTACACAGAAGCAGGCATGTACTTTTAAATATGGTTGAAATGGAAGCTTTCTATACATAGAGGTGGGTTTTTTTAATCTTAGGATCCGATACGTTTTTAGAAGTCATACATTAACAATGTAATGATTAAAAACTTCCTTCAACCAACTTCTACAGTAATCCATTAAGCTGTATTATTTATGAGAAAACAAGATTATCACACGTATTTCTGCCTTTCAGGAGTTTAGATGAAATTCATCAAATGAGAAGATCACGTTCTCCAACTAGACACCATGATGCCTCCAGAACTCCAGTTGATTACAGATCCAGAGACATGGATAGTCAGTATTTGTCTGATCAAGAAAGGTACATTGTCAGTCTGACCGTGGAAAAAAGTTTAGAAATGTCTTTGTCAGTTTGCCTAATTTTCAAGTGTTCATTAGAAACATGACTGATAGTAATGGAGAAGGGAGAGAAATCATCCTAACGGACAAATCTAGTGTCACGGTTAAACTGTGTATACCTCTTTTTTGGTAAAACTCTGCACTGGGTTGACAGTAATAGCAGGTATTTAGACTGATGGTTCTTGGGTGTTTGTCCTGGAGTATTCTGCTGTTTGTTTCATGAATGAAACCCAGACATTTTTGCTAGAAAACCATAAATCTAGATGTATGCTCTAGCTCTTCTTGTAACTCAGAATTTATCTGTTTTGGTAGCCAGCAAAATACCAGGTATGTGTTCCTACTAGTTGGGAGTTGCATATGCTATGATTTACATTCCTGTGCTTATAGAGTTTGGACGTCTATATATGCAGTCTCACAGCATCTTATGTGACACCCTGGTGAACTTGGTACAGTACCCAAGCACAGCAAGGATAGTTGCGGTGCTTGTAATTAGAAAAAATCTCCAAACTTACATGCGTGACACGTACACATCTCTCCCTGGAATACATGCAGCGGCTACACTCCTCAGAGAATGCTTGGTCTCTCTTAGAAGTCATTGCTTTCAGGTACCTAGGAATATATTCTAATATAATGGAAGAAAATGAGAATTTCTGTGTAGTTTAGAGCTGAAAAAAGTTTAAAAGGTATTTCAGTTCAGTATTTGGGAAACATAAGGATGATAGTCACATAGATTATCAGTGTTTGTGGGTTGTTTGTTTACTTTGGAAAAAAAAAAGCTAAACTATAATGGCAAACTTTTACCATTCGTATAGGATCAATTATCCTAGTAATGCCTTTGGATTTTTTTTTTTTTTTTGCAGTAAGCTACTATTTTTTATAAGTAAAGATGACAAAACTTTTCCAAATGATCCAGTAAATTTAATACAGAACATACATTTCATAGTGATGTGAAAACATGTAAAGAATAAATCATAAAAATGTCTGGAACTCTTTGTCCAGTTTTGAAGCAACATAGAAATTGAATAACAGATGGCTTTTGCAGTTAAACTAGTTGAGTTTTGTATATGATCTTGCCTATTTTGCTTTTTGAATGTGATAACATACATATGGGAATTAATGAGATATTCAGAACATTTTAGACTTCAACTTTATAGGCAAGAAGTATGTCCAGAATTGTCTAAGTTGGATTGTTGTACTGAATTTCCTTTCAGAGGTGAATTGAAATGCTTTTAAAATGTAGGAATCAGATTTATACTTAAGCTAATTCAAGTAATTTTCATGTTATCATTTATTATAAGTAGTGATATATTCAAAAGATTCCTGAAGGTATTTATTGAATAGATTTCTTATTCAGCAGATCTGAAGAGGAAGAGACATTAAAAACTAGCTTTTGTCAGTAGAAATAGAGACAGTTAACTGTCTAGAAAATTGTCTTCTGGTAAAGCCTCAAACCATGATATAAACGATGATGTATGCATGGATTATGCTTGGAGAGCAGGGCTTGCATTGAGGCTTTCCTGGAGATGAGCCGTCAGACCAGAGCCACAGCAGCAAAGGGCCGATGGATTTGTTCAGAGGAGTAAGGCACAGTCTTCAGCTTTTTTCAGTGTTCAGAAAATGCTTTTCAGAAGTTTAAAGACCAGACATGATGGATGTACGTGGCTTATTTGCAGAATTTAAAGATGGGTCCATGTACTTACTCTCCGTGAGTAATTATCTTGTCTGCAGTGGTCTCCTTTCTCCCAGTTTCCTTTTCAACTCTTCCCCAGATTTCTTCAGTTGTGGAGACTGTTTAACTCTTGCAGGTTTCAGTCTTTCTCACTACATAAGAGCAGCATCACAGGGAAGATCAAAACCAGCTTTTGTTGAGGACAATTCTCTATCACATCTAAGGATTTAAAAAAAAACCCAACAAACTTTATTCAGTATTATGTGTTAGTATCGATAGTAGTATAAATATTATGTGTTGTTCATTTACCGAACCGTTCATCTAAACAAGCGTACATTCATGTAGATACCCAACATGAACTTGGTTGGAAAGGTGAGTAATTACCTGATAGTTACATGGCAGAAATTACATTTGCCAATCACTTTTGATCTTTTTCTCAATGATCTGTTATTAGTCCCAAATTAATACTGAATATTCTGAATAGATCTTTGTGAAAATCGTTATTATAGTCTCTTACTAAATCATCTGGTGTGATAAATTTCCAATGGAACTGATTTGTCCACTTCACCTTTTTTAAATATATTTATATACATATATACACGTGTATGTGTGTGTATATATAAATCTGTTAGGAAAAGCTTTTTATTAGGAAAACTAGCTAAGCAGTATACTTTGCTCTGAATTTAGGATCATCATCCAGTTTTCAAGGGCATGGCTCTTTTCTTTTTTTTTTAAGTGTTTCTTTTATTCCTAAATAAAATCTGTTAATGTGAGGACTAAAATACTCACATCAGAAAACACTATTTTTAGAATAATAATCTTTATTTTAAATGTCTCCAAACCAGACTTAATTTATTATAGAATTGTATCATATTGTCAGTAATCTACTGTGACTGATTCTTTTCCTTCATTTTAACTTGAAGATATTTCATGGTGCATTTGGTATTTTATGTCCCTTTTCTGGATGAATTTTATATTACTGTTTACGGTGGGTCAATTACAATAGATACTCTTTGGCTTAGCAAATATAGAGTAAATATTAATGAAGTACCCTATGATTTAATGTGGACTTCACATCTACTTTGCAACTCTTAGGGAAAAAAGTTACCGTTTTCTTAAAATGCATGTTTATTTGTAGTTTGGAAACCTGCATATAAACTCTGTCAGTTCTCTGAGCTTATGAATGGAAATTTTGCTTAAAAAAACCCAAAACACCAAGAATTCAGTTCAACTCTAACACATTTTGTTGCATCAAATCAGGCTAGCAGTTCCAGATGCAAAGTTAAATCTCACACGTGACTCACAAGCCATTATTTCAAGCTGCCCAGTTTAAAATTTTAGATAAATATTACCTATATTGCATCAATTAAATGAGTCATTTTATAATGGCATGAAGCACAAAACACATTGCACAACTGCTGCTTTATCTGTTTTTTAATCTTTTCTCTCTTTGTCGCCATAGTACTTCATATGATTCCCTGCTTCTTTTAAAATAGCATGTTTCCATGAAGTTTACCTTTAATTTCATATTTACGATAATAAGGAGGTTTGGAGCTTGGTCTTTCTGATTGTGTTGAATTGCGTAAAACTACAAGATTAATTCAAGGAATATTTCATACCATAGTCATATTTACCATAGGCATAAATATGTGTTAATTTTACCATCTTGCTGGCTCCAGCATGTGTTTGGTTACGGTAAATGAAAAATAGAATAGACGGCTGATATGCTCAGTTGTTGACAGTAAGAAACAAAAAGTCTGATGGATGATTAGCAATTTTTTTGTTTCTTTTGGGCTGCATTACAAAATACTGTCAAGAGCTATGAGTCAGAATTTATATCTGGCCAAACATAATATTTCCAGTAAACATATATTTTTGTTTTTCCCAAAAGGGTGACTGGTTACTCTTCCCATAAACCGATCTGCAGTAAATTAGTAGTAAAACCTCCCTGCTTTTTCATGTATGTTTTTGTGGCTTAGGAAGAAAAAAAACCAACCCAAACAACAAGCACCATTCTTAGTTTTTCTAAAGCGTTCATTAATTAGTTCATGAGAAAGGAGGTTCTTAGAGAAATGTAGCTGGTTTATGGATACCTTTTGTCATGAAGAGCTCTGAAACAGTACTTCTGAATTTTAAAAGGAGAAATCCCACAAAAATAGGTGCCATGCTAAAAGGAATTTCTTGAACATGTAGTTATCACAGGCATTTTTTGGCTCATATTCTTCGAGAAGTGCAGGCTGGGTTTGAACATTATCAGACTATCTGGGTGGAAGCTTCTTGTTTCTTTTTATGTTTTCATTTGCATATCATTGGCATAACCCATGTCATCTAATGCTTCATAATTATATCTGTTTCACTCACCACCCATCCTGTCTGTGCAGTGAGCTTCTTATGCTGCCCAGAGCAAAACGCGGAAGAAGTGCAGAGTGCCTACATACCATCAGGTAAATACAGGAATTTGGTAATCATGAACACATCTGGCTAGTTGTCTGTACTTTGTGTGCCCAACTTTTTTCCATAGTGGTATTTAGTCCCAGTAAGTAAAGAACTTCCTAGTACATTGTGATCCAGGCGTCAGTTTTTCTTTTTTGTTTGTTTTAATTCAGATTGAGATGTGTATGTATGTTTGAACTTCAGCAGTAAGGATTAAAGCAGTTGAAGAAATTCTGATTTTTGCAGTTACATTTTGTGGTAGATTTTCTGTCTAGTCACAGAAGTCCTGATCTCCCAATGCATGACAGTGCTGTTATAATTTCAAACATTCCTGTTCAGTTGTTTTTATGTTTTCTTTTATTTGCATGTATATGTTTATATTACAGCTGTGCAGAAGCCAACAATCTTTACTTGTTGTGACACCTAATCTCATGCTGATTTTGATCACTTTTAGAGGAAAGAACAATGATTGAGGGGAACCCCAGATTTGAGGAGTCTTGTATTACTTCTTTTTGCGTATAGAAATTATGCCATAAATTAGATCCAGGCATAAACTTTGTAGTTTGGGCTCATCTTCAGTCTTCATTAATCTCTTGTTCCAAAGCTTGGAGCTCCCTGTCTCAACTCTTCCCAATATTGTGAAACTAAAAGGGACTGAAATATCTTTATCTAACAGATATAATTCTGCCACTCCCCAACTTTTTTTTTCACCATGTCTGTTAACCTTGTTAAAAATACATGTCAGATTGTGTAGAAAATCTTCCATTTTGAATCAATAAAAATGTAGGTTGAAGTTGAAGTAGTTAACCATTCAACTACTTCAACCAAGGAGTTAACCATTTTTCTGTTCGGGATCTGGGTGTTGCTTAGAGTTTTACGTCAGTGCTATATGTTTAAAACCATGAAACTTTTAAAACCATGTTGTCTAATGTACTTACTCATTTACTTGGTGTAGGATTTTCCCATACAGAGTAAGGGGTTTTTTTAATATGCCTTGGATTGCTTTAATTCTCTTCATTGAATTTGAGACAGCATCACAGATGCTGTGATAGGGTCCTATTATAAGGCACAGTAGTATAAAGGTAAAATAATAAACATGAAAACTTTCAAAGAAATATGTGCATCAGTGAAGCTGTTAAATTAAAATTTAAGTTTTTATTATCAGTAGGAAGAGTTTTATTCTCATGCTTCAGCTAAAAAAGCTTTTTCCTCAACATTTTAGATTTGAAAGGCTAATAATTTATTTCACTCCCTGTCATTTTATGTCTGCTTATTGTCATATAATAACAGTTTTTCCTGCCTCCTTCCTATGGACTTCCTTTCTGCTGCATCTTCTGTAGCTTCACCCCCATCCCTGCCCCCGGCTCTGTGCTTTTTGTCTTTCCCTTTTAAAGCTTACCATTTTCCTTAGAATTCTTCAGTGACAATGCTTAAATTCCACTTAATTCACAAAGTAAATACTGTATTATGAACTTCTGATGCACTTTGCCCAGCCACTATAGATTTCCAATAGTTCTACAAATCTACTAACCAGTCAGGCCAGCTAACCAGCTAATAATTGTGCATGGGCAGCAATGGAGTTAGGTAAGAGCTACACTGAATTCAGAGACTGCAGCCCTGCCTTGTCTTTTTCCTTATTCTGATTATTGCTGGGGTTTTTTTTTACGGTCAAGAAAAGTAACAAATTCACCCCTTTATAGTATACCCTTACTGTTACTTTAAAACAGAATGGTACTTTTAATAATGTATTGAAGGTGAATATAAGGGCAATGGAAGACAATAGATTGATTTTTAAATTTAACTCGGAGGCTTATACAGCCTACTCCAAGTTTGAATAATACCCAGAAAATTGCCAATATCCATTTTTGACTGAACAGTCTCAAACCATTTCAACAAAAATTTGGTCTGTGTGTTGGTTGCCATCTTTTGTCCTTTCTCATTTGTAGTGGCCTGACATTTAGTAACGTTAGAAACATTATAAGGCTTTCTCCTTGTTTTCTAAACAGCTTGCCAAATAATTGAGACAGCCTCAGCTTAAAATGGGAAAGAAATGTTAAGGGTTTAATGTTAAATGAAAGAAGTACTAATATGAGATAGTCCAAGCTACAAAGTTAAGATACATGATTAGTTTAATACACCAATTTAGAATAATACTAGTCCCAGCTGTCCATCCTGTCCATCTGTATGCAATTACTGACTAATAGCAGAAATGCTGGAAGGACATGTGTACCTATGCCATAGACCATGGGTTGTCACATTCCACGTCTTAGGTCATACCCACTTTGATTGGTAATATCTGCTAGTATGCCAGGCTTGACCTGACGGACAGCCATCCCTTTATTCCAACTTTGCAATGTCACCGTGACCTCTGGTAGAGATGTCAGCAGTAACGACCACTAAACCTGTACAAGAAGGGTCAAAGCTCCTCTGTTAAATCCCTCGGGGTTTTACAGACACTAGAGTTTCCAGGCAGAGAGTTGTTTCGTCCGTCTGTAACACTGCTGGGTTTGTAATGTTGATCTGCTGTGCCTAGTTCCAAGCCTTAACAGGAATCAAAATGTCCAAAACCCTCAAGGCTGCTGCTGGTCCTTCTGCTAATAGCACTGCAGCTGTTTCCTGGTAGGGTATGTGGAAAATTGTTAGAACTTAGTTATTAACCCTTAACCATTAAATGGCCGTGATCTCCATTCAGCAGCTGCTGTCTGCCTTTAAATTTCTCCCTTGTTCATTGGGTAGAGCTGGATAATAAATCAAACGTTTCCTGTTCTAAAATCTCATGTGCTGTGAGTGATGATATTAGGCAGTTGTCACGTAACATCTCAGAGTGCTGCTGTGCCGGCTGATCTAGTAGATGTCCTAGGTTTTTTAATTGGCTTATTATTAATAGCATTAAATTACTGTTAGATTTTGAAGCTGATACACCACTTCCAAAAGACTTGCACATTCAAAAAAGCCAGGTGCTAATACATCTATAATTAAGTTTGTGATACTATATATCACTGTTTTAGCAAGCTTTTCATGATTAGCTACTGAAGAGATTAAAGTCTCTGTAGGCCTAAGCAAGGCATCACTAGGAGAAATAAGGAGCAAGTTTCATATCAACCTAATCCTTTACAACAGCTTGTATATTTTAATTAAAAATCTCTATAAATGGAATTTAGATTACTTTGGTTACGAGGAAAAAATCTGAGCTGTACTAGTATTGTCATGAGTTCGTGGATAGCATTAACAGAAGCATAAATACAAAAATTTGTTCCCCAGATAGCTGTCACAGTAGTTGAGAACAACATATATTAAGAAGTCTACTCACACAGCTATTAAATGTGGTAGAACATTATGCATTTATTTTACATCCTGGTCAGTCTTGGCTTACCTTTGCCTGTCTTTTTATTTCTGGCGTGTTTTTGTGTTCTGTTTCTTTTCTGTTCCACCATATTCGAGAAGTTCTGTTAGGCACTATAAAACATTACCGCCCAAGATGCCTTTACTAGAAAATGCTACTCATTGGAACCTGTACAGGTAAGAAGTATTTGGAGTCCCCTTTAAGTAGTTAGTTCCTTTTTAAAAACATAAGTAGTCTTGCCTTGTTAAATTAAAAAAAAAAAAAATGTTTCATACAGTTTTTATAACTGAGAGGTGAGAGAGATAATCCTAAAATAACTTTATATAACTGTTTAACCCCCAAGTTAAAACCCCAAACCGAACTACCTTGTATTAGGTAGAGTTGTCTTCACTGTTAGAATTATATGTTGCATGGTTTTTTTGTTACATTTTTTTGTTTATGTATAAGGTTTTGGTTACATGTCAATTTTATTTTCATTTTGTTTAAATAATTTTAATTTACAAAGCTCAACTCTTCCTGCATGTGCTAAGACCAAATCCGTGATTAGACAGGATATTTCACTCCTTCGTGATTGCCTTAATTCACGAATACCGAAATTTGGAGATGATCTGCTGGTTAGGTAAGAAACTCAGGATTAATCCCCGCTCCTGTTTGGTATCTAATATGGATTTGCAGAGTAAATGAGCTTCACTGTAAAGTGATTTCACATAATATATCGTGTATCTCATCCTTTTATGTTGGCTTAAGATTTACCGCTGTTAATAAGGATTTAAATTTATTGTTTGATATTTCTCATTCCACTTTCTTACAAGTGGATGTTGTTCTGTCTCATTCAGTTTTAAACATTTCAACAATTGTAGCAAAAAATTTCTAGCAGTCTTTTGTTTGCTTTTATTTTCTAAGCAAATCTCGGCACTGTCATCCAGTCAGCTCTTTTACGTTTTCCTTAATTAAATCATTGTGATTCTACATTTTCTGTAAAGAGAGCATTATTTTATGAGTTAATATCTAACATTGTATTCCTTTCTTTGTTTTCTTTTTCTTTCTCTTCTACCATTGGATGCAATGCACTGGCACTAGTGAACTACAGCCCTCCCTTGACAGGGCTAGGAGTGCTAGTACCAACTGCTTGAGACCAGATACTAGTTTGCATTCACCAGAACGAGAAAGGTATAAAATAAAAACTTATGAATTTCTTGTCATCTGTGCTGGTGATCTTTATCAGTTTTGTTTTTTCTTCATATGAGTACTCTGCATTCTTGTACATTCATGTCGGCTTTGGTATTTGTAGACATTTTGGCTCCTATATTCATGTATGTCATGTAAATTGTGCGTTGGAGTTTATAACCGCTTCTGGCTTCTTTCCTTGTTTTAGTTCAAGCTGATGTCATTGTTTACAAAAGTCCTCAGTATGCTGATAATAGCATTGCAGTGTTAAGTATTTTGACAAAGTACCACTTGGTTGTTAATCTTCATCATCATTTGCTAAAAAGTATTATATTTGTTTCTTGCCTGTTCTGTGAACTGCTAATAAGGCGGTGACATAATTTATAAATTATGACAAAACTCATATTTCCAACCAGAACTGTAGTTTGTATAGTGATGTATTTTCTACAGAACAGCCAAACTTCATTGCTTTCTTAATCTAATCTGCTCCATCTGCTTTTGCAATTACAAGGCAAATCACTGCATTAAGCTATTTTCACTGTGACGTTATATTAAGGCTCATCTAAGTCTTAAGAAGACTTGTTTACGATTTAAATGAAATATTGTTATGTCACATATATTGTGCAGGCATTTTATGAATGCTTTCTGAATTTTTAATATTACAAAAGCTTCGTTTAAAATCTTAGGTGTACCAAATACTACTGGTGTGTTTGACATGGGATTGTTCCACAAGGGAATTTTTCATCACCACCTGTGTTTTTGGCTAAGAACTATACCATTTTAGAGTGAGATTTTAGCTTCACTAAAGGCGGTAATAGGCTCCCATTGAGTGGGACTATGGTGGAATTACAATTTTGTCTGTGCGATACATATTTAACTAGTGTGGCAGTTAATAATGCAAAGGTGCTTTGTCAGTCAGCCCACGTTGTGGTGGTTGTAACAGCTGCATCTTTTTCATTATTGTGGGAGAGGACCTTTGAAGAAAGGCAGTAAGAACATACTTCTTCCTTTGAGATAAGGTTTCTCTTAAGTTTCTTGTGAAACTTCCCTTTCTCTCTTCCCCACTTCCCTGCTGCTCCTTGATGGGAACTCTGCTTTTCTCAAGTTGTTGTTGCAGATGAGAGACTAATGCTCTGCTGAGGTATCTCAGATGGATCTACACTAGTTCATTCCTTTTTAAGATTGAGCTCAAGATATCATAGATAATATATACATGGTTATTAAAAAAAATGACAGAAATAAGGTCACTCAGAATGAAATACAGGATATCATTCTAGATTTTTAAAAAAATATTGTAGCCTCATATTAATAAGTAAGTGTATAGATATATACAGCTGTATTCATCTACAAGCAGCTATTTAATGTAATAATGTATGGACATGGCAAGATGCCAGCCATCAAGTTGAATATTCAATGAAACGGTAACTGGCAATTGTAAACTATCTAGTTAAAATATTCTATTCAAAACTACACCTGTCACTGAGGTTAACTAGTTCTATTATGTCTTTTTAATTCATGTCCAGCAACCTCTGTCCCATAGGCAGTGCACAGAATCTGCAGCATTTTTTTATGAGCTCCTTGTAAAGAGAAGTGTTTAGTCTGTGTTAATGGCCTCTACTGCTACTAAACGTGGTTTTGCCAAATCATCTGTGGGCCTGATCGAGAAAAATTGTCCATCACTATGAAACTTTTCTTGGCTTTTAGAAGTCCTAAATAGGTGGTTTTGACTTGGGAGCCTTCATGGGTGTGCAGAAAAGCTCTTTTTTAGGAAATTCATATTCAAATTTTTCATGATGGTTTTGTTGAAAATAGTAATATCAGTGTGGCTCCGACAGATGATATAGGACATACTTTTTTTTTTCTTTTCTTCCAACATAGATGATGTTTTTCCAACACAGCCCAGTTTTTGGAGGAAGATGTTATATTTAATGTAGAAAACCCACCCAATTAGTATTTTTGTTTTGAGGGATGCTAATTTTAGAAGATTTAATTCTCCACTGTTGAATGTGTCTGCTTACACTTTGACGTGAGATTAGTGATCAGTTGCATGTAATCATAGAGGAGTCTTTAGTTTGAAGAACACAGAATTAAGTTCAGGATATGCAGAAAGCATTTTGTTTCTGTGCTGGACTAGATGAGAATAAGGGACTTAAAATACAGTAAGATATGTTCTTCTTAAACAGTAGGAAAGGTTTTTTTAAAAGTATAATGAAACGCTGTAGTAGACGATACGGAAAAGGTTATTTTGGCTTCATTACTGGAGATTGTCTAAGAAGAGATCAGACAAACATCTGTCAAGTGTAGAGTTGGTCCTGCTTGAAGCAAAGAGAAACTGCATAGTTTTGTGAAGTCCAATCTATACAGCACCACTTTATTATCATTATATTTGAGGGACCTGTGTTGAAGGTATTGTTAGTTGTTTTCATGGTGTTTCCTCTCCCCCCACCCCCGAATGAAATTGTAGATTTTATTTAAAAATTTAAACTTTTAGTCCTCAAAATAGACTTCTAAATGTGACATTGTATATTTTCTTTGACAAAATTATGATTGTACTCACCTATGGAAAATTATTTCTACTTCTTCCATCCAACCTTTTGTCTCAGAGGGTATAAATTAGATTGAATTTGAAATCAAGAGTTAAAATAGTCCACTTGAGCTTTTTTTAACAAAATGGTGTTGGCTGTGTGTAACTGATGGACAATATAACCCTAATTCTCTGTGTCAATGATTTGTTGGAAATGGTTTTGATCCTTAAACTCTAAGACAATGTCATTCATGTCATTTGGAATGGTTGGAGTAGTTACTGGTTTTTAAGATACTGCTTTGCCAGTCATTTTGTTGACCCACATATACCAGCAGGAGTATACTTTCAGCAGTATATATGAATTTAGGATATATGAGTCTTGTTAGTTGCACTGAACCAACAAAACAACAACACAACAACAGCAAAGGCATTCATTTTCTCCTGCTATAAGCCTCATTGTTTGAGCAAGGGAAGTCTGTACAACTTAACTGGCAAACTGACCTTGCCCTGGCACAGGCCTGCCAAAGTGGAATGGCTTAGTACAGAACTTAATCCGTCATGTATTTCTCTTTGGCACAGTATATCTAGGATACTAAAAAATATCTGAACCCTACTGTATACATCTATAGAGTTGCACCATGGCAGCTTTTTTTTTCTCTCCTCTCTGTGCCCATTTATTCCAAGCTGGTTTTTTTTTTTTCAAAATGACTGTTGTTGAAATCCCTGTGATGATTTCCAAGGCATATGTTAGTTTGTAATATGGTCATAAATATCCCCTAATGCCATTGAATATCTTTTTGCTGCTACTACTTCCTTTAATATGATTTTTTTATTGTCCTTTTCACTGTGTCTCAATTTTTGCTTTTTTTTCCCTTGTAAATTAGGTACCATTTCTTTAGAACAGAGAAACTTGTTTGCGACCCCCAGCCTCCAGTCAGGAAAGCACGTAGGCATGAGGTTTAAGTGTGGTATCTGAACTGATTCAGCAGTAGTTTCTCATCATACTAGCATCTTCCCCAGACTGATTTAAGATTGCAGCCAGTGATAGTTACTTTAATAACATGTAGTGTAGCTTTTATTTACCTTCCAAATTTCTTATGTTGCGAGCAATTGTGTGTAATAGCAGTTAGCACAAGAGCAGTTGTACGGATTGGTACTGCTTGTATGCTTTGGTCCTGAGTTAGTGGAGATCTGAGCAAATAAAACCCGAGGAGCATAGCCCAGGGATTAGTTCAGGTACAACAGTGTCAGCATATCTGCAAAATGCAGCTGAGGTGCCTCGCTGCAGTAGGAATCAAAGCATTTCAAAGATCTTCAGGATGTTTGGTGTCAGCTGATCACTACCACCTAAACAAGATACAGAGCTGAATAGTTACCTCTTACCTACTCATAAATAGATAACAGAGAAGTTGGAGCTGTCACTTGATCCAATTAAGACCTGTCCTGATTTCATGTTGATTTTTCTAAGGTTTTTTAGTAAGTCTGAATGAAGTATTAGGTGTTTATATTGCATGCTTTTAACAGTCGTGTTGAATATCAACATCTACATTTAAAATAATGTTCAGTAAAATAACTGTTTGCATTAGTTATGCAACGTATTGTGTTCCCAGTTCTTTTCAACCATGTAAAGGAATAGGTTATTGCATGTTTGTCTGCGTTGTACTCTGGCTCATGGTCATTCAACATTCAGTGAAAGAGAGCATGTTCTCAGAGTTCATACTGCATGACCTAGTTGATTCTATCAAATGCTGTTTAATATTTGTAGTGGATATCAGCATATTAAGGGCTTTGAGTGCACTGATGCATTAACATTTTCTTTAACTCTTGCTTTGGAGAGAAAAAGAAACTAACTACTAACAACCCATTTGCTCTTGAAACTTCTGAAAGTTCTACCTAACTGTTCAAGTGATGCTAGTCTCCTTGAAAACTTTGTTATTTGCATGTTCCATAAATCGAACCCTTTTCCTTAATACATGGACTGGAAGAATACCTCAGAAAGTGAAATATTAGATAGTAGTGCAGAGTTTATGTAAACATTTTGCTGTTTGTAATTAATCAGTGTATTTTGATTTTGGAAATTGTTATACATCCACTTGTACTATTACAACCACGTAACAACCCAACAAAATAAGCAACACTAGTCTATAGTATAGTATATATCATTCTGAGATAAATGAGCTTTTTAAAAAAAAAAAAATCATGTACCAGTTCTGATTCACAATTCAGGTCCTTTTTGTTAAATTTAATTATACAACATAGTCTGCTGGCATGTACTGCAGGGGTACAGAGAAATGAACAGAAGAGGAAGCTGGCTGCACACATTTTCAATATATATATTTTAAATGAAAAAAAATATCCTAGTACTTGTACGCAAATGTGTGTGGCTTAGTTGTAGCTAATTAATTTACCTTTACTCTCTGATCATGTTCCAGAAAAGGGTCACTTTATGCCTTAGAATTTTTCTTATAATTCAATCTTACATTTTTACTGAGAACACATTTTTCAGTGCAAAGAGTTAGGAGAGATGGACTTAAAATACCAGCCAGTCGTCGACAGAAAATGACTATCATCTGGTCTTTGAGAAGTTCTTCCAGTTTGGAATTACGACTTTCTATGCAAATGTCAGGCTTTTAGATAGTCTAGCATTTGAGAATATTTGAAAACTTAATGGTACACTATGTAAAAGATTTATATCAGTCTAAATTCTGCCTCTTTGGGCATACATTCTCTTTGTGCCAGCTGTAATGTTTCTGCAGTAAGCAGCCATAAGAATAGTGTACTTGGGGATTAGAAAACTTAGAAAAAAATAATTACATGACAAACTTTCATTACTTTTTGGGGTATTTTTCCAGTCCCAAATCCCATATATTTAATTTTATCACAAACTAAATATCCTGTTTTTTTCCTGTTTTATTGAACGGGCAAACAGGGGTAGATGGTCCCCCTCCCTAGAGAGGAGACGACCTACTAGTCCCAGGATTCATATCCAGCATGCATCTCCGGAGGATGACAGGTACTAGTCAACTCCTCCCAGTGGAAAGTGGCTTACTGCATCTTGCACTCTCGGAGGAGTATACTGAAATTTAAATGTTTGCATATATGTAGAGAGAGACTTACAACCTCCAGAAGCCCAAAATAAAACAGCAGCTTAGATATCATCTCTGCATTTTGTTGAACTGTTATAAAGCACCTAGGGATTAATGTCTTTTCAAGTCTTCTGTTTGCCTGAATGGTCGCAAGCCATGAAATGAGATATCTAATACAACAGAACATCATCTGTGTTAATGTTCTTTAGTCTGTTTTTTACCTGCATCTGTAAATGTTGGTGTTTTCACTGTGGTGCTTTATAATATGATAAATATTTGTTATAGAGCCTATTCTTGTCCAGGTGTTGTGTTTTTTTTGTGGTTTTTTTTGGTTTTTTTTTTCTTTTTCTTTTTTTAACAAACTGTTCTAAGGGGGAAAAAAACCCCCGCAAACTGATATGTTGGAAGTCTTGGTAACACTTGCTAGTTGATGTGTGTAAAAATTGGCACTGTTTGTAAATTCTGTCCAAATCAGGATGGTCTCCATGGATCATGTTTTCCTAACAAGGTAGGTTTTGGTTAAAAACACCAGTGCTTCAAATATATTTTTATGCTGAATACCAGCTATGGTTAATAGAAGCACCTTTGTGTTTTTTTCTTGTCATGAACTTTCTACTCAAATCAGTTTTGGTATTCCACTGCTTTGGTGGTAGTAATTTTGGGAGTACTTTTTTTCCCAGATAGATCAGCGGGGTTTTTAAGCAGATATTATGTATTCTGTTGAGATAGAAATTCAAAAATTTCCCTTCAAATTTTTTGTGTTACAGTAAATGACAGGATACAGATGGTTCATGTAAATAATCCATACATGTGTAAACTGTTATGAAGTTGCACTTAAAACTGTAAGACTGGTATATGGATAAAACTCAGTTACTGTAGTGCTAGTGCTTACCTTCTGCTAGAATCTATCCACAGTACTTCTGTTTGTACTGTTACTTGTCTTATTTGCTTGATACTGGATGTATTCCACTAATACAAAGTGGGAAGAGTGTAATTGTGTTTGGATAGCATTTCTTTTTTTATTTGAGTAAGGCAGCATTATAAATTACAAAATTACATTCGTGAAACATTATTTCAAAATTGTCCCCCTTACAGATACTGCATTTGTGGAAACTTTGCCAGCACATCCCTTTGATAGAACAGCTGTTAATAGTTTACAAATGTACTTTGTATCTTTGGGGCATTTTCAAGTAATTCTGCTTCCCATTTTTCAAGTCGATGGAAAGACTGTCTTTGACTTCAGCGGGTCAGACATGATAAAATCTTGTTGTCATTGAAGTGATTAGAATGAAATCATAATTATATCACGTATCAGTGAAATGAGGTTTTCATCTAAATGCTGCCATTCTTAATGCAGAATTGTAAGCCTTTTGATGTCACCTGAAGTTTTGTGGAGAAAGACTGAAATCATCTAATACCTGTTAGCAAACATGTTACAGTAAAGCATCTGTAGGATATGGAATCTGTTATGGGAAAGATTTTGAGTTGGAGGAACAGCAGTCTCATTTTCTCAGTGGAATCAGTACTTTCTTGTGCTTGGAAGTCTTGCAGGTAGTCTGGTCACCAAATCCCAGTGATGCAGTCAGTGATGAACCTAGGAGGAGTTTAGGCTAACCTCCATCCTGATGACTGGTTGCAGCCTCCCAGTTCCAGTATCTTTCTTTGCATTGCATGCCCAATACAAAACAGTAGCCCACCTTGTCTGTAGAGAGGGAATCAGTGAGGGAATCAAAGGTGGTTTACCTTTGTTTTCTACTCTTGAAGTTTACGTTCATTCTGATTATTTCCCATAGCTTTGGCAGTTGGCCAACACCACTCAGTTCAATAACTTACGGGTTTTTAAGAAGTGCTTGTATCAATTTGACAACTGATGCAGTGGGTATCAGGGAATGAGGGTCTGATGGATCAGCAGGGGTAACTAACTGCTTATCACTGCTTTCAAATCGTATTTTCACAGATGAATGGGCTTTGACAGATGTCATCTTACTCTTCCTTTGAGTACATTCCAGATTTATCTTACAAATTGGCCCAATTTGCATATAGGGTGCAATCAAGAAGATCTATTTCTGAATATATTTCTTAAACATGCGACATGCATTGTTTCTAATTTTGATAATTTAAATCCAATTTTTGCAACATTGTATTTATTGATAATGATTCATAACATAAATTTTAGTAAAGCTCTTGGCAAAATTGCTGTTATTCTGGAATTCATTCACTTGTCATATCAGAAAAAGTGACTCCTTGATGTATCTTGACAAGATGAAGACATGGGTTATATGTTATTTCAGTGTTAAGAATAAACAAGTGCTTGGTTAGTATCATGTATTTGTTTAAGACATTTTAAAGAATAGTTTTTGGTTTGAATTTGATAGCTTCATTGCTGGGAGGTTTTTTGGGTTTTATATTAGAAATTAGAATTAAAAGTCTGTCTAAAGTGAAAGACTTTCTGGTAACTGGAGAACTGCAAAACTGTGAAATTGTAAGTGATGCTAAAAACAAGGAGAATGAAAGCTGAGCATTTAATGGTAGGTGGCAATTTTATTCAGACAGCTCTTTTTGAGAAGTCTGCATGTAATTCCAGCATATAACCAAGACTGGATAAAATAAGCCTTTTAAAAAATTAATTTTCATGCACTTTCAGTTAAGAGAAGTAACTTTTGGTGGTCGTGCATGCATCTGTAAGAACGCTTGCCCTAGAGTCATCCTGAAGCTGGCTGTAGTGCACTGCCAGGGGCAGGCTGATTTGGGCTGGATGGTCCTTTCCCGTCTGTCCAGCAACGGTGTGACTTGATCAGGGAGGCAGTTTTGCAAGACGTGAATTGAAGTGCTAGGAATGTGTACGAGGAGCTACGAAGCCTTCAGAGTAGTTGTGACCTCCCCACTCACATACCATATAGATCCAGCCTTTCAGGAATCTTCAGGAAAAACCAGGAAGTATTGAACATGACATTCTTGATGGCTTTAAGGCTACGTAAATGAGCAGACTCACTGCAAACCACTGAGGTCTCTTACACAAGCCAGTAATAAATAATTTTAAATGTTAGACACTGAATTTTATGAAGATGTTATGTTGTCACTTTAAGAATAGTAATTTTTAATTTTGATATGATTATAATATTTCTGTGTGTAGATTTTGTTTACACTCAACAGCGATAAATATTTGGAGGCACATGGGTCTTTGGAACATGAACTGTGAATAGCTTGTCTGTATATAAATAATACATAGTGCTTGTCTATATACGTGACAAGGCCTTATCGACTGGTGATTTGGTGTAATAGTTGGTAGATTTATGACCTTAAAGAGAAATTTTAGCATTTCCTCACTCTACTGGGGGTATAAAAGCAAATTTATTACAGACCCTGGAGCTGAGTTTTTTCATTAAAAGACAAATTTGATATTTGGGAAAAAAAAATCTTACATTGATACACCTTATCAAGAAAAAAAACATTTTTACCATATATTCCGTAAAAAACTAATAATAAACCACAAGCTAGTAGTATTTATACCAAGGTGAAAACTGTGATCAAATTCTGAGGCTCTTAAACAGCTTCAGCAGGAATAAAAATAATACAGAAATTAAGAAATATTCTGAAATTTATTTGAATTTTTAAAAGAAAGGTGAGTCAGTTATTCTGCTTTGCTGTTGAATTGTTATTAATTATTACCGTAGCAGACTGGCTGGCAATAGAATATGAGGTTTTCATCAAAATATATGAAATTATGAAATTTACTTGCATTTTCAGGAGAATTTCACAATATAATGGCAAAATACGCATTTTTTCAAATTACTAAAGGAAGTTCTTCTGTATAGGTTTACATATTAATCTAATGAACAGTACTGTAGATTAATTCTCAAGAAGGATAATAGCAACTATTAAGGCACAGTGCTGCCATTCAGCATGTAGAGTATAAAGGTTTTTAACGATATTGTTGTGACTTTCATTCTTTACGTTAGTGCACCTTAGATAGTTGATATGATGTCTAAACATTTTAACATTTCCTTAAAGTGTATGGATTAAATCAATGGAAGGGGAAATGAGAAATATAGCCTTTCTCAGCAGATAGGGCCTTAATGCTTTTGGTTTATATATTTGACTGCATGTCTCCACCTTCACTGCATGTGACCATCTCTCTGTTTCTGCTCATTCTGTCCAAATTCACATCCATGTTTCCAAATTTTGTGAAGAACAAGGACGCTGGAGTCTTGCATTCCAAAACAGGACAGTGTAGACCACCTAAGTGCTAAACCTGGAGCAGCACAGAGGTATCCTTATTTACTCAAATTGTAGTTCCAAGTAAATGAGGTCTTGGTTGTAATATGTTCTTCATATGCTCTGCGTAATACTTTCACATATTTAGTTTTTTCTCTTTTTATGTATAAATACATCTGTGCATGTGTTGTTCATAGATACTATTTAATCCCCTATAAAGTACATTTAAGAGGTAAATTTGAGTATGACATGAGTGTTCTTATCCCCAGTGCACTCTTTGTACCTTGTACACGGGCATGAAAGGACGCCTGCCTGTCAGTATGTACTTGCTAGTGCCCACACTGTGCTCAAGCTGAGCCAGGACTGTGAGTGCTGTAGTAGGCTGTTGAGGTATATGGAATTGTATACAGGATCCTCTTAGGAAGAGGAAGGAAACAGAAAGGAAACGGTGGTTTTTAAACACGTTTCTAGTGTGTGCTGCTCACAAGGACAGCACAGAGAGCAGAGAAATAAGTATATTCAGCTCACCAGTGCTATGTATTACTTTGTCAGTTCTCACAAGAAAGCATGTCCTGCTCTCAGCTTTTCCATCCTACAAAGAGTAGTCACTATGTGCTGTTTTTCTCCATTGCACGTCATGTCACAGTCTAAGCAAGTGACAGAAGGAGTAAGAGGAAAATAAGCCCCATAACCAGCCTAAGAGAAAATGAACAGGGTGACATCATTCGAGGGATAATGCTGCTGCATTCAGTGGATCTAACCGTAACTTTAAACACTTTGCTAACCTTAGCTTTTAAGTAAAGCTGCAGCTTTTAATACGTTTCCCTGTGTATCCTCCTTGTATTTGTCCTGGTAAAGAAAAAAATTAAAAAGTAATGAGAATATACAAAAAATAATTCTGGAGAAAATATTTGAGGACAAAACAGATTTTAATTTTTAATCCGAGATACCATTTTTTGGTAAGAAAGTATTTTCTTTTAAAACCTGGAAAGCATCAGGTAATGACCTCTGCTCATGCAAAAAAGCATTTTGTATTTTGCTGCAGTGTTTTCTTTGTTGTGGATCATATTGCATCACAATATAATGCTCATTAAATATTGCAGTGGGTACAAATCATGAAAATCCACTGTGATTACGTTCTTTGGGTATAATTTGGTGTTACAGCTGTTTAGGTATCTTCCAGTTGAGACACTGGATTACTCTTTGTAACCACAAAGTTTTACAAAGAAAATAAATATTTTTAAATATTATTTTTATCTATTTGTTTTGCCCACAGTAATTCTTTTATCACTTAATATGACATTGATTCTATTGCTGCAAGTTGCTATACACGTTTCTTTTACTGGTGTATGATGCAAGTTAGGGTTTGTCAAGCTTTCTGGTCTATCAGTGAATAATCATCACTCCCTGGTTTTGACCACTCCTGAAATACTGTATGTGCTTTTTAATCTAAAAAACTGATATATATTCAGGATTATCAAAGGCTTAAAATTGTAAATCCTAATTTGTAAATGCTCACATTACTACAGATAGTAAAGAAAATTCTGGAACACACAAGACTTACAGAGATTTTCAGTCTATATTTATAGTCCTGGGCCATAATGGTGAAACATGCTTTTACCTTCGTTCTTACATTTATTGACTCATACTACTGTTCATTGTTCTTGTTTAGTATCAAGGTAAATGCTTAGATTGTCAGAGGTAACTAGTGCCTCACTATCCAAATGTCAGATGAATTCTAGAAAAGATTTATGTGGTAAAGGAGTGAAGGAATGAAATAAACTTCTAACTTATTTGTATTGACTAGAAAAAAAAAGTTTTAAACTGTTTCTAAAAAACCGTAACAAGTTTTAATACAATAAGATTTTTGAAAAGCCAAGTTTTTATTAATACGGTGACAGCATTATTTAAATCTGATATAATGCAGTATTTGTTTTGCTTTTGAAATTTAGATTTAAAAGCAATTTCTAAAGTTTACATTTGATTAGTATTTTCTGGTCTTTTCTGCAACATTTTTTTCCTGCTGTCTACTCTGCATTTGTTTTTCATGCTGTTAAGAGATGACTAAAAGGCCTATGAGGAGTTGCTGTTTCTAATCAAATACAGATGGTGAAGTGGGAACTAGCTACAGGTTCAGTCAGGATTAATGTTATCTCCCCTGTTTTGGTACCTCGTAACTCTCACACCATCAGTCTCAGTCAAACCTGATCAGTGCAATGTTGTCTTAAACTGCGAGTTCACCAGCCTGTTCATGACGATAGTTGTCACTTTCTCATCTGTCAACCATTTCTGTTATTACCTTTATAATACATTAATAAATAATCTTCATATTTCTGTATTCTTTTTCTTCTTTGTTTATTTTTTTCTGACATGTCATTTCACAGGCAGTCCAGAAAACTGGAAAGATATAGCAGCCAAAAACAAACTAGGAAAGGCTCCGCAACTGAAACAGAAAGGTAGGATTGCTGATTGATGAGTAAACATCTCTTATAATCTGATCCCAGTTTTTGGAATATACCTCTAACACGACTTTTAAAGTAGAACAACTGTGACAGTACCAGAAGCTGTTGTCGTAATTTACAGTATCATTACTATGTATCTGTATTACTAGCACTGCTTGCTGTGTTGCACACATACGGAATTTTTCTGGCATTCTCCATTATGGCAGATAAACTCAACAGTAAAGACTAGCAGTCCATCCATTTCATAAGCCAAAACCTGAGACCCATTGCCACTATCTTGATCTTTGTAAGATGAAATTGGGAAGTGTGTAGTATATTTCATTAGTATGGGACTAAACCTTTTCTGCGCTTTACCACTGATCTTTTTGCAAAAAATCTCATCTGTTTTGCAATAAATTTGAAGATGAAAAAAATATGTTGAGATTAATAATTCAAGATGTCTCCGACCAAATTACTTTCAATTTATAATATAAAAAATGTTAAGTTACACATTTAAATATGTGTAGAAAATTTTATAATCTCTCATTACCTAAATTTAATGTAAACACTGGGTCTTTAACCTTTTAATTCATTGAATTTTCCTGTACTTGTATTATCACTGTAACTTTTAGTTTTGATGCTACAGTAGTATAGAGTTATGTATTCAAATTCTTAAGAAAAAGTGGAAAAAAAAAAAAGGATACACACTAAATCATAAGTACATCTAGTTAAGTTTTAAACCCTGTGTATTGGCTGAAATAAGAGCAGTGAGGAGGGGTGAGATCCTGCCTTTGCAGAAACAGATTTGTTATCTTGATTAGCAGAGGAGGAATGTACATATGTTTACATTGTGAGGGTTGAAAATCTTCCGTGAAAAAGACAGACAATTTTTTTTTCAATGAAAATGCACATTATGTAGGAAAACGTCATAGCTTTTATTTTATTTTACTGCTTCGAAGTCCTAGATTATTGTTGCTGATCCAAAAGCAATGGTTACATTTTGCTTGGATTTGATGACTCTGTTGTCACAACAGCCTGGTTGCTTTTTCGGTGTAGACCAGAGAAATTACCTAAATGATTGCTGAAATCCTTGCTGTGTTTAAACCAGGGACAGTTTTGCCATTGAACTCAGTAAAGCCATTTTTTCCCCCCATTTTTTTCTAACATCTGAAGAGTAAGGGGAGCCACTGGGTCTGAGGTCCAAGGGGCTCACAGTTCTTGATAATCATTCAGCGATGAACCCGGTGCAACAGGAGCATAGGGAAACAGGAATTGTGCTTCTCCGTTTTACATCTCCATGCTGTAGGTTTCTGTTTCTGTGAAATGATTCACTGTTATTAGATGTGAGACACAAATGCCTAAGTAAGTCGGAGTGCTGTAGTTTAGTATTTCATCGTAGATACAATGTTGCACTAGAGCCAGAAAATTTTGATAATAGGACAGGCAGTTAATTTTCTTGTCAAATGGCAAATATAACTCAAGACTATTTCTTCCTCAAATATCCAGTTCTGTCTTAGATTTGATCTTTATTTTGCAATTTGCAGATCTTATCTACTATTAGCTAAGCAGATTACTGGAATAAGATACCAGCATGGTATCAGCTTCTCTATAGAGCCTTTCAACATGCTCTGTAAGATTAAGTTCTCTGTGTATTGTGATAGCTTAGAAAATGTACATAAAAGGGAAAAAGCAAACCTTCTCAGGATAGTTTACGGAGCGTAAGAGTTCTCTTAATTCGATGCGATAAGCCTTTAAGATGGGATTCACTAAACTCTTCTGAAGGATTAAAACCAATTACATGAAAATCAAATGTTTTCTGTGCTTGTATGAATGAGAAGCTGTGGTAAAAACTGGTTCATCCCAATCCTAAAATGTTTTCTTTCAGCCCTGATCACCCTTGAAATGCCAGATTTGAGGTTACCTGTCACATATGTTATGATACATGCAGTCTTCAACTGTACTTGCTATATTTTACATAGGACGCTGTGCCAGGGGTGCGCTGGATTGGTGATGCTCTCCCATTCTTAGTTTTTCTTTATAGTTCCATAAGTGACAGCATGTTTTTAGTACGTGCCACTGAGGCATCAGTCTGAAGAGAAAGGAATTTGAGTTTTCTTGTGTGCAGGCAGAGCTGGAACCTGCAGGATTCCCCTGTAGACCATTGCCAATTGAATTAATAGGTTTGCTGCTTGCAGTGTTACCTTCCTTCTTGAGGAACCAGGAGGTGATACACACGTACGTGCTCGTTGTGGTCTCATTGCTCACCAGGTATCATTTCTCTCCCAAATTCCTCTCCTCTCCATACTTCTTATCTCACTCTGGCTCGTTTCCTCAGTCATACACTAGCTTTCATCTCCTATGCTTGTTCCTTTTTGTCTCAGTCTCCTGATCAGCCATTTGCAGACTTTCTCCTTTCAGCAACCGATCTTTCTCCTAGGCCAGCAAGTCCCTGACTGCATTCTGGTTTTTCTCCACTTCCCTTTTAGCTCTGTTTTCATTTGCACCCCAAGTAGCGTATTCGTCTCAGTGTAATACCCCAGCTAATGCAAGTCTTAAGCCTGCTTTATCTTCATTTTAGTTAAGCAGATCTCTCTCTCTCGTGGAAGGGGACAGGTCTATAAAAAGGGTATTACTGAAAGAGCAGGAGGTAAGTTTCTGAGTCTCAGGTGAAGTGTCTGTTCTGTAATGGCAGGACAGGCTCTCCTAGTGCTTTGCTGGGCTTTCAGATAAATTCCAGGACATTTAGCCTCTAGAATGAGAAAAATCAGAACTGAGAACATGACGACTTTCTTAGATTGGAGCACTCATAGTAAAAGCAAGCAAGCACTTTCTGGCGCAGGGTGGGATCCATATTTACCTTACGGATGTTATCTGATAAAAGAGATGCTTAAAAGCTGGTTGCATGCAGTATTTGGCATGGATTACTTTTACAGTCAGCATGGAGAAACAGGCATTTTCAGAACTCAGCCCATCTGTGTTATCATGAACATCTCTTAGAATCAGGGGAATCAGTTTCTAAAAGAATGCTACGGTTATCACCAGGGCAAGCCAGGAATTAAGCTAAAGAAGTGTTAGGGTTTGAGAGAGAATATAGCAAGGGCAGCAGAATCCTGGTTTTCTTGCATTGTGACTGGACTTCCATATAAACCGTTACTGAAGAAATGGCTTTGAAACCAGACCTGTTTGTTATCCTTGGTAGGCATCAGCATGTTATCTCATATACATACTTTTTTTTTTTTTAGGATGAGTTTTCAGTGTATGATAGTCATACGACTTAGACAGTCCCTTGGTTACTTTGACTGTATCTTGCGGGAAAGTTGTGCTGGCTGTGTGAAGAGAGACTTCATAAGTCTGCAGAAGTTTAAAAAAAAAAACAACCAAACAAACCAAAAAACCCACAATGAAATGATGTCACAGGAAACTGAAAAATGCTGCCTGTTGGGAAACCAAGAAAGAGTAAAAAGACACAGTTAGAATACTTTGTCACTCTCCAAACTTGAAATGTTTCAGGTTATCTTATATTTGCAGTGTATGCAGTTATTAAACCACTAATAATTATGCTTTATTGTACTAACACGATTAATCATCTTACTGCATATTTTCGTTGTATTTTCATTAAAGTTCCTTCAGAACTATATTTCTGGTTTAGGGCTTACAGCAGAAAGATAATTAGATTCCTTATTTCAAACTCCTAGGGAAACCAAAGGAATTACATATGTGCTTATATATTGTCCTTTTTAGGACACTAATTGAAATCCAGTTAATATTTTGAATAAAGATAAAAGGTATGTTTTAGAAATGCTGTGTCATAAAACTAGGTGTTGGTAGCCAACTCTGTGCTAGTACTTACGTCATATGTCTTGTTAGCTTGTGTTTGCTGTGTTTAAGATGCAGCTAGAGGTTTTGGCCAACTGTCCGCTTCCATGCAGTGCAGTTCAACAGTTCCACGGTTAGGGTCGCGTGTATCTGCAGTGGTGAGTGTTCTGCAGTTCGTCATTCTGGAAAGGGATTTGCATTTAGAATTAATAACTTTGATCTGATATGTCAACCCTGGTCCTGCAGCCAGGATTTGCAATGTTCTTTGATGGAGGGGGGCATGGGAAGGTATGCCTCGAGCTAACAACTGAACAGTTTCTTTTTGGCCCTGATGTTTTAGGGGTCTGCTACCATGTCTTTCTAGAAGGGGACTTCCAACCCCACGAACGACTGAACAGCCAGTCATTAGGGGAAAACATCACGCTCGCTCAAGGTCGAGTGAGCACTCTAGTATCAGACCCTTATGCTCTGTACATCACCTAGCGCCTGGAGGTTCGGCGCCAGCTTCTCCACTTCTGACAAGGTTGCTATTACGTGTACAGCACAGCTTTCATGTCCTGCCTCCCAGGTGTCAGTGTGGTGTTGTACTTTCCTGAGCATACATGGCGCATTCACTCATTCTGGCACTGTAGATTATCCTCTCCTCATGGTATTTATACTTCTCCCATACCCTTTATGCCACCTATCTTCACCATCCAGACGGTACTTCTTGCTGTTGAACTTAAATACTTACGCAATGTAAGAGTGAAAAATTGGCTGTTTCATCCTTCCATTGTTGTGTTTTGTTCTGTATCCATGTGAAAATTATCAAAGTGTTTTTCTTAGACACTGTGCAGGAAATCATGTGCTCTTCACACAGCTAACTCTGATCTTACAGGCTAAGAGAAAGTCAATTGATCTACGTAGTGTGAAAGCTAACAGTGTTTTGAACTTCCACAAATGTGTTACTCAAAATTGCAAATTACCTATTTGCGGCCTTAGGATAGTAGATAAACAGTGCTTATCCGCTGTAGTGCGTGTGATATTACTGCAACTGGCAAGGGTGTTTAATAGTAAGCTCTCCCCTCAGCCGTCTGCTTCTTCTCACCTTTGTTTTACTTCCTAAACTTTTTCCCTAGTTATTAGAGGTGGCCCTACTTACTTTAAATGCAAACTTACTAGCATTCCAAAGGTGTTTGATGTGTTACACTCAGATGCTGTATCTATGTATAAGAAATCAAGTAGCCAAGGTGCTCTGAAATAGTGTTAGCTAGAAGTCAGCCAAAGGGGTTTAGGATATTTACTTAGGTACAGATATTAAAAATCTTGTACATTCTTTGCATGCACACGTGCACGCACCCCCCCCAATATGAAGGTTAAAGTTCTTTTTCCTTCTTTGAGTTCAGGGAAAAACAACATGTCATCCCATGGGAAGAGATGCTTGCTGTCCAGTTCTCTGTGCCATTGTGCAATTATTGCATTGGCACAAAGGGAATACAAAAGTTAATAAAATATACAGGTGACATTTTGTATTGCCCTTATACCAGTGCAGGAGAACATATATAAATTGTGAGTCATAATCATAAATGGTTTTTAGAAAACTGCTTTTTGTTCAGTGGTTTTTGGTTAATACTCTATTTAAAAAAAAAAAAAAAACAACAAAAAAACCCACACGAAAAACCCCAAACAAAAACCAAACAAACAACTGAACAACAAAACGAGGGAAATTATTTCTCCTTAGCTGAAGGTGGCTAGAGAAATTAAATGTGAGGCCTTGTAAGTTAACTAGGTATCTAGACCTGAGTATGTGCATATGGCATACACCAAATGCAAACTTCTTCAAACCCGTCTTCAGTATATGCAACTTAATATGTGTTTAAAATTCAGAATATAAAAATTCTCTTCATTTAGGTTATTTTACTTTTATCTTAATTTCATTTGCAGAATACATCAACAAGGAAGTCCCACACAGTCTCCTCCTGCAGACACATCCTTCAGCAGTCGCAGGGGAAGGCAGCTACCGCAAGTTCCAGTAAGAAGTGGCAGTATAGAGCAAGGTATCAAATAATGGGCTTAAGATAGCTCAAACTCTTTGATTTCTTACCTTTCTTTACTTAAAGTCTACTTTCATAACTATGTGTTCAATGCTATAATTCTACTAATAAAGCAAAATAGAAGAGAATGAAAGCATACTTGTAGTCTGGGAAATCCAGTAGAGTTTGACCAGTGGATTATTACACATGGTTTAATTGCCTTAATTTTTTAGTAGCCTTTTATGCTTGTCTACTTTAAAATTTCTATTAGAGTTGTGGTAGTTTCCAACACATATCTAGTTTGTATTCAGCTAAAGAAATCAGGGGCAAAGTTTTTGACAGCATTTTGACAGTCTTACTCATTTCTTATTTTGTGGTTTATATTCCTTGTTGTGCATTATTAACATAGATTAATAATAAATATCACAGATCTGTTTTTCTTCTGGAGTTCATAGTTCAGTGAGTAAAGAATGAAAATAATCACCATGGGAAATATGAAAGTACTGGTCATCAGCTCTTTCTTTAAGAATAAACTGATCAGGCAAAGAGTGCTGCTCTTTTCTGAAAAAGACAATGTAGATCTAATGGTTGTGGAAGAAGTTTTTTACATACTAATATCAAATAAGTATGAATATTGCTGTTTCCTTTTCTAGCAACATACTGGACACAGAGTATAAGCTATTATGGTAAAATGAAATGGCACAATGGATAATAGTTGCACATTCAGGTTTTCTTCTGTGTTCAAAACGTCTGTTTTCTCATTGACTACAAGCAACAACTGAGATTGCCATGTTCCGCGAGGTTTTCTTCTACATGGAAATGAAAGAAATGCTTCTAATGATGGAATATTGTAGTGCTTTATAGAACTGTTGGCAGACCACTTTCTTGAATAGATAACGTTACTGACCTTAACCACCTTATCATGATAGATTACCACAGGGTTTTTTTTTGTATGATGGCTTACATTAACATGCAATCAGCTTACATTAATTTTATGGCTTTGAGCTGTGATGGCATACTACATCTTCAGTTAATACATATAAAAATGCATTCTTCTTTTATACATGTGTTTATTCCGAATGAGTAATCTACTATACAGATGGGGTTTATTAATTTTGAACTTTACATTCGAGTCCTCTCATTTTGTTTTGTAGTGAATCTAGGTCTGTCTGGATTACAAACTAGCTACAAACTACATTTACATCTTCTATTTCTGCATATTAGTAAATTGGGAGCTTCTTAGGGAAATGTAATAATGAATTTCAAATTTCTTACATGTTTCTTCTGCAATTTCAGAATTTGGTACAATATATAATGATGAATCACCTTTTAATTTCATTTTAAGTTGGCTTTTCTTTGGATATTCATCTGTCATCTTTCTGCTGTTCTTGATAACTGGTGGGTTGAGAATAAAATACTAGTGTACGTTTTGTTAAAGACATTGGAAATTAATGTAGAACTTAGGATGAAAATGAGTAGAAATGGGACATATACAGAAGAGAGAAGAAAAAATGGAAGTTGAGCAGAAGGCTAAAGCTACTGTAGGTTTAGAAAGTTGTTGATACTGGGAGCACCTCTAAAGTAATGCTGTTTCACTGAACTCTTATTTACAGTTGTGGTTGATACGCTTGCGTCTTATGTATAAAATGTACAAGTAGGGTGCAACTTATCATTTACTTTGTTGTTATATATCACACCGTCTCTGTCAATATGGCTGCATTACAGCACATGGAATCGAAGGCTAAAGAGATTTCCTTCTCTACATAGTACTTCGGTTTTGTGTAAGTGACTGACTTGTCCTTTTGAACAGGAGGTTTTCTGACTTTACCCATGTTTAATACTTCGTTCAAGCTGAGAATGTATTTGCAGAGAAGTACTAAACTGAATAGATTTTATAAAGTATTTTAAATGGCTTTGTCAGTATCTTCTGAAGTAAATACGATAGTATGTATGAACTTTACACTACTGTAAGAAATTAAATTCAGTGAGGCTGTAAGACCATAGCATTTGCTCTGATTTACACTATCAAATTTTAATATCTGTTTCACCTCTTTAATCCCTGTCAAATGAGTATCAGGGTCAAATGGAGTGACTAGAAGTGATCTGACCCTAATGTAGGGCTGAATCCAAAGCATATTGAGGTCTGTGAAAGATTTCCGTTAACTGTACTTGGAACTGAGTTCTGTCCTTTATGATTTAAATTCACAGTCACCGTGGATATGGATGTTGTCAAAATCTAGTGCAATATACCAGTGTTATAGGGAGCATTTCAAAATGCATTTTTGTCATTTATAAAGCAGGCTACTTTTTGGTGGTCAGTATTGACATCCTGTGTTTCAAGGAAATCCTGTATGATAAACTATAAGGTATCATTTTTATAGTAAAGTACTTCATCATGCTCTGTACAAATTCTGTTGTTGTCAGGAGGGTTGAATACACATCTAAATACATACATCTATGAATCTGTGTCTGGTTTACAAATCACAGTGATTGCTGTAAAAAATTGAATGTCTGTGTATCAAGAGTGGGGTTTATATTTGCTCTTTGCATGTTCAGGAGGCATAGAAGAATGCAGTGAAGTCATTTTATTACTCTCTAAAGCTGTCATTATGGAACAAATGAGAGTTAATGAAGGAGCAAAAGACTGGTAGTCGTTTTCATCTCGAGAAACAGAGTGATATTTTAACTCTAAATCTTTAATATTTAGCTCTCAATTGTAAATGATCATATCCATGCTAATAAGGTTTCTTCTAGGACTAACGTTACATCTCAGACATCCCATTTTCTCATTAAGTTTAGAACTGAAAAAACCAGCTGTTTCGTTCTCTCTGCCAGATGATGTTGTCTTAGTTACTGCTCTGGTCAGCAGTTTGAGAATCAGAAAAAGTCAACCTGTGAGAAAATAAGGTAGTTTTAAAAGGTCCTTATTAGTAGACACACTTTATTAAAAAACAAAAACAAAAACAAAAACACCAACCAACCAAAAAAAAAATCTCATAGAAGTAATTCTTACAGAGAAGACCAAAGTAGTGGTCCCTCTTCCATTACAGAAATTGGGTTGGTACTACTGATCAGGAAGAGAGAAAAAAAATCTTAAATGTAGAGGAAATCAAGTCCAATCTAAGGACTAAAACCTCAAAAGAGCATAATTATGCACACTAGCAAAAAAAAAAAAAGGCCTATTGGTTCTAAAGGGGATAGCAGCTTTGCCTGGTTTTGGAGTCAGGGAGGGAGGTAGTTATTTTCACTTGGAACAGTTCTAACTAAATAATATTTTTAGCAACTCCAGTGCACGCAGACTTTTTAAAGTGGCTACAGTTACGATTGTAGGCTTCTGTAATCTTTAGGCAATGTGGTTTTTATTTTAATCCCAGTGATATTCAAGGAAGACATGGCTGTATTTCTTTCCTTTGCAACCCTGTCAGCAGTGTTTCCTAGAGTGCAAGACACGCTGGGATGTTAGTGCATCTAAAGGTCTTGAGATGCTTGAATATTGAAAGTTAGTCTGGTGCAGGTGTGTCTGTGTGTGTTTTCAAAATCACGATTCAGTAGTCATTACCCTAACTTATGCTACTTAAGAAGCATTTTTTTCTTTCTTTCTTTTAACTGGTAATTTTATAAAAGGACCTAATAATATGAAGATGTTTTGGCTCAGTGACTAAAGCAGTGAAATTCTAAGCCATGGTAACGACAATGGTGTGTTCTCAATATGTCATGCTGTGTCGAGCTGTAAGAGATTTGCATCAGTGGTTTTTTTAATTTGCATCGTGTTTTAATGGAACAGTGCAAATTGTTAAGAGGGGTGGGGATTCTGTGTTGACTTTGTTTTTCAGCTGTTTCTGTAACAACTTTGTTATGTAGTTGCATGGTTTTTAAATGATACTTTTGTATAAAGCATATTTCTGTGATCTTTCCTCAGTCCGTCCTCTGTCATTGCAGCTATCAAACATCACAGGAATTCTTGCTTGAATAGGATTTGAGGGTGGGTTTCTACACTTTCGTATAATGGTTAATCATTGTATTGGTCAAGGAAATGAATACAGCTTGAAGATTTGTAGCATTTTTCTATACTCCTTTTAGCTGTGGTAGATAATTTTAGGGATAATGTTAGGAAATCTAGCAAGTAAATAAGAAAAAACATTATGTACTATTGAAATTTATGAAGCAGCAAGATAAATGTGTAATGATTGTAGTATAGAAATGACCTTTAAGAGCTAATTCATGCAAAACAGGTCTTTCTCCCTGTATCTACTTCTGTTTGGCTCTTCACAGCATGATTTCTTTTTCATAGCTTCGACAATGCGGTCTCATGTTTCAGAAGCTCTATAATGAGAGTAGGGTTTGTGATAATCAGCAGTAAAGAGCATCTGTAAACATAACTGAACTAGTGTGGTTGTATGTGTTTCCAGTGGCATCTGTTTATGGCAATAGGCCTTACGCAGTGACCTTTAGAAAAGCAAAAGGGTGACCAGCATGAAGTATTGCTGTATCTTAGCGCATGTTAGAAAAAGCTGCATAAGCTTTTTACATAGCTTGTGTGCCGGGTGAAGTACATGCGTGCGTGTGTGCTGCTGTTTCATGAGGAAAAGCTACGCTGAAGACTCTACTGAATGGAGATTACGTGTATAAAGTTCACATGTATCATATATGTACAAGTCTTTAATGGTAGTCACATCATAGAAGTGTTTTAATGTTCAGTATTTCCTTTTAACAAATAAGAATCAGAATTCCGTACAGAAAATCAGTATGTTGTCAAATAATACATTTGAGTTGCAAATATCTTTTTATATTTAACCAACTTAAGATCCTAAAAAAAAAAAATAGCTAGTGAAAACTGTTCTTTGTGTGTGTACTTGGTCATGGAAATGTCATTGCAGTGACAGTGTGGCTTGAGTAATGGTAAAAGCTCAAATGCTTTCAGTTTAAACCTTTTTTCAGCTCTATCAGTATAAAACTTGAGTGGCAGAAGAAAAAGAATAAGCCATTTCAATTTTAGATTTTAGTCTTTTAGCATTGTTTGTTTTGTCTTCATATTTCTGGTTTTATTTTGAAATTATTAGGTGGCACTGCATACTTTGAGGCAGCTTGTGGAATCTTTACTCACACTGGAGAGTATTTTTCTCAGCACTGCTAACTCTTGCAAATGAGTTCAAGCATCATCATCTTTTATGATTTCCTTAAAGACCTATTTCAATAGTCCAGTGGTTACTGAATATTACCGATTTCAGTTAATAGAAAATAAATTTGTAACACTCATTGTTGCAGAAAAGGCTTCAGAATCTAAAACAGGGCGACGTGGTTCGGGAGTGAGAGTGATACTTAAAGCAATTTTAAGATTTTTGTCATTCATAAATTTGGGTATGACAATACTGCTCGAGCGGAATACTTAAGAGTCCACAATCTGGTTCTCGGTAACTTCATTGATCCTGTTAATTTTAAAGAAAAAAATCATAGGCTTTATTATTTGTCATGGTTTATCATTTTATTTTTCTACATTACTTTTACATATGCTGGAGTACTGCCTACTGTACATGCCATTGTCACTTGTGACACATTTCTTTCTCTAACTTTAAATTTGCTGATTTCTTTTTCTGTTTCCATCATTCCGTGCATTTAATTCATTGAAGAACAAGAGACTTTTAACTCTTCCACAAAAGGTAAATATTTATGTAATTTTTTTGCAAATGTTTGGCAACTGTTAATACTGGCTTCTCCCTCAGTATAGTCCGTGTCAGTATATAGTATTTAATTAACAGTGTTTGAGGCGAGAAAGCTGTTTCTCAAGTATGTATATGCTATCTGATGTCCCTCTTTAGAATCTGAAAATGGTTTCTCTTATGATTTCTAATTTTCCTATTGAAATGCAACATACTGGATTTAACAGGAGTAGTCATGGTATTTTACACGGCTCAGAAGCTGCTCGATTGAGTTAAAGTTCACACAAAGACTAAGATTTTATGTAAGCTCTTCTTGAGCTCTGCATAACATCTGCTTCTAATGATGCAGCCATGGCTCTTGGCATCTGTGAAGGATGTTTCGTAGGTCTGGGCTTAGGAATAGTTGAAGGTGATGGTTGCCAGAAACTATGCTTCGTGTGCAGAGAGGTTCTGAAGTTTTGTTTGCACGACAAGCCCTTGACATTCAGAAAGTTAGTCATGTTGTAGGGCAGGTTTCTAGGGACAGACATACAGCGCTCCTCTCCTATGAATCTGACCTCCTATGAATTCTTCATGTCTGTGCTGGTATCAGTGAGCTCAAACCACAGGTCCCACAAAGTGAAAAGTGTAGTCTGTCATGCCCCTATTGAGGCAACATTGCAGAGAAGCCCTTTTTGGTTTTGTTTTTTTTTTTTCTTTTTGCTGAAAGTAAGAGTTACCTCAAAATGAGAATGAAACTTGGAGAGAAAAAGTGAAAAAAATTAATCCCCTGTAATGTTAACAGCAAAATACTATGCTGCGTAAACATTAATAGCACAGATTAACCTTTTCTGACCTTTAGTCCCGAGTCCTGCAGATCTTGGGAAATTCTGGTCTGAATACAGGCTTTGGTGGGTTAAAGCCAAACTGTGAGCTGGACTTGAATCAGAATATCTCCTACAACTTCTTTACTTTCTGAAAGGGTAAATCCCACTGATGCATTCATACTTGCTTAGATAAAAATACAGCAGCTGTTCCACTAGCTACAAACTCCAACACCCACGCCAATACTCAGGACTATGTTTTCATGATAATGTAAAAAAAGCCCCAAAAACCCAAAGAAATAATATTTAACTTGGGTATTAGCAATTACAGGTTATTTTGCAGTGTTAAGAATGTACTATGAAATGTCTTAAAGTGCTAAGAATGGTTGATTTTACAAGTTATTTCTGTCATTTTTGCTTTCTTCAATATTTAGATTTCTCTCAAACAGAACAGTACAAATCAATCATGCCAGTTTGTTGTTTATGCCTCTTTCAAGTTCACAAACCTTGGCCTGTGATTTGGACTGCAGTGGATGTTTCTTTGTTTAAAATGGCTGACTTTATGCAGACAAACTAGACCATGCCCGTAACAGGTTTGTAAAAGAGCTTGTTTCCACAAGATTTGGATGGATCTGGCCCAAAGTTTGGGAGTGTGTAGAGGGTGGTGGCATCATTACACGCACAGATGCCTCTCGCTCAAGGGAGCTGAATGCAGATGCAGCCTGGAGGCAGAAAAGAGCTGGGCAAAAGACGAGGAGTGGGAGGAAGTGGAGTGCTGGCAGTTCTGGAGGACCATGAGTAACTTAAGTTGAGCTGACTTACACTAGTAGTCCACCATCACCTCTGACTTCCCCCAGTGCAGAATGAGAGATAAAAAGAATAGACAGTAGGTGAATGGGGGATGCGGATGGTGGGGTTACAGGATATTATGTGGCAAGAGACACAGGTATGAAGGAAAGCATATGCTAGAGATAGGAACAACACTGACCAGATAGATCTACAACAAAAAAATTCAAGCATCTGTTCCACTTAATCAATGGGAAGGGTTGCAATAAACTCTTCAGCAGATTACAAAAATGCTGACTTAGATTGCTGCCAAAACCAGTGGTTTAATTTTTTTCAAATTTAAAGTAGTGTATGTTTGTTTTCTTTTTGTTTTCTTTTAAATAGAAGCTTCTGTTTGGAACGTGGTTGAAACTCTTTGAGGAAGAACAGAGTGTTGCATCAGCCAGTTCAGATTTTTATATTGGCTTATCTTCCTTCTGGAGCGAGTTATTAAACTCAAGATGGCCACCATGCCTGTGCACATACTGGGAGATCCAAGCTCATTTCCCAGCTAGGCAGTCTGAGCATGTGCTTTCGTCATGCCTCAGTTCTGATTTGGGAAGAGGTCCAGAGCGGTATCAGCTCCCATGGAAGGGAAACCCATGCACACAAGCTTAAAGGAGCCCACAGCACGTTCTAGTCAGGTACAGGGACCAGGGCTGCAGAGCAGGCTTCAGAGCCCACCTCCCTCACTGTCTGCGTGTTGCTGATAAGTACTTTTTGAATTCGTGTATGCAGAGAAGTGGTAACAAGTTCTTTATCTTAGCAACAGATTGATTTTTCAGTGTTACTAACCTTATATTTCAAAACATTTAGCTGCTCATGATTTCAAAATTTTGTGTGTTTTTTAAATTTCACAGTAGAGTTTGCTCTGGATTTTTAAAGTCTTGAAACCTACCACAGGGATACTTTGTGTGTGCATATTGCGAAATTTATCCTGAAGGCTGAACAGAAATAACCTGGAAACTCTCTGTATTGTTTCTGGAACGCTTCATCCTGGTCCAACACCAGTGAGTTCTCTGCTGTGCTGCAGAGCCAGCTCTCCAGTGGATGCTCCCCTCCCTCCTCGCTTCCCTTGCCCACTGCACTAGGGGATTCTCCTATCCAAATCTCATCGCTGCTTTATTTCACTGCCTTTGTTCTGGACATTAGTTCTTCCTAGTTTCTTCTTCAGCTTCCACTTCTCACTTCCTCAAACCAGGTACTGGCTTCTTTCCCCCCGATTCCCATCAACAGAGCATCTAAGCAGCACAGATAGATGAAGCTCCTGGCTTTTGCTGTGTAGAAAGGCTAAGGGTACATGCCTCTAGACTGCATTATAGCTGTAGCTGCTTGTCGTTGTTCAACTTTTCTTCTTAGCATGAAGACTGGGAGTGAAGAATAGGTCAGATGTCTGTTGCCTACTGGGTTAAGTGCCGTTCCCTGTTGCCCTGCCAGAACCTGCAGTTTGTGCCCCAGAGACACTGCTACTATAAAATAGTTTTTATGAGATAAATTTTCACTTCAACTTACTTTTCAGTAGCTTCCTTGTATAAGCAAATCTTTTGGTCATTTTAGACTTGCAGACTTTTTCCCTTAGAGTTTGCATCATAAAGGATGTGTGCTATCTGCTGGTACAGGTCACAGCTATCTGAAATCTTGATGCCAGTTTCTTCTCATTATGTAGCTTACTCCAGCATTTAATAGTGCAGGTAAGACTTGGAAGATTTCCAAATTGTACTGTTTGCCTACACCTGCTTTCTGTCCTGACCATCTTGAACAGAAACATGAAGTGCCTCAAGAGCAAATTCTGTGTTTGTTGCAGACTTCGCCATTACAGAAAATGGTATAGCCAGTGCTAAGACATCCATAGATTTTCTGTAGTCTAGGAAAAACCAGTATGGTTATCAGTTTCAATCACAGACCAGGTAATGTCACCAGTCCTTCTGGCATTAAGACCATACCTGGGTTTGAGCAAGAATGTCCTTTTAGAAAGGTATTTTCACTTAATGACTGCAAGCGATGGAAAATTGTTCCTGTGCTTAACCACCTGACTTCTTAAACATATGTCTTATTACTTATCTGACTTTGTCTAACTTCATAGCTACTGAGCATTATTGTACCTGTATCTGCTAAACTGAAGAGCCTTCTATTGTTAGAAGTCTTCCCACATGTAAATAATTGTGGACCCCAATCAAGCCACATATCTCCTTCCTTTTTAATCACTTCCTAAATCTGTTTCCGCAAGACCACGTCCTGGACTTCGTATCATTCTCATGACTTCCCTCTGAATCTTCTTCACCAACAATATGGTTGGAATGATAGTCTTCCTGAAATATCAGAATCCATTAACCTTAGATAAATGGAGTATCTTCCAGTTTCCATGTTGATTTTTGATGTCCTAAAACTCCCTATCTCTGTATGGCATTTAAGAATTTGTTCTTTTTGTAAGCATAAAGGCGTATTTTCATATACCTTGCCAACATTTCCCATCTCCTTTCTTGCTTTATTGTTTGCTAGATAGCAACACGTCTCCACAGATAGTAATATTTTGCTGGAGGTACCTGTGTAGCATGTACAGCAGTTCAATTTTGGGTATAAGGTTGTTTTCCTTAGAATTTGGTGATGGTCACACTGTTATACAGGAGGTAGTTTCAGTGCTAAAACAGTTCTAATCCCTTTTTTTCAAATGTATGAGTGGGTTCTTTTTCAGATGTTATTTATTGACAAGATTCACAGCTTTCCAAAGTCTACAGAATATAGAGTCTTCTTGGTGATTGTTGTAATGTGAAAGAGGTGGATACCTAAATAGTTAAGCTCAGGAATTAAAAACTAGAGCTAGAAATTCAGCTATAGCATTTTTGCTGGTCCTTGCTAGTTCAGTATTGCTGCCTGTGGTACAATCGTTATTTAAATGAGCCCACATATGTTTCATAAATTATGCTATCAGCTTAATAGATAGGTGTTTATAGCATCATGCCGTTTAAGAAATTTTGCAAATAATACAGAGTTTGGTCCCCCTTTCAAACCTTAATTAGGGGACTTAAAACCTTAAATAGGGGACTTTAAAACCTTAAAATTACTTTGGTTTCTTTTGCGCTAGTCACTACTGTTAATGCAGCTTTTGTAGCTCTCACTGATTTTCATAGGATTGGCCTGTTGTTGATGCCAATGCAGGTTGAATTTATTTTAAATTCCCATTTCATGCATTGTTAGATTCACATTCTGTGGATAACAGAAATACGCCATATGATACATTCTGTTTATCTGCTAAAGTAAAAAAGAAAAAAAAAAGAAAACTTTATCTGATCTCATATATTTGATGTGTTAGCATAGTATAGTGCTTGTGGTTCTTTTGTTCTGTACATAATTGAAAAGGTAGCACATATTCTGAACAGTTAGGATTCTAGCCGGGACTGACTTTTCTGTCAGTTAAACAGCAGATAGGGGTTGAAATGTGCCCATACTAGTTTTCTGAGGATAGAAATAAAGATAAGGGCTGTCAACTAGGTAATACAATCAGATGTAACTCTCCAAACCTGTACTATAGTGCTGACGTAATAAAAGGAGTATGACTAGTATGTAAATTGTTGGTAAACAGATCATGTCTTAGAAAAGTTAAGAAATGGCCATCTCCTTTAAGAAAAAACAACTGTTAGCCTGTCCTGATTTTCTCTGAGGGTAAGTTGCAGGATGAAAATGAGATCTGTAGCTATTTTCTTTAGTTTATTCCTTGCCTCCTTTAAGTAGCATATTATGGACTTGCATATTTTAGAAAATCAAAGGACAGCATGTATTTTATAGACTGTCAAAAAAAAACCCCAAACCCAAAGCCTTTCCTTATGATGTACCAAGAACTGCCTTTAACGTTAATCAAAACTTCTTTTATCACAAGAAATACAAGCAAGGGTTTTAATTACTTTGAGTAAAAAAACTAGCTCTTCCATTATTTGCGTATGTTAAATTGTTTTTACTAATACCATGATCATCTCTGCGAAGACTGGAAATCCAGATGTTTAGTTGTACTTCCAGCATGTAGCATATTTAGTCCTGTAGGATCTGTTACGAATTACAGTACAAGGTAAACAGTCTTCACAAGGATGTTTTTTGAATGATCTGTGAGGAAGAGAGCTGATGGACCTGCTAGCCTATGGAATTGGAGATGATCTTAATCTTTGTAGACCATGTCTTCTTCCTTTAATCCCATTCAGAGTAGAACCCAGATGGGGACCTAGCAGTGAGATGAATAATAAACTAAGTAATAACGAAGGGAACTTCTCTTTGTTTGATGGAAGACTATTCAGAATTACATTGGGTAGTTAATTCTTGGTAGCTTGGTGTGGTGGGTTGACCCAAACCAGCAATTAAGCTCCCACCAGCTGCTCACTCATTCCGCCCTCCACGGTGGGATGGAGAGAGAATTTGAAGAGCAATAGTGAGTAAAAACTCATGGGCCAAGATAAAGACAGTTTAATAAGTGAACGAGAAAAAAACGAGGGGGGGGGGAACACAAACCCCACCACCGAGTGGTGCAAAGGCAATCACTCGCCACCGACCACCAGCAGACCAATGCCCAGCTGGTCTCTGAGCAACAGCGACCTTGGAAAGACTGCCCCCGGTTTTATTGCTGAGGATGATGCTCTGTGGTATGGGAAGTCCCTTTGGTCAGTTGGGGTCAGCTGTCCCAGCTGTTTCTCCTCCCAGTCTCCATCCTAGTTGCTGGGGACGGGGGAGCAGCGTGAGAAACAGAGGCGGCCTTGGTGCTGTGCCAGCACTGCTCAGCAATTGCTAAAACATCGGTGTGTTATCAATGCTGGTTTAGTCACAAATCTAAAGCTCAGCACCATACAGGCTGCTGTGGAGAAAACTACCTCCATCCCAGCCAGACCCAGTACACCTGGGATTACAGGAGTCAGACCGGTTTATAAATACATTAATGGAATTGAAATATAACACTTTGATTCCATTCATATGTCTGTCTTTTCTTTCCTGCATGGCTTGATTGTTTATGTACATCATTGCTGTACAACCTTCACATGGTTTAGTAGCAGTAAAAGCTTGAGCTCTAAACTTGCACCCCTTATCTAAACAGTCTGCTCCATGAGTTCTCTTCTTTCAATTACTTCTTACACTGATCTCACATCTGAATCAGCAGCTCTTGAAGAGAGGAGTTACAGCTCTTTGAAGCGTGACTTCTGACACCAAAGAGTAACGTGTACACAACTGATATTGATGGTAGTTGTACCACTAATTTGAGACACTTATGGTAAATCTCCATATTTTGAATTCTAGGGCCACTGTAGAATTTAAAGGTCTTGGGATTACAGTGCTTCGATCTGTAAATTACTTTGTAGTCCTACTCCTCAAGAGCTCCAGGAAAAGCACTCTGTACATACTGATGTCCTAAAAGAAAGTAGATCCATATTTTTCTAAGAGGCAGGTTAAGTCCTTGAAGTATTGTTTATGTCAAATTTTTGTTACCTGTGTAACCAGCTGTGTTCCAAGGAAGTAATGTGATTGTATGGTGGTGTTACCTATGGTTGTTACAGCTTCTGCTAATGTGCTTTTGCTCCTGTGTTAGATTTTCTTTTTTTTATGCTTCTTGTGATTAATGTGAAAAGAGTATACCAGGCTAGTTAGCAGGCAGCTGAAATTTTCCATCACAGAACTGAGCAAGATACAACATACCCTCAGGTGTACATGGTAAACAAGGCTGGAAAGAACACAGTTGTATTTTCTAGAGCAGACCTACATTTCACGCAGTTGCTTGCTGAGAAATACATTAACAGCTAATTGGTGCTAAATTACATTTTAGTCCACGCACAAAACCAAATTTCTCCATTAGAGTATTCAGATTTACTTCACGGTCCTCATTAATTGTTCTCATGCTATTTTATATAAGGGTACCTAATAATGAAAACCAGAACGTAAGCGTGTTGTTAAGGTTAAGGATATAAACATAAAAAACCCCAAGAATTGCAGAGATAATAAGGTCAAACATTTACCCAACCTCGACTGTAGTAATTTTTGCATATAGTCACCAAAATAGCATCTCATTACATAATAGAATATTCTTTCTCAAGTATTGTAATACAGAGTAACATTATATCATATAAATTATTTACTATAATGTAATGTTGACAGGGTGGAACACCTAAAAGTCACACAACAAAAGGGTTATTTTTTAGAGTAACTGTAAACTGTGCACCATACACACATAGGGCTAAATTTTTAAAGGGGTCTCAATTTTCCCTCTGATTTTATATCCTCAGTCTATTTCATGCACGTATGATAGGATTAAGATATCCGAGGTTTTTACTTCAGTCACTAATTGACGTATCTTAATCCTTTCATATCTGTCCTTAAAATAAGAGGCCATCTTTAAAAATTTCACCTAAAGTGCTCAATTTTGCCTTCAGATACCTCCATGCAACTTCCATTGAAGTAATTGGAGCTGTGCCTGCATATCTGATGGTGGAGCTGGACTCATTGCAATTAAGGTACACATTTACCAACATAAGTAGTCATCTGGAGTAACTGCTGGGCCCCGTGTGACATTCTGCGTGTGCAGAATTTCCTAGATTGGACCCTCTGTGTGTGAGAGGTTGAAGATTACAATAACTTTATTTTGTGCCTTAAATTTGTAGCTGTAGCAGAATTTTAATGTAATTTGCTGTATTTAATTTTCCTATTTTTAAATAAGAAATGTGGAAGGAGGACAAGAAAGCAACACATTTTTCACAGTGATGTCTTTGTGTATTTTTTCATACCCAACCAGCGCACAGACATTCCATCACTTCCGCAAGCATATTTATTACGGATGGTACGTGCATGTGCAATTACGATTTGTGCAGTAGCACACAGTTTAAAATATCCAACCCTGAGTGTACTGCTTTTCTTTTGTATCTTTGTGCTTGCAAAGCACAGACAAAAAAATAAATGTGTAAAGAATCCCACAGAACTTTGGTACCCGTTAATTCACAATACAGCTCTCTTAAACACCATGATAGAGTACTTATTTTCCACTAATTTAAAATTTTCTGTGTTTTGTGATTGCAAATTGATTCCATGCAGCTTTTAAATTGGTGTCTTTCTCCTGTCAGTGGTCTGGGGAGGGGCTGTTTACAGAAATCTTGACTTTTAAAACTAATCGTTTTGGAGAGTCATATAAATCCATGGTTGACCCAAAAGCAAATTTTGTGGAGGTTTTCCCAAATAAAATGCCAGTCTTGAATTTGTAACCACCCAAAAAAATTCTAACTAAAGAACTTGGTCTGGCATGTTATAACCTGTTAAAACACAATGAACATAGTGAGTGCTTCTGTGATTTAGAATAGTCACTGATGGCTATTTGGGTCTAGTTCTAGAATTTTTAAAAAGTGCCACTTCTCAAGGTATTGTTTTTATTGGTATTGCTTTGCATTTATAGTGCTACCAAGTTTAAGAATGGCAGAATATATAGTTCCCTCTGGAAATTATGCGCAATCACAAAGGTTAACTTATTTTAAGGGACCCTTAGCCCAGGGGCTTTCACACCACTCTTTCTGTTAATGCAAGGTCATTTTCCTGTGGCAAGCACAGCCAATATTAATTGCCGTAACTCGTTCATGTTGAAGCAGGTGGTCTTTATAGCACCACACTTTCCTGAAGGTTTGAGATCAGATTTCTTTTTTTAAACAAACACTGTCATAGGGAAGTTGAAAACACAAGAACAAATAATTTCTTTGAAACAGGAGTGAACATTAGAGAGCAAAGTAGTGCTTTAAAGGGCTTTTTGTAACACGAAAAATTGCTAGAAAATTACTGTATTTTTTACTATGACTGGTTGAATGGAGAAAAGATTCTTCTCAATCTTTAGCTATGGTAAGCAATTATGTTTTAAGATAGTAGTAGGAGCTAATTACTTTAGAAATTTTTAATACCTGTTTAATACATTTATCCTTAGAATGCTGCTATAATATTTTCTACATTTAAGCAAATACCTTGTTAGGTGATCATGGATTTATGTCCCCTGCATCCAGAATACTTAACAGGTTTATAATTCAGCCTATCACCTAAATTCTTTCACTCTTTTCATATCTGTTGCACCAGCTTGATTATGTGTAGGAAATTGGGATGTCTGCCCATTTTCAGGTAAAGACTCTTGCAATGGAAGTGGTTGATTTCTTGACATTAGTGTTCCTTTGTTCTGTGTTTACACCCTGCTTGTTCTACATGTTTGTACACTTCCTTGTTTTGTTGAGATGGAAATAAGCTAAAATTGTTGCTGAACCGTTTGTTTTTCCAAAAAGTTTTCACTATTTTTAATTTATTTTCATTGTGTGTTTTTGCAGCAAGCTTAGTAGTGGAGGAGCGAACGAGACAGATGAAAATGAAAGTGCACCGTTATAATCAGACATCAGGGTCTGGTTCTAGCCAAGAACTTGAGCGTGAGCAATATACCAAGGTAAAGTCAGTAGTATTGAAATGGTACTTTGGCTTGAAAATTGAAGTCATAAACCTGTTTATTGAAAATATTATATAACCCTCAAGAACATTGTGTTATAAAGCCTGACAGAAATGTCTTCGAGTAATAGCTTTTTAACATCATTTTTTACCCCTGACTGCTGACGTGCACTAGACGTAGTCTTCGATGTCACCTAAAATTAATCTGCCAAAACCAGAACACTTCAAAACTAATTCAGGGAAGAAAGGTCCTTCAACAGCTGTTAAACAAATCCATGTCACCTCTAGCTTAGGAAGTCCTTGGCCTGCAAATCCCTGGAGGCTGGAAAAATGGGCCCTGGAAGTATCACGGTGTGCTGGCCCTGCTCCTTTGTTCTTCTCTAGGCGCTTGCTGGTGTCTGACGTGTAGAGACCTAGACAGAATTAGATCCAATCCCATGCAGCTGTTCTCATATTTGTATAAAGTTTTTTGCATCCTAATAATGTCACAGATAAAGTATTCCCTTTCTGGGAATACATACTGATTACTTTGATCTCCTTTTCTAATAAATCAAGGCGTAAAGGTTTCATCTGATAATTCAGTGTACATGAAGTTACATTAATGAAGCTATAGAGAGGGACTTTTTTCCCTTGATAATGCTAAAATGATATCCCACCAAATTGGAAGTTTAAAACTGTATAGGCTTCTGAGCAAACTGCTGAAAACATCTCACACATCTGCACTGCCACTTACAAATCAAGCTGTGAGGGGCTGGAGCTGGACTTTGGCCTTGTGACGCCTAACGGAGGGGGAATATTTGCAGAAGTCAGGAGGGAAAATGTTTAGTTAGATTCTGTGTTTCCTCTTAGAAATACAGCAGGGTGTTGGTGTGGGCAAAGTGAAGGGCAGAGACAAAACCAGTGGTAACTCAGTTGTGGGGGAAGCATTCCTGCAGTTCTCTTCTTCCGGTGCCATTGAGAGTTATGTGCTTTCAGTGAGTGACCATGGGACGGCAGTATGAATGTAAAAGTCCACTGTAAAAAATTCAGACACACATAGCAACTGCGTGCATTAAAAAATAAAGTCTCGGAATAACTAGTTGGAAGAAAATCACAGCTTTCATTTATTTAGACTTTCGTACTTCAAGAGCCACTTTTCAGAGACTTTCCTCACATCAGTAAGAACTAAAGGCTTGTATTTTTATTTCTCCATTTTAAGAGATGAACTTTCCGTTTGTGAACAGGTGCCATACAGAAAACAACATTCACTGTCAAGCTCTCAACAGCTGCGGACATCAGAATGCTCCTGGTGTTTATTGCTGTAGCGCAGGCATGGGACTTTCTGTCCTCGCCCCTCCAGGGTCACTTCCCTGTGTTTCACAGAGCTGATGCCTCCTCCTGGAGGGACAGGTTAAAATGATGGATAAGTGAGGTACTCAGCAGAAACAAAATCAGAAATTTACTTAGGGGATGGGTAAACAGGCAACTGGGCATCTAACTTGTGATATCTAACAGATTTGAAAGGTGTGTTCAAGATCCTGTTACAGTTAAATATGGAGATAACTTTAACAAGGGTGTTTCTTTTTTGAGACCACCTTACTGTGAACATAGAACTTAAATGAAACTGTTCTCAAAGGCAAGCGAAATAAGAGAAACAAGACTTCAGGCCCTCAATTGTCAAATTGTGGGATATCAGTGCTATTAAAAAAACCCAGCAATTGGGATGGAAATTTACAGTGAGACCATCTGTCAGAAGCCAGAATTTGTGTAATAATTAGAACAGCTCCTTTGATACTGGGTTTGCTGTTACCTTCACAAGAGAGCAGCTCAGGATAAAAGGGTGAGATGCAGTGTGTCTCTGTGGTACTTCCCAACGAGTTAATATGTTAAAAAAAAATAGCAAAAATGGGTTTGATAAAGTTTGCAGGAGAGAAAGGTAATGTGTAATCTGAGGACTTTGGCCAGGATGGCCAAACATATCCCTTTGTTCCTAGTCAAAGGCCAGATTTCTGATCTGGATTAACTGTGCTTACAGGTTGATTCCAGTGTTCACATTTTTTCATTATGAAACATATTTTTTAATCCTGAGGCTCTTTAATATTTATTATAAGCATTACTTTTGCTCCTCAATATGTTTTTCTTACTGGGTTAATGTAGATCCAATGTATGGTTAAATAGTTGTTGGAAAACATCAACCTGCAATGTTACAAATTTCTCTTGTCCTCTAGTAGCTAGAGTTTTCTAGTATCATCTTTAGTTTTTAAACATATGTGGAAATGAAATCAAGATTGAAATCACAGCATGATGAGTACCAAATGGAAAGAACTGTGTTGAAAACTGTTTTAGTCAGAATTTCTTTTTAAAAGTATGACCGCAGCTTTGGGGAAGCAAATTCTCTGTCCACGGCTATAAGAAAAATATTTTTGGATTACCTGCTGTTCTGACAGACATGTACTCCTTTCCATGCTAAAACAGTAGTAAGGAGAATGAATTCGTTGTCCTGGACTTTGAATCCAAAAGTCTTTAACTTTTCATGTATTTTCTACATGATAATGGTGTAGTCCTAGATAGGATGGTCCGACCTACAATAAATTAAATGCTGAGAACAACTTATGCTACCACGTTCTAACACTCTGTACTATATTCAGTGATGTAGCTGCTTGCTTCATATCACTATGGTGATAGTCATTACTTCAAAAATGTTACTAAAGCAAACCTTGTGCTCCTGTCTTTTAGCCTCAGAAGATGCTGAAAGAGTCAAGAAAATAAACAGACAGATGAAGGTTTAAACAGCTCTCATGAAAATGTAGTTAAGTCATTTCAGGTGGCGCAGTAAAGCTGATGACTGAGACTTCTAAGAACTTAAGACTATACCTAATTTCTGCTGCCAAAATCTGTGAAAATTCTTTGAAAGCTGCAAGAGCAAGACTTATATTAAATAAAAAATAAAAAATGTTCAGTGGGCTAATAGACATTTTGGGATAGTGAGAAAGAAATATTAAATGGCTGTTAAAGAAATGGCAGTTGCAAGCAGTTTGTCCCTCTTTAGCAGAAATGCTTCTTTCTTTTCCAAGGAGCAGTGTTTTGCCCACTTCTTCAGAAAATAAGTATTTATATTTATATTAGAGAAATTATGCTGTGTTGCACATTGAGAAAATATTCCCTTCTGCTTTTCAGAGCAATCAGCTCACATTCATTTGATTCTTCCACCATTGTAGCATTTGCAAATATTCTTGTTTTATTATGTATAAAATTCTCTAATCCTTTCAAAAATTTTCCTTCAGTATGGACTGGTTCTCCTTTGCAATAGTTAATTATGTGTATACAAAATTAATTTCTTAAATTTAAATATGTTTTCTTATACTGAAACAAGCCTTTTTTTCAGAAGTATCATAACATGGCCTTTGCAGCGTCCAGTCCATTTCTGGTGTGTTTCTTCCATTTTTGCAATTTCTCCCAATCAGTTTCTCCACCTTCTAATCTCAGGAAGCAAGCACTAGTTTTTCAAGCATACACCATGCAAGTTAGTGCGTAAACATTTTTAAACATATTTGTTTTAAACATCCATTAAAGAATTCTGAACAGGTAACTGTCTGCTCTACAACACTTGGATAGGTCTTGATGCCTGTTCCATTCTAATTGTTTTGAGACTTTCACAGAGCTCATGTCCTTATTTCCTTCAGTTCCAGTGGAGAGACTCCATAATTTATGTGAAACAGTTAAATTCTAAAAAGCTAAATTAAACAAACAAAAAAACCCACAACAAACCCTCTGTGGATTTGGCAAAAGGGTTTAAAGAGCAGCTTTAAACATCTGTCTCCCTTCTTTCTTGTGTATTGGTAAGGCTGTAGTGGTTAGTAAGCACGTATTTGTGCTGTTTTGGTGTTTGAGAGAATCAAAACGCTTCGGTAGCATAATTCTGGATTTGCGTAGATATAAATGATGGTATATCTTAACTAGGCTTTTAATTCAGAATACATTAAGTTTTTTATTCCAGATGCCACACACAGAACACAAACACCGTGCTGCAGCTGCCCCAGCTTTCCAGAGAATGTGCAACACGTTTTTTGGAAGGTCTGTTTAATCAAGAGAGTTACTCATCAGAACACCATAGTATATACTTAAAAGGTCATCGCTCTGCATGTAGAAGCACTACTGACTCGGTTAAGACTGTATGTGATTGGAAAGCATTTAGCATGAAAGTGTAATCACAGCATTAGTTCGGTGGCAGTCTGTGGATTTAACTTGATAGTTCATGTCTACAAGGAAAGGCTGGATAGGAGACTCAGGATGATAGGAGGCTGATTATGTTCAGTTTTATGGGATGCTGGAAAAGGCACTTAGGGCTGTGTATAGAAAATGCTCTTGGATATTGATGTGATGAGTATCTCCTTTTGATCCCCCTTCATCTGCCTTCAAGAAAAAAATATTTGCTGTATATCTCATTGATACGACAGTCACTCCAGTACGGGTAGGGTTTCACAGAATTCAGTGAGGTCCATTCATTTGCCTCGCAGGCTTCACCGCAGTTTTCCCCATCGTTTGCCTTGCTCATTCTTACTGTGAGGAAGTTGAGTGGTGTTCACAGTCCTTGAGTTGGATACAATTATGGGAGGAATTACTTAGAATCACTGGTGCTTACTGGGCTCTGGGCCATCACCTGAGCTGCTCCTAAGACAGAGACCCAGATGCTGGTAGGAGTCAGAGGTGAGGCCTGGGCACACCAAGGTGCCAGCTGCTGGGCTGCGAGCCTCGGCAGCATTCGGGGGAACCCCTGTGTGAGCAGTCATAAAACTCGAGGTGCTTTGTGCATGATACAGCGTTTCCTGACAAAATTCCTGGTTAGAGTAAGGTGCCTCAAGAGACAACTGTGATCTTACGACTTGCATAAGCCCCTGGATGAATCTAGCCCTTAATGTCTCTGGTCTGGATTTCTCTTTCTTCATTTCAATTTCCTCATTTTCATCTCCAATTAATTTTCCCATTTAATTTCCTCATTTTAAGCACTTAATGGAGTACATATTTTCGGAGGTTAGTCACCTGAGGCTTTTTTTGTAGTCAAAGGAGGGGACACTCCTTCAGTTTTCAAAGCTCTGAACTATTATATTCTCCACGGGTTTGGGAGGTAAATCTAGAAATATAAATATTAATATGGAAGATAATACAATTATAATGGACTACTAAATGACTTTAAAACGTACTGTATAATCAGTAAAATTGCTAACATTGTTAGTCATTGAGGAACTGTAAAAGTGTTCATGAAGTACACTCTTTTGGTTTATGTCTATGGTTCTTCCACTGACGTTAACGCATCTGCAGTTCGTCATACCCCTTTGTTCTCCTTTTGCTGGTGTGCAGAAGCAGCAGCAACTCCACAGGTGGTAAAGTGAATGGAAGAACGGCATTTCAGCTGTTTATTTTTCAGATAGTTATACTGAAAAAACTTCTGTCTTTGTAATGCAGAAGCAGACAGTGCAGACAGTTTGGGCATTTGAAGCTAGCTGCTATTTACGTTTAAAAAAACAGGCCTACTCTTTAGTAATTGCTATCAAAGTTGCTGCAAACTTCAGCAACTCTCCTGGTGGGATAAATAGTGCACCTCAGAAAAGAAATGTTACATAAGCTTTAGGTCTGTAAGATACAGAGTTGAAGAAGTGATTGCACTGAAAATTCATTTTATTTTGAGGCTTCAGAATTATATAATATTTCAATATAACATGACAGGGAAATTTATTACAAATACACGTAGAGTTATGATGAGCAGTACTGTTATGTTACATTCGAGCCCAGTTGGAAACCTGCAGGCATTACTTTCATGCCGATACCAAATAAGTGGATCTTAGCCCATGACATTTTTCTTCTGAATGGTATGTTCAGGTGTATTTCAACAGTAAAATATTCTTCTTTTAATGGTCACTGCTTTGTGGGAGAGTACTATTTACTTCTGTCTGTATTTGAGGGGAAAAAAAAGGTTAACTTCAAAATTGCTGTCATTTTGTTCATCTGATAGCTGAGATAACTGATTATCAGATTGTACTGAAAAGGGGCAGGTAGGGAATAAGTAGGAAAAGTTGTATGCCTCCTGTAGAGGACAGTGAATTCAGTAGAAGCAGCAGCTATAGGAAGGAAGATCTAAAATCCAGAAGTAGTAGTAGTAAAATGTAAACACTATAGCACTCAGCAATAACTTTCAGCATCACTACTTTTTGTCCTCATCTCTCTCTGTGAAGGGAAAAGGTTTCAGTTTCTTGGGAATCACAGCCCTGGCATACAGTATAAAGGGGCAGTAAAAGCTCAACCACGCCATGAAAATCTCATTTAGGAAGGGACGCTCCATGTTTATGCAGTAGCTTTGTGACTGGAATACGAAGGGAAGTAGAAGACATGGATTCAGTTTTTCCTTTAACTCCCATCTCACTGTGACATTCTCTGTTTACCACCGTGTCACAGACTGGCTGTTAAGCCAGCCTGGTATTTACAAAGCAGTTCCATTTTGTACAGACTGCTGGACTACAGGGAGCAAGACAGTGATGATATCTACATAGCGCCCGCTTAGGGGGGATGATACCTGGGCTGAAGACCCTGCAGCAATAAATGGTTTCATATTGACACTGAACGTTCAGTGAGGCCGAGTCCCTAAACAGTCACTGACACACCGGCAGGGACTTCTGACTTCTCTTCCAGTATCCTAAGCGGTGAGCTGGACAGCCATGCTTGATGCTTTTTCTCTCTCTCCTCCCTATCTTTCCCAGCCCGTGTACGTAGCCCATGAGAGGCAGAGCAAATTCCGCACGAGTGCAACAGAGGGTCTTCTGCTGCCCCACATGGCTTATATAGTCCATTGTGTTCAACTTTGTTATTTTGCTGTTGAATAAGAAATTGAGTGCTAAACAAACAGCAGGATTCAGGTGTGGCTTGGGAGAAAGGCCAGCAGCCTATACCTCCCTCAGCACTTAAGAAGAAGAAAGGCTTCCAGCAGGACAAAGGAAGTCACTGCATCTGGCCTTGATGGTTCCCTTGATGGGAGAGCTCTGACTGTGTCAGCCTTCTCCAGCAGCATGTCGTGCTTGCTCAGGGACCACGTGAATCTTCTTCTGTCATTCCAGATTCTCTGTATGCACGCTCAAACCAAAGGCCACAAAGAGAATGTGGACTTTTTGGGGAGGAAGAAAAGTCATTAGACATGGTAATGACGGAGCGGGGAGGTCAGATTGTCTTCAGCAAATATAAATAAAACATGGAGGTATTTCTGAGACACTCTGTTACCATGCATAAAGCCCCATGTATTTGAGAGAGATTGCATGGTTGTGTTTTAAACAAAGTATTTTTAAAGCCTCGCCTGCAGAGCGTTCATTTCTAGATGTAGTTTAAATATATAGCAAGGGTGAAATATCCCTATTTCACTGAAATCAACAGAATTTTTATTATTTAATAGGATCGTGATTTCATTTGCAGATTGCAATTCTGTTTAGCTCAGTGGAAAACAGAACATGCCATGTGTTCAGATGCTTTTTGTGGTTTTAGATGCCTCATTTTAGGAAAGCTTAAAGGATTCATTAGGAATTCTGTGGGAATTCTGCATAAAATATCAAGGCTGGCTCAAGAGTGGAGCTGTTTAACTTAAACTGGAAAAAATTAACCATTCAGTTTTCCAGCCTCTGAACATTTATGTTTAGCCCAAGTAAAAAGTTTTCATAGCTTTTATTCTTGCTTTGAATTTTTTTAGACTTCAGAAGAAAAACACATCATCTAAAGAAATTTAAATGTTCCATTATTTCGAAATAGGGCTGCTAAGAATTACTGTGCTTTGTATTTCCATTTCAGAGAGGTATATTTTGCAGTCTGAAAGAGGGCAAGCAGCAAAATTGTTTATCAGACTCTACAAGCCATTTCCAAAAGGTGATCTGAATAAACGTGTCAGCATAGTCTCACCTTAACCCCATTGGACGTGTATATTCAGATAAGTCACACCTAGTCACTAGGAAAGAGAATCTCCAAATAAATCCTTGCTGTAGTTGAAAATATTTTAAAATATTGGAGCTCTTGAATCCTCTGTGTTACCCACTTTATTAAATCCGAGTTCTGCTGCATCCGTTTCCACGTCAATGCCTGTTAGACATGTTATTTGAGCTCAAAGTCACCATGCTCCAAGCTATTCTGAAACTATCTGCAGAGTTTCATTTAGTATTTGAAGCTGAAAATTTACCTTTAGTGAACCAGAGCTTTCTGTCCTGCAGATGTTTTTATTCAGTCAGCCAGTGCAAGCCCCTCACAGGGTGTTGCTAAGTTTTTCCTCAATGCACACTCCTCAGGTCAGACTCCCAGGTTTGTATTCATAAAATGGTTTGTGTTTTTAATCTTGGCGTATGCTGTCCAGGCGCTGGGAGTAACCCTGAAACATGCTGAGACACTAAATTTTTATAACCTCCATTTCTCCTACAAATGTCTGTATTTACAGTCAATGCGTAGTATCCTCTATTCCCTCCCCTTCTCTCCTCGCATTAACTTCCTCATCTTATCTTAGATGTTTTACCAAGGGGTTTCCAAGTGTGCTGTGGAGACCTCAAACCTAGTTGCTGAAAGACACCAGAGCAAGAGAAGAGAAAACTGGCTTGAGGATAGGAGGCCCCATACATTCATCTGTACAAACCCGAGCTTGTGTTTGCGAGGCTTTTAAAGTCAAGTCATGACATTTGCTGACTGACTCGGCCTGCAACCCAGTGCCTAGTTGAGCTGGGGATATTTACAGACTGTCACAGCTTTCTGTATAATTCATAAATAAACTTTTATGACTTGCACTTTTACAGAGCACAGAACCTGAAAATGAACTCGCTAGAGTGTCATGTCAAAAACTGCCTAGGCTTCCCATGTGGTAATAGTTTTCCCATAATATGCCCTGGGAAGTATACCACTGTTTTAGACGCTTCCCAGCCGAGGGTACCTTGCTCTCTACTGACAGCGGCTTTTAGTTTTGTGAAGCTGACAATGATTTGATTCTCATAGTTGTGTGACTGAAGATTTAGTTAAGTGTAACACTGCTAAGATTGACGCTTCCTTTTACGTATGTCTGGCTGATGATGTGAGTAATACGAGCATTCTGTGACAGGCGTTGTGGTGTCGCAGTTGGTTTTAAATAATCAAAGCTTCTGCTGTTAGCAAAAGGGAAATAACTTCTGCCCCTGTCCACATACTCCTCCCGCTGGGCCTTCTGCTAGTTCTCACGTGTGTGCACATGTAAAAGCAACTAGATCAAGGAACTGGCCTGCCTGGAAACAAATGCTGTTTTTGCTGAGTTAGCTTTCTGCCTGACTAGTCCTCTAGTATCATGATTCAAAGGGATATTTTGAGGTAGAAAATGTAGATTTTTTTCCTTTTCTGATAGAACTTAGGTATTGAAATCGGTCCCAAATGCCGGCTTCATGTAGCATTACGTTTCATTCAGACTCACATGCAGTTCTCCTGTTCCAAACTAACAGGTATTTCATAGCATGTTTTTTAATATTTGAAAAATTGAAAAAAAGGTCTATAGCCAAATAGATGGTATCCATGTGCTTGAGAAGACGTCTGTCCACTGCATAAATATTTCATTATTATAGTTCCAGTGTACTAAAGAAGCAGCAGCCTATTTCAGTTCCAATGCTGTAATTTATTTCAAGTGTCTTATTTAGTCTGTAAATACCATGTTTGATTTCTTTACTAGACATAAAGACGTTATTTAATATAGGCATTTTTCTAAAGTTTGTAGAGTTTTGTTAGATCTGAAAGTAGTTAGAATTGTCATACTTAGGTCATTTGTTGTCTCAATATATGCGTTATGTTTTGATGAGACTCCTCACCCTTTCTTTTCTTGATCTCTAGTATAATATACAAACAGATCAGTACAGAAGTTGTGATAACGTCTCTGCCAAATCATCAGATAGTGATGTCAGTGATGTGTCAGCCATTTCCCGAACCAGCAGTGCCTCACGCCTCAGCAGCACAAGTTTTATGTCAGAGCAATCTGAACGCCCTCGGGGCAGAATCAGGTGAGTTCTCAGTGCAGCTTCAATTGTATCACACCCCCCCTTTCATTTAGTGCCAAAATACAACCAGAAGTTATTGAAACTAGATGACTGTAAGATTTTATGAAAACATAAGAAAACATTAAGAATTTATGGAAAAAGTTATGCACATATAAACTGTCTTCTGTTGATAGCCTAAGATGACAGTATTTTTGCAGTTGTGCATCTAAAACAGAAAGCAAACCTCCCATGAAAAAATGACACATTAATGTATTTGTGGCAAGTGGAACTTGAACATACACTGTCATCTCATTGCTGGCTATGAATCAGTATAATCTATATGCCAATATGGTATTACAGCAGAAATATTACTAGATTTTTAATCTAAAGAGTTTTCTTTCATAAAAGCTCTGGTTTTCTTTCTCTCAATCTATGTATTTATTTCCCTACCTACCTGCTTTTATTTTGCTGTTTTCATGCATATGGTAAATTACTAGATTTGAAACAAGTATTTGTATAGTAATTTTGATATCTCTGGTTCAAAAGTAGTTGAATGCATTTGCATTAGCAATAATCAGATCTCTTTCGTCTCTCATAATAATCTGTTCTCAGTTTAGTGCTTTTTTAGATACACAATTCCTGTCTTTATTTAACTTGATGACAAAACTCCCACCAGCTATAATGGCTGTAGGATTGGCTTGGTAGTCTGTAATTACATCTACCACTGTCTAAACTCTCAAAAATTTGACTTTAAGTATTATAAGACACAAGAAGAATTAGGAACGATAAAAAAAACCTATCCTTATGGAGGAAATCAGTCTGATAAAAGTCTGGATGGCGTCGTTTAGTACTTCAGAATACTTCTAGACAGACCACTATCTGAGAAGTTGTGCTGTAGGCTTTTTGATCTGTTCGTACAATGGGAAGGGGTGTTAGGGAAACTCAGAAACTGGCCTCTGTGTATGAACTAGCCCCACCTCATTTTGTTTGTTAAGGAGAGCTCACGAGGGTATTCAAAGTCAAGTTTCAAATTGGTGAAATTATAACCTGGGAACTGCCGTAATCCATAACCCAGCAGAACACTGCAATGGAACTGTAAATGTATTTCAAGTTATTGAAGTGTTTAAAGTTATTTCAGTTCACGTGTTTAAATGCTGCATTTCATTGTGCCCTAGCTTTTCAGTATTTGTCTCTTACAGAGGGCTTTAGTCATACCAAAATACCTGTATTTTCTAGACATTGAATTTTCTCAACTAGGCCCTATCACAGGGCAGGTTGAACAAAATAGGATTTTTTTTCCCATAAATATCTCTGTGTTTAACAGATTTTATCAGAGATGTTTCTTGGGTTCAGAATGTCTGATCACAAATATCGGAACCAGGAGAACCAGAAACCTCATGTGAGCCTGGGAAGGGGGAAACCTAGGGTCAAATCCTGGCTCTCGTTCAACCTCTTCCATTCTGATGAGTAGCAGAGCACCTTGGGTAGAGGTTTAGGTGATGTAATGAACAAAGCCAAGTGTGTGCAATGGGAGCTCCAGTTCAGCTTCACTCTAGACCCCTAAAGTGAGATGTAAGTAGAATTCAGATGCCTTCCCTTTCTCATACTGTCCACCGAATCCATACCTCAGAGATTAGACACTATACTTGCTTGCTTTAATTTTCTCTAAATTCAGGTAGTACTTCCATAGTGAACAAAATATATAGCAATAATACACAGTGCAGCTCATTCAGTAGAAATATGAGGAAGAAATTAACAGATTGATAAATTACTCATACATTTAAATACTTTTCTTCTAAGCTGGCAGTGGTTTTGCTTCCTTGAAAGACCTGTTAAAATAAGTGGGACATGCCTAATGTACTATCTTTGCAATTAGCCTGTTTCAACCATTAAATGCAGCGGAGTGAAATTTAAAATAATTTTGATGTTATGTTGGCAAACGTGGTATCCAGCAGATTAACATCCAGTGTTCAAAATTTTCCGTTTGAGTTGTCCACACTTATTTTTGGATGATTGCCTATCATTGCTATAAAAAGGGTCAAAGTCTTTAGAGACTGGCAAAAACGTTGTATCATGAGAATTGGATATCAAGAGAGGTTGGAATGAAAGGAAGTTGGGTGTTGAATGAAAGAAAAGAAGGCATTTTGCTGATGATCTGAGCCCAAGTCAGCTTCCTACCTTCCTGTGTCTATACTGGTAGCCTCTGTCACATAGTCTTTAGTCAATTATTTGTGCAGCTTATTTATTACATGGAAATGAAGAGTTAATTTGGGGAAAGCATTGATTGTATTTATTTTTTCAGAGTGATATTCGTGATGTTTAACTTTAGCTTTAAAAACTACAGATCTGCAGTGGAATTCACATAAAAAATAGGGGTTTGTTCAATTTTCTAACTTCCCCAAGTCATCATTAAAAGAAGAAAACACCTGCTATCTTGGATGGTTCACCTCATCTTCAGATAGATGTCGGTCAGGTGAATTGTCTTTTTCTAGCATTAATTGTGGAAGGAACCCTAGATGACTCTTTTAGATTGGTTGCTTTAGTTTTAGAATTTAAAATTAAGTGAAATGCATTCTTTCTCTTAATTACTAATGTTTCTTTAAGTTCAAGGTATTAGAAACTTGAAGTTCAAGTTTGCGTAGTAATTTGAAGTTCAAATTTTATTTTTGCCTGCAAGGAACCAGATGTTAACATCCATCCTGCAGGATGGGATGGGATGGTCAAGCAGGAGGGGCAAGGAAAAGAGCATTTTTTGACTTCTGTCTTACTGAAACCACATACCCACTATCATCTTCATTTGGAAGTGTGTCAGCCCAGTGGCCATGGCAAGTGTGTGAGTGTAATGTTAAGTTAAAGACAAAGTTTGTTGAACTGCCTTTTTTTATGCACCTACTTTTCTTCTTTGGATACCTTCTGGAGATGAGAGCTATACAGAACCTAGTAAGCATATAGAAGCTCAAAGGAGGTGGCCCAGTTTTAGCCATCTCACTAAACTAAGTCATTCAACTTCTATCCTTAGGTGCCTTTTGTATCCAGGAGAAAAATACACAAATTCAGAATACACAAGCAAGATTCCTGGTCTGCGTCACCTTTGGAAAGGCTGTCTCTGTCTCCTTCTTCATTGAGCAGAGAAAAATGAATCTAGGGCTATTGACCAGCAAGCTGAGTTAATTAAATTAAATGGAGAAATGTGACTGGAGAGTACTCCAGGGTTCAGATTAGTAACCTGAAGTCAAACTGTGCTCCTCTAACATTTCTGCATGAGCTAAAAAACACTGGTTAGTTACCAATATTGGAGTTGTGGTGTCAGATTTCGAAATGTGAAGTGTGCCAGCTTAAGACAGCAGTAGTTTTAGTTAATGTTGTTGGTCAATATAACCCCATCATCCCTCATATTAATGCATCTGTGAAAAGGGATATAAATTATAGCTCCTAGACATCTGAAAATACAAGATACTGTCCTCTTTAGGGCTGTCATTAAGAAAGCAAACTTCCATTGTAATTTTGTACAAAATATCATTATTTTTAAACGTCTGAAAGACCGAGGTTTCTGGTCATAGTGAGTGTGGTTTATATACACTAACTTCCCCACCAGTTCTGCCAGCACAAACAGCTTCCTGACCTTTCCTCCCAAATCCTAATGGAGGAAAGATCCTTAAAAAAATCTATCTAATGCCTTTTCCCCAACAATCCAGGCAGAATCGATCTCTCTCTTTTCTCCCTCAGTTTTGAAGACTTGCGATTCTGTCATTTCAGACAATGTATTGTATGTTATCCTGTGTTTATAAATAGTTATTTTTTTATTCAGGCAGTAAAGATTTTAAAACCTGGAAGCACATCTCTCTTTCTTGTGGCTCCAAAGTCTATGGGTATTAGCTATAACTGTAGAATAATTTGTGGGGGGGGTTGGCGATTTTTAATTTTAATACGTAACTCCTTCAGTTACATTATTAAAGCACAGTGTGGTTTGAGTAATGTACAGCATTTATAGAATGAAACACTATTTGAACAGCAAAGATAAAACCAGTTGATGCAGAACAACACAGAAGTATTGTGCATCTTATTTGAATAGCTAGATAACACTCTAGCTATTCTTTGGGTCAAAACTCCCAAATTTAAGGTTTTGTAGTATTAGGAAACTTGAACATGTTGAAGAAGTTAGTAACACAGAGAGAATCCTTTAATCAATGACAAGACTATGTCTAAACCTTTTAAGGCAGAAGACTAATTTCATTCCTACAGTACATTTGTAACTGAATTACCTGTCAGAAAGCTGTGACATAGCATGCATGGAAAATACCATTAGTTAATCTTCAGTCTGGAGATTTTGTTGATTAACACTTCTAATAGGTTGCGAGAGGGAATTATGATTGATGCAAGTTCTAAATATAAGTGTATAAAATAGCTTCTTCATTTCTAATTTGTTAGCATTTTCAGGTGACTGTTATAACAAATGGCTATGTGTGGATAAACTAGTCTGCATATGGAATTATTCCAGACATCTTTCTTGTTACCATCCTGGGAAGTCTGGTTGACTGCCATGCTCTCTAGTGGAAGTGCAGGCAAATATCAGGGATTTTTGTTCTGGGAACAAAATGTTCTGGGACTTTTGACTTGAATCAGAATCAGACTTGTGAATTTAGCTTGCCATAGCATTTGGAGTTGGTGTGTATTTCATGACTGAAGTCAGATTACCAGTCCCTTCCTTATGGAGGTTTGCTTTCATCAGTCATGGTCTTTATGCATTCATAATACAGTCGAGCAATACTTTGTGCCTGTATATGCTACAGATGTTACTGTATATGACTCAGGAACATTTCTCACATCCTAAATGAAGCAGGAAGAAATTTTTCACAGTTTAATGCAAATAACTGATAAGTAAGAATCCATGTTAAATACATGATGATTAATCAGCACCATATGGGCTTGATCAGACAAAGAAGGACATTTGCTCACTTCATTAAAAACTATGCCTAGTGATGGCTTTGCATCGTTTTTCATTAGGGGCCTGCTTATGCAAAGACACCCGGGCTTCTCGCTGATGTCAAGTAGGGAACTGTCATGCATGGTAAAGGTGAGCTGGAGGCTTCTCTTCTGGAGGATTTAGCAAGTTGGCTACCATAAGGTGTTTCACTTAAATCTGACTGAACAAAATCTGCTAAATATATGAAAGACTAGATAAGTACTTTTAGGGTGAATTGTTCTCAGTGTATCTGGATTTCAAACAAATTGCCCCTGCATTAGGAATATCACTGTTACTCCTCATTTTAAATTTGAAAAGCACATCTTTATTAAGAATTATATTTAGTATCTTAATAAATATGTGATGTAATTATGTATGTGCCATATTTTAATCTGGTTTTACATGCTTTGCTTAATTGAATGCTTAAGTTTAATTAAAATATTTTAAATGAGCTTATCAAAGAAAGACGGTAATATAATGGGTTGTAACAGTGGACTTAAACCAGTCCTGATTTATTTCACATATTATACCATGCCACTGAATGGCTTGTATCACAAACTCATATTTGCTTCTTGGGATTCAGGTATGCTCTCAGTACATTACTGAAGGAAAAGAACTGGGTTTGGTTCATACTGTCAGACTCTTCTCTGACAAAAATTTTCATCCCCAGTTTCCAGAACAGCATATACAACTTGCATGTAGCTGTTACTCTTTCTGTACACTGGAAGTTTAGCGCTAGTACACTTGACCTTTGGAACAGGAACAGTGGAGGAGGGAAATGCAGACACATGATCAAGTGACGAAGTGGTTGATGGGTTGATAAGCAAAGGGTGCAGGGTGATGTAATCAACAATACAGGGCAGGAAGGAGCCCGCCCCAAGTGCATGCACATGAATAAGGACGTGCTTGAGAGGAGATCGTTTGGGGGAAGCTCTCATACCTTTTCTGGGAGATCAGCACAAGTGGGTGGCTCTCTAATTGGCCTGTGCTCTAATGCATGGTGAACAAACAAGAGGAGTTAGAGGTATGTTGTGCAGCTGCAGGGCTATGATCTCGTCACGATCACAGAGATGTGGTGGGATAGCTCACATGACTGGAGTGCTCCAGTCCATGGAAGCACAGGGCAGAACAGCAAGGAAGGGGTGTTGCCCTTTACGTGAGAGAGCAGAGTATTCAGGGAACTCTGCCTAGAGATGGGTGATGAACCAGCTGAGAGTTTATGGGTCAGGATTAGAGGACCAACCAATGTCATGATGTTGTGGGTGTCTGCTATGGACTTCCTGATCAGGAAGAAGTAAATGAAACCTTCTTCCGACAACTGGGAAGATTGACATTCACAGGCTCTGGTTTTCATGGGCAACTTAAATCATCCTGATACCTGCTGGTTGAGCAATGCAGTAGGGCACAAGCAATCCAGGAGGCTTCTGTCGTGCATTGATGACCAGAGGGAAAGTCTGGAGCAAGGACTTAGCTGAAGATGATCACATCAGGGAACGTTTAAGCAAACTGGACATGTACAGGTCGTTGGCACATGACAAGATGCACCCATGAGTACTAAATGAGCTGGTGCTGACCGATGTCATTGCAAGGCCACTCAGTAATCTTTGGAACGTCATGGCAACTGGGGAATGTTCTTGAAGACTGGAAGAAAGAAATTATGACTACTGTCTTCAGGAAGGGCAAGGGGTACCTGGGGAACTACAGGCCTGTCAGCCTCAGCTCAACCCCTGGGAAGGTGATGGAGCAAATAATCCTGGAAACCATTTCCAAACATACAGAACAAGAGGGTGATTGTGAATAGTCGCCATGAATTTACAAACGTGAAATCATGCCTGACCAGCCTGATCGCCTTCTTTCACTAGCTGACTGGCTTGGTGGCTGAGAGAAGAACAGCAGATGTTCTCTATGTTGTCTTTAAGGCTTTCAGCACTCTGTTCCAAAACAGCCTCATAGACAAACTGAGGAAGTACAGCCTAGATAAGTGAACAGTGAGGCAGATTGAAAACTGGCTGAACACCAGGGCTCAGAGGGTCGTGATCTGTGGCACAAAGTCCAGCTGGAGGCAAGTCACTAGTGGTATACGCCGGGGGTCAATATTGTGGCAGTACTGTTTAACACCTTCATTAGTGACTGGCGTGATGGGACAGAGTGCACCCTCAGCAGGTTTGCAGGCAACAGAAAACTGATAGGAATGGTTGATAGACTAGGTAGGTCTGACACTATTCAGAGGGACCTCAACAGGATGGAGAAATGGGCCAATAGGAACCTCATGAAATTGAACAAGGGAAATGCAAAATCCTCCATCTGGGGAGGAGTAACCCCTTGTACCATTACACACTGGGGGCTCACAGCTGGAAAGCAGCTTTGCAGGGAAGACCCTAGGATCCTCGTGGACATGAAGTTGGAACCGAGCCAGCAATGCCTCCTTGCATTAAAGAAGGCCAACACCACCCTGGGCTGCATTAGGAAGAGTGTTGCCAGCAGGCTGAGCAACGTGATCCTTCCCCTCTACTCAGCTCTAGTGAGACACATCTGGAATGCTGAGTCCAGTTCTGCGCTCCCCAGTACAAGAGACATGGAGCTACTGGAGCAAGTCCAGCAAGGGGCCATGAAGATGATGAAGGGATTGGAGCATCTGTCATACAAGGAGAGGCTGAGAGAGCTGGGACTGTTCAGCCTGGAGAAGAGAAGGCTCTGGAGGGCTTTTATCAGTGTGCATAAATGCCTGATTAGAGAGAGTAAAGAAGATGGAGCCAGACTCCTCTCAGTGAAAGGATGAGGGGCAATTGGCACAAACTGAAATAAAGGAAATCCCACTTAAATGTAAGAAGGCTCAGTTCCTGTCACCAGTAGTGTAGATGAGGTCTCCTGCACAGCGTCATTAATTCTGCCCTAACCAATACATGGAAGAATCCATTTGCTTTTTTCATAGCCATAATATTTGGTTGTGCTGGTTGCATAGCAGTGGGCCAAAACAGTCTTTTTAACTGTAACCGTGTCAGAAACTGTGCCTTTGGAGGCATAGTTACAGCTGGATGGTTTCCTCAGTTCCCTGCATCTCCTTCAGAGTCCTTTCTCCTCAGATATTGAGCATGCATGAAGAGCTAGCTGACACCAGTGTGGCCCATGGTACAGTGTTCTCTTCAGCACCCTGCTCCTGGCCTTTCCTCTGCAGGCTCTCCTTGCCACTTCAACCAGGAGGAAATCTGCAAAACTTAAGGGATTTTTTTCTATCCCCTCAGAGTTTTGATTAGCAATACTTACCAAGAGGGAAGATCTAGTGAATCCAAATTAGCTTTCGGATATAACTGTAGTTTCCAAATATTCTTGACTTTTTGTACTGAAAAGGAACTGCCTGCTAATTAATGAATCTACTGTTCATTTCTTGCTTTTGAAAGGAATTAAATTAAAGTTGGGTTTGACCATGACTGAAGATTTACACTAAAAGTCTGAATGTCACTGTGAAACTGAAGATAACACAGCTGGCGTATTGTTCAACGTTAACTTTTTGGGTCCACGGGTTTTGCCCAACTCCCAACAATTCTTCCAGTTTGCCAGCAGGGATTAGAAGTACCCTCTGCTATGTCTATGTCCGTCTCTAAGAAAATAACCTAATGTTCTTCTGCTTGATGGTACTCTCAAGCAAGGAGCTAACTAGAAATTAGGCCGTTTAAATATTTTCTTTTCAAAGCATTTGGGGACTTCCCTAGTTACTGTGACAGTTCTGGAAACTCACAGTTCTGGAGGGGGAGTCTGCTGGCTTTAGTACACGTAGGAGACTCCCTAGGACAAGGCAGGGTCCCCTCATGCTGTTGTACTTTTTTGTCCTGTTAGTTACTGTGGAGCCAGTTTCTTCAAGCTCTTAAAGTGATGAGCTTGCAAACTCGAAGCCAGGGAAAGGCTCCCAGTGACACAAATAAGACCTCTCCCTTCCCTGCTTCTAGACCTGCCCAGGGACATTCTGCTTGGAGTTCACTGGGAAATGGTGAGTGCTGACTGGGTGCTTTTCTGTGCTTGCAGCTCCCCCTTATTTAGTAATGTCTGTGCCCGTAGATCCCTCTTGCTTTTCTATGCTGTTCTCTTACATGAAATGCTCAGTGTTTTTAGCGTGGAGCCAGATGAAGTAACTGGAGGTTTGCCATCTCATTGAGGACAAACAGCAGCATTCATCTGCAGAAGATCTCTCAAGGAGAAGTAGCCAGAGAGCACTCTCTGGATAGGAAATAGATTTTACTCCCGTTGGTTTTCCATCCTCCCACACGGTACATTGGAGCTAGTTTAATACAACTTATGGTGATGAGGGAGAATGGAGTAGAGAGAGTCTAAAGGGTCTTCTGACTTCTTCTCGTCCTTCCTCATAGTGCTGCCTGTTACCATCATAAACGTATGTGATGTGACCTGCGCAATAAAGTTGTTGAGCCTTTTCCCTACCCTCTGTTTAGATTAGGGCTGCATCCATCCTCGTCAGCTCACTGATTCGCTTGAAATGCAGCAGTGCTGCACCACAGAGCCAGCAGAGCAAAGTTTAGCTTCATCTCATGACAGTCAAGGAAGATGTAATACACCAAGGCTTTTCATGCATTTCAGTTGCTGAGACTGAGGTCTGTGTTGCAATAAAGAAACCCACTCATTTCATGTTAATTACAGAAGTAATTAAAATCTGTATATTGAATTTTTGCTACAGTGTACAGGGTGCAGTTAAGATTTGTCACTCATCAAAAAAACAAAATGTGAAATCTTTTCGTTATTATTGTAGATATTGTGGACAGAACTAGTGGAGAGCAACAACAGAACACTGCAGTTTATTAATCAATAAAAGCAAATCACCTGGAAAATGGGAAGAAATTCACAGGTAGTTTCAAACTGGCTTTGTGTGGGATATTCAATATGCCACACTCATGTTCTAAACCTAGGAAAGGATCCTGAAAACGTGTTGGAATATTACAGATTTTTTGTACTTTGCGTATGTTTGATCCCATGTTCCCTATACAAACCTGTCTAAGGGCAAGTTCACGTTTTATAAAGAAAGGATTGAGCTATATACGTTTGCAGTGAAATATGCAGTACTGTAGCTTAGCATGAGAGGGATCCGTTTGGGTATACGAGGCCAAATTGGATGGTCCTGATTTTTACTTCTCTTGCTACTGGTATTCTGTATAAAAATAAATATTATTTTAATTGTGCAAGATGCTATCAACCCAGATCCTTGTCTGGCAAAGGAGACGTTGTTGTGCACTCGGAAGAAGCATGGTGGTTCCTCATTCTAGGATTTTGAGGGCTTTCAGGGTGTCATACTAGAAGATATAGTAGATGCATCTTCTATACTATACATGCTGCAGCACTGCCAAACAGATTAAAAAAAAAAGAATAGTTCTTACTACCCGCGTACCTCCTGTATGCCTAGCTGTATGCCGTCAGGTGTTAATGATCACAGCGTTCTAGCAGTGTGCTCATCTGGGTCTCTTTCTCAGGAGAAGGAGATGTTAGCAACACGTGAAGGGCTAGATCCCAGCGACTACAAATCTCCACAGCTCCGCAAACAGCGGTGTGGCAGTATCAGTCTGCATCCCATTGAATATCTGGTCCTTAGTGGGCCTTTTCAAAAGGGTGTTTCTTGCTTTTGTGGTTAAATGCTGCTACGTGCAGCATTTCAAAACATCACTGTGGAAGGTCTGTTCCACGTTTCTCAGGCCTAAAGCACCACACAGTCAATTCCGTACCTGTAGCAGTACCAGAAATGATTAATTCTGCTACATATAAAATCACATATGAATCAGGTCAGCCTTTCTTTTCAGAAATTTTAACTCCAGATTATTACAGGTTGTCACATTTCTAAAGAATCTTGGACTAAGTTCTCATTTGCTGTTCATCTTCCATATTGCATCTGCTTCAAAGCCTGCATAGCTAAGCACTTGCAGATTTATAGATGACTGCAGCTGTAATTTATCAGCTGGACTGTGGATCATCAGAATCCATGCTTCAATACGGTTTTTTTAAACCAACTGTCAAAGCCCCAGTGCAAGGGCACTCATTGAAGCAATACTCCTTTCTGTTCATAATGCGAACTGGCATGGCTTCGGGGAGAAAATACTGAAGTTGTCCTCTTTTCTGAAGTTTTCATTATTATGATTTTTAATGGTCAATGTTATGAGAGAGTTCCCAATTTATTTTTTAAATTATGTCTCTGCAAACTTAGCTTGACTGAAGAGTATTTCTTGACCTGAGTATTTCTTTCTCGTGACAACCTGTAGATCCTGCAATTTTCAGGTACAAATTTTTTTAGGGTGACTAGGCTGTACTTCACGTAATTATGAAATCCTCCATCTTCTCTGTAAACAGGAATCTCTCCTTTCTAAGAAAGAAATATGAGATACTAGAACTAGGCTACACTGATTAAAGTAATTCATGTATTTACAATGCAATAATATATTCCTTTCATGCTTAAATGTACAAATAACATAAAAATTATCAGAAACAAGTGGCTCTTTCTTCTAATCTAAATAATTAAATCGTAGTGATTTTTATAGCTACTACAGTTCAGAATCCAATTTCAAGCCTCACACTTTAACCTACAAGATTAACTTTTAGGTTTTGAGTTCAGTAAACTGTAACTGAAAAACTGTGTAGCATTTGTAAGTATATAAAGTCTCTCAACTTCCTAGGAACTAAATATCTGTTTTCTAACTTCAGTGTATAGCAACTGCATTTTACTGTACTATTGTCTGTTACATTATAGTCCTGTAGTACTAGATGGCTTCCAAAGGCCAAAGTTTTTTAACCTATGTAATTTCTCACTTTAATATGTTGAGTGGAAATGAATTCTTTAAAGTCAGATAAAAATTTACTTGTTTCTTTTTTTTGGCCCTTCTTCAAATGTGTCTCCTGCTAGAGGGAACAATGTACAGTGCTCCCCAGAATGAAATTTATTGAATGATTTTCTGTTTCTAGAACCTCCTGTGGTCCATTTTTTCAGCTTAGACTGGTGGGGGGATTTTTGTTGCTTCTAAGCGCAAGAGAGAATTACCTTGACCTGCTTCACCTGAAAGAAGAATCTATTGCTAATTTTCATTCTTCCCTGGAAATGTTGAGCCAGTCTCCCCACCATTTTTTGTCATGCCCAAAAAATAAAATAATGCAAGTAATGCAAGAGAGACTTCAGTGGAGTTTGATTCTTCTTTTTTACCTAGCTAAGTTCCACAGAAATCCAGGGTTACACTCTGCGTGTGTCCCAGAGACACTAATGGAGCAGAAAAACATAAATTATTTTTTTTTTTTAATGTACTCTTTCTGGTTTAACTTCACTGGCCGTTAGAATTTAGAGTAATGGAGAGAGTTTTGCAGAGACAGATCAGACATCCAGTTCAGAGAATCACTGAAACAGAAACACAAGCTAACAGCCCAGTTTGACCTAGTGTTGAGGCCAGCTTCCTCCTCATGGAAAGGAAGGAGGTTTTGGTTCAAGACACTATTACAGAGCTCAAATTGCCGGGATTCCCTGGTGAACTGGGATGTCAAAATGTTTAAATAGTCACTCTATATATTGACAGTGAATGTCACCAAGGGATAGCCAGCAGAGCACAGTGGTCTGATTCTTCTTTGGAAGGTCTCTCTTCATGCTGCTTGCTTTTGTCGTGTTGATGTTTGGGGGCAATTTGCAGGGAATTGAGCGTTTGAAGCGTATCTTCGTATCAGCAAGCTTAGCTGTGCAGGGGGAGGGGACAAGATTAATGCCTTTTTCGGTTGCATAACAGTAACAAGGAGCAGTGAGTGACCGTCAGCAGTAAGGGGAAGGGAAGGATAGTGAGCTAAAGACCACACATGTGCAAGAACAACCAGATGCTTTCAGTGAAGGATGAATGAATGCTTCCCACAACCGATGACAGGTCGTGTTTAATGATGTATACTCAGGTTCAGTGAAGTACATAGCCTGTGCTGTGCCACACGTGCTTTGCTGGAAAGCAAAAGATTCAACTCCGTGGCAGCACTTTGCTGAATCAGGATGTTAAGCACTTGTTTGTATGTTTTATTCTGGCTGGCTGGACTTCTGCATTGCATTGAGTGCTTGCATTGAATTGTCAAGTACTTTTCCATTCCCATTAGCTTCAGGAATTAGACTGTCTCAGCACTTGTATTAACTAGCTAATTAAGCACATGGCAGTAGTGACCGTCTGCTTTGATTTCCCAAATATGTTTTAACAATTATTTATTTGTAGTTTTTAAATACAAGCTATTAAAGTCGACATTAGAACTAAGATACTGTACTGCCTTAGCTTTTGTTCAGCGTGACTAAAACAGAAATGAAATTCCAATCTGATGTAAAAAAACTCATAAATACCAGAAGACAACTTCTGTATTTATGATGCTAATTATATTGCTGATAATTTGCCCGCATATGACTGTTTCTTTGTAGTCAAGGTTTCTGCTGTAAACAAGACATTTAGGGTCACTTAGAGCCTGATTTTCTTACACAATGTAATAAGTGACATTTATTGTGCAGTGGCTTCATGGTTTATAGTTCTGTGTTTAAATACTGAGTGAGATTAATTAGTTGATATTGCAGTGGAGAACATCTTCCCTCCCATAGCTCGAATAGGAGCATCAGTAATGTAGCCAGTGCTGCTGACAGACTGAAGACTTTCCATGGGTCTTACTATTAAAAATAAACAATAAAAGCCCTCCTTCGCTTCATAGCCATATGTCTGCTGTGTTTTCAGAAGATTTCTTTTCATCCTGGAATTTTCCACTGCAAAGTCTTTATTTAAAAATAGAATGTTTAAATTAAAATTTTACTATGTGACTGGTGTTAGCATTTATTCAGTCCAAAGAGCATCTCGCTATTAATGATGCAGAGAATGGCATATGAGGTAGCATTAAAAGAAGCAGTATTTTCCAAAGCATAGGATGCTTTAAAATCATCAATGAAACTTACCCACTCCATAGTTGCTAATCAAACTCCTGCTACAAGAGTAAAATGAGGAGAAATCAAGACCATCAACAGTGGCTACTAGTTTCAATCATTTTTTTGATGGAGTCTTTCCACATTTATTACGCTCGTTTGCACTGTGTGTTGCATCTGTAAGTACACGTGTGTGTCCCTGGTACATGTTTGCATTAGTGCTGTGCTCACAAAAGATATACAATTATTAACTAAAACATGGGGGGGTGATAAAAAAAGAATCAAACTCAATTCAACTTTAATATTTATTGCAGTGAAAAGACCATGCATACAAGATGTTTTGGAACACATGAGTTAGTGGGGTGTCACAACCTAGCAGCCCATGCTGCAATCACCTCCCTCCTCCACGGTATCTCCAAGATCTTCCCCTACCCAGAGTGTCCAGCAGGCAGACCAAAGAGAATAGATTAAGTACTGAGATCATAGAGCAGCCTTTCTTCAGCAGGGCACCAGATTTAACGTATCTCTTACCTGCCTAGTTATCAGACTTCACAAAACTTGTAAAACGTTGGTGTCTTCAGCTCCTTCCCAATGGATCGGTTCTGGTTGTAATTCACCACCATGAGCCAGTAGGGAAACAAGTGATAGAAGCTGTAAGGATTGCGTAAGCGACACAGGAAGCAAGGCTAAAAGCTCAGGAATTTCATATCTGAGTTAAAAAATGAAGGTCACTAATTTTTGTCTTTTTTCTGAATTGGAAGTTTATAAGCCAAAAAATAATGCGACTTTCAGAGGAGAATATGATAAACAGCAGTTGAAACTCTTTAACAAGTCTGTACTCAAGATAGTGATACATTTTTACAAGCATTAGTAAATTTTTTATGATAATTTGGAACATTATGCTCTGGAAAACATTAGCATAGTGGTAACATTTTAAATCTGGGTTTAAAAAGCACACTAGTTCATCTTTTTATTTACAAGCTGTGAGTTTGACTATTTTGTGTGCTTAACAAACTGATACCTTTATTCAGCTTCCCCCTAGAAGGGTAAGTGATACTTGTCAATACAGAGATGTCTTTTAAACAATTACACTACTCTTCAATTTTTTACACACACCAAAAGTTCAAGCTGATGGAAAACTTGTCAGTCTTCATTGTAACTGTGTTGAGTAGTAGTGATATGACTGCTACTATGCTTAAGATACAATTTAAAATTGAGAAATATGGATATAATACCAAACAGTCCAAGCCAAATTGACTTGAAAGAGAACACAATTGTAGTAGAGTGCAAAATGCAACTTGTGGCTAATGCAAATTCCCTAGCTGGGTTAGCAAAGACGAAGGGCTTCACAGATGTGGACACCTGTGCTGTAGCTGTCATGAGGTCTGAGAAATGAAGGAGCATCTTTTTAAAACTTCAGGATGGTAGTAGTGTTCATTCTCAGGAAGAATTTCTTTTTAGTGTTTATGCAGCAAAAAGCCTTATCAAGGCTTTTAGGCAAAGCCGTAGGGATAAAACCTCTCTAGGAACCTTTTCAGCATTCGGCAGCTTTAAGACTTGGTTGGCTCATCTGCATTCCCAGCTGTCGGAGAAGCAGAGTACAGTTGTAAAATTCTTCCCGAACTGAATGATCTTCTGTTGGCAATAGAGACTATCACATTGTGAGTTGGTCAGAGTTTGGTAAGAAAACTAAAAGTATATAGCTGAGGACAGGTTACCCAAACCATAACACAGGATAAGAAACTCAGGTAGAAGTAGGCAGTGGGAAGAGAAGGAAGGGATCTTCCACCGACTCTGGCACTGGAGTACCGTCATACTGCCTATTCTGGACGTATCCCTGCTTCTGGATATTTCCTGCCATAGTATCTGAAAGTATTTGTCTGTATTTTGCAGTTTGATTCCCTTTTTGGAGTGTCTGGCTTAATTGCGTAGTGCGTACACAGCTATTCATATACAGCAGCTTTATCCCAACATATTATCTGAAGTCAGCAACTTGCTGTGCCTGGACCGGGAGCCCGGCCTTTCAGGGCTCGTGAGGTTGGGCACAGCACCACTAAGTGCAGCTCCGTGGCTTCTCAGTCCAGAGCTAGTTTACAGCAAGCTTTTCGTCCCTGCGTTGCTTCCTGTCTTCCTATCAGGAGTGTCTCCGTAGAAGAGTTACCATGTGGACTGTTTTCTTTTGAACAAGTGCTGGAAAAGAGTATATAGTAATTTGGTTTGAGAGTGATCTTTTGCATTAGTCTGTGATTTTATGGTTAGTCTCCATGCCTCCAAATAATGTAACTTACGAGTAGCTGGGAGAGAAATTCAAGCGCAGTAAAGTTACCAGATTTCAGCCAGAATAGAGAAGTTATGTTTAAGTTCATCAATAAAAATTACTTAGATGTAGAAGGTCAGAAAACTACAATTTTAACAAAGTTTGGCTGGCTAAGCAAATCAGTACACTCACTGAAATTGGTAATGACCAGATATGGAAGAATGACCAGCAAATTGGCTTGAACAGCTGTCAGAATAAATTTGAAATCCCCAACCCCCCTCAGTCTACAATACTTCAACTGAAAACAGAAAGGAAAAACTTAACAGCTATGATTTGTTAAGTTTACGGCTGTTCACTCTTCAGTTCTTGATATGTTAGAATAGAATGTGTTTTTATAAAAATTCACCTGATTAAAAATGTAGCTTAAAATGGAAAGAAAAAACCCAACATTTTATGGCTCTTAGATTGATGTTTATATGTTTAAAAAAATCAGGAGAAAAATGGCAGGATTCTTGCTTGCGTTTACGAACAAAATATTCCACCAGTTCTACTGCTTACGTGTGAATGTTTTTAATGACATAAAGCACTAAATTTGAATTTATGTAATAGAATGCTTATTAAAGAAAACTTTCACAAAGTTTATATCAAAAGAATATGAAGAGTGCAAAGCTGAGTGCTGAAAGATAGGAAATCCTAGAACTGAGCCTGCCTGTGTAAACCTGGCCTTTTTGCGTGTAGGCATACTCATTTGATTAGTCTCACATTTCTCACTACGGAAATTGCCTCAATCAGTGCGCGGTATGGGCAAGGCCCAGGGATAAATGAAGACAGTGCATATAAGGAGTTGATCATCTTTAAAACTCAAATTCTCTTTGTTACAGAAGCTAGAACTTGTTTAGAGAATGAGGTGGGGAATTGTAGAAAGAGAAAGGATGGTCTTCTGGCTCAGCTAGTTAATTACTGCTCTGGGAAATTAATCTCTTTGGGTCCCTGCCCCATAGCTTCTATGTGATGATTGACATGTCTTCATTGGTGACCATATGCTGCCTGTTGCATGTGAGTTTATTCTGGCTTGACACTGTGGATTCAATCCCTCATCACGTGGAAAGTATGGAGCAAAAACTGTACGTGATTCTTTAACTTTCTGGTTTGTTTAACCCAGTTACGTCGTAAAAGATTGCACAGTTTGTATGATTGCTGAGTTCATCATGCAGAACGGGGTGAATGGCACGTGAAAAAGCAGTGCGCTTTCTTTGCGAAAGCAAGGGGATAGTGAGTGTTTTGTTGCTACAAAAGGTAAACGGACCATCTCATGTGAGGGTCATAATATAGTAAAGGCTTGTGTTGGTATGTTGGAAAGGCTTTCGTTCAGTCTCAGGAATTTTTAGGAGCCATTTTGTCTTCAAAAAGAGCGATGGAAAGAATTGATTCCCCAAGTTTTCTCATTCTCTTCCTGCTTCGATATCACCAAGAACTGGTCTCTTTCCTGCCAGGGATTATTGTCCGTCTCACTTTTTTGTACTCCCATCAGATGACTTTCTCTCGGGTCGTGCCTGCTGGCCAGCAGAGAAGATGCGGCCTCCCTGCATCCCCGACAGTCCAGCTAACTTGCCCAGACCCAGAGCAGCCAAGAGAAGGAATTCCCAGGAAATACTGACTTTCTGCCTCTAGCCTTGAGGCGAAATAGTAATACTCAGGAAACGTAGAATCTGTTTAGCAATAGGAGCTGTGAGTGAGCGCAATGCGGCTTTGTTACAGCAAGTCTCCTGGTATCTTAACTGTTGATCTCTCTGTCTCTTAATATGAGCGTTACGACTTAAAGATGTTGTTTTACCAAATTTGCAGATACTCAAAGGAACAGAAAACAGTTTGTGCTGAATAGAAGGATCACCTCATCGGCATCTTTCAGTCAGGCACCAGCCATAAGTACTTCTCAAAGTGCAGTGAATTTATTTATTTGTTTACTATGCGACAGTACAGTATTGATTTTTTTTTCTTTTTAATTCCTTCAAAAGGACCAGGCAAACTGTCATGTCAGCTGGAACTTAGAATAAATAAAAGCAGAAATTCAACCTTGGGCAGAAAGCAGGAATGGAAAATTCCTACCTAGATTTTCAGCGTTTGTCAAATTTGAAGAATAGACATAACTAACAGGCAAGCCCGTAACATTACAATTGACTGGCATTTTGCATTTAAAATCTCCACAATGTAAGCATCCACTGCAATACTTGAAGTGAATTGGCAGGCCTGCTTTGTTTCTGATTATCCAAATCACTGCAGCTCAAAACTGAACACCGAAACCGTTTCATTAACTAGTGCACTTGCCAGTTTCACTAAAGAGAGAAACATTTTGAACATGTATGGCGATTAATTAATATTGCTTCTTAGGTGATCTCTCCTGGGGCAAGGGCAAGCACGCTGATGTAACCCAAGTCAACAACTCTTGCTTTTTGGGGGGGAAATAGAGAGCAATAGCTTCCAAATTATTATCATGGAGGCAAGATACATGAAAAAAGTTAAGCTAAGCTGTTTAAAAAATATAATGTACCCTTTTTACCCCTAAACAGTGTATCACAGATGGAAACTTCTGGTTCTGAGGTCATTTATGTACAAAACCAAGGTGAAGCCAGAGTAATTAATGTTCTAATGTATCTAAAGATAATGATTTTTTTCAAATCCATCATTATAAACTGCTTTATGTGTCTGTCAGAGAGGGAGGGAGATGGAGTCTTTAATCCCTTCAGAACATCTGTACATGAAAAATGTACTATGGAGCATTGCTTGTGCATTTTTAATTATCTAATTATGCTTCCTCTTTCAACGAAACTGTCATGTTGCCAGCAGCCTTTCTTAATGATTTGAAAAAGACTGAAAAATAATTTTAATTGGTTTTTCATTTAATTATGGCAGTTGATCAAGGTGAAATATAATTCATAAACTTTTAGTATGAGAACATTACCCTAATATTTTTAAGAGGCAGTACATGTTATTTTTAGAAAGAAGAAATGTGGGAAAATAGTTTTAGCCATGGCTCAGACCTCGAAGTAGCTCTCGCTTGCTTTATCTTCATCTCAGTTTATCTTTTATAAAATGTTTTCTGTATTTTCTTTGTTAGTCCTGTCCTTCCACTGTTCCGTTTAGCCTTTCAGATTTTCCTGCTCCGTTCCCAATTTTGTGACTATTGCCTGTTGCTATTATTTGCTTTTGTAAAGGAGCAGTGATATATTAATGAAGTAGCCTTTTTACAGGAAGAGCAGTGAGATCACGGGTACTTCGGTACCTCATGCTTTGGAGGGAAAAAAGCAATACAACGTGTTGTAACAGGAAGAATAATATGTGATTGCTGAATGTTACACAAAGAAAGAAAAACGGGTGAATTCAGCATTCTTGCTACTGAAGAAAGTTTCCTTCATTCAGTGGTGAGCTTAAACTCCACATTTTTGTATTTGTCATACACACCCCTCCCAATACCTGCTTTCTTGATACAGGTTTAACGTTTACGTGCTTGCTATGTTTGGTACAATTGAACTTAATATATCCACGGCTATTTGCAGTCAAGTTCGGGTCATTTGAGCTGTTAGCCCTTTGATTCCCATTAGCCTCTCCCCATCAGCGTTAATAGCAATGCTTAACCCTGAGTAGCATCCCTGCAGTAACTTAACTGCTTTTGCGTTGGTTTCATTTTATGGTTCATGTGATGAGTTGGCTTCAGGCTGACAGTGCCATGGGTGTGCACCGGCAGACGGACGGGCTCCCGCATACGGAGACAATTGCTCTGCTTCTTTCAGAGAATATAAATTAACTTGATGAAACGTTCTTGGAAAATAGTTAAAATCTGCTTACCTTTTGTAATGTTCAGGCTTCATTTCTGAATTATTATTCTTCCGTTTCATGGAGAAATGCTGGTTTTACAGGTTTAAAAACCAGAAATCTGCCAGAGCTGTGAAACTTGCACAATTCACTGGTCCGTGTGTTACTGAGAAAGGCATTTTCACAAAACACACTCTGATCCTATATTCCAACGTGGAGATTTCCTGATCTTCCAAAGCGGGATGTTAACCAGTTGAGCTCCCAGAGGAGGCTTCTGTAATGAAATCTTCCCCACCCCTTGCCTCGGTGCGAGCTGACACATTGAGCACGATGGGGCTGGGACTGTGTCATTCCAGAGGCAGTATCTGTGTCACCGAGTAGCACTTTTTTACAATATAGGAATATTGTCAAGAACAGAAATAATTTCCAAGTGTTGCTGAATTTCAGTTATCTGAATACACCAATAGGACTCTAATACAGTGACTTTACAGGAGAAGAAAGGTTTTTTCTGATTCTAACATCTATTTCATGGACTCAGTATATGATCGATGTACATAGTAGCTCCATATGTAGTTCCAGTTGGTACAGACTGTACAAAACTATTATTTCATTGAATCAGCTAACTTCTTTATGACCTAAAAAAGTCTCTTGACTAACTAGAGATAATTTTAATATAGGATATGTGTTTGTCCTTTGCTTTGTAAAGTACCGTGTTTAAATTAATTTATGAAATACCGTAAATTGTACAGTAATTAATCTTGCAGCAAATGTTATGTATTACATGTAAATATAGCTATATATTCTAAGCCTGACAGAACAATTTGTGGATAGGTAATTTGGCGTTTGGATTTATTAATTATGTCTCATATAATACTAATAACAAGACAGTTTATTTTTAGAAATGTGATGTTCCTCTTTATAAAGGAGTGCTCATTTTCCCTTTGGTCCACAACTGTTACATGTTTAGGAGGTTATTAGTATTTATGAGCTACCTCATTGCAAAAGGGTGCCAAAGGGCCTATGAATTAGTACGTGCCTCTGCATGCAGCAGAAGAGAAAGGAAGCTTACTAGCTCATGCTGGTGAAGGCCAGGGATTCTGTTAAAGGATTCAAGTTACTGCAACTGCGTGGAAAGAACTTATATTAAAATATCATCTATACAGTGAGGCATACAGGGGATTATTTATTTACTCATGGCTTGCATTATTGGAAAAATGGATGGAGCGAAAACGAGTGATCATGAAAATAAACACCTAAAGTATTTTTTTATAAATCATCAGGAAGTCTAAGAGAATGAGGGAGATACTGTAATTTTAGCAATGGCTAATGACTTAAGATTTTTTCCCTAAAAGGATATACTTCCAGATATTACATAGGTGAGTTTATGGGCAAAGTTTGTTCTAGCTTCCTGTCTCTTACTATCTTTCTGTTCCAGGTGATATGTACTATTGGCAGGTGTTTTATGTAGTTACTGAGAAATACTGAGTTTATATCTACATACTAATTTTCTCAGTCCGAATAATTTGTCCGGTATAACTTCATGCATCTTGACTATATGTATTAGATATCTGTATGTAAAAAGATACGCAATGATGTAATACATGCGATTGGCTTTGGTTTAGTTCTATATAGTTCTGTATGCTATAGTTGAATGTAAGCGAGTATAATCCACAATGTCCTTGTCGTCTGTTCATTTTATAGAATTTACCTCAGGGTTAATTTTTATGGCAGCTTGTAACGCAAACTACTCTTTGAACAAGTTTTTTATCTCCACAGTTCATTCTTCATTCCCACAGATGCAAGTACAACCTTCAGGTGGTGGTAGCTTGCAAAACTGAAAGTGCTGCTTTCTTTCACAACTCTGATGGCTGACATGTAAATACCATCTTGATTTTGCCTTGTGTAGTACAGATACCACTTTAGATGATAGGATCCATCTCGACTGCGTAAGTTTTGGTAGGAAAACGTAAGCGTCTTTCCCGTGGTAAAGGGAACGGTGTCTTCCTAGCTGATGCGGGAGCCTGGGAGCAGTGGGTGACCCTGGTGCCGAAGGAGAGCTCTGGGGACCCCGGGCCAGGGGGGTGGCTCTGCTCTTGCTGGGCAAAAAGGGGGTTTTGCTTTAGTGGTTTACTTCAATTAAAAAAAAAAAAAAAAATCAAGTGACTCTTTTTCCATGCTAAATATCTGTGAAGTAAAACAGAGGCACAGGTATATTGTCTGTAACTATTCCTAATATAAACATTGATGACGATGTTATGCTGATAATTAGAAATAGTGTAAGATTTTTGCTGAACTAGTCATTGAAAGAATTGCTGAACATGGTAAAATAATTTTAAATAAAAACGTAGTAAATTATTTCATTTAGAAATAAATGGAGTATATTGATAAATATGTTACCTTTAGTTATCCTGCTACTGAAAACTGCATTTATTTATTGTGTTATGATAACTAGGTTTGAATCAACAACATAACTTAATAATTTACCAATTTTAGCCACAGGCCTGCAAAAACTTGCATCTGCACTTAAACAAATGTGTCAATAATCCCAGCAAGTCCAGTAAAGGAAAATAAAATTTTAGGTATGTTATTATCAGAAGGGTTAAGTGCAAAAGGAGGTACATAAATTCATGCAGGTCTTTTGCTTTTTTGTGCTTCATAAATTAAACTCTAACCATACTGAAGAAAGTAACAGCTTGAGCTAGGAGCTATTTCTCCAAGTAGCCAGTAATGGAATGGAAAAATACTGTGTTCTAAGGGTACTCAATTAGATAGTATAAGACAACTGAATTTTAAGTGCCCATTCTTCTAATACTGTTCTAATTCATGTCAAGTGATAAACTAGCCCAGGGATCAGATGAATGCAAAGGAATCTTAATCTGTTTGCTTGGTTACGACAAGGGGAAGTATTGGACAGCTGTAGGATTTGATCCTTGGCCCTATCCCATTAAGCCCCTTTTTAGCAAACTAACAGCTATTTTGTACTAGAAGTACGCTAGAACATACTTCCTAGGAAAGTAGGACTTGATATTCACAAGGTAAAAACAAGCACAAGGTTAATCCGAATTCCAAATATCTCAATCTGTTTTTTATTAAGGCGAATCTTCCAGGTCCCTCTACCTGTTACAGAGAATGAAAACTGAAATTTATGTGGGTCTCTGAAAAAGCAATTTACCTATTATTCAGAAAGTATTCATAGTCCTTGAATTACAGAATTAATACATCAAAAATTGGATTTTCCTAAAGTTACGATACTGTCAATTCTTATTTCTCAGTTGGTGGACATCGTTGTTTCCTAAACTCTTATTAAATAATGTGAGATTAGAACATTTCAGCTCCATTGTACAAAAAAGTGACGACTGGCATAAAGTGTCATAAGATTAGTATTTATTATATTCATAAGCACTTGAAATTCAGTAGAGCAAAGTCAAATCGTATGATAACAATTACTTCTTTAATTGCATGGCAGATTTTATAGGCCGCTAAACTTTATTGCTGCAAACGATAACGTTTATAGATTAGTATGTCAGCAAAGTACATGTCAGTATAGCTTAAATGTCAACAGATGCTCTCAGAAGAAGTATTTTTCAGTTTCTTCCCTCTCTCTTACTAAAGTATTGATGCCTAAACTCAGGAGTTCCAGAACCGACAACAACTCTGTGGCTCAAAATGGGGACAAAATGACTACAGAAAGGCATTATCCATGTGGAAAGGAATTATCCATGTCTAATCCAAGTAGAAAGTAGGAACCCTGAAAAAGAGACCTATGTGGTTCTGCCCCCTCCAAGTACAAGACTGTACTTTTGATCTGCCCTCTGCTTGAAATGGCAGCGTCCCCCCCCTCCAGAGAAGCAAACCAGCCAGTGGTGTATCCCTCGAGCACCTTGTGGGCATGAGCATGGGGCCTGGGTTCCTCAGCAAAGGAAAGAAAAAGGACTCGGCGTCGGAAACTGGCTGACGTAGGAATGATGTTGGCAAGCCCTGATATACTGAATTAGGGATCGAAGCCTCTGTTTGAATATGGGGATTGTGCTCGGACAGCACTCCGAGCTAATGATGCAGGTCGGCTGCATATTCAGGCAGCATTGTCACGTTGTACGTTTGGTCTCTCGTTTTAAGGTTTTTCTCGATAAGCGTGCAAGTTAGTAACATCACTTCTTCTTAAAGAGAAAACATCTTCTAAGATTTTCTGGCCATAGCCGGAATTCTGTGCTAGAGCTATGGACCAATATCCAGCCCCAAAACTGAGAAACATAAACTTCATTAAATCTTCTCAAATTGTAGAAAAATAGTTCTATCAGAAGTTTCAGCATGAATTTTGTGAAGTTTGTTACTGCTTTTTTAAAATAATACGCTGTTTGAAGAATAATGACTTCTATGTGGCTATCCCAGTTCCTATTTTTTCATGTTACAGTGTTTGTGAGGAGGTGAAGAAAGAAATCTGTGTTACTTGAAGCAAAAGTAGCTGCTAGGTTAGCTATTTTGTAAAAGCTGAGGTTATTGCATTCTGTGAACAACAATAAAAATCTAGTTATTTAGGGATCATTGCAAGTTTAAAAAGCAACAGTATATGTAACCTATGAAGTAAACACCTGTACTGTGCTAGAGACATGATTTATATAAAAGCCAAGAAATTAATATTTATCTCCCTGCAGAAAATCGGTCTCAGTTTTGAAAATGGGAAATATTTTAGGGCTTTTTTTTTTTTTTCAATTTAAGATTATATTTAAGTGAACAGAACTAGTTTGCCTTACACAAAAACTTGTCCTTGATTCTTGCGTATTTATGGAAGATGGTCTTTTTTGAGGTTTTTTTTTTTAATTACTGAAAAGTGCAGTTAAAATTCTTCCTGGAATGCTTGAAAATACATATATATGTGTGTCCATATGTGTGTGTGCTCACGTACATCTGAGAGAGCGTGCGCTGAGGGAGATCTACAATAAAATACAAAGGAATTTTACATAGAAATATCAGAATACATATGTCTTTCTATTTTTGCCATGCAAACCTGAAAGCCAGTCACTCAAGTCGCAGTGGGATAGGAGGGAACAGGAGGGAGCCTGTTTTAAGCTCAGCGTGCCTCAGGTGGTCCGCTCAAATGTGTTCTTGAGTACTTCAGTGCATCACAGCACCTTGTTCTGTGTGAAGGTGGTAGCTGGTTTTTTATCTGAATTCAACAGGAGCAGATCCTAAGCGCTGAACATAGTTAAATGCCTGTGCAGAGATTGATGATGACCTTTCTATTAAGTGTTGTCTATTCAAGGACTTGACTTTTCTAGCTGCTTCTTCAAAAAATACCGTCTATTCTTCTCTGCTCTTACCCATAGTCACACGTTAGTAAATCTTCGTAACTGTCAGTAAAACAAATTTATGTTTACATTATTTTATACTTTCCCGGTTCTGTCTATGGACAGGGCTGATGCAAGCTTTAGCAGGGCGCAGATCCGTAGAAGTCACAGGATGTCAGTTCTTCTTCCGTAGACCCCTTCATTTCTTGCTGGCAAGATTCCCTATCTGTGTGAAACTTGCCATGACATAAAGCCTGTGTCTCTAACCCCTCTTTTTTTTTTTTTTTTTTTTTTGTGGGGGGGGTGGCAGGAGGGGGAGCGGGCAGGAGCCGGCCATCACATCTGCTGGGAAGGGAACCTGCTGAGATGGACAGCAGGACTGTCGCTTAACAAATAAATTCAAAATTTGACTTCAAAATACAGAATTACTAAAAAAAAAAAAAAAATCCCTAAAATGAGTATGTGGCCACTAGGTCTGCTAATCAGCAATACAAGATCAAGGAATTCCCCATTTGCTAGGCTGATTTAACAACTACATCTGAAGTGAGTCAGGCTGCAGCTTAAATTTCTGGGTCTCTGCAGAGTGGAGAGCTGACTTTGTATTGCCATTAGAGCTAGGGGATCGCTTGGTCGTAGCGGTGTTAGGACTGTGTATTAGTATGTCCTGTGTGTGTTTGGGGTTGTTCTCTAGAGCGTGTTTCTGCGTACTGTATCCAGCCTGTATGTGCAGGAGCAGAAAAAGGATTTGTGTAGAAACATTAAAATGCAATGCAATAGCTAAAGGAAATCGAACAGAATTGATAGAACGATTCATCTTTCTGTCAATCAATGAAAGTTCTAGTGGGTTATTGGGGTTTTTTGTGTTCGTACTGTGGTTATTGCATTTACCTTTCAAGAAGCGAGAGAGTGAAGACCTAAAAGATACTACGTGTTGTATTATCTCTTTCTGTGAAGTGTGAAAATACAGAAGATTATGTCTTCGTATCTATTGGGTCTTAAGGCTGTGGTGAACAGTGCCGATAAGATACGTGTATTAACCTACATATATTCCCTTGGCCCATATTCATTTTCTTTGATCGCAAAATTGCTGGTTTTTTGCTTTCTGTATTCTGGGGATATAGAAAAGAAGGCTGCACATGACTTTTAAATGTTATGTCTCTCTTTTTCTGTCACTCTGAAAAACATGGGAAAGTGTCCATTTTATTTATTTCCCTCAGAGAAGTGAAGAACAAATTACAATGCTGGAAATACATACTCTGAGGAGCATCAAATTAACCTTTTATTTGTGAACCAAATAAAAGAAAATGTATCAAGACTTAAAATTCATTTACTAATTAAAAAAAAAAAAAAAAGGCTTTTGGACATGCTGTTACACAGACAAATTAACATGTTTGTTTTTACTTTGTAACTGTAGTACATTTACTCCTAAAATGCAAGGCAGACGGATGGGGACTTCAGGGAGAATCACTAAGAGCACAAGTGTGAGCGGAGAGATGTATAAGCTGGAGCACAATGACGGGAGTCAGTCGGACACGGCTGTCGGCACGGTTGGAACAGGTGGGAAGAAAAGGCGTTCCAGCCTTAGTGCCAAAGTGGTTGCCATAGTATCGCGAAGGAGCAGGAGCACATCTCAGCTTAGCCAAACAGGTGAGTGAGACACACGCCCTTCGGAAACAGGACTCTCACCACGCGTGGTTTACCATTATTTCATCTGTGGCATCTGTGTTACGTGTATATGGATATAGACCACTCAGGAGAGAAGATTTTCCAGCTGTGGATAAATTTCTGAGATACTCATTTTCTTTGATCATTAGGCATCTGCAAGAAACAATATACGAACCGTAACAATTTTCTGTCGTGATCAATGAAAAATGTTTTTATCTCTTAGAAGCCTTGTTTACAGGTAGGCAAGGAAATGCAAAGAGACGTATGTGGATAGTGGTTTGGCTAAGAGCAGCTTTTTCCGAACAGGAAATTTCTTCTAGCGGAAGAGCTGAGTACGAATGGGGGAACTGAAATCTGAGCGAATGAATGGCGGTTATGTAACTCGGATAAAAGGTTGTACCTGTAGTGGCAAAAAATACGTTTTTACAAACTACCTTTGATTTCTTAGTCAAGAGTAAATCCAATATTTTTTCTTCAAAAACAACACTGGCAAATTGGGGTCAGTGATTTCAGAAAAATTAGATGACAGCATGATGCTTCGTTAGGAACATAAGACTTCCAACTCCTTATTGCGACTTCAGAAATCTTAAAAGCTTCGTATCTGCATAGCCTGAAGGAACAAAAGCTCGTACAGAAAGATATAAAAGGAAGAAAAAAAATGTTTTAAAGTCCCTGTCCTGCTCCTATTGAACCCCAGTGAAGACTTTTGCTCTTGTCTTCACCGGGAGCAGGACCTGACCCTAAGGGCTTTCTTACTAGAAGAAGGAAAAGGAAGGCAAAAAGCTTCAGCCTAGCATAGAGTGCAAGCGTATTGCAGCATTCCTGTCACATAGTCAGGGTAATCTAAACTCAGGTGAGTAACAATGTTGTTTATTTATATCATCAAATAGCTCACCCTTTTCCCTTGGTTTTCTTTTATTGCCAGCTGAGCAGCAGAAGTGATTCTTTCAAAATGTAAAGCAGTGTCAGTTTTAACAAAAAGATGGTAATACTTTTCTACGCTACTCATTTATTAATTAGGAGACTTGGTAGGTTTTCCAACGGAAATCCATTGTTGAAGACTAAATACTTGTGCCCTAGATCAGAGACCCACTTTCCTTCCTTCCTGTAGTGTACAAGAGGGGAGGAGAAATCTAAGAAGGTCTAATTCATTTTAATGTGTTGTGCCTGAGTAACTTAATAATGTCTCCACTATGGAGAATTAAAAAAAAAAAAATCTTTTTTGACAATATAATATAAACTACGTCCTTAAAATTGATTATGTGAAAATTGGTTCTAATAGCCAAATTCTGAAGCTTTAAAACTGGTGTAGAGGTGTACTGGCCGCCAAAAAGCAGTGCCAGGTACGAACTTCTGCTACCGATCTTCAGTAACTGAAGGTGTACTGTTGTCACAGAGCATGTATTTTAAAGGACGTGTAAAAAATACAGAAATGTATGTGTAACCTCCACAGTTTTTCCCGAATTGGTCGTTTAAATTTTTTTTTCCTATGATTTGCATGACTGTAAGTTGGGTACGCATGACGTGTGTAGTTATTTGTTTCTGAAAACTCAAAATAGATCAGAAATAAAACAGAAGGTCAGACATTTCTTGAAAATCAGAGGTTCCGTATTTTTGTGGAACATGTAGATCTGAAATTCTAGTTTACTGCTGTCTTCTAAACCAGTAAAACTAACTTCCATCTTGCTTTTTTTCATTTGAAGAAATGATCAATAAGAGCTGAATTCAAATTTTTGTAAACAATTCTTGGGTTTAGCACACTGCATGGGTTTAATCTTACAGAAAATTAGAAGTGATGTGTATGAAGCTGCTACTAGGTAGCTATTATTTCTAAGAGTTTATTTTCTTTTCATTTGAAAAAGGAGTGTGTGTATGTGAGCCTGTGCATGCATGTATGTGTCTATATATACACACGGACCTCTTTGCATATATGGGGCAGATCCACTCGCATGTCAGATTTAGAAGGACCAGTAATCACATTATTTTGTTCAGTGCTGTTGGAAAATATTTATTCTGAATATGTGCTTAATAAGATTATCAGTGAAAGAATCATGTTTTATTTTTACGTAAATCTGCGAGGAAAAGTATGTATTTCTGCTGCACCTTCCTCTCGATTACATTTAAGATTTCGTAATACTTCTAGTAACTGTTCATTGAAATAAAATCCTTACTTACTATGGTTTCTTCATTGTGCCCACAAATTTGATAGATTTTATAGTTCATCAAAAAAACCTTGTAATCTTCTGGCAGTATTCCTAATGAAAATCTCTGCTTATGGCGCCACAGTTAAAAAGAAGGAAAAAAAAAAAAGAAAAAAAAAAAAAAGAAAAAAGACCCCCAGAAAGAAAAAAAAAAAAAGCAAAGGAAAAAAAAAAATAAACAAGACCCCCAGAAAGGCCGCAGAAGAATGAAAATAGCTCCAGGCATATTCTGTACAATTTTAGTTATAATCCAGCTTTTCTAGCTTTCTTTGCCAGCCTAATTTTTGTAAATAAATGTATACATATATACAAAATAAAGATATAACTGCAGATTTTCTAAATAATTACAGTGACTAAACTTTAAATCATGGGAAAATGATAGCAAAATAGATTGTGATAGGAAATCATCATCTATTGTCTTGATTTTGTGATACAACACTCTGTTCCCCTATAGGTATTCTTATATTATAGTTTCCCAACCAGTGAGTGACTGAGGGCAGTACTGATCACACTGCATTTGGATTTGGGGTTCTGGGTGTGTTTTGAAAGAGAGAAAAACTGCTGCCATAGGAGGAAAGAGTTTTATTACAGAATTTATACCATAAATAGAGACATAATAGTGCGTTACAAAGTGGATGGAGGTAATGGTAGGGGTATCACCAGTGAGATGAGTTCTGGAGAAAAGGAAAAGCTCAATCTCAGATAAACAGAAGTATTCCCATCCCTGGATCCCTCTCAGTTCTCCTGGTACATGCAGAGGCGTGCCTTAAGAAGGCGAAAGGATTCCTCCCTTTTGCTTTCTAACCCCTGGCCAGCAGATAGGGGTTCAGAAAGGTCATCTGTTAATAGGAGCACACTTTCCTTCTTCTTTTTAAGTGCTAACGGTGCTTTGCAACCATTCCGACACTGTATCTTCACCACCTTGCTATCAGAGATTAGGTAGTGTCACATCTCTATGGCGTATTCAGCCTGATGCAATTGCCTGCTGGGTCAGCAAGACAGTTTTTTCTCTTGAAGGCAAATGGATAGGATGGCTGGTGGCTGTGTTTTTGTGTTGTTGACGGACTTAGAGAATTTTCATTCTTTAGCCCCTTCTAACGGAGCCCAACTTTTCTGTCAGAAGCATTGAGAGTGAGAGCTTAAAAGGAATTACAGAATAATTTGGGAGCGTGTACTTAATTAAGATAACCAAAACATGAGAAGCAGTACAGATAGAAAGATGGAAGGTACCAGCTTTGAGATAAATATGAACAAATCTACCAGAGATGTGACTGGTGAGCCTTTTGAGACATGGGCTTTATGTTTTCTGAAAATGAGTTCTTTGAGGCTATTTTTATTTGCCAAGGTGCTCGACACCGTTAATGTCAGTATTCTGACTAGTTTTACATTGACATTGCTTGAGCAACGTTGGTGATCTCATATAAGGTAAAGGTGAGATTTTGCCTCAGTTATTGTATATTGTTGCCATCACTGGCTCAAAACAGATGAGAGCGGAAGAGGTGCAGAGAAGGAGGGCTAAGGAGCTTGGAAGAATAGGGAGCTTGTCCAGTCTCACCTCACAGTGATACCGGGTCACTTCTCTAAATGGAAATACCTTGCCATGTTTGTGGTATGGGCCACAATAAGATGTTTCTACGCAAGAGCCGAAGTTACTTGCTGTCCATCTCCTGTTTGTCAAGTTTAACGTCAACAACCTGAAATGAAGCCATAGGCATTAACATTTCAGAGAGAGGTTACATACTGTGAAGTAGAGCTGAAATCAAGGATTGTCACAAGGTGAAAACAGAGTGAAAAAAGACTGTTCACTTATGTGCACCTGTGAACAGGATACTTGGAAGGAATCTTTTAAGTGTCTGATTGCTTCACTCAGGAAGTAACTGGCAACCTCAGCAAGAACACGTGAGAGTCTTAGAACGCATTTCCCTGTGTAAAAATTGCACATGTCCTCACATGGAATTCCCTGCTGCAGTATATTTTCTGTAACTTCCTGTAATTTTCCCATTAAAGAAGTGGCTTTCTGTATGTTCTTCTGAATTAAATTGCAAATTCCCGAATTCAGAAACGATACTGTCATCTAAATGAGGAAATTGCCATTGAGCAGTGAAGTCCTGATAATCTTGCACTCCACAGTATAGCTGTGCTCCTTTTGTGTGCTCACTCTAGCCTTAAGAACGCTGCTTCTTCATCTGGTTGACTGCCCCAGATTTCACCTTCTGAGACTGATCTTAAGAAGGTTTTCTCTCATGGTTTTGTTGGATGACTGAAGTTTAGGTAAACATTTAGAAAAGACAAGCCCATCCGTTATGTAAAATGTCCTCTAGTCGTGGAGAATATGTAAAATGTCCTCTAGTCGTGGAGAATATGATGGTTCACTGAAGAGGCTTACTGACTTAGCAAGCACCACTGTGCTGTGGTGAAAATAACACTGCCTGGGAAACATGGAAATCAAGCAGAGTAAAGCAATCTTCCAGGCTTCAAGCTACATCATTTCAGAGTAGACACTGCTAGAAAAAAAAATCTCAGCTTTCCATTTTCGCAGTCTTTGTTTGGTAATGCCAGCAGGGATCATCTTCCGTCCATCCTTGTAGTAATTTTATGGTACAACAAGAAATTTCCCACAGGTCTAGATAGTACGGATGGATAAAGCAGATAATAAATCAGAAATAAAATATGCTGGAGGGTGGAGGCCTTTGGGATAAGGAGGGCTTGTTTCTTGTCTTTCTTGAGAAAGCCGTTGCTTCTTTCCATAATTTTACTTTTTTACAAGGGTTGTGACAACCTTTTCTTGCAGTGATCAGGCTTTTTTTCTCTTTTTTTTTCTCTCCACATTTCATTTTGATTGATTGAGTCTCAATTACAAACAATGCAAGGATGCATTTCTGAGCAAGTTTCTTTTACCTCATAACCTCCGAGTTTATTTTTTCTTTAACTGTAGTGAAAGAATTGTGCTTATTTAAAAAATTACATTTCTTTGATAAGAAAGCTGAGTGCTAGACAAAAGTTCAAAAGATTTATTTTATCTAGACTTCAATGAATCATCTATTATTATTAGACTGGATGGAAAGCATGGAGATCAGTAAGGAATACTGGATGTCAGGAAGAAACTGGTTAGGAAGGAGGCATCAGCTGGGTTTATTAAAACAAGAGCCAGAGAGTGCTTACTAGTTGAGTTTATAAAACAAAAGCCACAGGCAGATCTCATTTTCATGAGAGGTAGTGTGTATGCTGCTAGAACATGCTGATGATACTGATTTGGAAAGTATGTCGCTTCCAGGTGATACAGAGGAAGGACTGATGAACTTGAGGGCTAGAATAATAGAATTTGGATAAAATGTGATAATGCAGATTGCAAGATCATTCCTTTCAGAATGACTCATGAAAATTTCCAGATGCAGTCTGGGAGCTCTGTCAGAAAATCTGCATTGTAGGGTCAAAGCAAAGT
>JAVKLA010000014.1:5246304-5286250 GCA_034782735.1 Sagittarius serpentarius
TTCTTTTCTTTTCTTTTCTTTTCTTTTCTTTTCTTTTCTTTTCTTTTCTTTTCTTTTCTTTTCTTTTCTTTTCTTCTGAAAAAAAAATACTCCACTGAAAAATTTCACCCAGCTTCGCAGAGCTGGGTCAGTACGTTGTTTCCTCATGTAGGAGCTCGGCACATGACTAAGGAAGAGTCTGGGCGACAGCCACCCTGCACCCCATGTCTCCTCTCTGAGCACACCTAAGGTGCAGTCCTAAAAGCAGCTCCCTCCTCCAGTGCTTTTTACAGATCGTGAAGGGATGTTGAGTTCAGCTGGCTGGGACCCAGATAACAGCAGCATTGCGGGACGGGAGAGGAGAGATGATAAATGAGGACAGTCCCTGGCCTTGTTCCCACGTGCATCAGTCTGGCAGCGTATCTGCTAGCCAGGGCTATTGACCAGTCCTATGCTGACTTTGTTTCCAAGAAGAGAAGGAGCAGCAGTCTAATGTGAACTGTGGCAAAGGAATTTGATCTCTGATTGTATAACATTTATTGCCCAGAGTCCACTCCATACTTCAGATGGCATATAAATTAAATTAAGTAATAACCACTTTGGCAAGTCTTAAAATAGAACAAAGGTAGAAGAGATGAAAACAAGCACATCACATTACTTGCTAGTCCAAACTTGCTTCCTGCCAACCAATCTAATAGACAAAGAGAAGGGAAAAAAGGGACTGAGGCACCCAATGAATTTCTGCTTCTTCAGAACAAAGCTTGGCTCTTCAGTGGCATCCGCTTGCACTTCACGTGTCAAGGCTGCTCATGAGCAGTGGGGTTTATCCTGCGGAAATGACTGCTCTCCGTGCCTGTGAACGACTTTCATCAAGACATACCAGGCGTGATTTCTTTTTAAGGAAATCAGTCAGAGGCTAGTGAGAATTTAATAGAGGTTTACGTCTGGCTACGCTTTTTTGGTTTTTACACTACCGTTTTATTTTCTTTTGTACATGTACTGGCATTTCAAGTGTTTAAATTAAACTTTCAGTGATTTTTAGCCACTCCGTTTGACTAGCCAGTTTGTCGCATCTGCTAAATTTTCTTCAAATTGCTGAGAAAAGACAAAGAAAAAAAACCAGCCCAGCAAGTTAGAGAAGTTGGGATCTCTTAAGTCATTGGCATGTTGTCAAAGTGCAAATGTCTTTATCGACTGTGGCATATGTTTACAGTTTCATCAGCATTTTGAACATTGTGCCAGCCTTTCTTTAGTTTGACAAGTGTGCGATTTTTAGAATGTGATGGTCCTGTTGCTTCCAAAAGGAGACCAAGAGTGTAAAATGTTACGTTTGTTTAAATCTGTATTGATTTCTATTGCATTGTTAGGTGCTATGTATATCAGTTATTTGGTATAACTTACTCTGAGTAGGGCATGAAAACACTGTGCAATGTTGAAGCTGAATTACCATTTCCTGTTGTACAGACCTCAAGTAAACAGTACGTTGCCTCTAAATATCCTCGGGTCTCTGTTGGAAGGTTCATCCCTGAACTTGCCTGAGTTTACCAAAATTTGACAATCTGTTTAGGTTTTCAGACAGAAATCTACAAATATTTAACTGCAGTGTCATAGACTTAAGAAATTCAAAGAACTGAAAGAGTAAAATACAGTATTTTTTCCAATGATCTGTGGGGTGTTTATCCTCATAAGTTACCTTTGAGCGCTCTTGCTGCCTCCTCTCCAGTTTCCTCATTTACTTCTGTGATTTGTGAAGCACAAAAGTTTTGTGGTTAGATAAGATAGGGTGGCTGCCCCAAACGGACACCCAGCTTCTGTTTTTGAAGCTTGGGTTAACTGGGTGACTGACTTCGATTTTAAATGGTGCCTGTAAAATATCAGTGTGAAACGGTATTGAAAGTTGGGGTTTTTTTAATGGTGGCCTTTGTGCCTTTGGGATAAAAAACGGTGTCTTGGGATTCCATTTATTCGTAATGATTTCTCTGGTCTCAAAACAGAACTTGTCAGATTGACAAGTTACCGTAACGCAGGTACATGCAAATGGATTTCCTGTTTATAAAGCAGGTTAAGGGAGGAATCTCACGGCTGCTGTTTTGATTAGTTTTGCTTTCACATGGCTGTTGCTGGCTTTATTTATGGCTCTGCCATTTGATTAGATTTGATGGTGCGAAGTGTTCTCTCTGAGCGTGGCCAGACTGAAACACTGACTTAGGTATAGATGTGACCCAGGATTTATGTATAAAAGTAAATCAGCTTTACCCATCACTCTCCCTTTGAAAAGCAGCTCTTTTCTAGAGTTCATGGTCAGGGCACGATGGGGGGACAAGGCTCATCTGTTTTCTTCAGTATGGACTCCAAAGGCACTCAAATGTTAATATGGGAAGATGTTCAAGGGGCATTGAAAGCAACCTCCAGGCTATATACACAGTAGGGCTGGCTTGGTTTTTGCATGCTACAAGTATTCTGTTGAAGTTTAGTATTTATTGATAGGAAAGGAATAATTTACCAGGAAAACATTTTGAGGGAGTCGGTTGTCTTTGCCTTAGAGGCATACCATGTTAAGAACCAGGTTCTTCTGCTGAGGTAGAGGTACTCCACAGCACTGTGAAGTGGTCACTTAAGTAGGGTCACACACAGGGTCCAATTAATAGCGTAACCAAGCTCTTTCTCTGGAGTCTCAGTAATGGCCCTTGTGAGGCGCAGCCACTCCAGGAGTTGGGTGTGACAGAACTGAGTTGCATTTGTATTGCACTTATTTCTCCTTTGATGTGAAAAAAATTCGCAGTGCTGGCAACAGGCTCGTATCACAGCAAGAAGAGAGCTGTCATCTCTAGCATGTGTTGGAACAGGCAGCTTTGATGTATTTATGCAGGGGTTATAGAGCCAGGTCGGGACTTACCTCTTAACAGATGAACCATTGTCATTGACTGGGGAATCCAGGAGAAAAAGTGGCTGCGAAGGTGACACAGAAACTGTGGTGCATTTGAGTAAGCGGTTCACAGTTTTACTTTAACAGCACTTACACAGTCGCAAATACAGTTACATTTATTTTTGTTCAGGCAGCATTTTTATGCTCCGTGCCTGGGCACAGGCCTTTACCCTATACTCTGCTTCAAGGGGATAGACGTGTTTATGGCCAACTTGGGAACAATGGCAAGAAATTTGGTGGGATCCCCAAATTCCCCTTTTAACCAAGGTTCAGGATCTCCTAGTCTGCCTGACAGTAGTTTCTGGTCCAAAGTTTGCCCATGGCCAAAATCCCAGGTCCATTAAATTGTCTTGCATTTATTTTGGAGCATATGTTTTTAAACATCTGACCATGTTCCCCAAGTATTCAGAAGAGTGACTTTTCCCAGTAACCACCTCCAGATTGTAACAGGCTAATGCAATGCCAGTTTACTGACTTGGGCAGGGGATACTCTGAGGAGGGCAAAAAAACCCTCTCCAGTCCTAGTCATTGTGGCTCAGAAACAAATCTTCCTGTGCAAATGCTGGTGACTGAATATTTGACGTCATAGATTGTTTCATTTACGTGGTGCGTTCTGTTGCACACACCAGCTGCTTTCTTCGCTTTACTTGCTCTGGATCAAAAAAATATAAAAAATCTGAGGCTGCATCTAGAAAAAAACATAAAACTTGAGCACAAATCTTCCAGCCACAAATTCCCACCTGTCCCGCATGTATCCTCAAGGAATCCTGTATGTCCATGTCTCTCACATCATGCTTTTTCAATACACCTATATGGTACGAGCTGGAGAGCTCTCTTCAAGAGCTGGAGAGGGATTGTGGGCTAGAGAGCAGGAACCTTGCCGTTAACAACTAGAGAGGCACCGTTCTTCAAAGAAGCAGACCAGGAGCTGTAATCGCAAAGAACGGGATTAGTCTGAGCAAGTGTAGGTGTCCACAAAGTAGCTGTTGGTTCATCACTTCAGGCTTTCTTTTTAGCCAGCAGAGAGAAACGTAGACTTCTGCGCATGGCTTTTCCTTCCTCAGGTAAATATCTAAGGTAGTAACAATGAACTGCACCCGAAAATGTCTGTTTCTCTCTATATGCTCTAAAAGGAGTCTGGCACGGCTAGCTCCAGTACGGCGTCTAAAGACACGTAAAGTTCAGTGAGCTGGGTCCTATGTAGCCTGTGCACAGCCCCCTTTCCTTCTGCTCCCAGCCTGTTCCTTGGTTCCCCCTCAACGGCCGGCAGTAGCAAGGGCTTCAGCTGCCCCAGTCCTTCATCTCCTGTAGCTGAATCCCGCAAGGTTTTCTCTTGCCCCTCTTGCACAGAGGAGAGGCACATGGCAGAGTTGCCTGGATAGAAGAGGTCTTACTTAAGAAATGACCCAGCTGCTGGGCTACACAAAATAGACACTTTCTTGTTCTTGCAGCTTGGTGTGCAATAAGCAAACTGTGTCACAGCCCCAGGTTTGATCCTCACCTTGCTGCAAGACAGCAAAGTTCAAATTACAAATTCAAGAGTGCTTCTGGCACACTTACAATGAAATTGCCGCATCTTAAAGAGGATGTATTTTTGCATTGGTACCACTGACTTAAGTCTCCTGATGCCATTTTTGTAGGAGATCAGATAATGTTCTTGCTAAGATGGAGTAATTCTCTACCTCATAAGCGGTTTCTCTCATTTGCTCTAGCTGATTGCTCACCATCCGTAAGAGCAGCAGGATTTGGTTGCAGATGTGAAGTCAGAGTTTTCTAGGTCTCTGTGCGAATGCTAATCAAGACTTGCATATATGTGTGTGTCTATTTTATGTTTTTGTATTAATTGTTGGCATGAAGGGAACCATTAATATGTTTATATAAAGGATAGTGAGGTTGTCAGCCTCGGAAGAAAAGCACTGCCATGAAAAGCCTTGAAGAAGTCTGTTGGTTAATTGTTTTACACGTGATCAAATCAGAAGAAATAAGGGAAAGCAATTTTATGTCTGATGATCTCCTTAAATATCTTGCCTTTTCTGATAAGCAAATGCCATCATCAAAACTAACACTATTTAATTGGTATAAATATTTCCAGTCAAACAAAAAATGGAATAACCATGTAGATGAAAATGACAGAGTGAATTGTAATTTTATTGTGACTCTAATTAGTTGGACTCAGCACAACTGTAATGATCCAAGCCTTTCGTACATTGCCATCAATCAAGCAGAATACTTAATAATAGCATTGTCCTGTCATACCTTGTTTAAGATGAAAATGTAAGTACTTTCACTAATAATATTCTTTTCTTTAGTGTACTGTTAACAAAACCATGACTTTTTTCTATTGTGTGACACTGCCAGTTTCTACAAGCTGGGAATATGATAATACTTTTAGTCTTCAAAGGGCAATCGGAGAGCCCAGCAAGCCACGACGTGCTGTTGTTCATCTAGTGCTGCCATGTGTTTTGTGCTGGTATAATGAGCAGTAAATGCGCTCTCTTAATTTTACGGGGTGGGGTGGGGGGAGAAAAACTTTTACATGTTAATGCTTTTATTCATACTATGCTTTTTTTACTGTTGTATTAATATTACTTTTCACGTAGAATTGCAAATAGTCTGTTGCTGAAAGAGCAAAGATATTTGGACAACATGAACTTTAGTTGAGTTAAAAGTGAGGAAGAGAAACAGTGAGGCAAGCCAAATGTCCAGCTGGATCAATGACTGCTCCCAAAAGGAGGGCTGAATGATGTCGGTTTAGGGTGACAGATACGACATCTCCTGACTTTCTTCTCATCCTTTACTCTATGTGTGTTCATGTGGTGCCCATCACTACAATATTGGCAGTACTTACGACAGAAGCCATGCGCCACAGAGAAGTAGGATCGTCGGTGTTTTATAAAAGAACTGCGCATGAAATGAAGTTGCAAAATCGAGAAGTGAACCTTGATGCTTTGCATCGCAGCATTCCTTCTTCCCGCAGGCATGCTAGTCAGCGTGTTACATACACAGGTTGTTTCTCTTTATGCATACAAAGTTCTCCTTTTTGGTGGGATATGCTTATTTTTAAGAAATCAATTGCTCTTGAGAGCTTGGTGCTGAAAAGTCCTATTGAGTTCATGGCTTAAGAGTTCGGTAACCCGATAAGACTGTTCTGTAGCATAAATGGATGACCTTTTGCAGATTGCTTTTTTTCCTGTTTGTTGTCCAAAGCTTTCTGTCCTGTTCAGAGTTGCTGTAGTGGTATAGCAATCATTTCGCAGTCCCATCTGGAGCAAGAACTGCTATGGCTACTATGTAAACATGTACTGTTGAACTTCATGCAATTTATTTTATACGCTCTTAATTTATGTTCTGACTTTTATAGTCCATGTCAGACCTCTTTAATAGCAGCGAAGGGTCTTTGTTCTTTGCGTTGTTGGCAGTCATAGACCTTAAAGCATTTTGCAAAGGAATGGTAAGTGCCATTGTCCCATTTTATTGAGGAGCAGACTCCAGGGCTGGAAGTGACCTACTGAAAATCTCACAGTCTGTAGAAGAGCCAAGACTTCCTAAAAACTTACGACCGTAATTACCAGATTAAAAAGTATTTGTGACTGTTTAAAGTATCTAGGAGCACATTATAAGAGATACAGTAATCTCATTGAAATGGTGCTGGAAAAGAAACAACCCAGTGCCCGCAGAGTGTGCCTGTGTGTGTGTGAGCACGTGTGTGTAATCTTTAGTTAGGGGTATTGTTTTAAGCAAAGATTCCATGGGACCTTAAATGTCCATACGTTAAAGTGTGTCGAAATACCACTTAGGTATTAAACATGATTAATAATGTGTACAGTACAAACGAGGACAGTGTTAGCTTTCTTGAAATGGGAATCTATGGCTGAAAGCAATATAATGTTTGACCCCTACAACATGTTATAGTAGGACTCACCTCTGTGCTGCTGGGATATAATGTGGGTCATGTATACATTCATCCTTGGCTTCACTTAGCATCTTCCTTTCTTGGGTCCTCCTAGTAAGACTGTTTCTGTTTGGGGGATTTCAGATAAATACTCTACCAGGAAGGACTTGCTTTAAAATTTAATACAGTAGATTATTCTCCGCTGTGTAAAATTAGCTAAATGAGGAAATAATGGTGCCTGATTTCTTGACATATTTTAGTGATACTATTATAAAAGGTATGTTGACCACAAGCTGAGTCAGGGCTTCACTGTAAGAAGATTCCTAAAATTTTTCAATCTGGTGAACACGGTTGAACTGTGAAGAAATGCATGAGATATGTGAACAGCTCATTAACGAAATTGAAATAATTACAAATAGATTCACCCATCACTGTGTAACCTTGCAAATGTGTATATTTATACTTACATCCTGTTGACCATTTTTTGAGCTCCTCTTTTGTACTTCAGAACATAGCATGGTGACATTTGTTATCTTACTTGGTGGCACAGTGCTGAACTCTCTGTAACAAGATCTTTTTATTCGTATTGCTAGTTTTTCTATCAAAATAATAGCTTATAACTGTCATAAGTTATCTTTACAAAATACCTGAAAATACTATGGTTACCTGCCTTGCTGAATATGGCATGATAACAGATCACGTAAGTGTACGCCAGATGTTCTCCTTTCTCTTTGTAATAGCGAAGAAAAGCAGACCAGAATTTCACCCTGATTCTGGGTTGGTGCTTTGTTTATTATCGTGTTGTTGGGATGAATAGAACAGAACATATTATAAACTCATGGACTGTGAGTTATATTAAAAATATAATGCTATTTTATTTAGAACGTATCCTAGTAGCTAGATAATTGTAATTATTTCAGATTTTCTGGCACCGTTGTGCTGGAGTAGTATTTTATGGGAAAGTTGACTTGGTTTCTAAAGTGCGTTCTTTTCCTCACTGTTGAAATACCATATTGTTACATTACAAACATACTGGAAGTTTTATTTAAATATGATGCGATAAGTGAGGTCCAGTCTTGTGTATGTTTCACAGGGAATAGTCCCATGGAGATCTACACGTGATGAACTTGGACCTTGGTGAAAATTCTGCATGCTTTTGTGAATAAGTATGTAAGACATAAAAAACCACTTCTTCCCAATATAGAGGAAAAGAAAATATTCAGCAGGACCATGCACTTTGGGTTTGTTTTAAATTACCCACGCTTTTCTATTTAGTTTGATATAGTCAATGAGCCTGTGTAGCCCAAGGTTCCTCTGAAGGTGACACAAAAATGTATAGAAAAGTTAAGGCCTTGGAAAAAGTTTGGGTCTTCATTGTGCATCTTCCTCTTTCCCAACTTGGCATACACATAATGCAGTCTTCAGAGAAGGACCGCCACTGGACAGTGGTGTTCAATCAAGGGTTAGAAAGACTGCTTTTACTTAAAAATTTCTGTGGAAGAAAACATAAATTATTCTAAGAACTTTTCTGACTGTATATTGGAAGTTCTTGACTTGAGAGAAATGCCTTCAGTTTTCCTCTAGAATATGTTCCTTTTGTTAAAAATTAAATACATGTATTTAAAGCTGAGGAAAATAGGAGATATTGTGAATATATATATATTCTTTTGGAAACTGTATGCAATCAGGCACATTGTATGAAAGAATTATAAAGTAAAATAGTTTTTAGATTTGAGTCATCTTTTGGTCACATTGGCTCCTGTTGCCACTGAAATGGGTATCAAAGCTCACTTCAAAAGAAACCGGAGATTGCCTTCGTTGCCTATCTTCAGTGCTGCATCACTAATGGATAGGGTAAATCCTGTGATTGCAGTCTCCTTTTCAAAAATATCCTCTTTCTAATACCTGACATGCTAGTTTTGATATTTTTCATAGTCTAAAGGTGGTGTATTTAGTAACATATAATCATTATTATTTAAAGGCTCTGAAATAGTTACTGTACTAACTACATATGTTACTTTAGCTTATTCAAACTTGCTTCTATATTGTTTCTTATTCTGGCAGTAGCTGTATCATTTAACTTATCAAGGAGCTTCCCAAACTTTTTCTTCTGTGATATTTGCATGCTCTCATCTTTCCTTATGATTTTATTAGAAGTTACCTGCCAATTAGCTAGTTTTATTATGTCCATCCAGTCTTTACTTATTCAGGAGGGCAGTAGTAGCAGTTTTATATAAATGAGCCAGGGTTTATACACATTTTATTGTCTGTTGTTTTCTTTCCAATATTCCATCGTGTTAGATTCTGTTGTACTCCTGGAGTTTTAAAATCTGATATATTATAGAGGCCATAATGACAAAATTGCATGTTTCCTTAAAGAGTATTTCATAATAACAGAGCAAGATCGTGTTTTGATCTTAAGTTTTACCGTATATGACTTTGATTTATATTGTATATACCAATCTTTTTTTCTGGGCATATATTGTGTTTAATTCTTATTTTGATAACGTCTTACCTGCATAGAACTTACGTGTCTTATTTTTGCCTGCTGTTTAACTGGCCATTGCTATTTTTGTAGCAACCTGTACTCAATAACAGCTAACCTCTCACACTGTGAACACGCCCCAAAAGAAGCACTCTCATTAATGATCGTAGTAATCCTGAGCAGCAAATAGAGCTTTATCTGTCAGTTCCAAGAAAAAATACTATCTGAAATAATTTGTGTAATATACAGATAATAAGAGATTAGTGCATCTGTTCCAAAGAGCCTGCCCTTCAAACCATTAGCTCTGCAAGATTCAAGCACCATGGTGTAATCCTGCTATGAAAGGCAAGTTTGTTTTACTTTTGTATTTTATGATCTTCATCCATGAGCTAATATATATTGAAATCCCTGCAAAGTTGTAGTATTACTTGGCTTAAGTTATTCTACGCTAAGATAGACTAAAATTGCTGTAAAAGGCAAGTTTCTGTTTAACCAATAGTAAGCCTAGGACCATGAAAATAAGGTTTGCTTATTATCTTTTCAATTTGTGCCATGTACTCTGGGAAGCCATCTTTCTATACGCTATCTGCAGGTAAATTCCGATTTTGAAACCTGTGGTTCAGACTGGCTGATTGATTATTGTAGGTTTTTGTGTTTGTTTTTATGATGTAGATTTGAAAGTTTCCCTTCATACCAAGCTGTTCGATTCTCTGCTGCCCTTTCTTGTTTTCTTCGGTGCTAACGTCCATATGCAATTTTTGTTTCCTGGTTTATTTTAAGGTGGTTGTCATCTCTTCATCTGCGATAGGGTTGTCGGTGCCCTCTGTATCAAAACAGCAAGAAAATGTAATGCTCAATCTTAGCCTCTGCTTTTGGATAATATAGAAAGAGGAAAATGGCCTGTTAAATAGTTCGGAAGTATGGAATTAGCTTCATACTGTGCTCTAGTGTCCGTTATTAACATACATGGAGCAATGTTTGTGGATATTGTATTGGTTCAAGACCAGTGCATTTAATCATTAACCTTACTAATATGCCTGCATCATTGCATTAAAAATTGTAGTTCAAGTAACCCTGTGTTTTAGTTGGCAGAGCAATTTGGAAGTGTTTTCTCTTAAGAAATAACTAGAAGTTTGGGAGAGAGTTGTTTTTTCTGTAGAGATAGGCTGTATTAGCATTTTCTTTTCCATCTCATCCTGCCTTGTGTTTGAAAGGGCTTTAAAATTTGGTAAACACTCGCTGTCTGCTTATATTTCTTGGCTGTAATTCAGATGCTCTCAAATATTAATTTATAATATATGGCTAATTCTCCCTTGTGCTTGTGTTTTTGTTAGCTTTTTTTCGTGTTTGTGACAGATTATTTGAGAAATCTATTATTAAACAAGCCAACAGTCACAGTAAAGAAAAAATACTTTGTAATAAAAATCTAGCATCATTTACCAGAGAAAACACAGAACAGCTCTTTCTATATCAGTACCCTTTCTTGTACTTGACACTTGTCTCTGGTGTCTGTTGACTCTTGTCTCATCTCCTTTGCCTCTGAGAACGGCAAATGTTTCCTTGCTAAGCGAGGTTTGCAACCCAGAAAGGAGAGCTGAGGAGAATGAGAAATGGGCAGCCACAGGGACCTGCAAAAATAACCTGGATTCATTTTTAATGGCAAAAAGCAGAAAATCCTGCTGTCTCACATCTCTCCTTACCTTGCCCAGTAATCAAAGCGATACCGATGCTGTGGCAATTTTTTGTGCTGGCACCTGTCTGTGGCACAGTTGAACCTTTACGTCTTGTCAGTAGAGTTTTCCTCAACGTGTATTTGATAACGGACATAAAGCAGCAAACTGGATGCAAACCTTAGGATTTTGTAGCAGAGTTATGCCAGAGTGTTCATTTGGGAAGTCTGGCTGAACAATCTGTCTCCAAACTGAGTCTTTGTGTACAGTTGTCCACTTTCAATAATATAAACACAAAAGAAACAATTATATCTTACAGTTACGCGGTGTTTATCTAGCACAGATCCACTGCCCAAGTCTGTAGGTGTTTTTACATACTGACTGCTGTAACCAATGTAAACCAATTTGAACGTAATGCCACAAACAGCTGTTTTAAAAAAGAAACATTCAGCGACTGGCTCACTCACCACTTACCTGTCTTAACTACTACTCTGAATAAAAAGCTGATTAAAAAGGTAATTTTGCACCAGTACCACCATTAAGCGGATTTGAACTCCAGCTGACCAAAAGGAGCCTCTCCTGAGTCTTTTTGTCTCCCTTCTGGCAGCTTTTACCTGGGCTGACCTCAAACGTGAGAGGTAGGTCCGTATGTCATCACAACATAGCTGGCTTGGGACTTTATGCCGTCACTTTTAAAAAGAAACTCGAAAGCAAAGTAAACCTTAACATAGGTACTTTGGCCGAAGAAGAGCGTGGCTGTATTTTACTGTAGCTGAAACTTCAGTGGGATCACTGATGGCGATACAAGGTACAGCAGCGCAGACACGGTGGCAGAAACAACATGCGTATTTGTGTTTAGGAATGTAGAAAGTTTAAAGGTGTGGTACTTTGGAGGCTGCCCAGAAAAATTTGCTCTGTAGAAAGTCTGAGGCGAGTATTTCAGGACGCAGAGGAGCTCGAATTCGCTCTTCCTGCGGTGGTGGAGGAACAAGCCAAGCTTTTGGTCAGTCTTTCTGTTCCAGATTCAGAAGAGCAGGTCCAACAGGTACAATCCTGGCAAGGGGTTTTGATCATACAAATATGAAATATAAGGAATGATTTTTTCCTGGGACTAGGAGAAGAAGCGTAAAGCACGAAGGGCTGTGACTGAAGTGGGGGCTCTCTGGGAGCCTATGGCATGAAAGCTTTCCCTCCATGGGGGTTTTATTTAAACTTTACCCCTCTGTTGAGTTTCCCCGAGTAAGAGCCTGAGTGGGAGGGAACTTCTGTACACTTGACGTAAGTGCAGCGCTTTGTGTAAAACTGCTTAACATGGCAGCCTGGTCTCAGCGGCTTTGCCATGCACGTGCCTGAAGGCCCGTCTCGGGAGGGTGACATGCACACATTAGCAGCTACCAACATCAGCATTTCATTCCTACCATGGCATTGTACTGATCTTTGGGAGAGAAATCTTTCCGTTTAATTGCAGTTTGCTTTTTTAGGTTTTTTAACGTTCGTCACGAGAGAGTTGCATACCATACGATGACGTATTTTTCAAAAAGGTGGTAAGGCACTCTCTCTGTGGGGTTCTGAGCATCATTTCTAAATGCGTACTGCAGAGCAAGAAGATACAAATTACTTTAACCGTTGCACTATATAGAAAATCTGTGCCTATGCAATGAAAATAGGTGGACATTTCTGCATAGGTGTGACATGAGATATACTGCATCCCCGCTGCAGAGGATTTTGAATTTCTTAGTCACCTATACAATATTTGCAATCATAAGTCCTGTTATGTGCTTATTAGCTGAAATGCACAATATCATTTGTGCCTTTTTTCTCATTAATCATTTTATGATACTTTAAATAATCAGAACTTCAACCTAACTTGAAGATCCACTGGAGAGAAATTTATTGCATGCATATTTTTCATTTTTGCCCCATGATAATTCTTTTTAAAATAGTTTTCTTCTTTTTGCTTGACAAATGCTGAGTCATTTCCTTTTTCCTTTCTGCCTTTAATCAACCTGATATCCAAATTCACTGTGCACATGAGGTTGGGTGCCTCCTTTCTTTGTAAAAGAGAGTGAGAGAAAGCACATGGGTCCCTACAGTGCTCGAATGACAAGCTGATAAAGGTGTGTTAAATTAATTGATCCTTAACCAATTGCAAGAGGAAAGCATATTACATTTTTGGAATAGAGTATCAGAAATACTGAACGATTTGACATGGAAACAACTATATGGCAAAGTCTGTTTCCTCAAAATGAACTTTAAAGATGAAAAGAGTGATTCAAAAAGGAAGCTCTGTTCTCAAAATGCACATGGGCATTTAGGAGGCAGTGAAACTTTAACTCTGACATGCTCGAGTCCCTCTAAGACAGTAACATCATTAAGACTTTTCTGTAGCATAACTGTAATTTAGTATTTAATGCTAATTTGGTGGTTTCTCAGCTTTGCAGTTTTTCAGGTGGTTTTGTACCAAAATTCATGCAGAATGAGTCAAAATCACCAAGACAGAGAAACGTGTTTCTGGGTTTGTCTGACTCTCCTCATCCACTTCTGAATAGCAGCATTAAAAAAATGCATCGACCAAGTTTACCAAGAATATTTTGTGCTCTTGTCTACTTGGACATCGCTAGAAAATACACCGCTGACTGAATTTTTTAACCTTTCGGCAATATATTATGAAGTGCTAGCTGGCAGGTAGTTCAGTACTTTTTCACTGCGAGGCCCTATAATGTAATCACAGTTGTAAAAGGAACTTGTGAGTGAAGCCACTTGATCATTCCTCGCAGTGCTGCAGTGCCAAGTGGTTACAGGAGAACGAGGGAGAGGCAGCGCCAAGACCCCGGAGATTTATTCTACCCAGAAACAGCACGAGATACTTAAAGAAAGGTGAATTTGCTTTAGGTGCCGGCTGCTTGCTAAGGATTATATCACAGCCGATGTTTAATTTTGCTTAAACCAGAGGTAAGCCTGTATTTTCTGTGCGTTACTGCGACGAGCCTACTTACTAGTCTGATTTAGCAGCGTGTGTTCGTCTGGGGTTATAACTTTGTAATGCTACAGTCACTGAGGCAAAACCTGTGCCAGCGTGATACTCCGTTGATCTGATACGCTAGAAGTGATCTCTAAAGGCATGTTAGTAACATTTTTAAAGGGAAATGTAATACCCACCTGGGAGGTGCTGGTAGTGGTAAAATAAAACTTGGAAAGGCTTGAAAGTTGCAGTCCGAACAGATCAAACTACAGGAAAGGTACCGCATGTTCAGATCAATTCGCAGGATGCGACTTGTTGTGACAAAAAGGAGGGGACTGTTTCTGAAGCTGTAATGTCTTCTGATGAGTATGCTCTGCCGTTAAATTAGGGTTGAGTTGTTATTCAGAAACTTTTCAACTGTGCAAAAAGGCATGTAACATCTTTTTACTAAAAGATGCTTTGGCACCAGTGATTTTGACAGTGTTTCACTTTACAGTTTTTACAGAAATTATTAAAAGAATTAGGCTTTGGGTTGCCATTGTGTGCATCACATTGTTCTCAGGAAGTTTTTTGAAGATGCATAGCAATAGGAAGGTTTTTTTATTAGTGATGTCTTATAAATTGTCTTATTGGTGATAGCTACTTGCAAAACATTGTCTTTTAGTAATCATACTGTCATTTTATGTTTTTAACAATAAATACTGAAGTATTTGTAATTGTGAAGACTCTTATTTAAAAACAGTCTCAAATTTACTGGCTGCCTAGAACCAAAAAAGACGTCATGCAGTTACTGAAATATGTTTAAATTCTTAAAGAAATAAAATGTTGGTTTAGTTCATCTGAAGAATCTCTTCTACTTTCTTCTGCGTTACAATTTTGTTTTCCCCTCCTGTATTAACTGGCAGCTGTGTCCCAGCACCGTTTCGGTGGACAAATGTTATCTCTGTACCATATGTCAGTTCTCTTCTAAGGGTCGGCTGGTAGTAAACAATGTTGTAATATAGGGCCGCATTTTGCTGTACGAATGTTTCTGTTGAAGTGCAAACAGCTTTTCTGACCTTCTTTCGTTCTGTCTCACTTTCTCCTCCAGTCTAACAAAGCCAAGAATATGTGAGAAAGTGAGCGCTTGAAATTTTATAAACTGTTTATATAGTGAATAATTTGTTGGAAACATGACTTTGTTGCGTTACTAATTGAATTTCTCTGAAACAGGCTTAAGGAGTTGAAGAACTAGGCATGTATACCTGTTACCACTTTCACTGACATATTCTGCTTTTATATAGCTCTTTGCATGTGTGTGAACAAGGTAATTAAGATGCTGTTATTTCTGTATGTTTATGAAGTGTGTTTACTGCAATCCCAGCAGTAAAAACTCGTTACCATATCTCATCACTGATTGCCTCGTTTTGGCTGGCAGACAGTGGCTGGTTTCACTTCATTGCAAGTATGTGGAGAAAACTATTAATGTAAAAGTCTTTGGACAAAAACCACTAGTAATTTCAGAAGCCGTAACTGAACAACTTCTGACCAGATACCCTTGCTTTTCTTTCCAGGTTTTTCCTTCCCAGGTTTTCCTCCCTGACATGGGAAAATCATATGTATCAGGATAATCGTGCGAAACCATACGCTTGTTTTTGCTCCCCGCCCCAGTAAATATGCCTAAGACCATCTTTTCTTAAGGAGATAACAGTCTGTAAAAGCAGTTGCTCAAAGTTTTGAAGCCATTGTCAGGTAGTAAATAATGGCCTGATTTTCAAGTTCCTGTTTGCTTTTGTTTTGAGCATGGACCTTAAGCAGTTCCTGTCATTCGTTCTCAAGGTACTACTTCAGCTTCACACAAGTCAGTAGGAGCTGTGGGATAAGTAAAGTTACTCTCCTTTGAAATCAAAGTGCAAACTGTTGAAGAGTCTGAGTTTGCAAGTTTGCTTTTCGATGATTAACACAGTCAAAAGCTGAGATTCTGCAGTACGCTGGCTAAAATGCCATCACAAAGCATTAACATAACTGTTAACAGCGTTTTGGTGAAGTCTCCTTTTGTTAGGATTGGTGCTTTTTGTTCCTTTGTCTCTAAATATGTCAGAAAAACTACTGTGTATATTAATGGACTAATTGCTTTATCTTTTTCGTATTATCTGAAGATATTTATTGGGAATGAAACTGGTTTGCCAGCTGAATATGTGAATTTATAAACATAGTTCTGAGATACAGGTTTTTCCAAACTCTTGATAAAAAGATGTATCTTGGTAAATTACCCCAGCTGAAAAGGTGAGTATTCTTTCTAGAAGGTTTTGGTATTTATAATAGTATAAATGTTGTTTGTGGATTTGTTTTAATAAGTAGAAATGGGAAGAAGTACATGATGGTTTATATTTGGATTCTAAACCTCGGGATCTGACACCACAGAATATAAACAGCTTTCTCCTTTCTTTGAATGTATTGTGGGATATAGCTGGAGGAAACATTTAAAAGACCATTACTGCAATATTTCAGATGTCTTTTTATAAACAGCATTATATGTTCAAGAGAGTACAGCAGAATACACAGAATGGAAAATACAGTGGATTATTGTGGGATATAAAGTCTAGGAAACGTGTATTTAAATGTCATATTTTTTACTATTTCTCTTCTGTCCGTAGTCACCATGTACTTTCAGTCTTTGCGATCAATCTGCTGCTGAGCTCATCTGAGAGGTGTGCGCATGTAAAAGAACAAATGCTGTTTGAATTATTCCTTCTTTCCTTTCTCTGTTTTGGGACTATAAGCCAAGGGGCACTTTGTCAATTCATGTGTAAATATATTTTGTTGTTGTTTAAAAGTGCTGCATGCAGAGCGAGTGGGGTGCTGCAGAACTTGTAACTCAGCAGGTCTCCCAGCAGCTAAATTGGAGGTTGTGAAATCAGTAACACATCAGAAAGGACCAGAAGGAAAAGTGCCCCTTGGCTTTTCTTTTTACAGTTCTTTGAATTGAGGATGACCTTTACTATTCCAGTTGGCATAATCTTGGTGGTGTCTCGCACAGTCAGTGTGCAAACTGACAATATGGTCACAGTCCTGCCAGATTTCAGTCAGAGCTGGCTTGGAGCTGTAGTCCTTTTAGGCTTTCTTTGGACGCGTGAGCGTGCTTGATACCGTGAATAATTTGCCCTTGAGTCATGCGATGACACTGAGTATTAGTACCCTTCTTATTATCCCTTTCATTAGTGGATTTAGCAGTGGTGTCGGCTTTGTTCTCTGGAGCGTTCTTTTGAACCAGTCGCGGATTTTCCAGGCCGCGTACCCAGGTGCTGCATGTGTATAAATTCCTTTTGTTGGTGCTCACCAACTAGTTGCCCTTCAGGTACGATTCTGGGCAATGCTCGCCCAAGGCACGTGGCCCTATAGGCAGTACGTAGAAGCCCATGTCAGGATTGTCGTCTTCTGCCCTGCAAAGGTCTCTGACGCTGTCCTGTTGACCAAGTCACCAAGCTTGTGTTCTTGCATATTCTCCTATGTCCCCTAGCTTTGTCCTCTGGCATGTAATACACATCTTGACATCACATGATAAAAGCTTTACTCTAGCAGGTCGTGACACAGCCCCTCCTGTTATTTCAAGCTTACTATTCTGAAACGAGGAAAACGTAGTAGTTGCCTCCAGGCAGCACATGGAGCCCAGAGGAAAAGCCAGGCCAATGGTGATGCCATGTGCAGTCATGCCTATGCTAAGGGCAGTCATGGATACAGGTCATTTTGGGCCATTTGTCCTGGCATCATCGTCTCTGGCTTGGATGCCTTTAGAAACGTAAAGCTCGCCTTGAGGTGTCTCGAGTAGGCCATCTTAATTCTATAGATACGATCACTGACCCTTTCTCGCTAATATAATTCTGTTGTCAATAGTGCATTGCTCCTGGCCACTGTACTTGAAGGTGATTAGGAAGTACCGGAATTGGGGACACATCAATTGCATTGATATTTTATGCAAATGTAAGACGGTACATACACTAACAAGCTTGCTTTTTGCTCTTCGTTATTACTTAGATCAGGATCTCCATTAATTTACTTTTGTCTGAGACAACCAAAAAAAAGTTTCCTGTCAGACCAAAACGGAGTCACTACAGGCTATATTTATAATACATAGACTGAAATAGCACATTGCACACACTCCATCAGTGTGTTGCAGCAGGAGTGCTGCAATGAGGCTGTTGATGAATTGCAAAATGCTTACAAGCTGTGTGTATGTTGTAGCTGCAGATAGCTGCTTCATGATCCTTTTGCATCAGTTATTACATCTGCAAAAACGTTCCTCACAACTGCTCTGTAACAGTTTTTCTCTAAGCTTGTACCTGTTAAACTATGTGTTTACATGCAATTTATGCACATCAATCAGCATTTCTGCACGCAGAAAGCCTTACGTAATTGACACAGCATACAGACCGTTTTGGAATTAATTTTGCACCTAAATGGTATTCAATATAGAATCTTCTTTTTTTCTTCAGTCTGCACGATGAATATAGTGTAATTTACAGAGTCCAGGCAAATAACTGTAACATATTATAAAATTTAATTGTACATACCAAACTAATAGAAATCAGGAGCAGGACCAAGAATTCTCCAACAGATATCCAGACAAGAGTAGAAAAATCTTCTCAATGTATCATAGCATAGATATTGAATTTAAATGTTTTATGAACTTGTACTGTTTGTATAAAGACAGCATTCCAAAGATATATGCAGAACTGCTAGATTAAAAGCAATACAAGATGAAACTTTAAAAAGAAGACATTATCGAGAGCAGGAGAAACACTGGTAGTTGTTCAGATCCCGTATTTCATTGTGTGGTCAAGGCAGGACTGGAAGCTGTACCCCAGAGCGTGACTTCACATTACCACGCCGCCTTTGATGTATTTTACCATTCTGTCTTGGGTTGCTTCTATGTCACATTTCTGATTGTACTGCGGAATCTTAAGACCGAGGTTATAAAATGCAGTATGCAGGAGGACTCTAGTTTTCCCAGGAAACGTTGTGGATATTAGTAGCAGTTACAAGGTGAAAGAATTTTTTTTTATTTTCAAACTGAAAAAAAATGTTGACAAGAAAAAAAAAAAAAGAAGTGGAATCCAGCACAGTAAGACAGAAAGCAATGAATTGAAAAATAGTTGGAAAAAGACAATCTGGTATTTGCAGCACAGCGAGACGAGGTTTTGGACTTGCTTATGGCCATGCACGAGGATTCCTACTTCATGGTCTGTGCATTAAAAATCTGTGGAGCAAAGAAGTATGTTCAAGCAGCAACATGGATGTTATCTGTGATAATATAAAATCAGTCTTTCAGAAAAAAAAAAAACCAAAACGACTTGCTATTTTCCATCTCTACTGTGGCTCAAAGCTAAAATATTCATCTCTCTAATGCAGTCAATATTTTTTTACAGTGATTATTTCTATGAATATGTTCTTCGGCCTGGTTCTAATCCCTAAGTTTCAGCACTGACCGTGTTGTCCAGGTGGTCCAGAGCAACACCTCTTTCCGAGTTTGTGCCAAGGTCATGACGACCTTGTACCGACCCTTAGTGTCTCATCACTCCCATTTCCTGAGCCGTGAATACTCACAGGCAAGCCTATTCAGCTGCCCACATTTCAGGCTCTACCATATTATATCCTTCTGGTCATGCTGCCTGGTCCAGCTGGCTCCAGAAGAGAGGGCGGGCGGTAAACCACAGAATATCACCTGCTTTGTAGGAGCAGATGGAAGCAGATGGAAACTTTCGGACAGGTCTCAGCAAGAGAGAGAGGCACTAAACAATATGGGTGGCAAATGCGTAGCTACTGAAAATGTGAGAATCCTGCTTTGGTGTAGGGCTCTGCATGTGGCTTATACTTCTTAGGCTGCCTTTTGATTCATTTTTGATGCTCAGCTTACCTTTCAGCGTCGATTCGCTGGACACACCATCTGCTTTTAAAGATAAAGCTCAGGTCCAAAATGTAGCATTTGATTTTCTACATATGGAGTTGCTGAAGTTCCAGCCAGTACCTTCCAGAGCCACCTGCGCTGTCTGTGAGTGGAGCCTGGTGTGCCTTGTCTAGTGTACTCCGCCTCACGTTTAGCAGCACTGAATAATGCGTTTTCAGCTGACCAAGGACCAGGAATTTGGATGAGTTGCAGGGGCCCACAGCAAAACCTCAAGAGCTGTTGGCCTCAGAAGGGAGTAAAGGATCTGCGGAAGTAGCTTTCTTTTTTGCTTTGGCCATGTTTGCTGTCTCTCTGCTAGCTCCAAAGAGGTTACTGTGATAACTCGGGGGCCGGGGGAGCTGCTCTGTCGTGTGATTTCTCCTTGCCCTCCACCGGCTCTGCAGACCCAAAGAGCAAGGGCCAGCTCTTCTCCGCAGCAGGTTTAAACCCTCTGAGCAATGGGCAGGCTGTGTGGGGGCTACCAAAGCCCTAACTTTTATGTGAAGAAAGGTCAAGATCTGTCAGCTTCAAACATCAACGATGTCCATGTGAAACAGGAAGGTGAAAAATTTTTCAGAGCAATTCAGTGTCCACAGCAGGTGGAGGGGGAAGAAACATTTACTTTTTCAGATGCTCCCCTGAGCAGACCGTGGAAAGGAAGCACAGACTTTGCAGAGAGCAAATGAAGGAGCACTGAAATGAAGGGGCAAATGCAGGAGAATGTTTTTGCATGCGTTCATGTGAAACTTTGTCAAATCTATTGCTTCCTGAGAGAAACTGATGTTACCCATTGAATGATAGGCTGGACTAAATGCAAAAGAACAGGACACAGACTTTGAAGTCGACACGCGCTGCTACATCACACAGAGACTTTGGTGGAATTGTTTCAGCTGCAGATCTTTGAGAACAATTACCATCATCTGGAAGCATAATCTCTGCCATGTGAGAGCAGAATTCCTTGATCGGCCATTGCACCTTGAGCCCATAGCCACCCTGGTAAAGGATTGGAAGCACTCCTTGCTTGAGGGTAACAGGAACTTGAGGGTGGAACTCAAATTGCATTTTAAAGAATGTGTGATGGAAGCTTTTCTAAATGGATCAAGTCTTTAAAGAGTTTCACCAGATTTGCATTACTTGGTAGTGTTCAGTTGCAAGTCTAGACGGCGAAGTCCATTGTCTCCCAAACATTCTCTAAGAGTTAATTCTGCTTAGGAAGTGCTGAGATCACAAGTTACGTAAAGCTCACTGTTTACTTTGAAGAATTTCTGTGGTGGACAGTAAGATTTTGCTGAGTCAAAACACATTCTTATATTTTTGATGCTAAGTATTGTAGTACTTAACATTTTTTCTGTGGAATGCATGAAGGATTTTTTTTCCTCTCTTTTTTTCTGTGAGAGTTGTAACTTCTTTTGTAGTCACCCAACCTAACTAACAGGGTGGCCAGAGACATCATACTGAGTATGTGGTTACCAGACACTATCACAGTCATCCTGTCTATATTCCAACTGTGTAAAGGTCATTAATAAGACACCTAATTTCTAACAGTTTGCCCTAACGAAGATCTTCAGGTTGCAGCCCTTTTAAAGAGAAGCCATTGCCAGTTTGCAACTGAAGAGAGATTCCTTCTTCGATCAGAATGGTCTTTTTGTATTATTAAATAGTAATGGTCAAGTCAGATCACTGTTGTTGGGGGAAAACTGCAAGGAAAGGCTTTGCTCTAAGTTGTTATTCTAACTATCGCTTCTTTTTCTCTGCTTTCAGAGGCTGGCAACAAGAAGCTAAAGAGCACGATACAGAGAAGCACAGAGACAGGAATGGCAGCAGAGATGAGAAGTCGTATGGTTCGACAGCCAAGTCGGGAATCCACTGATGGCAGCATAAATAGTTACAGCTCTGAGGGCAAGTAAGTGGCATTAAAAATATCAGTAATGTAAGAGAAGTTTCTTGTCTTTGTAAGAAAACTTGGGATGTGAACAGAGCTCCCAGCTCTGGCTGAAGGGGATAGTTCCGTGTATGGATTCTTCCCCTTGAAACATTTGCAGAACTGAACTATTTTGGGCACAATTTTCTTGAAAACTGAAATTGAGAGAGGACTTCTTAAGGATTCACATTTTCCCTGTCATCCAGTGAGGCATTTTGTTCATCAAAAGACAACTAAATTCAGACCGCACTATTCAAAACAAAACATGGGGGTACTTTTTCTTTGCGTCATGTTTGGATTAACTCAGAGTTAAACTTCAGATGTTTTATGTAAATCCCTGTGATATGAAACTCTGTTCAGTAATACTATATACAAAGAAAGTTTAGTTTGGAGTTGGTCCAAGACTCTTATTGAGAATTGTAAGCCCGGAGTCCAGCTGCCCCATCAGCTGAAAGCAGGCAGACAACTGCGGGGAATGGGGCAGCTGTTTTCATTCACTGCTGAGTGACTCGGTGAGTAGGAAAGGAGAACAAAGGCAGATCTGACACAAAAGTGTGCATACATACTCCAGCCTCCTCACAGCTCTCCGTGGGACTCTTATTGCGTGTGCCAAGGCACAGTGGTCACTAGGAAATCCTTAGAAGATGCCTCCCCACAAAAGGGGAAACTGGGGGTAGGCAAATGCCCCCTGTAGACCTGGAAAAAAAGAGGGATTGGGACTTCTTTGGCTTCCTCTTTTTACATGCTTACTGTGTTACCACAATGGCCGCTGCACCTTGTGTAAGGCACGAAGAGCCAGGGGCAGCCATGGTGGTGGCAAGGGGCTGTGTAAAGGTGCAGTTTCTTCATCATCAGGTGATCTCACCACCCTCATTTTTTTACAGTGAGGGCGGTGAGGCACTGGCACAGGCTGCCCAGAGAAGCTGTGGATGCCTCATCCCTGGAGGTGTTCAAGGTCAGGTTGGATGGGGCTTTGAGCAACCTGGTCTAGTGGAAGGCAAGAGGGCTGGAACTAGATGAACTTTAAGGTCCCTTCCAACCCAACCCGTTCTATGATTCTGTGATAATTCTAAGAATTGCAAGAGCCACGTAAGAAAAACAGGCTCCATCATGAATAACTCAAGGTAGAGAAGCATCAGATGAAGAATGAGGGACAAGAGTAAAATATCCCAGTATTTTTCCCACTATGATTCTATGATAGGGCATTACCTTTACCCTTTCAACACTCCATCCTGCCATCCTCTTTCCTCTCTCTAAGCTGGAGTGGCAGTCTGTAAGGCACCAGTCATGCACCATGGTGACAAAGGGCCCAGTAAACTGGACCCTGCTAAGGAGGAGCTGGGGGAGCCTGTTTCCCTGGTTAGCAGTATGGGAGAGGTGGGATCCCGGCACTGACAGTGAGGATCTTTTCAGGGCAACAGCCTAATCCTCTGCTCCACCCACAGTGCATGTAACCAGATTTGGCAAGGCTGGAGCAGCCAAGGTCTGGATCTGGAGGTCACAGCAGGCATCTGAAGGACAGAAACTGCAAGGCAGAGCCTTAAATTACTGACTTGAGAATCGGCCTCTGAATAAGGCAGTGAAGAGAGCAAGCATGCTTGCTTCTTATTGGGATGTATTGCAGGCTGGGTGTGCATAGTGGGACTTAGTTTGAAAATTTTCCTTTAGAACTAGGTCCACCTTCAAGGTGAAGTGAGCTATCATAAAGGTGGTAGTCATACTGTCCGCATCTCATGTCTTGTTTCTGGCTCCTTAGCTCCTATTCCTGCTCCCCATGTCTTGCTGCTCCAGCACCAGTTCTGCCTCTGACTTCTTACCTCTCTCTGCGCTCTCATACAATGGATTTCTTTGCATCTGATCACGTTTGTCCTGCTTTTCTGATCCATACTTTTGGCACCAGCTCCCTAACTTTCCACTATGTTTCTGTCCCAGACTTTTGGTTTGATAGAATTACCAGCTCTTCTGGTTGATTCCTGATCCTCAGTGTACCTCAGCTTCGTTTCCTGACTGCAAACCCACTTCGCACTTGACCTTAGCCTTAAACACTGTCCCTGATCTCCACATCCCTATTCCAGGCCAGTAAAGTGAGAACACCACCAATATCTAACAGTGACTCTGAAGGGAAGCCCAGAAGAATGGGCCAAAGGAGGCAGATAACAAAACTCAGGTGAAACAGTTAAATATATCTTGCTGCAATGAAGGAAGATAAATGTTTCTAAAACAGGACACAGTGCCATAGGCAAAAGGGGTACCAGAGGGCTCTGTTCAGTGTGGTGCTGTACTTTGTGGCTTAGAAAACTTCTCTGAAGTATTCTGTTTTTCTGTCATTCTGTGATTTAGCTATAGAACGAATCCTCAGATGCCCTGCAAACTTGCATGGGTTTGGTAGAATAATGTTAGTTACAGCAGCTCTGGGTTTAGATCGCAGTGAATGAAGAATGTTAAATGCGGAGATTCTTGTAAGAAAGATGACCAATAAAACAGTTTTCTACTGTTTAATCACTTCCCCCACGTGCATCACTGGCTTATTTGTAGAATATGAGTTGGACAGAACTGCAAGGTGGAGGGAAGGCACACAACTGCATCGCATGATCGGGGTATGTGCACTGTGCCAGCTGATCCTAAAATCCTTTCCCTCTCTCTGTTCTTCTTCTGGGCCTTTTTCGAACATCAGAAATGTCACCTTTAACTTCAGATGCTATTTCTAGTGTGAGCATGAATCAGTTTTTGATAGCACCTTGTATTCAGAACAGCAAAGCTGTTTGCTAGGGTTTTCCTGTCTCTTGTGAGATTCCTGTCAAAATCAGCGAGAGCTTGACTTTGGTCGCTTGAATAGTATTTTGTCTACAGTTCACTCTTGACATTACTGTAGGCAGGTAATTATGACAATTAGGAAATGCTTAAGTTTGCACGGGCTACTTTTCCTTCCTTGTGTGTGTGTACGTTATCATACTGACTTTACTTCCAGGATCACATCGTTTATTGACAGTATCGTGCCTCATCCTGCATTTTGTAAGCCCAACCAGGTGTGTAGCTCAGCTGAGAATGCAGATTCCTACAGTGCGTACCCCAGGTACCATGTTATGTTCTTCTGCTTGACCCGTAACCGGCATTTAATGAGTTACAATTAATACACATTAAGGTGAATGTGTACTTCACAACCTTCATTATTATGTGTACAGCTGGAGGTGTCTGAAAAGTGAACATTTTCAATGTTGTTAGTCACTCCATAGGAAAATGTAACACATTTTGGGGAAAAAGGCCAAAGAAACGCGCAAGAAACTTTTCATAGCAGGGGCAAGAGTGAACGGGTAGTGCCACTGGGGAGAGAAGCAGATTGTGTGTCTTGTCAGGAAAGGTGGGCTTGAAGCTGCATATCAAGGTTGGGTGAATGCTGTAACTGGTGGGCTGATGGTTGAACTGGAGACCTTGAGTTTCTTTTCCTCCTCCATCTAAAGAAACCTTCTTAAAAAAAAAAAGATTTCTTTAAACTTCTGTGAAAAGCTTACCTTTCGGTAAATCAGAGTTTTCTAATGAAAGGCACTGTGCTGATATTTTTTGGCCAGCTTTAGTTACAGGCGCTCTATACGTTTAGGAAAGCATAGTAAGAGCAGTTAGTCTTGAAGAGAGAAATGGTTTTTTTTTCTATCCAACTAACTGGCGTTTGCAAAGAGTTTTCGGTGTGAATTGAATGACTGGAGCACGGAAACCTGACTTGTGGAAATCCAAGCTTTTCACACTAGATGTTTTTTATTAGGAAATTTTGTTATTATTTTCTCCAGTCTAACAGGGAATTTTCTTTGAGGGAGAAGCAGATACAGAGTGGTGGATGGCCTGCTGGGTAAGATGCTATCTAGACTTGGTTCAAAGTCAGTTCTTCTGTTCCTCATAATCATGATGAGGAAGTCGAAGCTGAGTCTCCCCACCATGGATCATTCTTCCTCTTTTTGTTTTCTTTTGTTTTGTTTGCTTCTTTTGTTATTGTTTGGAGACTGTATATCTATTAAAAAGAAAGTGGAGATCCTGGAATACAAGAAAGCAGCTTGGAAAAGCACGTATCATAGAATCATAGAATGGTTTGGGTTGGAGGGGACCTTTAAAGGTCATCTAGTCCAGCCCCCTGCAATGAGGAGGGGCATCTTCAACCAGATCAGGTTGCTCAGAGCCCCGTCCAGCCCGACCTTGAATGTTTCCATATATTCTGTACCGATGTATTACAGTTCAGTTTCTGTCCTGAAGGAGGGGTGGGTACCAGCTGTAGATCCAGATGTGGCTACCAGAATATTTTGGCTAGGGAGTGGCATTAGCTTTAATCAACACTACTACTACCTGCCAGTTTACTGCTTTATTAAACGGCTGCGGCAATCAGATTAATTTAGTGTATACATCTGTTTTCCCTGTTTGTTCTGATGTGGATGGGGTTTGGATGTATGTACAGATATAAAACAGTATTACAAGGTAAATCAAGCATTCAAGAGTGAAGAATGATAGGCTATTAAATTCCATGAGGCTTTTTATGTTTTCTCATACAAGGTCACTTATAGTTTATTCACCTGTCAGGCTCTTCACTGCTCCTGGAGAACTCTGTAGCAAGAACTGTTTTATGGACTACTTTGGGTCCAAGTGCAGAATTTCACTACACTTCTTTGGGGTCCATGGGAGACAGCTCGTTCCTGATGCTGCAGAACAATTTGTGGTTGCACATCCTGAGCTGCTTGCCTTGTACCCTTAGTACTTTTGAGGTAAATGCTGTAGGACAATAGAAATTAATCCTGTTCTTCTGCTTAACCAGCTTTTATTTTGTCTTCAGCTTAATATTTCCTGGAGTACGGCTGGGCGCTGACAGTCAGTTTAGTGATTTCCTCGATGGACTTGGACCTGCACAGTTAGTAGGCCGCCAAACGCTAGCAACCCCTGCCATGGGTAAGACTAATATGTTCTCCTCTGTTAAATGAATAATAAGCCAATTAACTAATGCACACACTGCCAGACTACAGCACCAAAAAGACTTCTACAAAGTGGCTTCCTTCACTGCAGACGCAAAGGTCCCATACGTAGTCACTGGTATGCTTAGCATGCTAGCATCCAGAATGGGGTGAGAAACAGTATTTGCTCCGTTTGAGGTGCCGGCTAATCTCATTTGCAGTTTGAAGACAGGGCTTGCACTTTACTTCCCATTTGAAATTATTGTGGCTTCTCCAATTGTAGTTCACTGCAAAATCTCAGCTGTTCAGAGTTTTTATTTACTTGCCACAGATTATATTGGATGTGGAAGACGGTTCCTGGCCAAATTCTGCACTTGTCCAAGCTTAGTTCATCTAACCCCAGAATGTGAACCTTCTGCCGACATTTGCAGTGCCCAATAATCAGTTGCTGATAAAGCCAGTGTTTGTCATGAAAGAGACACAATCCTTTTCTCCGGCAGCTGCCTGGGGCTATCTGTGATCTTCTCTGTGTTCCAGACCAGTCAGTATTTCCCTATAGTAGCATTAGCTGTATCTTGGTTATCAACAGAGTATGAGGTGTGCAAGAGTGCAGGACTGTGTAACTACCTTGGGAAAGGTTTGGGTTTGTTTTTTTTTTTTTGCTTATATATGAGCAATTCTTAGACGTGCTTTAGAATGCTAAGTGAGGAGTCCTTGATCCGCTACTTTAACCATACTTCTCCTGCTGGAAATTGTAAATGGCCAATGCTTCAGTACAGCTGTCTTGGGAGAATCAGCTTCAGGAAGGGCTACTGAGCCGCTTCTGGAAAAGGAGGGAGAAACAGAAAGAAAAATTGCAGAAGAGAGTGTTCCCCTCTCAAGTCATGAGCAGGAGGAGACAGAATCCTTGAGAATTCTTTGAGTACCCCCTAAGGCAAGGGTGGTTGTGTAAATTCACATGACTGCTACTAATGCATTAATAAGCACCAAACTTGTTAAATCTGTATTTTTTATTATTATTTTGAAAGAGAAGATATTTGTGAGATGATTTGCCCAATAAAAATCTAATTGGCTCTATCAGTATGAATATAAGGGTCTAGATTTCTTCCATCTCTTTGTTTTAATCTTGTTTTCTGACCAAATATTTTTCTGCAGATTACTTGAGTAATATGTTTATTTTCACCTCTTAGAACTGCTTTATTTACTAAAGGCTCAAGTTTTGGCCCCCAAAAAAGCACTCGTCATGCTTTTTAACAATTGTCAGAAGACCTTCTATGCGGTATCCTTTCACTAGTGACAATTTGAAAATGTTTGTGTTGTCGCTCCCCCTTCTGGTCCCCTGTCGCATGTTTTATTTTGGATATGCGATACAGAGATGTGCTCTTAAAAAGGCTTGTTGGAATTTTCCTGTGAACTATTTTTAGTGCAACACAGAGCTCTGTTTATTCAAGCAAAGTCTGATTGATAGAGGAATCTTCCCCGCTGCTCTGTCGTACATCAAGTACTAAGGTATAAACGCTGCTTTAATATACTGTTAGACAAGCATGTGAAAACCTCACGCCCAGTTAAATTCAAAATGCTGTCTGTCTTTCTGTCTTTCCGAACCCCAGATTCTGTAGTTCAGGACTATCTATTTGTGAGTGTGTTTTTCTAGATGATCAGAGTTTACATGTCAAATACATACATCCTCATGTGTTCCATGGATATATGTATAGTTCATTTATTTGCACAGGCGTCACGTAGCTGCCCATGTGATACTGTGCATGGTTTATTCTAAGTGGCCTGTCAGATTTCTACCCAGCTGATTCCATGATATGTGAAACCACAGAGATGTAAAGGTTTAAGCATCAGCCCATAGTTGACTTCCCTTGCATTTTATAGGTCTAGATCAGAACAGTGCTTGGTCTCAGACTAAGGCGTTTTCCTTTTTCTGCAGGACATGTCATTTGTCAGAACTCAGGCAGGGAAACAAGTTGGCTATTTAGTAGTGAAAGCAGCTTCTTATTGTAACATGTTGCATCATTTTATTCACACCAAAAATGGGTGTGGAATATTGATAAAACCAGGAAAATTGTCACCCCTGTACTTTCTGGAGACTGTTGCAGAAAAAAGATCTCTTTTCATCTCCTGAAGGGCAGGGCATCATTTGCTGAAGCTGTGCTATGACCGTGTGCCTCGTCTGGTTGGTGTCTCTGACTTACGCTGAGGATCCGGTCAGGCAGTTGTAGTTACAGAAGAAGGTTTCAACGTTAGCCTCTACCAGCCGTTCTCCTTCCTGCTTCATCAGACAAGGAGCCTTTGCACTGCCAGCTCTTGCTGCTCAGCCTGGAGGCAGAAACTTCCAGCCGAGGGGATTTCTGAACATGAGTTTGGGTTTTAGGCTCTCTGAGAGTGGGACCACTGTCAGGGCAGCGCGTGTCAGTGACTGGCACGCTGGGGCAACAGTCCTAGGTAGGAAGTCTCTAGATAATTCACCAGTGCGAAATTAAAGGTGTGGTGGTTATAGCATAGTGTTGCTGTAAATTTGCCTGCCTCCATGGATCAGAAATACAGAGCTCTGGTATAAACCGTACACCAAGAGAGGGCACCACGTTCCCTAAGTGTATATCTTTTAGTCATGGTTTAAAGATGGAGAAATTAAAGGGATCAGGAGGAGACGTGACAAGCACACTAATGCAGCAGACTAGTAGCAAACTAATCTTCCCGTTTCTCTCTCTTACACCCTATCTCGCAGGCCGTTCTACTTCCTTTAAAATGTGGGCTTCTTTCTTCTCCCTCTCAGGTGACATCCAGATTGGAATGGTGGATAAAAAGGGCCAGTTGGAAGTAGAAGTCATTCGAGCCCGTGGCCTCACACAAAAACCTGGCTCCAAATCTACCCCAGGTAAGGAAAAAAAAAAAAGACAATATATGAACAGAAAACAAGAACATGAAATACGCTGATGAACTGGGGATCGGAGACTTTCTGAGCTCCTCGTTAGCTGTCACTACATTTGCATTTGTTTGGTTTGCTTTTCAACAGGGAACGCGTGCGTGGATATATCCTTGCTACCAATGTCCACTTCTTACCAATTTGCATCTGCCAGTTGCATGCCACCTTTCAAGGAATGATTTTCAACAATGCAACGTCTGTTCTGGAAGGAACATTTGCAGGAATATTTCTGCATATCTTAGGCAGGTCATATCCCTCAGAGGGGCTTTGTCAATGTAGATGAAGTCCTTTGTGTTTGTTCCACGTCAAAACAAGAGATGGAGAACAGATGAAAGTGCTTTGAACAAACAGCTTAACAGACCCACATGCCAGGATCTTCTGTACGCAACAGTGCTTCAGGAAGACAGCAGGTTGTGCTAGTGCTAGTGTCAGTAATTTATATAATGAATGAGATTTAATATTGTATCATTTTATAAGGACATTTTTTGAAGTTCTAATTATTTATAGAAATCTTTGTTAGAGGAGATTTATAATCGCCGCCACAGTCACTGCTTACCATAACAACTGGAACAGTTGTTTTAGTTAACATTTTGCCAAAATGGTACTTTACAACCTCCTTAGGAGCTGAAGATGAAAGAGCAATTAATGTCTGTGTTATCGGAGTGACTTAGTTTTAAATATTGCTTTCAATGAAACATCAAAGTCTTTTTTTTTTCTTTTTTTAAATATCTTTGACCCCTAAACATACATTGAAACTCCAGAGTAGCTGTCAGTGACAGCTAATTCCTGGCAAAAGAAAGTGTTTTTAAAATGACAGACATGAAACGTCGTAATTGTTGTTAGTAACGTCTTAGATCATTACATTCAAAGTTTATAAAAATCAAATTGATTTCTTATGGGTTGCGTCATTTATTTTAAGAACATAATTCTATTCAGATTATACAGTGAAGATAATGTGTGTCATTTTCTTTCCACTCAGCTTCCTTCTAAGGCATTTGTTGTCCAGCTCAGATGTGCAACGTAGAAGTTTTTAAGTCCAAACATAAAATTCATGATGTTTTGTTTGCAGCTCCGTATGTCAAAGTGTATTTATTGGAAAATGGAGCATGTATAGCTAAGAAGAAGACAAGAATTGCACGGAAGACCCTTGATCCTTTGTACCAACAGACACTGGTTTTTGATGAAAGTCCACAGGGTAAAGTCCTTCAGGTCAGTTCCTTCTTAATCCCACCATTTTAGGCTATCATTTGGAGAAGCGCTTGCATGTTTACTTAAGTTTAAGCAATATGCATAAACCCATTCCAACTCACTAAGCATTTAATTTTATAAATACCAGCATATAAATCCTTGTGGCTTGTGGTTTCAGACCTGCAAAATGTCCGGCTGTACTAAACATTCTCTTTTGTTGACTCTCGCTCCTGTCCTGCCATTAGGTTTTCCCACAAGAGGGAGCAATCATTCATCCTTAAGAATAACATTTTCCTTATGCTACACATAGCAGCAGGAGTGAACATACAAGCACGGGTTTGGGGACAACGCTGAACCTGTATTTTGTGTTCTTCCAGGTAATAGTTTGGGGAGACTATGGCCGAATGGACCACAAATGCTTCATGGGAGTTGCCCAGATCCTTCTGGAGGAACTGGATCTGTCCAGTGTGGTAATAGGCTGGTATAAATTATTTCCGCCTTCATCACTAGTGGATCCAACCTTGACTCCCCTGACACGCAGGGCTTCCCAGTCATCTCTGGAAAGTTCAACTGGGCCTCCCTGCATTAGATCGTAGTAGCAGGTGCTGTCTTAACAAAAACATCACCCAGGATAACAGTTGGAACCAGATACTCACATGATCAAAAAACACTGTTGGAGAGAGACAATCACTTCTGTTTTTGCTTGTAGTAGTTACCCAAACATATGTCTGTTTGTCGAGAGATGGCTTAAATTGACAGAACAAAGGTTTATCACATACGGCCTATCTATTAGCGGCTATCACCGATGCTTATAATCCAAAAAAAAAAAAAAAAAAAAAGAGGAGAGAGAGAGAGAGAGAGACCTTTAGATTCGACCTAAGTCAAAAGATGACCCAAACTGGAAGCTCTCACTCTGTTAACAGTGTTGTATTTTTTCACATTTTGACAGAGCCCTCAAGCAGTGTTACCTTCCTGGTGTTTCAGCAGTTTTTCTGTACTTGTCACTTCCACTAGTTTTTTGCCATGTGATTCTGCTAGTTTTGTAGAAGTCCTCACAACGCTAACAGAGACCCTTCCTTTCTTTTTCTAAACCAAACAACAAAGGGCTGAAGCATATCTCTGTAAGCATCGTTAAAGTGTTCAACAGCCACAGTTACGATTCCAGTGAGTTCAAATCGTTTCTCCGTTCTGGTACTTCCAAGTCTCTCACGTGGGAACCCAGAACAAATGACCAATCTAAGTTATATTCTTAAAAATAAATAATCATCACAGTGCCACTTTTTCTTTGTAAAAAGCAGATATGTTTGCATTATATATAATAACTTTTATGTTTATGATGTTTTGCATGGAAGAATTTTGAAAAATTCTGCAACTACTGCTGGGGACTGGTGTAAAGCAGCTTTAGTCTTAATTTTGACATTGAATATGTTACTGGTAATGCAATTTTCCTCCTAGAAATGGAGAGGAAATATTTACGTTTCTGTGTATAAATGTATATTTGACTTCCCAAAATGTTGACCAGGAATGGATTGAGCATATGACACTTTCAGCTGTACCCAGGCTTCTCTGATGTGTGTCGCTTGAGACGCACCTGTCTGCCCTGGATAGAGCATGGTATGAGTTGTTCAGTGTTTCACTGGAAATTCCAGTTGAAATATTCTGCACTTACTAATGTTTTTATCAAATTTTAGTTTACATTTCTTTGAGATTGATGCAAGCACAAGGCTTGATTTTTTAACGCAAGATATCTTACTTTTTGGAGAAAAAAAAAAGTCAAATTTCAATTTGCTTTTTATTCATTTGAGTTGTTCTTGGCCTTGAAATCCCTTGTGATATTCTGTAAATGTGCGAACAACTGCAGATTCCTGCAGGTGCATTGATATGTTTCCCCTCCTTTTACAGGCCATTCAATTTTGTGATCACACAAATAGAGCAGCATGACTTGGAACTGTTCAAAGCTGCATGCACGTTTTGTAAAAAGAGATGAAAAAGGTTATTTAATAATGTATGTTAGTTCCACATAGGCCAGCTTGTATGTTGCATGTACTTGTACAGTTTGCTCGTAATTACTATACTGAAGTAACCAAGAAATCTAAGCCATCCATTTTTCTTATAGACATTTTGCAGGTTTTAGCCAGGCTAGGTCTGTGAGTCTGGTGCTAAATGTCTATAGATGGACTTTATTTTTTACCCTATGGAAAACGTGATGTAGTACGGACCAAATTCCTTCTAATAACTATTTTGGTGTAGATTCCTACTGTGGGGCTGTAACACACGTAGAAACTGTGTACACACTAGGTTTTAATTCATAGACATACTGCCTGCACCAAGTGAACTATTTATTATTACTCAACAAGTGGGAATTATTCTGCCCATCTTTCCATAGGGCGCAGATTGGTTACTGCTCGACCTGCTGAGCAGGAAGAACTCAAGCACTGGTGCACTACTACTAGATCCTGTTCTGTCTTAGTGGCCAAAAACCAACTAGTTATAATTCGATAGTATCTTTCTATTTTGACCACTTGTCTTAACACTCCCCTGTGCTTTTAAATGAACTTCCAACTCATGTTATGTAAACATGTTTAATAAAATTTCCTTTTCATGCCCAGTGTAGTAGTTGTGCTCTCTGTATGTTCTGAGGTTCATCTGTGATTCTGCTCGCTGCAGGACTGTGTGAAATGTGTTAAGGAACAGTAAAATGATAAGTAATTTCTATGGTTCTTTTGATCGCTGTAATAGTGTATGTTGAAATCTGGGGCCAAAAACTGAGGCCTGGTGAAAGTCATGTTTGGTTGGCTTCCTGTTCACCAAGAAAGGAGCCAAATTGTGCTCTCATTCGTTGAAGCAGGCAAATTGAAGTCAAAAAGCAAATTTAGCCAAATTACCATCTGGTGAAGTCAAATCAGTTCATTGGAGTTGAGCGATGCTGCGACTGCTTGCAGTAGGTCAGCGGGGCGGTACGCGTTAGGGGCAGGCACCAGCTCTCCATTTGCTGTGTGCTGAGCCTTTAAGACGTGAGAACAGCTCCTCATCTTTTGCACTTTTTAAACTCAGAAATATGCCCTTGTATTGTAATGCCGTTACGGACAATGCTTTACAGAAAACTACCTGAGAGCAGAATTTGGCGCTAAGTTTTATTAGAGAAGCAAAGATTGTGTACTTTGTTTGATCTTTAGTTTTCCATGTCCCACAGATACCTGATCACAATTTAAAAATAACATAAAGACAATATTGCCTCACTTTGAACACTTTTGTTTATTACTTTATTTAACTGAATACATGGTTAAGCTACTGAAAAAAATGAATAATTAAACATGGTAAATCTCTGAACAAAAGACGTTCTATTTCTGCTTCTGTGTGGTGGGAGTGATCTGTTTAAATACAGAATTTGTCATACTGTTGCAAAAAGCCTTCAATTTCATAAATCTCATGGCTTCAAATTTTGTGTCCTATACTAGGATATTTTTTTCTTTCTGATCCTGAGAAATAAATAAAGTTCAGCATTTCTGATCTCCCCCTCGAGCACAGAAAATACGGCAGCAAAAGAACACGCTGAACTATCTCATTTACGGCGTTTCTGATGAACGGGGATCACATATGCAAGGATTTCAGGAATGAAGTAGTAGCCTGTGCCAGGGCAGGTAAGTTGTGTGCTGGTCTCCTTTCCCAGGGACTGTTGCCTTCTAAAAACTCATTGCCGAGCGTTGGGATTATAATACACAGATAAATCGGCTTTAGTTCCTTCCTGGTTTTCCCTTGAGAATGCAGTACTGCCTTAGATGCCGTACGCAGGGAAAGAGCAAAGATACTGAACTCTGATCCCTGTCATATAATAGACAGTTATTTTCCTCGTGATGAGTAAATGTTCTAAATTTTGTATGCAAATTTAGTGTCCCTCTTTGTGGGCGGAGAAAAAGCTTTTGGCCTTGACCTTTGTGTTAGAGAGACATCAGAACTGCTGTGAGTGGGTAGGACAGACCAGAGCTTTATGATCCCCTTTCTTCGTAATTCCCAGAGAAATGGTACATGCACTCTTGTTGCCTGTTTTCACTCACAACTGACAGTCCCAAAAGTCGAGTTCAGCCCAGGTATGATATGCTATACATACAAGAAAAGTTCAAAGTGGATCACACGCCAAGATTTTACTTACAGCCTGTGACTCGGCCTCTATGAAGTCACCTTCTTGTTGCTCCTTGTAGTCGCCACTTTACTGTCCACCGCCCATTTAACTCTAGAAAAAAGGATTATGGGCCTTATACTTTTCTTCTGCCTTAAGTGAAGAAAGTCATGGCAGACAGCAATGTGGCTCTTTCAAGCCCCAAATGCCCGCCCCATGTTACGCTACTATAATTCTACAGACAGAGAAGAAAGCAATCTGCAAGAAAGCAGGCTGTTACTGAAGGATGTGGTTCCTCAACTCAGGTAATGAGTATTATGGCCATCTTCAGTGATTAAGAACTCCGCTAACATCTATCAAGAGTAACAAGAGTCTCAATTAATACCTCCCTCGCAGCCCTGCCATTTTTTTCTGGGAGAAAAAGAAAATGCAGGGGTCATGCATGTATTTTCTCAGTGTCTGCATGGATGGCCATGTATGCTGGTAGTTAAATGCCACGGTTATGAAAGAGGTGGTGTGTGGCAGACATGTCACTTACATCAAATGTTCTTCCAAGTTTTGTGATCCAAGTTCGTCCTACCTGAGGTGCCAGAGATGGGAGGGGAAGCTGCCTTCGCTCCTAGAGACCAGCTGCTGACAGTGATTCAGCTCCTGATGCTCAGCCTGGTGTCTAACAGAATGCCCCTTGCTTAGGTACTTTTTAGTTGTCGGTACGATTTGAAGCCACAGTTGTGCATTAGGACATAAAACCTTCGATGTTCTGCCTTGTTGAGTCAAAGTGTCTAACGCTCAATGCTAGTAGTAACTAAGGGAAAGGGTAAAAAGCTGTCAGAATCTGTAGATTACAGCGTATCAATACAGCAATTCAGGTAAGGCAAATACTGTACAGCTGTATTTATGTCTCAGCTAGTCCAAGCCATCCTCGAGAGCTGAGTCTTTTGAAGGTTTCAGATGCTGGCTGCTAGAAACGAGTCGCCTCAGGGTTTCACAAGATCTCGCAGGTGGCCTCTGAAAAAGTTACCTTCAAAAGGTGATGAGCAGCAGATCGTTATTATAACTCTTCTTGGACAACTCAGAATTACTCATTCTGATCACCTTTAATGTGTAGAATTTCAGAGCCCTGCTAAAATGCAGTCACAAATCAGTAGTGGCCTGCTTGGTAAAGCACTGCGTCCGTAGTGAAAGGCTGTGTGATATCACCATGTGCGTGGATTTTCACTATGTCTGCAACAATTCATTTAGGCAGAGATTTAAACTCTTTTTTCACATGTTCTTCTCATTTATGTCAGTGGGATGTATGCTTCTGGGTGACTCTGAGAACCTAGGTATCAGTCTCTGCACCTGGATTTCGTGATGAATAAAATGGGTGTAGGTGTAATTCCCCATCTTAGAGACCTTGCATGGATATGGAAAGAGCGGAACAAAAATGTGAAAAAGCAGTTGTGAGGTCCTCAGAGACTGAGATGCCACAGGATGATCCCATCTTCTTGTCCTAGTTCCCAAAGTCTTTTTTACACTGGGAAGTATCAGGAAGCAGTATCTTCTGTACTAAACCTTGTGACTACATTTCAGCTACAGCCCAATAAAGACTCCCGAGCCACACACCTAAGCAGGACACGGCTCTCTTCTTCAACTTATACCATCCCCTGTACAAATTGTCCTTTGCACAGCATCTTGGTCTCCTGCTCTTCAGAAAGTACAACAGCACTATCACCTCTGCTTTTCCAGTACCACCACTTTGTCTTTAGTCCCTGTTGTCTGGTCTGACAGCAGGTCTCCACAGAAGGAAGCTGCCCATGTACAGGCACTAATTATAGAAGATGGAATGATCCTATTTAGAACAACTTCATACAAGGGTCAATAAGACAGTTCTAGATATCTTAAGAAAACTCGTCATGCAATTTAACGCAAAAAATTAAGATTTGCAAATCTAGCAAATATTGTAAAACAGAACTTCAATTAAATGTTACGGCGTGTACTCAGAAAAGAAATCGGTGTTGATATCTGTATTTGCATACTACAGGAACAGTGTCCACATGCAGTGCAAACATGGCAGTATTACACTAGCACATAGGAGCAAAGATGACCAATTTTTATTTTCAGTAATGCAGAGGGTGCGAGATGTCCAGGAGGGAAATATTTTCTAAATATTTAGTTACTAAGCAAAGTCTGTTAGAAGCCAGAAGCAGCATTATCCTTGAGCTTTGTTAGTTAAAGCTGCAGCAAAAGGAGCCAAGAGAGCACCCAAGAACTTCACCCTCCAGTTTTAGAAAGTGCTCTGTTTCTTCCAGTGACAGAGTCTTGAGGCTATGTGAGCGACTCTTGAGTGCTCGGGAACGAACAGGCAACACAAAAGAAAATAATGACAGTTACAACAAAAAGGCAGTGCTTCAAAACCATGTGGAAAACTGCCTGATGATTGTGAAGGCCTTGAGAGTGCAGCTGTCCCTGGAACAGAGAGAGAACAAGAGTCTGGATTTAGAACGGGTGCCCCGATGTCCCTCTCGTACTACAGGTTAGAAGGGCTGGGTGTCTGTTAGCCGCCAATGTGACAGAGTTTCTAAGCACGAGTCAACTTCTTCTAAGGGAGTAGTTTGTATGTACAGCTTGCCCATGCTTTTCTCTTCGGAGATGGTCTGACATGTGCGTTGAGTGTGACCTTAACTTTAAGAGGGTGTAAAGGGTATATTTGATTTTAAGCTCAGGAACTCTGTTGTGGAAGAGGGACCCTGCATCAGCCCTCATAAAGCATCGACTAGGATGGTAAAGAAGTCTGGCACTCTGTGATGGGTAAACTGAGTCAGAAACAGACGTCCCCATGGAGGGCAGAGCAGGCTTGGGGAGCACAGAGGGGGAGGAGGGAAGGGAAGGAAATGGTGCCTCTGTTCCCCTGAGGGGGATGAAAGAGGGAGAGCCGGAAAAAAAAATGAGGCCTAACTGCTTAGCTCCTGTCTTTTTGACTGAAAGCTCCAAAACGAAGAAGAGCGAGCAACTCTTTAAAGCCTCGCAGATGGCAGTGGATTTCTTCCTGAAGGGCTGAAGGATTTGGCCCAACTTCATTACTTCGGTATTGGCAACAGACTGTCTGGTGGCAGCAGGGCTTGTCAAAAAGATATGATGCACTGTTTTCCTTTCTGATGGGTGACTCTCTAGGAGTTAACCAGAAGAGGAAAAGTAAGTTGATGGCACAAATAATCTTTGAGTTGCTCTGTACCTAGTCTCAAAAGGTATATAAAGGCTGTAATGGCTGGGAATAGGGAGCATCAAAAAGCTTCTCACAAGCAGCTTAAGAGCAGCTTGTTGACCTCTTTTGCTTCTTTTTACCTGGTAGGAAAAAGGTCCTAAGATTTGGGAGACAGCTGAAGTACAGTATCTGCTCTCCCAGAAGATGTAAGAAGAGCCGATTCCCTCCTCTCACCCTTCCCCTGGTCATTGCTCGTGCAAACTGTGAAGTAAAGTTTAGTGTAGTTTGGTGCCTGGACTCTGCATTCAGTTGCTCTGCTCTGGTGCTGCCAGCAGCTCACTTGATTCCCAAGCCTGTTGGTGGAAAAGACCAGCATTCCTAAACCATTCATGTTAAAATACAAAAAAAAAAAAACCCCGACCCTCGGGCTGTTTTCATTCATCGTGTGCATGAAAAGATAGCGGGAAGAAATCCATCGTGTTTTCTCTTGTTGAAGAGCTTGAAACAGAATTAAATTACAGATGCACCAGAAGTCACTGCTGTGCTATCTGTATAATCCTGCAGCTCTGCTATAGATGCAGGCTGCTTTGTTAGATTTCTGTTATGTCATTCAAATATTCCCTAAAACAAGTACCAGAATGCAAAGGAGGAGAAGGAGGTAATCTTGCAATGCCAGTGAGCCAGTCTTTCAGGTCTTAACCTTCTTCTCCCTTTGTTCTTTAGGTGCGTATCTCCCCCCAGCACTAGTCTTAGCCTTGTTCTCCTGTCACTTGTTTGCCTGATACCACCTCAGAGCTGTATCTACCTGTTGTCTCCAGAGAGTACCTGTTGGATTTGATAACATTTACATTTCTTCAGCGAGTGAGAGAGAACGGAGGAAAGCAGAGGAAGGCTTTTGAATAACTCACCTCTTTGGAGCTGCTCTTCCATTTGTAGGTGGCTGGTTTAAGACCACTGTCATCCCCGTCCCCCCCCCATACTTGTGTATCTCATACACGCACTGCATTTTTTACAGACTCTGGGTTTGCTTCGTCTGCGCTGAAGAGTCTGGGACTTCCGCCACTGAGTTCAGTGAGGCTGAACCCAAAGTGCTTTTTGTGACAAAAGGTGACTGATACGGGGCAGCAGCAAGGCCCTTTCGGTGACAGAAAAACAAGGCAGGAGGCCAGCCAGCGATTCTAGCTGCGCAAAGCACAGAGCCTCATTTTCTCTGTCAGGAGGCGGCGAGCCGCGCAGCGATGGCGGAGGTGACAGCCCGCGGCGGCACATCCCGCTGAGGCACCGCCTCCGTGACCAGAGGACGTTGCCTGGCCCGTAGATAAGCCTCTTTTTTTTAATTATTATTATTATTTTTGCAATGCATACGCCCTAACGAATAAGACCAAAAGCTGGCGTTTTCTGGAGGGCCACCCACTTCAGAAGAGCAGCCACGGAGCGCGGCTCTGGGCTGTGTGACAGCTGAGGTGGCACCGGGCAGCGCCTGGCCCAGCCTGACGGTGCCGGGGGCGGCTGAGGGGCAGCGAGACGGAAAACCTGCTGCTGTGGGCGATCGCTAGTCAGCCAGCTCTTGCAAACAGTGTTATTTATTCAGAAATATAAATCTACTTAGGGACACGTATTTAGAGGAAAGCGCCCCGCTGCTTGCAAACAGCAGAAAAGGACAAAAAGCCTTCAAACATGTTATTCAGCTGAGCGAGCACCCCGCGGTAGGGCGGGAGGCCGTCGCCGCTGCCGCCGGGGCCGCCGGTACCTCACGGGGCCGCCGGTGCCACACGGGGCCGCCGGTACCTCACGGGGCCGCCCGTGCCTCGCGGGGCCGCCGGTGCCTCACGGCCGGCCCGT
>JAVKLA010000014.1:5286350-5297180 GCA_034782735.1 Sagittarius serpentarius
CCCCGGGGGCGAGCGGGAGGCACAGCCCGCCGTGCCGGGCTTTGGGCGCCAGACTCTCCCGACTTAGAAAGGCGGCGGCGGGGCCGGCCGGTGGCGGGGGCGGCCCCCTTTCCCCTCAGCGGTTTCCCGCCAGGCCCGGCTCGGCTTCGCCCAGCTCCCGAGCTCGACCCGGCTTTCGGGCTAAGTCGAAGTTTTAGGCCCGCCTGGCTGGCCCTTCACACCGTCGCCAGGTCACCCCGCCCAGCCCCGTGTGCCCGGCCTGTCAGCTGCGGCCTCGGAGCCGGGGGTCGCAAAGATCTCTGCCGTCGCGGAAAAACAGACATCTGCTTTATTAGGCGCTTTTGTAAGAGGGGGGAAAAAAGCCGTAATGTTTTTCCGAGTGTTGGATGTATACCTGCAGATGCAGTGAAACCGGGTGTGTGATGTCTGGCTGTGCTTGTCTACTGGTTTCACGTAAGAGCTCTCAAAACCGTCAAACCTCAAAGGTTTTGAAGGAGAATTCTTAAAGCATTAAAAAGAAATAATGTTTATATTTAACAGCCTACCCTTTTCTCTGATTCAGTAGTGATTATGAACTCACTCAAATCAATGCAGTTCCACTAAGGAGTGTCAAAAAAGCACATTTGTCCCCATTCCTGTGTTATTTGCAGTGGCTGCTCTGACAGATTAATGTCAGGCTACTGCAGGGTTAAGCAACCAGCCTCATTTTGTTTTCTGAGTATTACTTTTATTGTTAGACTGTGCTGTACCCACACTACACCTTTGTTACTTTTATGTTAAGCTGCAAGTCAGATATATCAGGACAATTTCTTGTGACCAGTGGACACTTGTGCTGCAGGATTATTAAACTTTTATGATAACCGGTTTAAGGAGGAAAAAGCAGGTATTACTGCTGACAGCCAAAATGGTTTGGTAACTCAGGTACTGCCCCTCAGGCCGCTATCTGAGAAAAGTCAGTAGAGAAGGGCATAAAAGGAAAGGTCTTGCTCAGTCAGCACTGACAAAAAAGCAGGCTGGGTTTGAGGGAGGAAGGGCTAATTTGATACCCGAACCATAAAAAAGGATTCAAAGCCATGAAGGAACTGAAGCAGGGGAACTGCACGGGACTGTTTTGTGTAGCCCTGTATAGCTACTGTGGCGTTTAAACTGGAAAAAAGTCTTCATGCCTTCAGCTCACCAACATCCTCAAAGAGTAAAACTAAAGTTTGCTGGGATTTGGGCTCAGGCTGACCTGGCATGGAGAATCTCACAGCCCAGCCCCAGGCTGTCGGACAGCACGTATGTGCAAGGTCTGAGCCCTGAGGCCAGTGCTAGAGCTTCTCTACCCGAATCACAGAGGGCTAACAACACAAGGCCCTGGTTTAGGACTCTAACCCAGCTGTTGGGAATCTAAAAGCTGAGCACAACCAGAAGAATGGTGCTCACCTTGGTATAGCTCCGAGGGTCAGCAGGGGACAACATGCTTTGCTGCTCCCTGCTAGTGACAGCTGCACTTCAGCAACGGGGTTCTGCTAGATGGCAATGAGGGAAGTGCTCACTTGATACAAAGTGCTTTGGAAGATTGCTAGAGTGAAAGTCTGCAATTGTAAAAACTCCCAGTTCTCAAATTAGCTAGTGTGGCAGCTGCACACGAGTTCATAGCACAAAATTTCCTAAATTTAACCCTGCATTTCCACCTTTTTGAAGGTCCCCTCTCCTCTGCAAGACACAGCAGGTCAACAGAAGGTGTCCCTGGCATTTTCCCCCAAGCTCCTGGAGAAGAGGCTGTTCCAGGGGACATGACTTATGTCCTGGCAATGCTTGGTTGCCAGCAAAGCTTCTCGAGTTGGTGGTTGGCATAGCTCACAGCAGCCTTTAACCTGCTATAACATGCTCCGAAGTAAGGACAGCTGCAGGCAACACTTACTTCTTTTGAACAGTGCTCCAGTCCTATGTGCACATGCTGCCCTTCAGCAAACTAGCACAATTGCAGGCAGAGAAGGGAGGGCCTTGCCTGCAAGCTACAGCCTCCAGTCGTGAAGCCCTCTCACTTCCTCGTGAACAGGGCTGGCGAAGGCCTGCCGAGTTGGCTTTACCCGGGTATGTGAGCAAGATTCAGCAGGACTTGTTCACAGAAGTTGACACAGGACCAAGCCCTTCAGATGCACATTCCTGAGCCCACTCCCCCCCCTTTAGGGCATTTTATGCCAGCCGCTCCCAGGTTTCCCCCTCGCCTTAATTACCTTTCTGTAGCGATCAGCTTTGTGTATATGTGTGTGCATGCTAATGCTAGGAAGGGCTGTCAGCATAGCTTTGCAGCCCAGGCTCTTCTAATATGATCCTGGCTCCAGGCTGCAGCTTTTCTCCAGTGCCCAAATGCAACGCTTTTGGATATTAGGCGAGGGCAAGAATTTGCTTTTTTCTTGCACGCAAAATGAGGAAATGCATTCTGCCACACCAGAGCTACCGCAACCACAACTGCACCGCTGAACCAGCTGCGCTTGCTGGCCTACAGAGAGGCAGCCAGAGCAAACTCAGTAGTCACCCTGCCCCTTCCCTCATTGCCATTCCTCCACCAGAGTCCTGTAGATGCCAGTCCCACACTGGGGACTGCAGAGTCTCTCTCTCTTGAGACGGATAGAGGAACCTTCTGTAAGTGAGCCACAGCCACATGCAGAGCACTGGAGACGAGGGCTGGCGCGATCCCGCAATAGTGGTCACAGCTCTGCAGCCAAGAAATGGAAGAGGAAAGGGGGAGTATTGAACCCAACGGCGTTACAAGGCAATCTGAGGAAGCACCTCCTCAGAAGTCCACTAATAGGCTGGAGATAACGGTCCTTGCCCTGCATCCCTTGTAAGGCCTCACCGAGACTTGGCTACGGTAAGAGGGGCTGGGAGAGCAGAGACTCAAATTATTAGTTTGTGGCATGATTCAGATATATCTGTCCACACCACGGCATGATTCAGAGCCTAGAAAGGTCTTTGATATCTATGAAGATAACCCGACGAGGTCCAGCCCTTCAGAAACAGTTTCAGACCTTAAACCGGTCTTGTCTCCAGATCTGAGCTAATTTTTGGCGGATGCAGAATTTCCTGGATGAAAGTTAAACAGAGCGGCTGAACATGCCTTGCCATTGGCTTCCTTCTTGTTGTTGGGTTTGGTTTTGGCTTTTTTTTTTTTTTAATGCTTCTGGTGGTTTTTTTGTATCTTTGCATGTTTCAAAAGGATTGAGAAGAAGTGGAAATGCTAACGGGTTTTTTGGCTCGTTCTGCCGTGTAGAGGGTTTCTGTGCCAAAGCGCTAGTTACCTAGGCAACTGCTGTAGGACTGAATTTGGATAGATGTGTTGTCAACTGCAAATGAGTGGAGCGGCTTTTCAAGAGGTGGGGAAGAGTGTAAAAATGCACTGAAAATATGAATGCCTGTAATGTGATTTCTAGGTAAGATGGTGGTCCTATCTTTTTGGCTGGCTTTTTGTAAGCAACTGCACAAACAGATCGCAGAGGGAGTGCACGGCCGTGCCTCAGCACCTCAGCGTGAAGGCCCTTGTGTTTGTAAGCTGGGTGAGCATTCATCTAACTGTCAAACCACGACTGTCTGCAAAGAATAGTACTAAGGCTGACATTAAGCATTTTGCCCGTTTTTTTACAACAGAGCTATGACGATCCAAGGAAATTACAGCCTTTATAGAGATTTGACTGGCAGCACTACACGGCCATTTCCAAAAAAAGGAAAAAAAAAACTGATGAAACATGTTTAATGATTGAGATACATCTAAGGGCTTATGCAATGAAGAAAAATATGATTGCAGAGTTTTTCCTGGAAATCATCAATAAAGGGCCTTTTTTTTAATACAGAGCAAAAATGAGAGAAAGCAAATAAATAAACTCTGGGGGAGTTATACTGATGTCTGTCAGTTCTGCCACAATGGATCAATCTGCCAGTGGTTACTTATCCCGGGGGAGTCAATACTTAGAGTGGTCCATGGCTGAAAAAAATGAGTAACATGGTGGGATTTACTCAGTTAGAAAAGAAAGATCTCCCACAATTCCTCCTATTCCCTCCCCCGCCTCGAAACACGTGCAGGATTAGCATTTGGGCTTACACTGAACACCAATTTCCTTCTATTTCACCTACAAAATGCTCTTCAAATGGCAAATGCAAACTCTTAGTAGTTTATTCATGTTATGACAGGTGTCACCAGTTGGCACAGCTACACGTAATCTTCAAAGGTTTGGGTTTCAACCCCCACGCACTAAGCGGGTGAGCAAGTTTCCAGCCTTGAAAAGGCAGGTTGTGCTGCTTGTTTTGGGTTAGGCAAGTGCACCAGGTGAGAAGAAGGCTGAGGTAAAGCACTGCCCTGATTCCTCTGGCTAAAGCTCTGAGGCAGGACCTGCTTCCAGAGCCACTTCTGAGGCCGGCTGGTCCCTGCTCCTTCCCGCTGTGCACCACCTGAGCTCTGACATCCCCTGCATTTCTCTCTGCAGGGGTTTCTCTCCTCCCAGGGGCCTCAAATAAATGCTGAAGTCACCAGTCCTAACCGCTGGCCTGACCGCGGGGCTGAACAGGCTTCCTGCAAGGAGAGGACATGCGTCTTGCTTTTCCTTCCTGCTGAGCGCTGCCCAGGCTCTGCCATCAGCGTAGAGGGTCCCTCAGAGCTGAGGGTCAGATGAGGGTCCCACCAGCCATTTGAGCAGCTTGTGTCAGGCTGGCACATCTACGTGACTAAGACAAACCACCCCGGACTCTGCCCCTGCCTACTTTGCTGCCAGGAGGCCAGGCTGCGCCGGTCCAGCCAGCTGCCGCTGCTGCACTGGAGGCAGACACCAGGGTCAAAAAGAAGCTGTGATATCTCGGCTCTCTTATCCGTTGTTTATAAGAATACAGACACCCCTAATCACTATCCCTTCAAGGGTGACTTTAACAACATTTACGTTGGAGATCAGCCAAAACCTATAAAACTGCAGGCTGCCCGGCCTGGAGGCTGCTGCAGCACGGTCTGCTGCATCCAAACTTTCTCTCTGGCCTCCGTCTTTGGAGAGGGGCTGAAGTGACATCCAGGGCCAGACACCCTTCCTCCCCGCTCGAGCCTGTGTGCACCGGCAGATAGATACGCACACAGACCTAAGCAGACTCCTCTATTTCAGGCCCATCTGTAACCTGCATAATGAATAATGTACAATGAATTTGTGGTCTACATGTTTATTAAGTGACTCAGTATTTCCAGTGGAGATTTTGTGCTCATGTTTTACTCACATCGCAAAACCCACTCACTCTTTTATTATCCCCAGCAGCAGTAGGCGATAATAAATTATACAACTGCAGATGACGGTAACTGTATCAACAAACAAATTGTATCAGTTTTCAGTGTGAGTTTAAAGCTCCATTTACTGGTTGTGCAAACTCTGAAAAAGGAATTTGGGAACGCTGCTGCTGTTATTAAACGTTCTTACCAGGCTGTAATCCAAGCCTTCCACAACGCGTCCCTAGAGAAGATTTTTGCCTACTGTGTACCACTGCTTTTACATATGGGATTAGGCATTTACATACATAAGAGCAGAGAGAGAAATGTAATTTATGTAATAGTGACAGCTCCCATTTGTTACTGCGTGACAGGGCTGAAAGATAAAAGGCATCTTGGTGGTGGAATTCAGAGCTAATCCTGCTCCACTGCATTTGCAGAAACACATTCATACCCTCCGAAACACAAAGGCCTGTAGCAAAACGTCAATCAGTCAACAGCGCGGCTACATCCTGTGTATCGAAACGATCTCACACGCTCTCCAAATTCCTCTAGATCCCATTTTAAGCTTAATAAGCTACTCAATTAATAATTTCTATGGCTGTGGAAAGATGTGAGCTTATGCTACAGCAGCCATTTTGAAACAACCCACACACCTGTGGCCAGGGATTGACTTTTTGGGGAAGCAGGTGTAGCAGTATTTAGGAAGTTACAGTATACTTTCCAAGAGGAACAGACACTCTGTTCATAGAGAAACTCATTTCTACATGGTAAAGGTACATGTCAGTCACAAGACAGAACACTTTTGGGCAAAGGTTAGTGTGGCTCACTTACCACACCACAAGCTGTGTTCTTGTTTTAATTGAAAATTTTCCAGTTTTAGCTGTTGATGCTCGCTGGCTATGTGGAAAAATGGGCCTGGAGCTGTGTTGCTTACCCCAGTGACCCTCACCACCTAGGTGCTGGATGGGGCGTACAGATGAGGGAATAAATATAGCCGAAACTGCCAGTGAGAGGAGACCGTCCTGCAGGCTGGCTGACGGTCAGATTTTGCTCTGAATTTCCCCGCATAGTGATCCTAATCCCTCTGGCTCTGGGACAGGCTGAAGCGATGCAGAGCTGACTAAGCTGCTGCGTGACTAAGCCTGCTGGACCTCACCAGGCTCAATAACTAATACTTTGAACTGAGCTGCTGATCACCGTCCTGACACGCCAGCCAGGTTTTGCACGTTTTGTTGCCCTTAAATATCGTTAGGGCCGTCGTGAGCCTTTTCTGTCTGCTCCTTTTGCAGTTCCTTGTTCCCAGGGGCCGCGAAGGAGCCCTCTGCCAGTGGAGCTGGGGAGGTTTCAGCCCAGAAAACTCTTGGAAAATGGCCCTCAGAGAGACTGAACTCAACGCCCTCCCTTGTAATTGCTGTTGGGACCTGGCAGAAGAAGTACATATTTGCAATTAGGGTTGGCTGTTAAGGTGTTCTTGGAGCTCGACACCATTAACTTTGACACCAAGAGCTCGAGGCCAGACCTTTGAGCATTTCCTCCTGCAGCATCACCAATCTTTGCATGAATAAGTAAGACCAATTACAGACATAAGTCGGTTCTTGTTACTCGGATGTCTCTTATCCACAGCCTGTACTTTCCTCGGCATCTTTTTAAAAAAACAACCAGTCACTATAAACCCAGAAGTCAGTCAGGACATATGGGTTGTTGCTGTTGGACTTTTATAAGGATTTAGCTGTGTTACACAAATTGCCAATTAAACTGGAAAGTTAAAATGAAGAAAAAAGTCAGGTAGTGTCATTAACTTAGCTTCAGACCGCAAGAACCTGTTCTCCAAATAAACGCAGTATGACTGGAAATCCAAGCACATTCAGAATGGCTCCCATTTTAGCATCCCTTGACTGCTTAGCCATTTTTAAATTTGAATAGTTAATTGTTCACTCAAGCAGGCTACAATGTTCTATTTATTTTGTTGTGAGCCAAGCATCAGTCTTCCCTTCTGGAGGACACAGAGCTAACCTTTACCTAGGCAAAGAAACTCACTTTATTTTGATGGGAGGGTTATTAGATTTTGCTTCTTTTGTGTTCCCATTGGCTTGCTGAGGGTTTTTTTTCCTTCTCCCCGAGCACTTCTCATCTTGCAAACACAAGATTTACATTGTGTACAGCAAGTGACTTTTAAAGCAACCTGATATTCATGGAGATAATTAAAATGTTTTATTGGACTCTCTCACAAGAGCAAGGTGCCCCAGGCCACAGCGAGGGATGTATCTTCCGACCATGCAGAGGCACCGCCGCCGCTGCTCCCCCCCCCGTGCTGGCAGTACCCAGAAACCGCTCCCCCAGCCGACCCTCCTGCTTACACCAGCTCCGTGCTCCCCTTGCTTCCCAATGGCTTCCAGCTGAGGGGCAGAGCTCACGTTACTGCCCGTCTCCCTCTCCAGCGAGAACAGCCTTTCCGTGGAGATTGCTTTGTGCTTAATTTAAATTATTGTGGATTTGGGGCGGGGCGGGGGGGAGTACCTACAGCCAGGCCTGGACTAGTTTTGCTTTTTTTCCTTATATCTGATTCCCTTATGGTGAGAAACTCCAGAAGATAACATTTGAGTAAATTACCCTACAGCGTATGAATAAATATAAGGATGATCAACAGGAATAACGTAATGTGTTCGCCTTAATTTTATAACAACATCTCCGGTAGGAAAATAACACACAACACAATATACAATAAAATTTGTTACAATTACACAGGTGATTTTAAATAAGCTTTTTTATGGCCACTCCTGGCTTTTCGCTCATATCCTGCCTTCTGTTTGTATGTCCAGATCCACTTTCCTGACAGACTCCCTGTTTGCTCTGTCCCTTCTTCACAGCCTCTAGAAGCAAGAGAAGCACTCGAAGACATGGAAAGTTACTCTTCCTTATTACAATAATGATATGTAAATGTATGCTACATCCTCAGCCTCTTCTGTAAATAGAGCCGGGCGTGTTATCTTTACATTCCAGGGCTGCTGTTATTAAAACATCTCACAGAAACATACACTTAGTACTTAGCGTGCACGGAAAAGGCCTTGCTCGTTTGCTTTTGGGTGGAAAATGAACACGCTGGCGTTGAGCACATGAGAGCCTGGGTAAGACCACGACACCAAAACAAGCCGACAAAGTGAGAGCGCATCTTTGGGAGTATGCCTTTACTAGTATAGGAAAAAAGTTATCATCTTCTTCATCTAGGTTCGCGAACCTGATTTCAAAGAGCTGTGAATAGCAGGTTGTTCGGTTTTAACTTGGGTCAGCAGCTCAAGTTCAAACATTGTCATGAACCTGATACTTTAACCCGGGCGAGCGTATTAGGCGCTGGAGGAGGCAGGGCAGGTTCTGCAGGTGGGAAGCGTGGCGGGAGGCTGCGGTACGCTCCCGGGGGGTGCCAGCCCAAGCGAAGAACTGCGGGTCTTTTCCAGCCGGATCTGCAGCCGTGCTGCCCGCTCTGCTGGGACGCGCTGGGAGCAGAGGCCAAGCATCCCCTCGGCTGGGCAGCAGGCAGAGGCCGGCTCCAGGCAGCCACGCTCCTGGTCTTAGGCATGCCTGCATGACACAGCTGCAGCAGGGCGGAGAGTCAGTTAGCCACAAGCAAAGCAGCCTGTGCACCAGTCTGGCCCAGAGTGGTTCACCCACAGCCGGGCTAGATGGCTTAACCAGTATAAACTCTCTTTACACCAGCAGTGAAGGCAACCAAGCTCTGCCAAGTCCATCACTGTGGAGGGCACCGCCATGAAGCCTCACAGGACACAGCCCGCCTAGGGCGAAGAGGACTTCTCTGAGGTTCAGAAATACTCAATGTCACTCTTCCCAGAGAAGTGGTAACATCCCCATTAGGTGACGGGGAAGCGCTTTTGGAAACCTCACCCTAAATTTTCCTGGAGTTCAGCCTTTCTTTGCATAGTATTTACCCTCTTGCTTCTTTGTGAGCTTGAAACTGGGAATACGGAATTTAAGTGGTTCAGGTACAGGGCTGAGAAAATAGTCTGTCTTCGTAGTGAAATTTAGAGTATACATTCAACTACATTTAGTTAAATGACAGCTGTTTGATAGTCATCTAATTCTGTTTATCAATCTCCATCTGAAGTATTAAGAAATTAGGGCCAGAATTATTTACGGATTCTTATTTAATGCCTCCCTGGTTGGTCAAGCCCTGAGCAGGCAGGTTGGTAAAGGCTCTGGCAAGATGATCTGTCTTGCAAATTCACCCTTGCCTGTGCTCCTGCAAAAACACTTGAATCCTTGTTAAAATAAAAGGGTTAAAAATGATAATAAACCGCAAAATCGAGAGAGCGAGAACATACTGTGCTGCCAGCAAGAACTAAATGATGACCATGTGTGGAAGGTTGGCCCTGGCTGGATGCCAGGTGCCCACCAAAGCCGCTCTATCACTCCCCTCCTCAGCTGGACAGTGGAGAGAAAATACAACAAAAGGCTCGTGGGCTGAGATAAGCGGGAGAGATCACTCATCAGTTACCGTCATGGGCAAAACAGACTCAACTTGGGGAAAATGAACTTATTATTATATTATTATTATTATATTATTTATTGCCAATCAAACCAGAGTAGGGTAATGAGAAATAAAACTAAATCTTAACACACCTTCCCCCTACCCCTCCCTCCTTCCCGGGCTCAACTCCTCTCCCGAATGCTCTACCTCCTTCGCACCAGCGGTGCAGAGGAATGGGGAATGGGGGTTGCGGTCAGTTCATCACACGTTGTCTCTGCCGCTCCGTCCTCCTCAGGGGCAGGACCCCTCACACTCTTCCCCTGCACCAGCTCTCATGGGTCCCTCCCATGAGAGATAGTCCTCCTTGAACTTCTCCAACATGAGTACTTCCCATGGGCTGCAGTTCACAAACTGCTCCGGCATGGGTTCTTTCCATGGCCTGCAGTCCTTCAGGCACAGACTGCTCCAGCGTGGGTCCCCCGCGGGGCCACAGGTCCTGCCAGGAGCCTGCTCCGGCGCGGGCTTCCCACAGGGTCGCAGCCTCCTTCGGGCACCCCCCTGCTCCGGCGTGGGGTCCTCCCCGGGCCGCAGGGGGAGATCTGCTCCGGCGTGGGCCTCCCTGGGCTGCAGGGGCACAGCCTGCCTCACCGGGGTCTTGCCACGGGCTGCAGGGGAATCTCTGCTCCGGCGCCTGCAGCACCTCCTGCCCCTCCTGCTGCACTGGCCTGGGGGTCTGCAGAGATGTTTCTCTTACATGGTCTCACTCCTCTCCGGCTGCGGCTTCTGTGCCCCAGCACTTTTTTTTCTTCTCAAATCTGTTATCCCAGAGGCGCTACCGTCGTCGCTGATTGGCTCGGCCTTGGCCAGTGGCGGGTCTGTTCTTAAAGCCGGCTGGCATTGGCTGTATCGAACACAGGGGAAGCTTCTAGCAGCTTTTAAGGAAGCCGCCCCTGTGGCCCCCCTGCTACCAAAACCTTGCCACGTAAACCCATTACACCAGATAAGGAAACGGAAGTAGGGCTCCTTCGCGGAGGGCGGAGTAGTTTCTGGCCAGCCCCTGCCTTCTGCAAGTGATGATCTGCTTCCAGCCCGCTTCGCAATAGGAAAATCTGTGTCCATGTTATTG
>JAVKLA010000014.1:5302211-5312356 GCA_034782735.1 Sagittarius serpentarius
GAAAGAAAGAAAGAAAGAAAGAAAGAAAGAAAGAAAGAAAGAAAGAAAGAAAGAAAGAAAGAAAGAGAAAGAAAGAATAAAAGCAAAGAGTACTGTTTATAGAATTACAGTGTCCTCTGTGCTTTCAGACTGAGACGAATTTGTCTGTAAGCTAAACAGTACCTTCCAAATAGCACAGCTAAGAAAAGTGGTACAGCCTAGAAGGACCCCAGTCCCTGAGCAGCCTTCTCTGACTCCCCTGCCAATGCCTCCTTCCGAATATTTACCTTTCACCACAGCACAAACGTTATTAATCTTTCATCTCTGTCTTGGTTTGCTTCTCCTTGAATGCACAACTAATGTCTTCACCTGTCCACTCCGAAAAATCCAGATTCTCTTGTGTACTTTTTAATAGATTCCTGTCACATATATATTAGTGAGCCCTGAATGTTATGCTCAGGTATTTTGTTTTTCTAAAAATGAGGTGATATTGGTTCCACCCTGTTTGATCTTCAGGCAGGCCATAGTAATCTCAGAGTCCAATTTAAAATTATCCTTCTGGTGTTCAAGGTTCCCCAGGGACTCGTCAGCTCTACAACAGCTGTTTGACTTGCAAACCAGTGTGCTTCGAAACAGTGGTAACTTTTCGATTTATCCTTACCAAGGGTGCTGATATCAGCATTAAAAAAAAAAAAGAAGAAGAAGAAAGGTAAAAACAAGGTGAGAACAAACTGTGGGCCCAAGGAATGACATTTACAGGAATCATGATCAATTCACCAGACTCATTGCATTATTTATCATACTGAAACATCTTATTTCTTTTGATTGTCAAAGTATCATGGTAAGCTCTGAGCAGGAAATAAAACTGCGATTTTTTAAAATAAGAGCCTAATGCGTTTAACACAATTGAAGGTAGCTAGAAAGAGCAGAGTATGTCACCCTAACTGTCTGAGCTTGGGATGTATTTACACAGTAGTCGCTTCAGGTTTTGGGCAGGTAAATAAACTCACATTAAGTTTCTTGTTGTTGTGGAAGGTCTGCCACTGGTCTCTGCGGCGGCTCATGTAAAGGTAGCTCAGGTGCTGCTAGAATTAATCGAAGCCACTCCTGCAACTGTGTGGAGACGTGCCCTTCCAGTCGAACACAAAGTCCAAAAGCTCCAGGCTCTTCCTATTGGAATTTGACTTCAAAAAGTGGTTTGTAAGATAGTAAAGGTTTTGGCTAGAGAAAGTTTCCATTAACGGTGTTCTGGCACCAGTACCTCTGTTCCTGTTTGGTTTACTGTGGCATTCTTATTACCTGTTTTGCTCGTGACCCTCCATTTCAGAGTGGCTGCTGTTCTGCGCGTGTGCGTATTGGTGACACAGGGCCACAATACGGCATGCAACTCCTAGTCCCAGATTAGCAGCAACCTGTAGTCTGATTTCAATTAGCTGGAAGGATGATGTTTCTTGACTGTCTGGTGTTTAAATGAACTGAAAATCAAACCCCTGTTTTTCTTGGTTCTCTTCCAAATCACACACTAAGGTGCAGTTTGCCTCATTAAAGATTAAAACAGATGTCGGTAGAAGGAGGTAAGTCTGAATCAAATTTGAGATCCAAATAGTCCCGAGCTTGTGGTTTGGGCTTTTCTCCTCTGAAACACGGGAGGAAGCATGAAACAACTCAGAACCATGGGATGAAGGTAAGAGGGGCTGTGGGGGCTTAGCAAGACCCTTCCCTCATTTCAGCAGCTCTGTGAACTCTTTCTGTCTGTGGTGAGCTGGAGGTGAGGTGCCCGCTGTAAATCAGCAAAGGCACCCAGCAAGGCATGGGGAGATGAGGTCCTGCAGAGACACCTTTCCACCTTTGCCTTTGAAGAGCTGACCCAGGGTGACCTGGAGCCCGTGTCCCAGACCCAGGGTGTAGGTGCTTTTCTCTCCCTGCAGTGGACCGTAAAATGGGCAGAATACTGCTGCTGCTTTTTGCGGTTTTGCATCTGAATTGAAAACGCAAGAGAAAAGGCCAGGGAGAATACACTGTTACAATGAAATAATTGCAGCTAATCTAATATATAGTGGTAACAGCATCTAGGTGCCTCCTCACCGAGTGGAATATAGGTATAATAATGAGGAAAACTGTTGGGGTTTTCTTTCTTGGGAACATCATCCTGATTGACCATGACCTTCTCAGTTAACATAATAAGCCAAGGTTTTTTTGTATGAAAACATCTTCTCAGTTTCCACCCTAGAGAATACACTGCCTTATCACTTACTATAATTTTGATTATGAAACAGTTGTTTTTCATAAGCCTTACTTTTCTGTTGCTTGGAGCTATCAGAAATCTTCTTTTTTCAGGCTATCACTTCCTCATGCTTCTCAGTCCTTCAGCAATAACACTTTATGCAGGTCAGGTTTATATTTTAAAGAAAACCTCTTTGATCATGTTCTAATGATAGGTTTTCAAATCCTTGTTGTATACGTGTATGCTATTAGTTGCAGAGGTTGGACGTGTAGTTTGTAAATATATAGGTCAATGCAGATGCCTCATTTGGCCTAACATTTGTTCTTCAGCGTAGCCTTTCCTGCTGGTCATAGTCTTATGGCACAGCTTCAAGGGAGCGAGATACCTCAGGCACAGAGGGGTGCCAGTGAAGCCCAGAGCTGCTGTAGGCTTGTGACCCCTGATAACCATCCCTGGCGTGGAAACAAACACCTTTGGCCCTGGGGAGTAAACCTGTTGAAAAATAGTCTTGTAGGATGCCTATGAGCATTCGTTTCACTTGCATTCACCGACTTGTGTTTTTCTTCCAAAGTTGCTAGTCTCATCAGACACCCCAAAGGGTGCATCACCCCTCAGGTCCCTCCGAAGCTCGGGCTCCCGCCTCCCCGCTGTGCCTACGCTCTCCACGTGGGCTGGCTGTTCCCACCGCTGCGCCGTAAGTCCCCGATGGCACCAGCACCCTTTGAAAAAGCCACCAAGCTGTAGGCCTGATTTCACTCTGGCGCTCAGTAGGTGACGCTGATCTTGTGAGAGAGTAGGAGGCACGTCAAGCTGAGGATGCAGCTGATCAGAAAATGTTTGACATTTTGTTTTGGTCCAAATGTTCTCTTATTAAGAACATGCTTCCCCTTTGACTAGTAATTGAGGTTTCTCCTCTTTAATATTAATCACTTGGCAAAGAATTTGCACAATTCATTTTCTTAACCACGTTTTCAAAAATGCAGTTCGAGCCAGCGAAGCTTTCATCCCGTATCACAGAGGGCTGTGCTGAGAAGGTTTCAGGTGTTGCTTAGAGGTGTGTGCTGCTGAGTGCTTTCATACTGTACTTAAAAAGGAGGTGTTTATAAAGTCCCGGCAAAAGGACTGAATGTGCCTCCTCCAGATTCTGTGAAAAAATGATTAGATAATATCGCAGATCTCAGGTTCATAGCCACAGCTGTCTGCACTGCCTCCAGGCCATCTAACACAGCAATTTTCTCTGACAGTAGCTGGTACATCTGATACACCAGCGGTACCTTGCCTTCCTCTGGGTGCTGTCACCCCCACTCCACATCAGCCAAGGTCCGCAAAGGATAGCTGGGATGAAATGGGTTTTCTAGCCCTGTGAATAAGGGTTGTATAGTTGTCTTTTTCTCAAAAAATCCAATTTGCACAACCCTAAATTCTCTCATTGTCTACCCAGATGCCCACCCAGGCCTGAACTCTCAGCCTCTCTAAGACAGGAGGACAAGAAATTTCACTTCTGAGTCATAGGATTTTGTTAAAAATATGTTATCGTTAAAAGTTGCTATTCTGACAGTCACATTAAAAAACTATATAGTGCTTGAGCTCGCTCTATATTTGGCTTCTGCTTCAATGTGGAAGCTGTCCTTTCACAAAAAAATCAGGAGCAAAGCTTGAGGCCAGGGGGAGATTAGGAAGGTAGGTGCGGCAGCTTTGCAAACCATTGAGCCACTTGAAGCTTATTAGTGTTTTGATTGAATAGATGCAGTGTTTGATGTTCAAAAGATAAATTTAAGGTTATAAAAAAAAAGGATATTAAAGAAACTCTGCATAGCAGCAAATCTGAGTGATTAATCACTACATTTGCCTCAATGTTCAATAGCTACTTGTGCCCATAGGAGTCATAGGGTGTATGTAAAAAACCTTCAGAGGCACAAAGGTCATTCCAAAGTGGCATTTCATGGGTGATGCTTGTATGTTTGATTACTGCAATTATGAGGCAGCGGGGAGCCAGGGGAAGAGGTGGGGGTAGGTGCCACCACCGCCCAGTGCAGCTCAGTGGCAGTGGTCAGGCTGGCACCGTGGCGTAAAGGTGTAGCCTTTGTGGTGAAGGCTGAGGGCCACGTCCCTCCTCTCCTGGGGTGCTGCCTGTTGTTTTGTGGGAGGCAGGTCCCGAAACCCATCTGGGTATTCTCTGGTCTCCCTAGCCCAGGGGAGCTGTAGATGCAGTGGTGGTTTTGGTTTCTTTCCCACTCCGTCTCCTGCATCTGTGTGATTGAGAAACTCTTCTCTTCCCGCAGGAACAGCCGTGGGTGAAAAGGGAGGCCAAAGGGGTGACGTCTGCCCTGCCCCGACATGTGGACCCCAGCCAGACCTCAGCCGTCACAGCTGCACGCGTTCAGCCACCCTGGGTTGCAGCTGGCCAGACTGACAAGCCATGCCGTAAAAAACAAGTAATTTGAAATAATTTTAAAGGAAATAATAGTTAATATTCTGTAAGACTTTCAAAACTCTGTACTACTTATGAAAGACCCTACATTTCCCTTTATGCTCTTCTGTAACCTCAGGTGGCACTTGTCCAGCCTCTCCTACGCCATTTCATCTGCCCTGCGGTGGTGCCACCCTGGGCTGTAGCATCCAGAAAAACAACAGCGGAGGCCTCAAAGTCTCTCGTAAAAAAGACCCCACTGTCACCAGATTTGAAAATCATAAGCATTTTCAAAATGATGAGTACTAGGAGACTTGTAAGTAATCACGCTGGAATTTAGAGGGTATTTCTCTTTTTAATTCAGGTACCGTTTTCCTCATTGCAAAATGAATGTAATTTAAGTTATGCTGTTTTATTTAATTTTAAGAACACAACATCCATTAGAAAGTACATTATAAAGTATGTTTTGCCAGAAACATCTCCAATATTACAGTGAATAATCCTATTATATCCTTCTATGATTTATAGTGCTTTTTTTCCCTTGTCTTTAACTTTAAACATTTGCCAGTAAAAGATGGTAGTGTCAGGCTAAGAAGCTCCATAAAGATTTATGCACCTGGATAAAAAGGACCCCTTTCATATTTTTTGGTTTAACTTCCGTATGTATTACTTTTTTGTGGAATTGTTTGCAATTTGGCTCAAGTTTCTTGAAGAACATGAAAGCAGCACAGCAGAAAAATATTCCTCTGAATAGAAAATACGAGAACGAAAAGATCCCCTGAATTGAGGGGGAAAAAAAGACTGTAGGAACGGTGGATTATAGGTGTTGGTTCTTGGCTCTTTCTAATTCTAGTTTGACTCACTGTACAGCTTTCGTCGAGTTAAATAATCCTCTTTCACTCCCTGATTTGGGATCTGCAAGGATAATAGTCTTTTTCTGCTTTGCAGGGCTTTTGAAGAGATACATGAATAGACTAACAGAAGTACAAGGCGAAATTAGTAAAAGTATAATATGTAGCAGCTAATGTTTTCCTTGTAGGGAAAACACTGTACCTCATTGCCCATCATTTGGACTGTGGCTGTATTATAGGTATTTTCCCTTTCAGATCTGTCACTGGTATTAAAAATGTGATGGAGATCTTAACTCTTCATTCAGCATGAATGAGGAAGAAAGCTATAATAGAAGAACGAACACTGAAGGGAAACTTTTCTAATTGCAATATTCCGTGTATTCAGCATTTCTGGTTGTGTAAGCACATAAACAGAGGGATTTATTAAATAAAAAGTCATTGCAACTGCATAAGCCTTCTCCACTTTAAAACCGGCAGTATAAGGGAGGATACGATCTGCATACCCTGACAATTTAATTCTTTAGCCTCACCATACACAACCATTTAAATCATTGGTAGTGTGTAAAAGATATACTTTCCCTGATAATATAAAGTCAGCAGAAGCTAAAAGCCTTTACGGGGATTAAAGTAGAGTTCACCAGCTTTTTCACTGAGAAGCAGCTTAATAAAAAACAATCTTGGAGGACATACCTCCTTGGCTTTGCAGACACGTACACAGGACTCTCCCCCATTCCCCAGCGCAGCCCCCCCCCTCTCTGGTCCAAGGAAATGGAGAAATAATGTTATTCTATTTTTAGCTTCCTTTGATGAGATTTATCAGATAGACAGGAGATGGAAGTTCAGCAGCAGGGAAGCTGCAGGTACACTGGTGCTGTGTCAGGTCCCCCTCGAGGCCTATAGACCTCATGTTGAGAGCCGCTGAATTGTCCCGGGGAGGAGCGGGATGGCTTCAGGGTGGTAGCTCCAGCGCGATGAACTTTTCTGTCTTAGCTGTGCATTTAGGTGACAGCTAACATACTTCGTGAGCTCTTGTATTTTGCTAAGCTCTCCACTTGTAGCTGCCTCCTGTACTCAAAGGCTTGTCCCACGCTCTTCTCGTTGCTGAGGTTTGGTCGTTACGTGGTGCTAAACACAGCCAATCTCTGGAAAAATCTGGGTTAAGGACCCTGGAGAGGCTGCTGGCCTTCGCCAGCCGAGCGCTCCCGGCTGGGGAGTGACCACCCGCTCCCCGGGAGAACTGGAAACCTGGGACGGCCGTGCCAGCAGGGAGCTCTCCTCCTAATTAATTGTAGCTATACTGCAATCTGTTAAGGAGCTGTGTGATGGCAACAGAACAATGAAAACTGGCACCCACTGATGCCAGATCATAAAAAGCTGAATTACGTGTTTGGTTGTCCTAGTATTTGGGGGAGGGGGGGAGGGAAAAATACCATATGCTGTTTTTAATCTTTTTAGAGTTGTTTCATGTTCCTCTAGCACAGAAACGTTTTTTTAGGGGTACCTTCCTTTGCAGAATTTCTTTTCGATAAATTATTTCCCTTTCAGCTTGAATGCACGCTGTGCAGTACCACATTAGATACTGTTTTCTTTTTCTAGGTATTGTTGTTTAGTAAGTTTCAGAATTCAGAAAAAAAAAAGTCAAGGAAATTGATACCTAGGAAACTTCCAGAAGGAGCTCAATCTTCCTTTAAAAAAAACATTTAAGAAAGAGAGTTGAAGTATTGCCTTCAGGAGGATTGTTCAAAACCTGCCTGGGGAAGGACCACAAGGAGAGGCTGTTTGGCCACTAAAAGTTGTCTCTGAAGGAGATTAAATGCTGAGATTTTGCAGTGTGGGTGTGCGAGAGGAACCTGGACGGTTACATGGGCACAGAGGTGGGTACTGATGGATGTTCTATACACACTCACCGTGTGAGTTACCTCCACATACTCAACAAAGACAAAAAAAAAATCACTTTTTTTTTTAATTGAGGTTTTTTTGGCCATTATGAACAAATATGGTGACCAGCTGATAGTCATAATCAGATCTTGCTCACAGTTTTATTAGATTAGGGGAGCATGGTGGGACCACCCCAGGAACCCGCACAGCTGGTAATTATTATGTATCCTTTTTATCTGGATTTAAGAAACAGTGCCTGCTTATTTCTCAAGTTAATGCACACGAAAGAGAGAAGACAAGACCAAGATCTTGCAGATATTAAAGTGGGAAAAAAAAACTGCTGAGCAGCCACAGTTTTTGCAAGCGGTGCACACTGGAAAAGCAATAAAACGACCAACATGAGCATTCATCACTGCTGCAGAGGTTTCCTTCTTAGTGAGGGCAAGTTTATCCATAAATTGCACCAAGCAGAATATTGTTGCTGAATGGGAACCAGAAAGAAAGAAAGAAAACACACAGGAAAGATGAGAATAAATGGTCTGAGCACCAACATTTAGTTTTTCAGGAAGAAAACCCTGACCAGCAGGGTCCTCCTTAGCTCTCCAGCTCCCAGGCACTAAGAGGGGTCCTTTCATTTCTTTGCAGAGGCCCTTCAGCAAGCAGGGCCCCGTGAGAGCTGCATGGTCTCCAAAGCAAAGGGGGCCAGGCCCCCACGAGTTGCCGTGTGGAGCTGGGGGGATTTCCAAGGACCCCTCCCTTAGCGGCCAAGGCAGGAGGCGATGCTGCTCGTGCGAGCATCTGTCTCTGCACCCTCCATTCTACCAGACCACTGGTTAGAATATCTCTGTCAAGGCTCTTTTGAAGTTAAATTTCAAGTTTGCTTTTCACAAAACAGCACTTGCTTTTGATGGAAAATTTATATTCTTTTCTCTTCCCTATAAAGTCTGAAAGGTAAAAGCCAAAGCGTTTTGGCCAGATGTGTGGAAAAAAATTTATTTGGCACTGTTGCCAATGGATTGTGGGAGTCACTGTTTGGCTGTCTCACGCCTCTGCTCCCCTCACCAAGCCTCCGGATGATGATATCTCCTGAAATGCACTGTGGCAAGCGTGCTGCTCTGGCGTTTCTGCAAAGGAGAGCGAGTGAGTGCGTGGGGGAAGAGCCTGGCCGCAGGAGCGAAGAGCGGAGAGCCCCTCCGCAGCAACCGCTTTGAGCCGTATGGGCAGCCGTGGTACAGGCAAACGTCAAAGTTTCAGGTTCAGACTTTTCTTTAAAAAGATAAAAAGTGTATTTAGGGAAAACAAAGCCCCTTTCCAAGCAGCTCTAGTTAAAACCTTTTTTTCACCTTTGCTAGGAGGAGGAGGACAGTGAAAGAATAATCTTATCTCCATCAGCTCATAGCAATGCTCTTGCTCGGATGCCCTAAAGCTCATTCTCTCCTATCTCCTATGCTTGCCTTTGCTATAGACCTTCAAAGGCAGCAGCAAGGTAGCAGACTCTTGATTTTTCACATGCTGAGATGTGAAAGACAACTAGTTTTCCATTCCCTAGCAACTGCCCATATAAACAACTACCAGACAAGCAGTAAAACTGGGTTTGAGAACTACAAGCAAATTGAGATCGTAAATAGTTTTCGTACCTGAAGTGGTGTAAGAGGAGCAAAAGGCGAGTTAAGTCCAAGTGAAGACCACTGTTTTTTCCTATCATGAAATGCACGTATGTAGCAGAGTAGAGCGCTAAGTCCAGCCATCTTTTTCCAGCAGCACTCACCAATTTTCCCAGTCCCAGCTTCTCCACCTTGCCATTTCCCAAAGCCTTTCCTGTAAAATTAAACAAGCTTAGGTATTTCACAAATGCAGAAATACTGCAGACTTTGACTGATTTTAATTTGCTTATAGTTGCTCCCATTGTGTGTGTGCTCCCACTTTCCACGTTGGCTTCTCAGCTCACCCAGCTCAGCTCTTGGCCGTGGTGCTGCGGCACCACCGACGCCGACCTTGCAAGTGCTTCCACTCGTCTGGCTCAGAGCTCTTTGGGGAAACTGCCTTTTCTCCTCCTCTTGTCATGACCTGAAGGGCTACCCAGCCTGCCGGTGTGTAGAGATCACAACCGTGGGTTTGTAGGATTCTGTAATACACAAACACATGGAGGCTTTATCCTCTAAATTTCTCTGCTTTATTACAGATTACCACAAATACCACAAAAATCACCGCTACCAAGTATACCTATGATTAATAAAGGGAATATAAATATCTCAAGCTATTACAAACTACTATCGAGCAATTAACAGTATGGCAGCAATCAATAAGAGTAACAATCAATAGTATAGCAACAATCAATAGTATTACAGCAACAACCAACTAGGTATATACTATTACAGGTTACTACAAAGTGTCATTAGTGAAGCAACTTATCAGCAATATAACAGCAGATATACTTATGATAGATTACTTATACGAATATATAATATCAGTATTAAGCAAATAATAAGATGGATCTCAGAAGGGGCCAAACCATCCCAAAAGTGGGAGGACAAATAAAACCGACCCCAGAAGGGAGCCCAAAGGGGACAAACAATCATAGAATCATAGAATTGCTTAGATTGGAAAAGACCTATAAGATCATCTGGTCCACTCGTTAACCTGGCACTGACAAGTCCCCCACTAAACCACGTCCCTAAGCACTACATCTACGTGACTTTTAAAAACCACCAGGGACGGGACTCCAACACTGCCCTGGGCAACCCCTTCCAATGCCTAATGACCCTTTCAGTAAAGAAATTCTTCCCAATATCCAATCTAAACC
>JAVKLA010000014.1:5314538-5368163 GCA_034782735.1 Sagittarius serpentarius
GTGTCATTGTTAGTTTCTTCCTTTCTGTTCTATTAAACTGTTCTTATCTCAACCCATGAGCTTTACTTTATTTTTTTTTCCAGTTCTCTCCCCCATCCCACTGGGTGTGGGGGGAGCGAGTGAGCGGCTGCGTGGGGCTGAGTCGCTGGCTGGGGTTAAACCACGACAATACCATTTTCATCTCACTCATTTATCTGTTCTCTGCCAGGTTTCCTCTTTTCTTCAACAGCGTTTGACTAGTTGCCCTATCATAAGAGAAAAGTCTGAAGAAATATTAGTTTAACAAAACTGAATCTAAAATATATGGTTTATGATTGTTCTTATATTACAGTGCAGATTAATTGTATCTCGGTTGTTCCTAAATCTGGCTTTCATAGCAAATAGAGTTATCAAAAGCTGAATATTTCTTTGAGACAATTCTACTGAAATCAGTGTAGTTCGCAGATGCAGGTCTGAAATCCATTGCTTAGTTTTCTTCTGCTGTCTCAGTAAAAGTCTTCTATGTTTGACAGTATACTTTCTCCAACTGCCCATCCAGAAAGTGAGCAAAAGGTAGGATCTGGAAAGTTAATACGAAAAAAAAGTCACTATCTTAAAGAAAGCCCACATTTCATTTCCACTAAGCCGTTTGTTAGAGGAAGATGAGATGACAAATCAGCAATGTGGAGGTAGGAAGGCCAGGCTGTGCAATGGTCAGCTAAATCCCTCCCATGCTGTGTCAAACATCTGAGGAAAAAATACTGCAGCATGAAGAAACTGTAAATCTACTTCTGCTTCTCATTCAGAAAATACACTCAGTGCTTCCCTTCTGACGGTTGTCAGCTGGATAATGCTACTGGATAATTGAATTTATAGCTTTGGAAAAAAATCAAATCTATTTAGGGACAGTAGGATTCCTTTTCAGAAGGCAAACAAACAAACCAACAGTTACGCAGGCAGGAGGATGCCTCCTAAGAGTCCTTTCAGTGACAATCTGACCGAGGCGAGGTTGAGCGCGGGTCTGTGTGCGGGGCGTAATGGGCATCAGGCTGGGAGTGAAGCAGCGATTTGTCCTGCAGAACTGGCTCACCCCCAGCACTGCTCCTTTCAGCTCACTTTCTGAAATGTCCCACGTTTGCCGGGTTTGATGCCAGCCAGAGTCATAATAACCTGCAGCAAACTGTCATCTTACAAAAAACACGCAGGCGGCATGCAGGCAGCTTACCTTCCTGTAGTTCCGTTGGCACAGGAGAGGTTTGCGCCTCGTGCGACTTTGAACTCTTCAGCAATTATCTTAAAATGTGAATTCGCTAACTGGGTTATTCTCTTTCTTGTTGTGACTGGGACTTTGATGAAGGGTCCCCCAAACAAATTCCTCTTCACCTTTATGGGCATGTGTTTAGGATCTGGATTTGGGCTAATGAAGCTTGCTGATTTGCAGTAAGGGGCCAATAGTGCCTTTAGGTAAGTATGTATATATATAAATTCAATATTATGGGTATTAAATAATAGCAAGATCACCTGAATTTTAGACAAAAGATAGACAGTGATTGCAAGTGGAGTACGGCCTGGCTGTCTGAAGGAATTGACTGAACAGACTGTGGACCCAAATATCATATTTCTCTTACCCATCAAGCATTGTACCCCTTTGGGGAGACAGAAATCTCAAATTCCAACCTGCGAAAAATAAGCTGTGTGAGCCACATCCCATTTCAGCGTTAGGAATCTTCTTACTAATGAAAATGTATCTGATTTGTAGGCATATGAGGGTAAGAACATTGTCACAAAATAGGTACGTCAAAGTATCCATGGCATAAAGAACGAGATTAGGAAACATGCTACATAAACCATCAAGATTTTAGCAGACCATTTGCCTTTTCCATGATGGTATGTCACACTGGGAACACGGGCCACCAAGGAAATGAAATTCTAAATATATTTGAAGAGTGATGTTGATGACAAAGACAGTGCTGTGCTGATGAAATCACGGAGGTAAGCACAGGAAAGGATGCTTTCTGGTCACAGCATAAAAGAATCCACACGGCTGAGGCCCAGGCCAGGCTTAAATGGAAGGAAATATTTATCACAGCACAGATATAAGTTATACAGTGCATTATAAACAAAGCATTTATGTACAAAGCATTTCCCAAAAGCTAAGGATGAGCACAAGGCAAGAGAACTGAGCATGGCTCCCTAATTGATGCTGGCATTAGTAAAATCCTGCTGTAGCTCTGAAATACAAACATGTCCAGGGAAATGAGATACGGAATAACTCTGGTATTTTCCGGCTCATTTAATATTGTCTGTTCTTCCTTCGGTGAACGTGAAGCATGAGCGGCAGAAGCCGGTGGCCAGTTAAACTGTAAGAGGGTGAGTCCTGGGACCTTCTGTCCCTCTGACCCTCACCATCCCGCCTCTGGTTCCTGGCAGGTCCCGTGGTGGTGGCCAAAGGGCTGCTTCCACTCTGCAGCGCTCCTCAGCCAGGGCTCTCCCCGGCGCAGCCTCCCCTGGGGGGGCTGCAGGGACGTGCCTGCTGGCTTGGTACCAGGAAGGATGCCAGAAGGCTTATGGGGGTGGCTTCGCACCTCTAGATAACTTGCAGGCAGGGGACCGTGCTCTCTCCCATGCCTGCATTGTGTCACGGTGAGCCCATGCTGTCACAGCAGTAAGCCTAGCGGGGTGTTTCACAGCTGGGTCCCCACGGCATCCCCAGTACCTTTGCACCTGATGCCGGAGGGCAGAAGGACTGCTAGAGGAAGAATAAATATTTAGGGATCAGTAGATGGGGCAGAAACAGGGTCCACCAGGACAGAGGATGAAGCAGATGAACCTTCAGACAATCTGAAAAAGAAAAATGGGGAAAAGGTGGAGAATATTATTGATTTATACTCTGTCAATAAAGCTACTTTGAGGCTGATGCTGTGCATACCCTTAAACCCCCCCACATACAGTATATACCAATATTTACATGCAGTGACTTTCCCTAAAATTTTAGCAGAAAGTAGAGTAACAAATATGACAGGGAACTGTGATTTTTTTTTCCCCGAGGTTACTCTTTCCAGAAGATAAAAGTTGTAGACCCTAAGGAGGGAGAAAAAAAAACATTGAAAATAAAAGTCAGTGTTAACCCAGGACCTGAAAGCTGTACTTTCATGCTGTACTGCAGTAGGTGGGTTTTAATAATCAGAAAAACTATAAATATGAGGCCCCCCCCATGCAGCAAAGTCAGCTTGTGCGGCTGATGGGTGTTAAGCTAGAAGATTTGAAAAAAAATAGGTAAAATAAACAACTGACACTTTGGGAGCAGCAGAAATTTAGCAAATAGTTTCAAAGAAGGATCAAAATGTGCTCTTTTAGGTGGTACCTGTAGGGCCAGGACATGCTGGTACCTGGAAGATAAGTTCACCCTTAACCTTCCTGATTAGAGACAGAGAGTTGAAGTAGGTCTTCATCCCCCCAGCAGGATCATCCCAGTAACCCATGTGCTATGGCGTCTCTCTTCTGCCAAAACAGTCCCATTTTAGAGGAAGTGGGGAACGCTTGTGCCTGTGGTTGGCCACAGAGCTAATCAGCAGGTCAGGGCCTGGGGAGGCCCAGTTGCCAGTCCCTGCTCTGGTCAATAGTAAATGTTTTATACAAATTGGAAGCATGTTGACCAGCTGATACTGAAATGAACTTCCTTTAGACTATCCTACATGCAGTCTGTTCTAGAGGAGGCGGTGGGAGGTTTCCCAAGTCTGGATGGAAGTCTTAAAAAGTAAGGGAAGAGTAGTTATTTCTTTTGTTTGGATTTCTTCCCTCATTTTGGCCAAATATACTCAACAAAATTAACTGAGATTTGAAAATCAGATTCTAGTTAAAACAAATTTTCAGGGAACAAGGTATTTCATAAATATCATAAACTTTCTTCATGCAAAAGAAGAGAGAAAGTTAGATAAAACAATTAAAAGTGGACTGGAAATCCAGAGTATTTATGAGAGATTTCTTCACCCGGGCTTGTTCTGTAACCTTCTGCAGCTGACCCTTCTTGCTTTGGCTTACAAAGGTATGACCACCTACCTGAACTACATCTGGGATTTAGATACCCTGCTCAGGGTCTCCACAGGTTGTCGGATGTTGTACACCGGAGCTGTGCCGCTGTGCTCTGTTCACCGACCCCTGCCCTGCCTGGGAAGAGAAGTCAGGCAACTGCCAAGTAAGTTCATTTGATGCACACTCCCACAGAGTATCGTCCTCTGAGCCTGGCCTGGCATAGCGGAAAGAAGAACAACAAAACCTTGTGCAACTGCTGTACAATGGAAGTGTTTGATTTTAAGACAAGTATCACCTTTAATGTGTTGCTCGTCTAACAAGTCTACAGGGAAGCAGTCAATAACAGCATTTTCTCTTATTCTTCCTTTACCAATTTTCTCCTGCATTTTCAGTCTCCAAGAGCTCATGAAAGGACATACCAGGATGTCTAATAAAGCACTAACAAACGAGACTTTCTGATGTTTTTCAAGGTCTTGGATAATAAACACCAACCAGAGGCCTCACTTGAGTTATTTACCAGCCATCGGGTACAGCAAGGACTCCTGGGCTAGCGGGAACGGAGTGCCCACCGTGATGACCCATCAAGCAGCACAGGGTGGTCCCCTTAGCCCACCAAGGTCATTGCACAATTACCTTTTGTTTGCCATATGCCCCTGTGAAAGGGAAGTTAGATAGAGACCTTTTAGCTGTAATTCTCACTGAATTTTGGTGGTTTATTCAAGGCCAAATAAGATTCTATAATACGCTGACCCTTTTGGCATAACAACATTTGACCCGGTTACTTTTTTCTGTTGACAGTTCAAGGTCTGACTATATTGTGAAGAAATGACAATCCGTCGTGGGACTGGACATTCAGGGTCTTGGCAACCGCGTGTTTCTGCGTGAAGTCTGTTTCAGTTTTGCACGTGTAAGAAAACTGATGCCTGTTTGGCTGCCTTACAGGAGGACTGTTTAGGGTTGGGCGGCAAGGCTGAAATGCACCTTTCATCCCTCTGTGAGAGAAGCAGCAGAAGAGGATACGTGAGTGTAATTTGGTGAGGGACACCGTGTTTCTTTTCCAGCTCCCAGAGGACCCAAACCCCAGAGAAAGTCTGAAATGAAGCCAGGGAACTTGGCTAAAATGATTTTTTTGAAAGTGCCCTGCAACGTTAGGAACTTCCATGACTACCTTAAGAAATCTGTTGGGTTTTGTTGTAACACTGCAGGCTCACATAGGACTTTGGAAGGAAAACGCACTTGCCCTCTGGCTGCCGTGAGCTTGGGCTGTAGCCCTGTGGCTGCCGGTCTGTTCTGGTCCTGTGCTGCGTCGGCTGATCCTGGCCACGAGCTTGTGAGCCCGTTGCTGCCCTGCCCCTGCTCTGTGTCCTCCATTTCACCACTTGATTTCAACTTAAGATAATGCTCCACCTCCCTTCCTTTTTCTTGTACCTTTATTTTATACCACTTCTGAAGAAATGACAGTTGCCGTTAGGGAAACCCAGAGTTTCTTTCTATTTCCCTAACTAACGTTCTTTCGAAACCTCTCTCGCTTCTTTTCCAGCTTTCTCTTACTGTTAACATAACGTGTGTCTTTCCATCTCAACTGCCATTTTAGTCTGAAAAGTGACTGTGAAATTGCTTTTATCTGTAATGTGCTTTCTGTAAGTGATCAGTTGGATCTTATTTTAGTGACAAAACCAAGTTCCTCCTGCTATCGCTGCCAGATTAATGTGGCTAACAAAAAAACTGAAGTAGAGCCTATTTCTTCATTGGTATCTTAAAAAGAAACCTACTTATGTAAAACCTATCCATTTTGTTCAGATTTATGCGATTCCAGAGCCTGCATATGTAAATAAGAAACGACGCAGGTCCTGGTTTTCAGTTGTCTACAGCTCTGAAAGCTGTCAACGGACCTTGATGGACAAAACTTGTCGTCTTGGTGCTTACTAGCTTGCAGAAGAAAACTAGTTTTCAGATCACAGCTTGAATCTGCAATCAGTTTAATGCCTGGAGGCAAAAAGGAGCAAGCTGCATATTTGTATGCTGGGCAGGCTCAATTCCAAAGTATTGAAAACTTCAGTGTCATTTCGTTAATAGTTTTCCATTAAGACACCAATGTTTGTTTTTAAAAGTCTGGGAAGTTAAATTCCATAGCTTTTTATTAACTTAACCCAGGCCTTCCCTTTTCCAGTGCGATGCCAAAAAGGAGCCCCAAGCCTCGCGTGGCATTCATGAAGGCAGGGCTGCTGCAGGGCGGCAGGGGTCATGGAGCCCCTGTGTGCACCTCGTATCTCCCACCCGCTGCCCTCGGAAAAGGGATTCCCCCTTGCCTTGTCAGATGTATAACTGATGGTCTTTGTTGAAATGAATATACAAAGGGATAAAATTGGGCACTGTCTTGTCCTTATACAAGTGTCTCTGTAAGTGCATTTGATAAGTTTTTCCTGATACTGTTAGCTTGACCCATTTTTTTGCATGACCCCAGCTTTGCAAGGTACATGTCACATTATCTTGCCAGTGAGTAAAACAAATTATTCCATTTTAATTTGCTAAATTTAATATAAAACGTGGTTTAGCTGCATGTTTTAGTTTTGAAATCCCTTTTAACAATTGAGTAATAGGCAGTACTGTATGTTTTTATTTTTTAAATCATTCACTCCTGATTCAAGTCGTAAGATTTACAGAGTTAGTATACTGTCTGTTGATGCTGGCGTTTTCTTGCTTTACAGTCTCTTTGTAGCAGGGATCCAACTTTTTAACTTAATTTGCCTTCTCAGTTTTCACCATAAGCAGTGATGTTCCACAGTGTGTTTTTAGTGACGTCATAGAAGACTGAATCATAGAAAAAGGGGTTCGGAAGGATCTCAAAAGACCTCTCACCCCTACTTGGAGGAAGGATCAACTGCATTTCTCTCGTGATTCACAGATGTTTGCCAAAAATATTTGGTTTTGAAGGTGTCCAGTAGTGGATGTCCCAGGGCTTGTCTGGTAATAAAGCCAGTGCTTCACTGTATTTTAGGGTTTCTCATGAGAGTTTTCTTCTTATGTCCAGTCTGAGTTCCCTTTATACAATTAAGCCCAGCCAATCTTGCCTTCGCTGCTGTATGCCTACAGAGAAAGTCTTTTTTCACTTCCTTTGAAATTTTTTTTTTCAACATGCTTGAATACCGTCTCATTCCCTCAGACTCTTTCTCTGTACACTGAACATCTCTTCATTCAGCCTTTCTTAGAGCTCATGTTTTCTGGTCCATCTGATCACTCTTACAGCTCCCCTCTGCAGTCTCTGTGCTTGCTTACTGGCTCTGGCTCTCCTGAAGCAGAGTGCTTTGAGCTTTATTTGTAATAGAGCTGAGCCAGCACAGCAGTGTTTTAAATCATTTTAGGGAGACAGCAGTACGAGAAGGAAACCCAGTAATATCTTCTTTAAAAAAGAACGTAAGGAATAAGAGGATATGTTTTGTGGTAGAAACAAAACAAGCATGGAACCAAAGAAATGGTTAAGTTTTCCAAATGAATTGACTATTAAAAAAAAAAAAAAGAAAAATCCCATACACAATGCAAATGCAGTGAATAAAATATAGCTAATATTTCTACACTATGAGGCAGCTTGTATAAACTTGGCTGAAAAAATCTGCAGTAATGAGTTTTAATGATATGAGGGAAATGAAGTGTGTAAGCAATTTAAGGAAAAAAGAAATCCCCTAAGTGAGGGAATGAAGCCTGTGCTGCATTGGGGAGGGGGGGATACTTCAGAGAGAGGGAAATTGCATTTCTGTTGGTAGGTCTTAATGAAATTGAACTATTTATAGCAAGACAGTTGCTATAGCAGTTCAGTTGCCAAAATTTTAAGGAAAGACCCTAGGTCATAATAAATGACAGCACAACTAGCATCTGAAATAAAGAATTTGCTTTGCAAGAGAGAAGAGCAAAGAATGTGTTAATTCATACAGCATATGCCAAATGTCATTCACACAGATGGAGAAGTAGGATATGTTTATATGGATTTTTTTTTTTTTTTTGAGATACATTTAGGTTAACAAGTGCTTGCTTTCACCAAGACGAAGCGTGCATCACCAGGGCCAGGGTGGTTCATCTAGCCTGGACAGCACATGATACGGCCAGTGCTGGGTTTTCCTGGCGAGGTGCCGGCTGCCCAAGGGCAGCGGGAGCCCACACTGGGGTGCCAGGCTCCCTGCCACTCTCCCTGGCTCCACCCTGGAGAGCCTCATGCAACATCTCTTGCCTGTTTCTCCTTGTATAAAATGAGAAGAACATATTTGGAGCCTGTGTCATGCCTTGGGTTCTGTGGATGACAAACACTTTCTGCAAGAGGGAGTTTCCAGTTCTAAAACTGTTTCTCAATGGATCTACCATGCATACCGTTGGGGTATGTATGCCTTTCTAACACAAAGATTACATATGCATTGGTCCTGAAGCCGCAGTAAAAGTGTAACTTAACTAATCCATTCCATGCCCTGCCCCCTAAACACTAAAATGTCCCATGAAGGGACAGTAAAGTCCTCAAAAGTTGCAGTTCAGTCTGTGGCCCTGCAGGGATTCATCTCCTTCACCACCATTCAGGTTACCGAGGCTCAGGGCGTTTCTTGCTTTTGTTCCCCTCTTTGACTTATCCTTCCCTTTGAATTATCCTACTGAACTCTTGAGTTATGCTACAAGCCTCTTCTGGCCCCTGGTACCTCAAGAGTAATTCAGGCAATTAGTTGCTGCCTTACAGAACTATCTGCTGATGCAAACCAGGTATCACCCATGAAGAAAGTAAGAGAAGTTCTAAAAAGAAAAATACTGAACCCTAAAACTGATATAAAAAGAACGGGAAAAGGCAGGACTGGACAAGGCTGTCTTTACTCCCCCATTTGTCTTTTACTCCTCCATATGCTGCTTATGCAATGTAAAACATTCCTTGCTGCCAGCAACAGACTAACCCATCACACATAACTCACTGTCTGGCCACCACATCTGTAACTTGTGTCATATGACATTACGTAAAAAGTAGGCAAAGCGAAAGGGAGTGTTACTGCAGTCTCATACCAAAATATTATTTCTATGGCATCTAGTGCAGCAGGGCAGATGTGTTTCAAGAAGCCACAAGAGAGGAGAGAAATTGTTTTCAAGGTGTTAATCAAATATATGAAACTCTGATTTTGCCATCCTGAACCTCAGGGTAAATGAGATTCAGGTTTGAATATTTGTTTCAAAAATCTGTTGCCAGGAAAATGGGATCAAATCCAGGAATTCGCTGGGGAAATGAATGGCAGAATTCCTGCTGGTTTTGATAGCACAACAGTCTGGCTCCTGCTTAGGATGCAGCAAGGGGGGCTGGTTCGCTTCCCTGGAAGATGGAGACGGCTTCCCTTGCCCCACTCAGAGGAAGTGCATTGGAGTTATGTGGGGTGAATTAATAGTTCTTAGTGGTGTTGGAGACATTTGGACTGCATTTGTTCATGCTTCAGTGGGCAGCTGGATTAGTTTTGGGGTTTTGCCAATGATAGCTGGTCCTTCATTATTAATGTCTCAGACTAATATATTGGATTTTCCTAATTCTGGCTCTCATCCCTTTATGTGTAAAATAAGCTTTCAGATAATGTGTCTTCTCACATAAATCTGCAAGATATAACGAGTGAAGGTAGAGGGAAAGGCAAACAGGAGCGGGGAACAGGCTCTGAGAGAAAGTTAGTGACAAGGGGCTCCTTGGAGGGAAGGAAGAGGATGAAAGGGCAGGAATGCACAGGGCTGGCCAGGTGGAGGGCACTCAGGGCAAGTTCCCTGAGACCCAGCCTCCTGTGGAACCACAGCTTTCGATTTTTGGTTTAGGCATAACCTCCAAAAAAACATTAGTAACTGGTGCATTACCATCAGATAGCAAAGGATCCAGTTCACTTAAAAGACTAGAAGCACTGCTGTGGTAATGCAAGAGTTAATCATCGATTTTACATATCCTCAGCAACTGAAACAAATAAGCAGGCTGATAGATAGAAACTGTCTGTCTCTGCTAGATCCAGGAAACCATTGTTTTGGCACAAAGAATGAGAAAGGGCAGATAATGGAATTGCCCATGCTGCAGGGGGCAAACACACAAATCCTCACGCATTGCGTTGTGCAACAAACTCCCTGATAAAGTTTGTTGTCTCGTTCCAGATGAAGTTCATCCAGATAAAAGATGCACTTCTAAATTTCATGTCCTTCGCACACATCACAAATGCAGTTGGTGTTATGAACAGGATTTAATGGCCTAATTTGATTTCACCTTCTTCCATTAGGGAAGATGCAAAATAATCACAAAGTCCTGGTCCATTTACATTTTCTGGGTCACACTGGAGGAGCCCCTTGGGCTGGGCAGGCTGATCTGGGGTTTCTCTCCCATGGTAACACCTCTTTTTTTTTTTTTTTTTGTTGGGAGACTGTTGTCCTGGTTTCGGTTGGGACAGAGTTAATTGTCTTCCTAGTAGCTGGTACAGCGCTGTGTTTTGGGTTTAGTAGGAGAAGAATGTTGATAACACCCGGATGTTTTCAGTTGTTGCTGAGTATTGCTTATACTAACTCAAGGACTTTTCAGCTTCTCCTGCCCAGCCAGCAAGAAGGCTGGAGGGGTGCAAGGACGTTGGGAGGGGACACGGCCAGGACAGCTGACCCAAACTGGCAAAAAGGGTATTCCATACCGTGGGACGTCATGCCAAGCTGGGGGGGGCGGGGAGGAGCGCGGCTCGGGTGTTGGTCGGCGAGTGGTGAGCAATTGCATTGTGCATCACTTGTCTTGTGCATTCCAATCCTTTTGTTACTATTGTCACTTTATTGTTGTTATTAGTGTCATTGCTAGTTTCTTCCTTTCTGTTCCATTCAACTGTCCTTATCTCAGCCCACGAGCTTTATTTTCCCGATTCTCTCCCCCATCGCACTGGGGGGGGGGGGGAGGGAGAAGTGAGTGAGCGGCTGCGTGGTGCTGAGTTGCCGGCTGGGGTTAAACCTCGACAACCGTACGAACGTTTCCCTTCTTTTCTGCCGTGACAGGGCTTCCAGAAGAGCTGACCACAGTTCCTAGCATGGTGAGCTGAGGCTCTCCTGCCTCACTGGGGAGATGAAAGACATGCAGCCAAGATGGCCTGGCAGGATGCTCTTCATCCTCTAGAGACCCCTAGAGCTGTCTAGGTGCCCGAGAGGCAGCAGCAAGCAAGTAGCGCTTTTTAATACCCCATACCTGAACCACAGGAGCCCTGCCTCAAATTTAAATAAACATGAGCAACTTCAGACCATCTTGTGTATTAACATGGTGTCAGCAGATCATGGGTGGGAGGTAATGTCACTAAGGGGCTGAAAGGTTCCCTTCAGAGGGAGCAACGCAGCCAGACCATTGGGAAGCCTTTGGCTCATGCTATACTTCTGGTGACTCTTAGTATTTGTATGTGGGAAAGACTGGTTTTAGCTCTGATGAGAGTGTTGCCTCAGACATGGTAAAAGCCCATGACTATAGCAGAGAACAGAACTACTTTTTAAAATGTCGGTTGGTCAGTGGATGGAAGAGCTCGTAATCGTGGGGGCCTGGACTGTGGTGCAGGGAGTCTTTCCATCTTTGCTTTCGTAACAAACAGCACAGTTACACAGTGAACGCCCTCGCTCAGCCACTCAGCTAGAGGGGAAAAGCCTTTGAAGTATCCCCGTCTGATCTCTGCAGGAGAGCTGGGGGCCCTCTGGGAGCTCCGTCCCAGAGTCACCCTTTGGGCTCAGGTTGTTGTCGCCTGAAAAAGGAGCATACCCCAGTTCCCATACAACTAAAGGTCCTCCTTAAAAACATTGTCGAATTGCATGCTGCAGTTGTTATACGTGGAGAAATTGAGCTCAGTATTTTACCCAGAGATCCTCAAAGTATCCCTAGATCATAAAGCAAACACTCAGCTGATACGATTTTTCCCCCCTATATTGCTTTGCTATTTCAGGTGTGCTGGCATGCTCTAATTTTGCTTCTCCCCTTATGACTAATCTATGATGAAGACGTTGTATTTGCAAGAAGAGAAGCAGCTCCATAGTGAAAAAGGCCTTGCCAAGTGAGGCAGGAGGGAAAACAATACCTCAACACTTATTGTCTATCATTCACCTGCCCTCCTACAATGCAAGCTATTAAATGAATATCGATTTGTATCATTCCTATTAAAACTTTCCAGCTTAAAGGGCTAAGTTCTTTCCTCTACTGAGATTTATCTTTTATGGGAAGTTTGGTCTCAAGGTCTCATTCTGTTTCTGCCTCAGATTCGTCGTCATACAAAAGCCACTTAAAGTTGCCAGATAACTTCAGATTCAACCACTGGCTGAAGATCTTCATTGGACCCTAATGGTTTTTCTCCCCACAGAATACCGCTGTAGTCACTAAAAATTTTGCTGCAGAAATAGAGAAATCAAGGACACAGCTGCTTAGCAAACATTGTCTAGGCTCTATAATGAAGGGCATAAGAAAAGTCAAGGTAAGAGGTAAGAAAAACAGATGGTTAAAACCCAGGAAGCAATGGAACTTCAAGTCAGAAGTTACACCGATGTGGAAATTTAAGCAGGATTAGCATCAGGCTTAATCATTATTCATGCAGTACTTAGTCTTCATTTTCCATTCCTGTCCAGACTTGCATTTGGTAAAATTCTCTTGAGAAATAAGCACTGTTATTCTTATTTTGTGGTGAGATTAAGATTTTAAGCCTTTTCTACAAAAGCTGTTGCAATGGCTGAGGCTAGAAACTTTAGGCTGCCGTATCTACCTCTTCACCGTTGAATTGCCCTCATTTTGCCGATGTCCTTAGAAATCTGCAGTGCTTCCAGTCAGCAGCCTCCTGTGTAGGAGGTGGACAAGTGGTGGGGCAGGTGAAGGCACCAGAATGGTGCCGCAGACCTGAACATGTACTGTGAGCCTGTGAAAGCTTTGTCCTCTGCTCTTCAGCCAGCTCCCAGCCCTACTTGCACGGCCCGACTGCAGCACGCTGCCAGCCGGCCTCGCACCGCTCTGCCTCGCGCGTCCCAAGAGGACTGAATCAAACAAGTAAGGTCTACAGTTAATATTTTCACCAAATAGATGAACCGTGTACTGCTCTGTATATCGTACGCAAGTGGCGCATCATGAAAGAGTCACTACCAAGGTCCCAAAATATATATCCCTTGGCAGCTCTCCTCTACTAAGCGAGGACACTTAGAGGCTGCTTTCAGCGCTTATGCTAACACTTCTCGGTGGGTGGCAGGAGCAACTTGCCAGCTCAGAAGCTGCTGCTTGTCCCAACTTTCAGGACACCTCTAACAATTACGGGGCTGTAGCTGAGATCCCAAAGCTATCTTCCAGTTCCGTTTCCACAGCCCACAACCCACAGTGTGAAAATCTTTGAATCCCAAGCAACATTAAAAAACCTTCACCTTCTCTAGTAGAGGATGAAAATACACAGTGAGATGCTCTTTTTTTTTTAATATGGTAGCTTTACTGAATACTGCTTAGCAGTCAGAAATGAAATTACTACCTTGGCTTCATCATCAAGACCGTAGTGTACTTCCTCCCTCACAGTCGGGCGCTTGCGGAGCACTAGTTGCATCAGCAGTTCATGACCATGCTGCACAGTTGTGTGTTCCCCTGGGCTAACTTAGTAAACATAATTTGTGGCCGTAAGCCACATTTTATGTCTTTTTAGTGCTACATACAAATACCAGTCCTTGAATTTAAAGCAGGAAATCTGAAGATGGATTTTACAGGGAATCAAGTTTTCCTTTGGCAGCTGGAAATTACTCGGCGGAAATAACTATTGCCACTCCAAAGGCACCCTGAAGTCATCCACACTGAAAGCAGGGTGATTGTGGAACTTCAGATTGCAGGTCACTATGTGAATTGCTAGTGATTCGATGAATTTTCCCTCCATAGGAACATTCATACAAGAAAAATTGTAAAAGGAAAGTTTATATTCATACAATGAGGACATTTCTGTTATGCTTTACAACATTGGGTTATTTCAAAAATATGTTACTTTACATGAAATTATTTAGCTTTTATTACTCTCTGATTTAAAGCCTTTTGTCTTATTTGATTATTGCAACATCTTTACAATTGCAACCCACAGGTGCTCAGAGACTCCCTCTTTCTCTGCTGCATCTGATGTTTTAGACCTGCCCTCAGATTTATATGCTTCATACCCTGTCATTGCTGTATGTCTTCCCTGTCTTTCAACAATGAAAGCTAGTTGCCACCACTAATTGGTTTCTTCGAATGTCCCCTCCTAAAATTTTCAGATACCAGCCTCTGTGATCTCCTCCGTCCCAGCCCTTGTGTTTGGAAGAGCTCTCTAAAATCAGCTGCAATGAGGCAACATTGAGTCTTTCAGGCTCCTGGTGCAACCCGTCTTTGTAGGAAGGCCTGCAAAAACCTATGTGAACTGTAAATTGCGATCATGGGACCTCTGCCAGGAGTATTTACTCGTAATGTGTTTGTTTTCCCTGTATCTGTCTGTTTTCCATCTGCTTCACTTCTCTGAGTAGAGCCCGGCATTTCCACCCTATGTATAGTCCTTAACACTAGAGGAGGTATGTGGCCATGTGCTGCACTACTACAAATAGCAAATGACACTTGTTATTTAGACATCCTGGCGAGCAAGACTGAAAGTTTCTCAGGCCAGGATCTGTCTTTTCTGCAGCACTGAAAATCACTTGCTTTTGAAAGATGATCAGAAACCTCTGAGTAAATATTTTGTCTATCATTAATATCAATGCAGTAGTTCAAGTGATTAATATCTGTATTAGTTTACCTGAAGTTTCTGCTCTGACTACTTTTTTTGTCACTGAGGTCTTTCCTTTCTACCTCCTCCATCCCATCCATGCTTTCTGAGCACCTTCTGTGTAAAATTGCAGCAGGAGGGACAGCCTGGAGTAGCCGTTAGCTGGTTTCACAGAGCTCCGGCCAGTTTTCCCTCTCAGAGTCAGAACTTTGCTTTGGTTACTGCACTGGTTGTGTTTTCTTTCGGGGGATATTTTGAGATATGATATTTTTTTTCTCTTTCCTGCATGGGAAAAATTGTTTGAATCCAAATTGGAGCTATCTGTAGTGTGTATGGGAGAAGAAGAAAAGGGGAAAGAAACAAGGGGGTAACTCCAGCTCCTTGCTTCTGACCTCGAGGGAAGTGGAGAGGCTCCACTGGACAAGAAGGCAGTGTCTTTCCTTCCTAAGTGCCTGCTAGCCCTCAGCAAGCTCACAGTTCAGCAGCTATAACTCACTCTAGCAGCTTCTCTCGTTGGCAGATGCAGATTGCTGCTAATGAGATGGCTGGCAATATTTGGCAGCTGCCGATGGCAGTGGTTCCAGAGGCAGCTTGCTAGATTTGGCATGCCCGCAGCATCAGCAAAATCGCAGTCAGTCCCGTTGCGTTCCCATGGATATTCTGAACACACGTTTCTGTGTTTTTCTCCTGGGGTGTGGCATGCTATCCTACTTCGAGCACGGAGTGTTTCTGCCTTTGTTCTTCATTTTTCCTTATATCATGTTGCATCCAGAGATCAGCCCAGTCCTTTAAGGTGCTGCTAAGCACATCCACCCTGCTATGCACATTCCCAGGGGGAGGACAAAAGTTCAATTGTTTTCTGAGCGAGGCCTAAGCTCAACTCTGGCTGAGGTACCAGGCTCTCACAGCCTGTGGCGCTAAGGCTTAAAGTGGGTAAGGCCTGTTTTTGTCTTTGCCTTGGGTTTTTGTTCAAGGGCAATGATTTATGGCATTGAGCTGAAACATGAACCTGACTGGCAGGGAAATTAAAGTACGGGTATGTCGCTTGAGCAAAATTGGATCTCTTCCCTGTCAATGCAGCTAGACTGGCTTGAGGTTGTGGGCAATAGCCCTAGGTCATTTTGGCCCAGGAAATAACTTTGTTTTGGCATTTCTTTGTGAGGTCTCTGTCTGAACAATAAAACTGTGCTCTAAAGGACTGGGGTGATGACACTTTTTTGAGCAAGGGAGATGGAGAGAGATTTTATAAACATGCACACTTACTTTCTCACTTCCCCTGCTGTTACAGTCCCAGATCACCTTTGTCTGGGAGGTAGCTGACCAGCCAAAGGTGAAGCTGGGTCACTGTGAGACTCAGCTTCCCATGGCGGCATGCCACACTTAGCAAGCTTGGAATTCGGTGCATGGAGGGAAGTCCACACCTTGTTTAGGCTATCTGGAGCACAGGGCCTTTGCTGTGCTAATTTAGGCAAGAAATTTTGCTGCAGCAAAGGGAATTTACATCACTTGGTCCTAGAACAGCCACGTGTTCTCTTCCCAAAGTGTTGGATGGTGACTGTACATACGCACCTGTTACGGACGTGCTTGGCATCCTTCGGTATGGACAAAGTGTTGCAGAGTGTGGTGCTTTCCGGGCTTTGTACTTCCTAGGTTGAAAAGGGTCTGGGCTGCTCTCCATGGCTGGGAAAGATGCAAAATATAACCAGTCCACCTGGAGTTTGTATTTGCTAAGTTTTGGAGTATGCTTTATTCATTTGTGTATAAATGGCAGAATGCCCATGTTCCACTGAAAAGCTTTGGAAATCACTTATAATGTTGTCCCTCCAGAAGCCAGTAAAGGTAGATCCAATTTAGGGAAATATTGTGTCAGCTTCCCAGAGTAGATAAGCAATTGCATTTTTTGTTTGTTTTCTTCAGGCACTAGGTTCTCAAGGCGATCTGAGTGAAGAGAGCTTGATCCTGTTCAGCTCCTCAGGAGCTGTTAGAACTCCTTTAAATCTGTAGATGATGGTGCAGCAGTGCGTGTGTGGGAGGAACGAGAAGAGAAGCTAGCAAAAGAAACCTTCTGCCCTTACTTTGCTCCAAAGTCTGGATCTACTTCCCCGACCTGATAATGTGCAGCCACCGGACAGCACGAACCCCACAATCCAGACATTTTCACGGCATTTCCAGTGAGTTTCAGCTCTGCAGGTCAGGGAGGACCACAGCCCTGCCAGAATCAGCTGTGTCTTCCAGCTACGAACTGGCCCGTCTTTACAGCAGGGCAATGCTGCAAGGGGCTGTGGCAGTGCCAGCACGTGTGAGCCATGGGCTGCACCTCTGCTTTATTACTCACAGGAGGAGTGCTGCCTTTCCGGGAGCTCATGGCTGGCTGCCCAACCGCAGGGTGGGTAGGGTGTCCATTGCCACACACAGGGCAACTGAGCCCTGCACGCGCCATCTTTTCCTGGTTCTCCCTGTTGTTACCATACCCCCTGTTGGCTGGTTCTGTCCAGATTCATCTTGTTCCCGGCACCAGAATGGCTCTGTGGGAAAAAGAAGTAAAGACATAATTAGTAAGACGTAACATCAGGCTTTTAGAGACAGTTTTGGACAAAAGTTGCAAATAAGATAAATATTAAAATGTATCTTTTATTTGTACTTAACAATGACATCCCTTTTTAGCTGTTTCCTATACCTGTCACCTGAATTCTGTCCTAGCTGCAAAAACTGGGGCTTCACATGTTTCCTAGGGCTTCCAGATGGCTCCCTAAGTTTTATATGACTTTACCTACCCCCTCTGACATTTCTTTCCAGTTAAGATTTGAGTACAAATGGAAATATTCCAGATGGCTTTAGCTGGAGCCAAGTGCCTTCAGTACTTCAGAGCTGCCTAGGCAGCCCACTAACTAATTGTCCCTTCTCAGTCTGTTCATGTTAAATTCCTCAGACTTCTTTTGGGGTTACAAAAATGTTCTTCTGTGATATACAGTATCAGTAAGTTATACTTTGTTCGGTGACATCCATATCCCCAGCTTCTTTAAAAGACTACATATAACCCATTTAATAATAACATGAATAGCAGACCTGGCAAGAGATTTGCTTTGCCCAAACATGTCTGGCAGTTTCCTCTTCTTCCCCTCAAAAACCCCGTGGTTCTTGTGTGGCATGGTATACCTTGTAGTTCTGTAAGAATTATAGATATTGCTCATGTAAACGAAGGTATATTTCCAAGATTTCCAAGTCTGGCTTCTCATAGTGAATAATGATGTAATCTGAATATGATTAATTATTGGAAAAGCAAATCTGGAGATACGGATTTAGAGTGATTTATGTTGAAGGCTGCCTAAGATTTTTAGAGCTTAATTCTCTTTACTTTTGCTATTAGTTGCAGCAGTGTTTCCTATCTCTCTTCATGTGCTTTTTTATGGAATTTTTAAGTATGAACATAATGAAATGAGCACAGTGGTCTGCAAAATTCTAAAACTAACATCTTCCTAGCAATAAAGAAGCTAATTCCCAAGCAAGGGAAGCAACTGAACAAATCCTTTGTTCCGCACTGCTACCTAAGGAGTGCAGAGTGGCTTGCCTCATTAGACTTCAAAGCATGACACAGAATATAGGAGATAAAAATATCAGCAAGACAAGCTTTGCTAATGGCATGTTTTTCATGTTTAAAAAACAGTTTTGTGCTCTACAAGAGATTTAATCAGGAGAGAGTACCAAGGTTCATGCAACTAGAAATTAGCATTCAATTTGTCTCATACAAGAAAAAGACCTCTGTCTAGTCAGGGCATTAAAAGTTGCCATCTCACAGAACAACATGGAAAGGAAAGCAAACTCTTTTAAGGCTTAGACCTGAAAGTGCATAAAGTGGAAATCACTGCTGAAATGCCAGAAGATGGAAATCAAAGTCTCTTACAACCTTTTAGGTGAAGCTGACATATACTTTTCTTACCCTACACAAAAATGCTAGCATAATTATGTCTATGGTGTTTGAATGCATACTATTAGAGATAAAACATTCATCAGCTGCTTTTTTGAAAGATACTGTTAGCATTTTGTTAATTAGATGTATTATTACATGAAGCTGATCGTTGCACTTCATATTGCTGGAGAAAATTATTGAGATGGGCATGAGAAGCTATACACTGGCTGGCAAAAAGGAATGAACATGGGATGGAGCCAAAGGTGAGAAAAAAAAGAAGCTGATGAAAAAAAGTCAGGAAAATCATGTTTACTAGTTCATGCTGACTTCCAGAGGAATATAATCTGTGATTCCTATGTCTTCCTATTCCCTGTGAACAGATTTCTACTAGTATACCTCTGCCCCTACTAGAGCTGGTTTTCTGAGTACTACAGATTACTACAAGTTAATGCTGCTAGCTGTTACTCCATTGCCTTCTTGTGCAGCTCAAGTGACAGATCTCTGTGTGGTGGATCAAAAATTTCCAGCCCTGGCGATGACCTCCTAAGTATCAATACAATTCCACTTGAGAGACCTTCTGTTTTGAATTTGCTCTTTCTTCAGTTCAGGTCATTATGCTGATATTCATAGGAACATACAATCGCTACCAAAAAGTAGCGTTAAAAATGGTATTAAGATGGCAAAGTCCACTACTTCAAAATTAAGGAATGTTGAGAGATTAAGAAGCACAGTAGCACCGTATTACAGCTTACACCACGTTACAAATATATCGGGCAGTGGTGGATCTTAAGGGCTGTTTCACATGAGTCCCAGCACAAGAAGATCTAAATTCCCAAGGAAATTTTGCTAAAGGCTTGTGAGGCTGTCCAGCACCCTAATTCTCCTACCGACCTCTGGATTTGGACTGGTAGACCTTTTCCCAAACCTGGTGCCACAGCACCTTTTGTTGTACCAGGAACTTTTATTGTAAAGTGGAAGAAAGGTTACTAAATTAATAAAGGGAATCTACTGTGTTAATTGAAGAGAGAGAGTCTACCGGCACAGCTCCGTGGAGCTTTATGTAAAAGCCTTGCAAGTGAACTAGAAGTCAGACTGAGCTGTGCCTCTGGCCATGGCAGCAGAGGGAAAAACAACTCTTGACCTGATTTTCTCTCCCTCTCCTGTTACCTTACAGCCATGCAGAAGCCAGGTAGACTGTGAGTGTGTGCAGACTAGGCAGGAAAGGAGTACTCACTTTGAGCCAAATGTTCTCAAAGCTTGACAACAGACTTTGCCAGAAATTTTGCTTTTCTTATACAGGAACCAGGTGTGGCTTATGATACAGTGATAAAATCTTTGATTAGACAAAATGTGGCGAATGTTCTGCATACGCTAGAATAAAGCTGAATAATCTCTGCCTCTGAAACAACCTAGTTTGCTGCCTAGGAGATAGCGAAAAGAGGAAAGGCTGTTATAGAAAGCAGCAGATGTTTTTCTTATCTATATATCCTTTAGATGGCCTCATTACAGTAGTGTCTGGATATATTGTTCTTCTTCCTGAAGACTCTCAGGAGGTAAGGAAGTGATATTTTACCCATTTTTAAGAAGGATTAAGGCACAGGGGATAAACAAGGTCCGTAGCATTGTAGGAGGCTGACCTCAGCTGCTCAGTGTCTATTAATCTATCTGTGGACCTTCCCTCAGTTCTGTCTTTGCTTCTGGTATGTGCAGCTCCACGCATAGTTTTAAGTGCGTGCAGGGAGATTGCCTTCTTTTATGTGTATAACTACATTTATCTAAAATACAAGATTCTTCACTAAAAGCAGTCAAAAGGGAGAAAACAGAAGAATGAAGTATGTACAGTCTTATTTTGACTTCTCTAGGCACATTTGATTATGAAAGTCCAATTGCATAAACACAAATTCTTTCTTCCTCTCTAGATCCAACGTTATTCAAGCAGTAGTGATAGATGGTGATTGTTGTACTGGAGTGTGCTGTGTTTCTATTCACTCCTGACTCTAAATTTTATAATCCATGTTCCAATTTCTTCGCTAAGCACAAACCATTAAATTCTTTGTGGGCTTTGCTGTGCTTTCATCACTACGATGCTCCAACACCACTGAGGAAGATCAACCCAGACTTCCAGGAGTGCCCACTAGTTTTCAGTGCCTGATCATGAATAACTTGTGGCTGATTTCTCATAGACTTCTTCTCTCCAGCTTCCATGTCATACCTTTGGGGCCTCAAACAAGCAACCAGAAAATGACGAACATTGTTCGTGGCTGAGTGAAAGTTTTAGCCTGTATTATATAAAGGACATCTGAACCATTCAGAAGGATGTGGTCTTTGAACAAGAGATTTGGGCAGAATGTTGCTGTTCAAATCCTGAACTACAGTTCTGAAACCTCCTAATTCAGTTGCCATCCAACCTTTCAGTGACGAAATGCCACAGGGAGTTTATCACACTAGAGGCTGAGGGTCATTGTGGGCTACACTTCTGTATTTGCCTCAGCTATGGCAAAGAGCAGTTTGTTACCTGGCTTATTCCTGAGCTAGGCTGGCATGTAGAAATGGGACTGTGGCAGTTAGCTAATTTCTCTCAGTAACCGGTAATTGGTAGACCCTCCTTGTCAACAGCATGTGTGATGTGTTACGTCAAAACCAAGTGAACTGTCTGAGAAACTGGAGCCCAGAATTCCTTTTGAGACCAAGTGGTAGCAATTTAAAATTAAATGTTACGTAGTTCAGACCTGCTGTATACAGGGTAGTGGACTTGGTGTCCCTGGATGGTAGGAATATCTCTGAGGTTACGGGTTAGCCTTAATAATTTCCAACCTCTTCTGTCATCTGAGCAATCACCTCCATTGTGGGTTGCTGTTTCTTGCTCCCTTGAGTACATGAGCAAACAAGGTCAGATGACAGCAAGTCTCCAAATACTTATGTATTCCCCCATTCCCCCCAAATTGTGGATGCAAAACTGACAAAAAGCAGGGGCACAAAGGTAATCAGCCTGAAACCCTGCCTGTGTTTTGCAAAAAATGTTTGAGCTCTGTCTTGGCCAGCTCTAATTTAATTAGAGGGAGGATGCTGCTCCTGTTGTCTTTGGATGCCTTCTATAGCTGAGGTTGGGGTGAAGGAAGGTTAAATCTGTAGTAGTGTAAATAATGTAACAGTATTTCATCTTGACTTGGGATCTTAAAAAAATGTTATTAGATGACCACCCTTCTGTGATAAGAATCTCTTCGAACAGTACTATTTGTTGAAATAATTTTTTGTCTATTTTCACTGGGTGTGCTTTCTGAGGTAAGAATTTCAGAAACCTTTAATATGAAGCACACAAACAGCAAAGGATTGAGATGTTGTCTTTGGTATAATCCTAAATTTTATTTGTTTATACATTAGCATTTAAAAAAAAAATGGAAAACCAAGTTCTGTCCAGGAAATCATCCACTTATAATTCTGTTCATAAATATTCAAAGCATCACTTTATACTAAATATTTAAAGTGTCTAAAGTGTAGCCACTGGAAGAGTTTCAGCACCATTTCTACAAGTCTTACTTCATGGCAGAACTCTGCAACTAGTGGCAACTTGGACTGAGACTGAGCTACAGCACCCAAAGCCATTGTATTTCACATCTGGTAGTCCTGAGACTGGTCATGTGCCTGCCCTAGCACGTGACTTTCATTGACAGGATCAAAGTTTGCTGGGCAGCAAATGCTGGATTTCCCCATTCTGGCCCAGCTCTGTTTTTTGTTACTAGCTACAAATCAAAGTTGAGAGAGAGTGTGTGTGTGTGTTAAGATGGCAAATGCTTGATGGCATGCTTCTCCCCAAGCTAAATTAATATTGAACAACACGAAACTCGTTGAATGAGTCAGCCAATGAGTCAGCAGAGGAGTAAGTGGCGAAAGTGCAAGCCTATGGCTGATAGACATGATTTAGAATCTAAAATCAGCAGTCTGTTTTCTTTATGAAACTTTAGAGATCTCAGGAAAACAACTTAACATGATTGCCCAGGCTAGCAAGAAACCTTCTCCTTTATCACATAAACACTCCTCTGTGTGAATTGAACCATAAAAGTATATCCACAGAGAGCTCATCTACTGCTAGAAAAAGTTTACACATGCTTCATTTCATTATTTTTTTTTCTATGAGGTAAGAATATCTAGGCTTGAGTGAAATGATCACACTGACACCCGCTAACGCAATTCATACTGCTTGGCTTCTATTCAATATGAAATCCCAACAGGAACACAAAACAAAGAGAGGATGACTGTGTAGTCAATGAATTTTTTTTTTTTTGAAAGGAAAGAGTAAACACTCTTTGAAAACTATGATTCGTTGTCTTTAAAATGTGCCCTGTTAGCAGTGCTCAGATAGGTAGTGCCAGATGCATCTTATTACAGTCTAATTTTATAGCTTGACAATACCTGGGTATAGCAGCTAAATAATAAAAAACATAGAAATGTAAGATCAGTATTTTTAAAAGGGATTTTTAAACAGAGGGATACACGTCCTAGGCTGTAATTTATGGGATCTTACGTTGTTTGGACTTCTGGAGTTTAAAACTGCAACTTCACACATGATGGAAAAAGTTTTCAACCAAAAACAGAGTTCAGAATTGCTCACCAGTGTCGGGCCAAAATATTCTGTAATTAATCACTGTCTAAAAGGAAAACCTCAAACCCAAATATGTTTGAGCTGTGGAATGTGTATGTGTAGGCAGGTGTTGAGAAGAGGAGAGGAAAGATCTCTATGTTTCTGGTTTTCTCCTTTTTCTGATAAAGGATTTTTTAATACCAAAATTTTGACAAATGTTTTTTTGAAATTAGCCACAGAAATACACTCCTCAATGAGCAGAATTGTCACTGAACAGTGTAAAGAAAATCAGCTCTCTTGAACAGCCAGGGAAGCTTGCAATACACGCCCAGCTCCTTCATGGACAAGTTTTCTTACTTAGATTATGAATCTGTCTTGATCCATTTGCTGGAACCTCACATGGCTGTCCAGCTGATATGCCTGGCATCAGCGATGCCCTGCTTTGTCATCCGTGGCAATGCTCTGTTTCAGGTTCATCATAAGCAGCAGATAGTCCATACACGTCACTGGTGCTGCTGGAGCTTTCGAGGGGGAAACTGGTGTGTATATGGGACTGTTGGGGCAGTTGCACTGGACCAGCTCAGTAGCATTAAAAGGTTTTGAGATTTCGTTCTCTCTGGAGAAAGTGCGAGAAGTCTCCCACGGTGGAGCTGGTTATGAGCTAAAAACGCAGTTGGGTCCAAGAGCTGAGAGGTGCATTTGCCTCTCCTCGTTCTCTCTTTGCTCTTCTGCACACTGCCAAGATGCAGCCTGAGCAGCTGTTAGCCTAGAACTCTATGATAATTAATTTGGGACCAGTTCTTATTGTGAGGTTGACCAAACACTGGAGCAGGTTGCCTAGGGAAGTTGTGGAGCCTCCACCCTTGGAGATACTCAAAACCTGACTGGATAAGACCCTGAGCAACCGGCTGTAGCTGACCCTGCTCTGAGCATAGTGGGTAGACTAGACAATCTCCAGAGGTCCTGACCAATCTCAGCTGCTCGGTGTTTCTATGAAGTACTAATGGTCCTGGCTAGCAGTTCTTCCTACGCTACCTCCAAGACCATCTAATGGTTCCTCCATTCAGCAGAGTAGTAGGCCTATTTCAAGGCCTTGCTGTCTCACTATTAAACTAGATTGTCCCAAGAGACATACTAGAGTTAAATATCAGGCTTTGATCCCTGCTAAAGCTGAAGCTGCATGGATTTTATTTTAACAGAAAACTAATTTACTGTTTGTGTTTGTTGAGCTCTTGGTATCGTTGTCAGGACCTAGTCATGACAGACAGTGGTCAAACACAGAGCCAAAAGGGACTGCCTACCTCTCAAAAAGGGCAGCTCAAGCATAAACCAGAGAAAGATGGATGAGAAATGCAGGGATAAAACAAGCAGATATTAGTTAGCAGCATTAGGAATCTAACCAGTATCAAATTTTTGTAGGCATTTTGGGAATTTAGGGAACATTTCCTCAGCATGGGGGAAAGAGATCAACATGGAACAAAGCACAGTAGTTCTTGTCTGAAAATGTAAAAAAAAAGTGTCGGTGGCCTGGAGATGGTCCAATAATTTAACTGTGCAGAAGTGAATGATTGGATAAGTTTATGAGAAGAAGGTCAGTGCAAGAATAAGACAAATAGCAAGGGTGAAGAAACAAACAATGTTGGATATGAAATTAATATGAAATTAATATGAAATATGGGTATATACCAAAAGGAGGGAAATACATAGATGAAAAGGAAAATGGTCGTTATAGCCGAGGAGGGGTGGTAGTGACCAGAAATGTGAAAAGTAGGAGGAGAGAAGACGTGCAGAAAAAACTTTTCTTCTTAAGTTTAAAAACTGATGTAGTAGTCATGCTCCCAAAACCATTCCCTCTAGCAGCTGGAGAGCACTGTCCCAGCTTGCCAGACGTGAGAGCGCGTAGCTACATCCCTGTGGCCCGTGCAGAGCTCCCATGTCGGGAAAGGGAGAGATGGCTGAGCCAGGATCACGTCACGCTCGGCACTGTGGGCACGTGGCGTGTGGTTTCGGGTCTTTGTCTTTTCAGGGTAAAGTAAGCCAAATATTTTGCTAGCTAAAATTTTCCCACATACATTGTTAAGCATTGGCTCGAAAAGATCCCATACCCATACCACTTAGCCAGCAGATGGGCAAGAGATCAAGCGTACAGGAAGGACACTTGAGATGAGTGTTAAGCAAGTGTAAGACATCTTCTTGAAGAAAAAGCACTGGTTTCATTCATGTTAAGAGGTGCTTGCTTTCCTCCCCATCTCCTCATTTCATTAATGTTTTCCACTAAGAGCTGTGCCACTTGCTGGCCCCTGCACATGGTGGTAAGCACGTGGATCAAGCTTTATCTGGTTTTGGAGCAATTACATCTCGCCACCATCCTTCTTCCAGCAGGACGTTGTCCCCTCCAGTGCTCCCCAGGCAGCACGTGTGATGGAAGTGCTGCGGGTTTATGTCTTCGCAGCGTCTGTAATGAACTCCAATAAAAGCGTTGACGCTGCGTGGGGCTGTTATGGCAACTGCAGGGGAGCTGCGGGCGGCACTGGGGAAGGCCGCAGCGGTCGTCTGCGGTCGCTATGGAAACACACAGCCCCTAACTTCCAGAGAGAAGCCGATCTATGGCGTCCTCGCTCCTCTGTCTCGAAACACCTGGACAGAAGTGGGTGCGTGAGGTGACCGTGCCTATAGGACGCACCCGCAGGTGCTCACCGGCCCGGGGACTTGGGGTCCGGCCCCCTGCCCCCGGCGGGGCCCTTCTTGGGGAGCCCCTGGTGCTGTGACATCAGGCCCACAGGGCCACGTCCCGGGCTGTTCTGGGTGAGGGCACGGCGAGATGGAGGCACCTCCGTTGCCCTCATCTACAAGAGCATCTGCAACAGCTGCAAAATCCTGTTTCCACCAGGGAGGGCCCCATGAAACCGTCGTTTCGGCCTCCCTTCCTAGCGGTCTTTGGGCCACACAGCCTGTCTCCCCAGGCGCAGCAGAGCCTGCAGCTCTGCCCCTCGCGGCCTCTGAAACGCTGCTGTTCCATGAAAAATGTCTTCTGCTGGAATATTACACTATTGGTCTCCAGGGGAAACTCATGACTCTTATTAGAAAAAGATTTCTAGAACTTTTCTATGTGACTTTAAAAAAACCAAACAAAACCCCCCAAACTAACAAGAACTAATTAAAAAGCTAGAAACTGCTAGCTCCAGCACGACGCTGTGTCCAGTGGATTCCATGGAGAAAGCCAGTTCACTGAAACCAGAGTCAGCACCGTGCTCTCCAGGCCTGTGGAGTCTAATGGGATTTTTATTTCACCCTTACCCGTTAGAGACGAAGATGAGCAAAGAAGGGAAGTAAACAGATTTCTTTTAGTTTAGACTTAATTAAAATATCTCCCATTCTTGCTTTAGCTGTTTCATGTTTGTAATGTTTTAAAACTCCTTCAAAACTGTCTCCATGTCTCTGCGGGCATTAATGTGCTTTTCTGAACAATCTTGCACATTTCTACAACATCCATTAAAGATGTCAACTTAAACACTCTTTGTCTTAAAAGACTAAGTTATTCTAGTTGACAAAGTCTTAATGGGGAAATTAAAGCTGAATATTTTAGATTCTCACAAGGGTGTGGATTGCAATAGACTTCTGCTCTCTTGTGCATTAATTCTCTATGATAAGGCTTTTGATCCTTCTAACACCTTGTATGCTAGCAAACGCACGCATGCGAGTAGCATCTTTGACTGAAGCAGAGGTATTTGTGCAGGAATGAGATTGAAGTTCCAGATAATGTTTTTCTGTGGTGGCGTTTGGCTTGCTTATCTTCATCAGTTATGAAATACTTTTAAGACCATCTCAAGAATGACGCATTTTGCTGGGGGACCTAAATCTGCCATAAAATTTACTCTAGTCCAGGTGCTAGGTACCTGTCTCCAGGCTCAGTTTTGCTCCCTCTCCCCCCGGCCAAGTAGTCCACTGTCTTTAATTGCATGTGTTTTATATTCTTTTGGTTTTAAACCACATCCCACTTTCTCCCATGGTATAAAAAGCGAAACAGAGAGAGGTAATATTTATGAGTTATACCACAGAGTGAACTCGAGAAAGAATCCCATCACTGCACTAGAGTACAGCAGAGGAGAGTACAGGGCAGGACAGCAAAGTGGAGAAGCAAAGCATAGAACAGAAAAACAAACCTCAGGAGGGCCAGAAAGGTGTCTTGTCTTCTGTGTATCCCACTGTGCATCCTACAGTGAGGAGACACTGATGCCAGAGGAGTTCTGGATTACAGATGACCTTCTTAATTCACTGGCCAGTAAGCTCTCACAGAAAGCTAGACGTCTGGAAGATACTAAATTCCTACAGATCTTATAGAAACTGGTCGGTGGTTAGTGAAGACTGGTCCCCATTGTGGTCCCATTTAAAGTAAAGGTTGCTGAGTGAACTCGACACTTATCCTCTGTGTTTGGCCTCCTGGCTGGCAGTCGAAAGCATGTACTTTCAAGCCAGGCACTGCTCATGCTGCCCCTTGCCACATAATTTAGAAATTATATGACTTGCAAAGTAGATAGAAAATGCTTGGGGGAATATGGGAACAAATATAGGAGTACTGGGAGGCGGGGAGCGTATGTGGGAGGTATAAGAGGATGAAGCTGGGACAAAGGACAGAGGGACAAAGAGTGCAGTGGGGGTGTGCAGAGAAACCAGAACTCTCTCCGGGTCAGCTTCCAAACTTCTGCTCATTACTTAGTGTCTAAGTCTGAACGCGGGGCGGGGAGGAGTGAAGAGAAAAGATACTTTTGTCTAATGGCTATAAAAAACAGTTAGAGCTTCCAAAAGCATACTGCTTTTTGGAAGACTGATTAATGGGACCAAAGCTTTTTGCAATAATAAGAATCTTTCCAATAAGTTCAGCTGGCTTAGATTTGTTAGATTTTTAACATAATTTCTTCGATGCTGTATTAGAGGTCCCTGCTCTTAGGAGGTCATGGTTGAAAAAACAGATGTTGAGCTAAGATACAATGTGAGAGTTAGTGAAAACAAATGATATGGATTTCTTTTTTGTTTGGTTGTTTGTCAGGTATGTAAAATCAAGGTTCTTCGGTTGTGAGCTACTTCGAACAGTAAGTGTTAACGATAAGATGTAAGCTTGTTGAACTCCAAGCCCTACTTCCGTCACAGATTAAAGTTCCTCCACCATTTAAAAATAAGTGTACATGTTGCTGTGTATATTCTTAAAACCAGTTAAAGACCAGAGTACTCAGGACCTTTGCTTTCTCTTTGTGCTCTCTGCAAACAGGACGAGAAAGTTAAATGAGGCTGTTGGGTTTTCAACAGTTTTAAAGGTCACCATTGTACCGTATATTCTTTCGAAGAATCATGAAATTCACTGTAACTGTCTCTTTCTTGCTCTGTGTTTTCCAGAGTATTTCTGAACCTGAGCCACATGACTCAATTCCCTAAACCAATGTAATTGCATTTTGGCTGTATATTCTTCTATATGGCAGATTGATTTTGTACAGCTCTGTTCAACAAAATTTATCTTACCCATTTCAATACAGTCAGGTCTGGAAGAGCTGTTTAACAGTAACAGGATGACACACAAGGTAACCATCTACTGCCAAGTTGCAAATTTTGAAAGAAAATATGCCTGTTCTGAATTCTGCTCTGTTACAGCTAATTACTGGTATTCAGATACTTATGGGGAAAAAGACACTGGCATTTTACAGGATTTGTGAGGTCAGTTGCTGAGCATATCTGAAAGACAGAGCACGTATTCAGTACTTAAAGATATTTAAAAACATTCAGTCTGAGGACTCCATGTTTAAAAATGTTGGCCAATATACACATCATCACGTAGGGATGGAAAGAATGCATTCTAACGAATCTTTGATCTGTGCAAAAAACAATGGTGCCAAAAAAATTTCTGTGTAATCCAAATTCAGTTTGTTCTTGAAAAGCTGTCTGGAAAGAGGGAATATGAGACACAGTTCACACTCATATCTCAGGCTTAAATAACCAGTTCTGATTGAAAAGTCTTATGTTAATTTACTCCCAAAGTCTTTGACATATAGCAGTTTTCAACTGATGATGTGCTTATAATAAAGCAAGGAGGTAAAGAACATGCATGGATATGTTGTTTTTGGGGAACCAAGTCATCTATATTTGGATCCTTGGGAGCTTGAACTGTACATTTCCCATGTGTGTCTGTCTGGGACAAAGGCAATGAACCGTGTTTCCAGTTCTCGAACTAACTCATTCTGTGAGGCGGAAAAGCAAATAAATGAGAGCTTTATGAAGTATGTGGGTGCTGACAGCACCAAAACAGTTTTGGAGGTTTGTCCAGTGTCAGAGGAATGGCCTAAACTTTTTAGAGGTCTGTGAAGTCCATAAAGGTACAGATTTCTGAAGTTTGGTGATACAAAGCTTGGTGCTACAGTCAGCCCCTGATCAGTAAGGTATTTTCAGCTACTCGCTTCTCTTTCAGGTTTTCTCCATGCATCAGAAAAGTTGGCAGAGAGAATAAACTTATTCAAGAATAAATACGAAAGAGACTCTATACTCCTCTCTCCCTCTCTCTGCCTTAAGTGCACTTTATGACCTTATGTTTCAGACCATTAACACTGAAAGATTTTAAATATGGCACAGTCTTATCACCCAGAAGGTTAGATAAGTGTCCTTCAGCCTATGTTTTTTTCTAATCATAATGTTAAAATTTGGTATTTTTGTTTCCCAGGCTTTTTGGTGAGTCAGTTGAAGTGTTCAGGTGAAGTTCAGGATTTTCCATATCTTTCAATTTTTTTCAAGGAATTGATTTCCTTAACAGCAGTTATTAGTTTTTCTGCCAGATGCCAAGGCAAATATGGATATGCAAGATAATGACAGTGTAGTAGGTGCTTTCAGTGGAGTGAGCTGCTCTGTCCCTTTTTTCCCAAAAGCGTTGAGTAAACCTTTTTCAGTCAGGGCATCTCAGCCCTGTGAAAATTTTCCGTAACTGAGTATGTGAGGAGAAGAAATCAGAAATCAAAAGACAGGTAATGAATAGACAGGACAAGAAGCTAACCAGCTCACACTAGTTGTCCTTTCTTGGAGATGTGAATTTGCAAAGCAAAGTGGATCACTGTTGCAAAACTCCCCTTTGAACTATTGAATACAAAATACAGTAAAGTAGGTATGGAAGAATTTACAAAAGTCAAAGCTTGGAAGTCAGATTTAGGATCTCAAAAAATTATTAGTCCTAGCAAGATATTTGTGGTTCATCATCAGGTAGTTTTGCTAGTGGGAATGGAAAATTTTTTATCTTAAAATGATGACTTAGAAAGTTCTGCAGCTCCAACACCCAACTTAATGAATATTATAGGCCTTTCTTGAAAGATAAATATTTTATTTCTAATTAACACAGAGAAAAATGTTGAGGTACTCTTCCTTACAACTGCAATTAGTCTTGTTCTCTAGTTAATGTCTACAGTGATATCAGAGTATGTTCCTTCCGTCACGCTTTCATTTCTAAGGGAAAAGATACTTGATGGTACCAGACAACCAGGTTAACAATTAACTTTATTTAGCTGTGTACCACGCTTACTGTGTACTGTCTATAAAAAAACCCTAGGTAATAAGTGCAGCAGAATTTGATAAAGTACTGGTTATCAAATAAGCAGTGAAAAGGTATAATCCCAAATGTGAACAATATTTGAAAAATCCAGGGCAAAAAGATTTATGTGAACAGTTTAATATAAAAATATCCTCAAGAGAAATACTAAATGGAATGTGCAGATCAAATTTGGGATGCAGAAATAGTTTCCTTTCATTTTGCAATAACAAGATACGGCATAAAGAATCTCTTCCTTCCCTTCCAGCTAATCGGTTGCTCTAATCTCACTGGTTCAGCGAGATAAATAAGTACATGCCCAGTTTTGAACACTCGAGTAGTTTCTATTTCAGAGGACTATTTTTCCTGAGAACGTTAAGCAGGAGCCAAGTGTCTTACTGAACTGGTCCTTTTGGGCTCGCTGCCCTGCCCATCAGGGTCACTGGAAATCTAAACCCATGCCTTTTTCCTTTTTTTTTCTCCTAGGAGCTTGAAACAAGATTTAGGTAGCCTTTAAGCCCACAAATTCAAACTTGTAGTGCAAAAAATACTTGTACAGCAGCAGCAGCAGCAGCTTTTTCTGGGGAGTAGCTAACCTCCGTGATTTTTTCCATTTATGCCCCGAGACTTTCCCTGATGACTGGATTTGCAGGTGTGGGAATGCCCAGCTCAGGTGACGCTTGGGCAGGTAGTTCCCACCCAAACGCTAGCTGGGTGCAAGACCAGGATCAGTCTGTAGCTTCATCTCCCAGAGGGTCTGGCACCGTAGGGGTGCTCACCACCCCCTGACCAGACCTCATCCCTGGCAAAAAGCAAAAAAAAAAATCTCTCTTTTCTTTTTGAAATGTGGAAGTAGTAATCCCCTTTTATCTGAGAGATTATAGCTGGGAAATAGTAGGTCTCCTAGCACCCTAAGAGCGAGCAAACCCACATCCTTTGCCCTGCCAGGAAGCTCAGTCTATGGGCTCTACTGAATACTGCAGGCGATGTCCATAGGTGCTGGGTACAAGGGGAACTGGTTATGTGTGCCGGAGAACAGTTCTAACCTGAACCTTACATTGAATTTTGCTGAGCTGGTTTGTTAGAGACCCGACAACATTGCCTGTGTGAGCCCTGCAGACAGGCAGGTGCTCCTGCTTCGCCCGGGGTCCTGCTGGCGTCTCGCAGAGCCGTGCTGGGCTCTCAGGCGCCGAGTTTCACACCCAGCTGCTGAGATCATAGAAGTACAGAGCGAAAGTGCAAACACAACCCAGATTTCTGTTCGCTGCGTACTGCTGGAGACTTTTTATTTATACCTTTTTTTTATTTATTCCTAAAATTACCTGGAATAATTGAGGTGAGTTTTTTTGGAGAGGGTATGACAGAGGTATGCTTTATAGTAATAAATCCTCATAGCCAAAACTAACTCCTTCAAGGGAAGGATTATTTCTCCTTTCAAACACTGCTCCTCCACCTTCCGCACCCCTCCGCCAAAAATAATTTTGGAAACGGTATCCTAAACGACCATACATGCGGTACAAGGAATTTCAGGTCTCGCCTGGCATCAGACCAGGAGGCTGGGAGATGTGCAAAGTACATTTGTAGCCTTGGTTATTCCGTATACCTTAGTGCCTCCGGATGGGTCCCGGTGGCACACTGGCTTGGTTTGCTCTCCATCAGCGCACTGGCTGCCCGCAGAGGAGAGGGTGAAGGTTGCTGGGACCTGCCAGGGGAGTGGGGCCAGCTGCTGCCCACAGCCCACAGCCCCGGAGGTGGCTGCGGAGAAGCCAGTAGAGGAGCTGGAGAGGCACCGTGTCGTGTCGAGCAGGATGCCCTGGGCTCTAGGGCTGCAGGGGGAGTGGGCAGCCGGCGGGCAGCCAGCATCGACGGAGGTGGGAGGGAAGGCATCCTGGAGAGCCGAGAGGAATGGGCACAGCACGATCCCAAGCAGAAAGCTTCAGGGTTGGCCAGAAGCTCTCCAGAAAGCGAGGGTACAATGAGCGGAAGAGAGATTTGTTTATAAAACCGTTTACTTCTGTTCCATCTCACCCAGTCACTTTGAGTGCTTCTCTATTTGTGAAGTATTTATAGCCTAATAAGACCTGTCTTTCTGATCATTCTGGGAAGTTACTACAGTGAAAAGTGCTGGCCATTTGAAAGTGCTGGCTGTGTCCCATCACATTCCACTATCCCAAATTTCCCCATAATTTAATTTGGATGTTAACATTAAACTTTGAATTTTTAACATATTTCTGTAGGAAATATTTATATTATTCTGACGCTAGTTTTGTTGTTTCTTTTTATAGCATTCAGAAAGAAATTTCTGATTTTTTTTTAAGAGACTGGAAATGATGTACAGGCTTTGCTTGCTCTCAGTTTCTGTGGTCCTTAGTATTTTGAAAATGCTAAGAGATCTTAGGACTACAGAAAAGGGATGCCACTGAAGGTTGAAGGTGATTATGGTTAGACTGCCAATGGAAGCTGTCAGTCAGGACATCCTGGTGATAATGCCTGACACCCGTTCTAAGGAGGGAAAGAAATGTTCCTGCTGTGACTTTCAGGTAACTTCTGGCAACTAAGGAACCTGAAAGTTAGCCTTGACTATTTATTTAAGGAAGACTGACATATTTCCTAATCATTCCTGCTAAGCAACTTGTTTTCTTGACAGTCTCCAAGGCAGAAATTATTATACAGCATCTCTGTAGACTTGGTTACAGCAAACCCAGTGACTGGGCGGCATTTAGTCTTAACTACAGTTGTTGTTACTACAGCATCACTATAAAACCTGTAAAAGCTGGTCCTGGATGGGGGGGCCCATTAGCCAAATGCTGTACAGAAAGAGAATAAAGAGATGGTCCCTGATACCAAGCATGTCAATACCCTGAGAAAACACTATAAAGCTTTGAAAGATCTGGAGTGAAAAGGGAGCTTGTGGCAGAGAGCATCACGCTGGGCTTGGAGCTAACGCGGCTGCGGCTCTTTTGTTACTCAGCTGCGGGAGGGCAGAAGGGCAAGGATGCCATTTTCTGTATTCTGGGACTGAAAAAAGACCAATGATGATCAATTACCGAGCTTCAAACCGAGGTGAACACTTAATAAGAAAGCTAATGCAGACACTGAAATGAACATTTGTGTTACTTACCCTAAACAGAGCAAGAGGCTACCAAAGATAAAGGAAGAACTAATGAACTGTTTTGGGCTGAACCAGCTTTGCTGCTTCTGCAACAGCACCTTAGTTTTAAAAAATAGCAGTTAAGTGAGAAACACCTTTGCTGAGACCAGGTAGAATAGAGCAGGGGTTTTTTTGCTTTTTGAAGGAATATCTGGCTAGGTACTAGAGGCTCCCCAAGGTGAGGCAGCCTGGTAGCGACCTGTTGTTTCTCTCTGTTCCCTGTATCTGCTGTGTTCTCTGTTTGACTTGGTTCAGTGTTTACTGTCCTACCTGGGAAAGCTTGGGAGAGGCTTCTGCCCTTGATTAATCTTTCCCTCTGTAAAATGGAGGCTGTTGCCTGTCACGATCTATTGTTAGGAGCTGCGGCACATCAGGTCCTATCATCGTGGAGAATCAAGAGTTCTAAAAGGACAGCTTTGCTCTTCTCCCTGAGTTACCATGGTTAAACATTTTTCCCACTGGGATTAAGCAATATTTTCTTAAATCCTTTAATATTTATTCCTTTGTGAGTATAATAAGGATTTTTTAAGACATAGATAAAAGTTCCTGTTGACTTTGGAGAAAAGAAGAGCCTGTTGTGCCAGAATTATTAAGAAACAGATTTATAAAAGTATTTAGCTCTTTAAGTGTAGTTGTGGTTCTTAGGTGGGATCTGCTTTTTCTGGTGAAAAGTCATCTCTTTCAGACTCCTAATCTTCTTGCTTTTCTCCATTGCTCTATGCACAGCCAAGTACAATAACCTAATGAATTCTACAAAATCCTTTCTCATGCTAGCAGGAACACCAAAAAAATGTTTGCAGCGAAGAGGTGAAATAGAGTAATGATGACTAGCCTAAGCAGGTGGGGCCAAACTCACTTCTGGTTTCATGGAAGACAACCAAATATAGAATTACACCAGGATAATTCAGGTGCACACAGCTTCCAAGAATTTCCTTTCATGGAATGTTACTTAAGAAAAGCAGATGCCAGTTAGAGCAAAGGAGAAGATAATACAATGTAGTGGAGAAAAGTTAAGCGCATAAGTTGGTGGCACATAACAACTGCATGTTAAAATGTTTTCTCATTTTTGTTGTATTAAAGCCACCTATAATCACAACAGTTCTCTGCCCAGAGGACTTCTGATAAGATTCTGTCAGAGCTGCTGAAAAATGTGAGAAACCTCAAGCAATTTGACCCAGGGCTTCAAACAGCTCTTAGGGACCTTGCTCACTCTAACTTTTATTTGGAGAGTAAGTGGCAGGCAATGAATTGCTGGAAGAAGTCCCAACTCTTCCAAGCAATGTTTCTGATCTTCAAAACCAGAAGCAAAATCAGTACTGGCCTCAGGCCCAGTGTACCCGTGTAAGGGACAAGAGACGAACAAGGCTGGAAATCAGGATGTAGAGGGTTACTGAAGCAACCCAGAACAGTCATGAAGGGTGGGGAACAGTGTAAACCTTTTGAAGTAAAGAATACCTTCTCTTGGAGTAGAGGTCTCAAACCCCATCTAAACTGGCAGATCCAGCAGGATTTTTGTGATCCCTAGTCCAGATATGCATCCCCTCAGCAGAGCTAGGCTTACACACGCACTGGTCCCCTCTCTGCTTACATCTTTGTGCTGGGGGCAAACGCAGGAGCTCTGGGCAGTGCCAAGACCCAGAAAAGTCCCTGTCCTGGTTGAGGGTGGACCCACTGTGCAATGCAACAGGGACTTGTTGCTCAGCCCGCCAGGATTATCTTTAAATAACCTATCCAAATATTTAGGGGGTTTAATCCTTGATACAAGCTCTCTGCAGATCCAGGCATACACCACTGCATACATTGTGCTTGAGACTCATCAGACTTAGCTTTACTATGTAGTAGTGGTGACAAGAAGTATGTAAAAGTCTGCCATCATCATACAGTGACTGCAAGAAATGGGGCCAGACATGTACCTGCAGTTACAACAGGCTTTCACAGACTGTCGCCTATTGTGACTCATTCTGCCAAAGTGTACTGGTTAGTTGCGCTACCATTCCATGTAAGTGTGGAATCATTTCATATTAGAAATACTCTGACAGCTCTAGTACTAGTTCTGCTAGTGACTATAATACGTTAGTTTGTCATATGGTCTACTTTTTACTTAATTTCCTTTTCTCAGGTATATTAAAACATGCTTTAAAGTGCATCATATCAGATTATCACTAAAAGTACCTTTTATATTCATCTCATAATCACAGATTGAGAACATGAAGTAGCATAGCCAGGTTGTGGAGGCTCCCTCCTTGGAGACAGTCAGAAGCCATCTGGACATTGTCCTGGGCAGCCTGCTCTAGGTAGCCCTCCTTGAGCCGGGGATGTTGGACCAGATGACATCCAGAGGTCCCTTCCAGCCTCAACCATTCTGTGATTCTGTTCTAAAACTCAGATTCACTTTAGGCTTTATCTTTAGGAATACTTTGGTATGTCTCCTTGACATCTATTTGGTAATAGCACCAGTGAGACAGAAAATAGTTGATTTTCAGCAAGGGGAGGGAGTTACATTCTGCAGACACATTGCTTTCCATTTTCTGTGTCTAGATCTTGTTTTAGCTAGTGAATGAGTACAATGTGTTTAGCATGAAATTCAGTGAAGAACTGAATTTTATTTTAGAAAATCTTTTCCAAATACACTTATTTGTCTAAGCACCTTATTTATTCTGATGTACTCTATCAGTCTCCTTTTTCTTTTTACATAATGACCTCTCAACAGACTAAAATGTGCCAGTCCTGCCTAGACTTTATACATCAGCTGGTTTTTGTGGTTTTGTTTGTGCGTATGGTTTTTTGCTTCTAAAATGTGAGTTACTGTTTTTGTCACTCCGTTCTTCCAGTGCTAGACATGGATTTTTAGAAGGATAATGTAAATTTGCATAAACTTTTTTTGTTCTACATACTAACTCCAAACAGAAAAAGAAACGGCACTTATTTTATTTACCACAACTTATAATTTTAAAAATGGTTTCATTTTCATAATTGTGTGGGTACATATATTGTTACATGTGTGTATCATACTGACATATATCAGTATGTATTCATACTGATGTTTATATGTGCATATATGCATAAAATTGTTATATGACTTAGGCATTTCATGTCAAGCATTTAGAGCTAATTTTGATATGTGTATAAGAACAGCTGATTACAGATAAGGTGAAGTCTGTGAAATCTGGTGTACGTGATTTCATGTTAATGGCATGTCCTTATTTTGATGTCCAGTTCCTCATTAGAGGGACCCAGATTTATGACACAGCTTTTATTCTCTTCTGCTTTTTAGTCTCGGCTATTTTTTATGCAAATCTAAATGGCAAATGGGATGATATAGGGGCATTTGCTGGTTTCAACAGAGAATAAATTTCATTTTGAAAGACAAAAACTCACTTAATCTTCAGCAAAGTAGAACGAACACATAGACAAAAAGAGTCTTTGGGGATAGGATGATCATATGACCAAATACAGTTTTCTACTTTTGAGTTAGTTATCCTCTGCACTGCTTATAGCTGATGGAGGTAGGTAGGCACTTATAACTGAGTTTCAATCCAGCATGAAACAGAAGTTTAAAATAGATTGGATGAATCACATCCCAAAAGTTCCTGTTTATTTATACTAACTATTAAATGGCCCTTGGTTCTTAGTGTAGATATAGGTATCTCCATTGTAGGCATATAAAACTGGTTGAGATAGATCAACCTGAACACAGGTGATAGAAGAGCCAACAGGGAGAGGTGCTTTGCTAGACCTCATACTCATGAACAAGGAAGGATGTACTGTGGACAGCCTTGGTCGCAGTGACCATGAGATGGTGGAGTTGAGAATCCTCAGAGAAGGGAGCAGGGCAAAAAGCAAGATCACAAGCCTGGACTTCAGGAGAGCAGACTTCGGCCTCTTCAGGGATCTGCTTGAAAGAGACCCATGAGATAAGGCCCTGGAGGGAAGAGAAGTCTAAGAAAGCTGGTTGATATTCAAGGATCACCATCTCCAAGCTCAAGGGCAGTCCATCCCAACAAGCAGGAAGTCAGGCAGACATGTGAGGAGGCCTGTATGGATGAACAAGTTGCTCCTGGCAAAACTTAAAAACAAAAAGGAAGCCTACAGAAGGTGGAAGCAGGGAGAGGTAACTCAGGAGGAATATAGAAACACTGCCTGAGCATGCAGGGATGGGGGTTAGGAAAGCTAAAGCCCAGCTGGAGTGGAATATGGTGAGGGATGTCAACAGAAGGGTTTCTTATAAGTACATAGTTGACAAAAGGAAGAGTAGGGAAAATGTGGGCCTATTGCTGAAAGGGGCAGGGGCCCTGCTGACATGTGATGTGTGACAAAGACTGAGGTACTGAATGCCTTCTTTGCCTCAGTCTTTACTAGCAAGACCAGCCTTCAGAAATGCCGGGCCCTGAAGACCAGGGGAAAGCCTGGAGTGAGGAAGATGTGTCCTTGGCAAAGGAGGATCCAGTCAAGGAATACTTTAGGAAATTGGGCATATGTAAGTCCATAGGCCTTGATGGGATGCACCCACAAGTGCTGAGGGAGCTGGCTGATGGCTTTACGAGGTAACTCTTGATAATCTTTGCGTGATCGTGGTGACTGGGAGAGATGCCTGATGACTGGAGGAAAGCAAATGTCACTCCTACCTTCAAGAAGGACCAGACGGAGGACGTGGGGAACTATAAGCCAGTCAGCCCCACCTCAATCCCTGCACAACTGATGTTGGTAACCATTTCCAGGGCAAGAGGGTGATTGGGAGTAGTCAGCATAGACTCACAAAGAGAAAGTCATGGTTGATCAATCTGATAAACAGCTATGATGAGATGACTGGCTTGACAGATAAGAGAAAAGCAGTGAATATTGTCTACCTTGCCTTCAGGAAGGCTTTTGTCACCATCTCCTATAGCACCCTCATAAAGAAGCTGATGAAGTATGGGCCAGATGAACAGTGACATAGACTGAATTCAGCTGAACAGCCCAAAGGGTGCTTCTCAGTGGTACCAAGTCTAGTTGGAGGCCAGTCATGAGTGGTGTACCCCAGGGGTCAACACTGGGTCCAGTCTTGTTCAACATCTTCATTAATGATCTGGATGATAGGGCAGAGTGTACCCTCAGCAAGTTCTCAGGTGACACAAAACTGGGAGGAGTGGCTGATACACCAGTAGGTCATGCTGCCATCCAGAGGGACCTGGACAGGCTGAAGAAATGGGCAGACAGGAACCTCATACAGTTCAAAAAAGGAAAGTGCCAAGTCCTGTGCCTGGGAAGGAACAACCCCACGAACATGTTGGGGATCAACTGGTTGGAAAGCAGCTTTGCAGAAAAGGACCTGGGGGTCCTGGTGGACACCAAGTTGAACATGAACCAGCAAAGGGCTACTAAGGGACTGGAGGATCTCTCCTACAAGGAAGGGCTGAGAGAGCTGTGACTGTTTAGCCTAGAGAAGAGAAGGCTCAGGTGGCACCTGGAGGAAGTGTGCAAAGAAGATGGAGCCGTGCTCTTTTCAGTGGTGCCCAGTGACAGGACCAGAGGCAATGGGCACAAAATGAAGGACATGAGTCTCTTTCTGAACATCAGGAAACATTTTTTTTACTGTGAGGGTGACCGATCACTGGCATAGGTTGCTCAGAGAGGCTGTGGATTCTCTCTCCTTGGAGATATTCAAAAGCCATATGGACATGGTCCTACGCAGCCTGCTCTAGGTGAGCTTGCTTGAGCAAGAGGGGTTGGATAAGATGATCTTCAGAGGTCCCTTCTAACATCAACCATTCAGTGACTCTGTGATTCTGTGAACCAGCCCTTCTTTGTTGTGATTCCCAATTTCTTGCTTACCAGGAACGCTTTGGTTCTTCCAGATCCCCAAATCACAGTAGAAAGGCAGGATGCTCACAAATTCCCAGGTTGAGAAGCTGTGTCATTGTACCTCAGAAGAGAAGCAGTTAGTGCAGACTACACAAGATAGTAAAATGATTAAAACACATGCAGAAAAGAAAACCTTGCTTTCATGAGCCTACACAAATGATTCAGGCTGTTGTCATATGAAAAACAGTAACTCTGGGGAAGAAGAAGTTCTGTTGAGATTAAATTCCCACTTCTTCACACGTGCTAGTGAAGGGACTACTTCACTGGTACTCTTTCCTTGGTTAAAATCGTGTTTTCTGTTCTCAGTGCCGAGTAACAACAGCGTTTTTTCCTCTATCATACTGCTTACCTGTAACTAATGTATGAAATGAAGTGTTTTGAATGGAGGTGGTGAAAATCTCCAGCACAGAGATGGAGGCAGGGTCCTCACTTTACGAACACTGTGCAGTTTGCAAGAGGAAAGAGCTGACTCCAGAAAATCTGTGTCTTTATCGGCTTGAGAAGTTTTCATCTCCCTGTGCCTTTCATGTCCAACACTGAAGGCTGTAGGCTAAACTGCCCAAAAATCTGGTATCCCATTAGAAAGATGAATCTCTTATACATCAAAAAAATCAAATGCTGGACTAGTGTTGGCCCAGTCATGTTGCTACCTGGCCTCTGAGCATTTCGGGGATGTTAACGGAGCACGAGCGCAACCAGCCCTTAGTGCAAGATGGAGCAGGAAGGCCAGAATGAAGAGAGAGAAAATGGGCTGGTGGACCCTGTCTTGTGCATCTGGTGATAGAGAAAGTGGATGATTGCTCTGCAAGGCCTGCAGTCTGTTTTAACTGCAAGTGAAAAAAAGCATGAGGCTTCTAGGCACAAAAAAGGATTGTTTCATGGCAAAATGGTTAATACTGTAACAAAGACTATGGAAAGTAAATTGTGAGCTTTTGAAGAGCTGTGACTTCGATTCAGAATGTGAATAAAATGCAAAAGTAAGGAAGAAGTGAATCCTGCTCCTAAGCATAACTCAACATACGCCGACTGAAAAGCAATATCCCCCACCTCCACAGAACTGCAGCAATATCTGTGTGAACAGCCTGCGAGCAGGCTATCAGTCCATACCAAAGAGACACAAAAGGCAGTATTGCATTTCTGTGTATAAATGCAGACTACAGTCCCCTTCAAGTTAAGTTTTACCTTGCTCCAATATGAGACACTTTCCAAGAATACAGCAACAGAAGGCCCTCCAGACACCTGGCAGCCAGTCAGTGCTGCCCCTTGTATGCCCTTTTCTAAAGTCCACCCTGACAGCCAGCTTTCGGAGAATGGGAGATGGGCACAATCATGGGCCTGATGCACTTCCACCGCCAGACAGCAGATGATGAACGTCACAACAGGGTCACAACCATGGATTTGCACCAAGCTGCTTCTGGTCTAAATGTTAGGATTGAATCAATCATGCTAAAAGCCACCCTGAGGCTTCAAACAGTTCAATTATTACTGAAAGGAAAAAAAGTTTTACTATGTTTGCATGCTTGTTTTTTTCCTTAGTTGTGTAAGTGATTTTCCAGATTTCTCAGGCATGGTTGCAAGTATCCACTGATGTAATGTCAAAGACATACATCTTTCTTTGTCATATAAAAAAGATCAGTTCTTCCAGTTCATTTAACTGTCCTTTTGTGTGTGATCATATATTCTTTTTAAACAGCTGCTTTGTTTTGGGCTGGGTTTTTTTGCTTGCACTGGTTAAGCTGTGTTTGTGGAAAGCTCCTATTTGGCCTCTCCTCACCTTATATTCATTATTCTAAACTTAGGTGTACAGAAGACAGCAGAGGTTTTTTTGGTCTTTAAGTAAATCTGTGACACATTTGCAGTGAAAGTGTACATCATCCTTTAGGGTGGCATATGGAAAAATAATTTGTTTTTGCACAAATTTTAGTAGGTGGCAATATTTTGTATTACTGGAATGGTAGTTTTCAGTAATGCCTCTCATGAGCCTGCAATAATTTAGATCAGTGCCTTCAGGCTTTAAGTTTGACCAGTACCTTCAGTCTTGGTCTGTATGTTAGCCTGGGATTCAGGACTGGGCTAGAATCCAAACTCCCTACTTGTCCTCGGTGATTATAAATTAGCACTCAGTTTGCAGAGAGCAAATGGCTGCTTGGACAGGGAGGCTGAGGCACAGGCTGCTGTGGGGGGACCAGCCCACACCCAGGCTCGGCCCCGAAGCCGGGGGGAATATCCCCCTTTCTGACCGCTCGGCTTTGAGAGCTGGAGTCCGTAATCAGACACAGACCTTAAAAAAAGGCAGTATGCACCCTGGTACTCGTATTTCCCCTCTTTAAGTGAACAGGTTTCTTTTTGCAACTCAGAAAGCAATTCTTAAATTCTTTGTCTTTCGATCAGAGCATTTAACAAACAGAGGGCTTGCAGGACAAGAGTTCTTGAGCATTAAGGTGATTGTGACTGACAGTTCAAAAATTACAGATGAGAAGATCTTAGACGCTTTATTTGCCAATGAGACTCAATGCTAGCTGGATAGCTAATACTGAAATCCTAAGATTTCTCTGAAGATTCCTGTTTTGCCCCTAGTGACATGTGTTCCACCCATAAATAAACATTTTCCTTTCAGCCACCTTTGCTGTCAGAGCCTAAAGCTGCCAAATCACCCCCGAGAAGAGCATTTCTTTTTTACAGAGGTGCTGTATTTTAGTGGGATTGTGTCTGCAGGAGGGCTGGAAGGGAAGGCTCCAGCAACTGTGAGTACTGGCTGTGCTCTAAAACCTACCTGATGCTGAAGTCCTCACCAGGGAACGCAGGTTTTGAAGCTGGATTCTGAGGGAAGGAAGTATCAGGGTCCTTGTTTCTTTGGAGCCCTGCTGCAAGACTGACAAGCACAGTTGCTGTAGGAAGGGGCTAGCAACTTCCTTTGTCATTTTAAATTCAGAAGTCTTTGTGCAGTAGAATGTTAACCTCGAGACTGAGGAAGATCGCATCACAAGGAAGAGAAGTCTGCGGTGCTTTGAAAAGCACAGATGACAACATAGGGAGAAAATATCTGCTCAGGCTCAGGACAAGAAAAAAATGATGCTTGATCCTAATATGGTTTATAATTTTAAAATATTAGTAGCAAAAATGCTAAGAAAGATGTTACTGAGGCAGAACGTTAGGGCCTTTTATCCTATGGATGCCATCTCTAATGGCAGTCTCTATATCCTCAAAGAGAGCAGAGTACGGAAGATGTGCTTTTTTTCCCTTGGATCTACACAACAGGTAGTCTAGTTAAGGAGTGTCAAGAAAAAGAAGTAGGAAATGTTGCGGGAGAAGAAAAAATACACAGAAAAGATCCTTTGTCTTCTCTTTTCCCTTTTTTCTTTTCATTCTTTTCTCCTTCTGTCATTCTTTTACACAGGGAGGAACAAAATCACTCAGTTGTAAACATACGTAAGTGGGTAATATTTTAATTTCTTTGAGAGACAGGGTGTACAGATAAAGAAAACCCACATGGAGGGTGCACTGGAGTCATCATACTGTGAGTGTGGGACTAGGGTTAAAGGGACGAGGGTTCAAGGGGCAGTCCTTTGGCCTCTGCCAGGGCTGGGCTCCCGGGAGCAAGAGAAGAGGGCCAACAACTCGTAGTTGATGTGAGAAGAAGAGGCCGATTCAGTTTCCACTGCAGATGTAAGAATGTGGATGATGCATTCCGCTAAACTGCCAAAGCGGTAGGGTTTTTTTGGTCAGCAGAGCATGGAAAAATAGGGACAGGAAAAGCACCAAAGCAACACTAGGGCTGCATGTTCAAGAATGAAAATCGTCAGCAAGAAAAGCAAAGTCAGGCAGAAAGTGTCTAGTTACAAGAATAGTTGAGAGACAGACAAATAACAGGATATGGCTGGTAGAATAAATAGGCGAGGAGTCTACAGGCGTTTCCATGAGTCACCACTGGGCTACATACGGTAGCCAAAACGGCACAGAGAAATGGTTCAAGGGGGTGCAAAGGAACTGGATGCAGAAGAAATAAAAAGGAGGGTAAAAGCATTGTAAGGCTGAGGAGACAGGGAAATGGATGAGATGGGATGATATCACGGAGAGATACCTTTCTCGGCCAGACATGTGGAAAATTGAGGGACATAGATTATAGTTCTGTTTATGATCCGCTGCCAGCAACTGCTTGTTTACAGCACTGAGGTGACAGCTGTACCTTAATATGACAGGAAACCTTATTTCACAGTAAGCCTGATTGGGCTGGCAAGGGATCATGTTCTGGTCGCAATGGAGGTCTGAAGAAACTTTTTAAATCTAGTACACATCTGAAAAGAATCAAAGTGGAAAAGGAAGAATATATCTTTCTTTTTCAGATTTATAGCGCTAAAAAGAAAGATCATTTTTTCCAAGAATCATTGCTAGATGCTCGTGGAAGCAAACAAAATCAAATGGGCAACTTGGAAATCAAAGCATATTTTAAAATGAAGGATTTGTTTTTATCCTCACCAGGAGTAAAGGCTGGAATGAACCTGAGCCTACTGTTACCATGTAAGTGTCTGAAACGAAAAGAAACAGTTTTCTGACTGAATGGCTGTCCCCATGGCAATAGGAGAGGATCTTGCACATTAAAGACTGAAAGGAATGAATAGATGAGAAGGAAGCACAGTAGATCCTGACACAGCCCAAGGTACAGCATGTATCCTGCGAACTGAGCTACGAAGGATACATGCGGAAGGAACATTCCCCGTATTTCCAGGGTTTATCTGTAACACGAGATAGGACTACGCTGCGAGTCAGGCAAGGACAAAAAGAACCCTTGTTAATTTTAGAAACACTGGGATTATTGTGTCTGGAGCATTAAAGGTGCATTATTTAATGGATGTCTAAAACTTTTATTAACTCCTCTTCAGTTACATTTATGTTCTATTCCATGGCTCAAACACAGCCTTGGATAGTCACCAGGATAAACTTTAAAGCCAACAGGAGCTGTGCCTATTTATTCCAGGGTTGGAAGGAGCTCTCTAGCTCCAGCTCTAAACTGAATAACCCTTGCAAACCTGCAGCAGAGGTCTATATGAATTACTGATTTATTTTTTTTTAGTTCTGCTGTAAAACAGGAAATGAGAAATAAAAATGTCATTGGCACCAACCAAATTCTAAGTTCTTATTTTGGCAAGAACAAAAAAAAAAGATGTTCTGACACAGAATGTTCCCATTTGGCACAAACAAAACCATCAAGGTATTTGAAAGAAAAGCCAAAGAAATAAAGCATTAGCTTCATAAAATATGATGTGGCAATTTCATGCCTTTTCTCCACAGGTTCGGAGACCAGATGTGACCCAAGCTATGACCGGCTGAATTCTCTCCTCTCCTCTCCTACACGCCCCATATACTCGCAGAGCATCCCACTCGCCAGCCTGGTAGGACAACTCTGGGTTGAGCTTTCTCGCTCATCCCCGTTGATATTCTTTCATTCTGTTAGAAAAAGGATATATATGTTCTTTATATCCCAGAGTGTGAGTGAGGGCAACTTGTTTGCTTGGTTTACACCAGGAAGGTAAGAGGGCAGGTTTCAGTTCCCCTAAGCAGAAAATGGAACTTAATTTACATCTGTAGTATCCTGTATATTCCTGAAAAATCCTGAAAAGCTCTGGTTCTTGAGCCCTTGTGTGACTGGGCAACATTATTCCTTTTTCTTTTATTCTGATTTTGTGTGTCTGGTTCTTAAAGCAAACAAACTAACCCACTTAAAACATTTCAATACAGCTGGGCTGAATTTGTTGTTTAAATTCAGGCGGACTGAAATTCTAGTTTTACCAATTATTATTCACTAGAAAAAAACCTACCCAGCTAGTGTTGAGAGGGGGTAAAGTCTCCCCAGATGATCCTTACAAATCTCTCCAAGCTCATATTCAGTGGGAAACACTCTGGTCTTGACCCGTCCTTCCCCTCCAAAGTCTCTCACCAATAAAAAAAGGACAGGGGAGATGATGGATTTTCTTCTCCCATAAGCAAAAGTAACCTCTGGAGGAATTTTTTTTCCCTGATCCTTTTAGCCCTTTCACTGTTAGTAAAGGTAGAGTATACTACCCTGCCACAGGGTCAGGGAAGGGTCGTGATAAGATGTCTGGGGTTTTAAGACCACCAGACCATCCTAAATTTACATACATTTATAAAACCAAAAAGCTGAAGCAATAATTGGCCTGGTCTTCATTTCCTCCACAGTTAGCACAGTTAGTTGCACATGCAGATTTAAAGGCAGAGGCTGGAAATAAAATAATCAATTTTGGTAGCGCTATATAACATCTCTGGAAGCCTCAGTGGAAAGAGCCATTCCCCAGCAATCCATAGTTGCAGGGATCAGTATGAACACTTATTTTAAATTGCCATGCAGGATCTGAAACAAGAACTTAGAAATCACAGCGATCAATTTATTTCGGATGGCCTTTGGTTTGTGAAAGTTTTTCACTGAAAGCAGTTTAGCTGCAGGAGAAAGCACAAATAGCTACCTTTGCAAGCCTTCTGTGACAATGCATAAATACGATGCATAAAGAATAATAAGGTTACAAAGTCAAGCAGTCTAATGGAAGAAAAAAGCAAATCCAGAGAATCATAGGGTAATCCAGGTGGGAAGAGACCCCAGGAGGTCGCTAGTCTAACCTCCTGTTCAAAGCAGGGTCAGCTTCGGGGTCAGACCAGGCTGCTCATGGTTTCATCCAGATGGGTCCTGAAAATGTGCAGTCCCCAGGAAACCTGCTCCGCTGCTAGGCTGTCCTCACAGTGTAAAAGTTTCTCTTTCCATGCAATCTGAACCTTTCTTGTTGCAATTTAGGCTCATTGTCTTTCATCCTGCCTGTCTCTGTCTTCTTGATGACTTCGTCATAGGTCCTAGAAGGCTGCTTGTAGGAACCCCTTAAGATTTTCCTTAATTAAATTTAGGAAACTTAGTTAAAGTTTCCCTCTCAACTTTATTTTAGTTTCCTCGTGTATATGCACATGGCACGTGCTATCGTAGAGTCTCTAATAACCTGAACAAATGTTACTTCTTTCTCAAGATTTCATCTTCATTTACTGAAAAGGATGGATGGCATCTTACTTAAAGGGTAGCAGCTTATTAAATTTTTATTCTGCATTGTTCAGCATGTGGTCTCATTCCTTGTTTACAGCACACTCTTAAAATTAACCCCCTAAGGAGGTTTTTCTCATTATCATTAATTCCCTCACAGGTTTCTAATAGTATTGACTAAGACTTGAGTGGGAATTGGAATTTGCATTACATGAAATTACATAGAATAGTCTTGTATTTTTAATTTCTGATTTAGAAAACAAAGAAAAATGTTCCTGCAACACATTTTTAAATTAGAAATTGACCCATTTATGTGGAATAGCTCAGACTGAACAAAGCTGTAATTGTTAAGTTACACAATTTGTTTTCGCAATTTCGTAATTTCAAATACCAGGTGGCCTAAAGGTGTATTATGCTTATTTTACAAGTAGAAAATTGAAGCACAGACTAAGAAAGTTCTAGGGCAACCATATATTTTATAAGTATAAACTGAAACACCTGAAAACGTGGTTAAACAGAGAGCTGAGAGAATTTTGCGGAGTCCTCAGCCCTTGTATTCTTCCAAATAAAGAGATGAACACTTGTGGACCTTAAGACCATGGTGCTCTAGAAAGAGGAGGGACTTGAGCCTTCTCTGTCAGTCTGTGAGGGTCTACACAGGGACAAGCATCTTGACTTAACTACATTTCCAGCTGTTTTGGAGGACAGGGTGCAGCTCATACATCTGCTGGGAGGGAGAGCTGCCAAAAGTTGACGCTCTGCTTACAAGTCCAGTGCAAAACTGAGTATGTGACCACTTTCTGATTTAGCTAGTCTGCTCCCAGACACAGCAGGTTTTGGAGGACAACATATAGAGGGGCCCAGCATCTCTGCTCAGAATATCACCCACGTCCTCTGCAGTGTTGGTGATGTGTGGGAGGGCACGGTCCCCAGCTCCCCAGGACCATCTACCCTGGCACATCAGGGACCTCGGACCAGAGTGAGCTCCTAAAGGTGGAGGCAGCTCTGTGGCCAGGGGATGTGAAGACACCAGAGGCCTCTCACCAGGGGCCCAGCTTAGACATGCTCCTTGCCTACAGCACATGGGTGCTGGGGAGGCCCATGCTGCCAACTGAGGGAGATGCAGGAGGGGGTCCGCAGGCTGTGCAACATCCGGGATGGCAAATGAGATTGACTGGAGCTTCTCTAAAATGCTGCAGGTACCAGAGCCTGAACGCTCAGCTGCATCGATGGAGGGGGAGGCAAAGTCCATGCTTGTGGCACTGGGAAATGAAGACTGCTGCAATGGTGAAGGCTGGAAGCTGGTGACTGCTGGCTCCAGGAGGATGGGCTCCAGCCCCATCTGCAGCTCTGCAGCTCTAGAAGGGGGTTAGTGTCCCAGCAGCAGAGGAGAGGCTGGGTGCTGTGTCCAGGAAGCTTCTGAGCTGGCAGCATAAGATGGTGGAATTCAGGATCCTGAGAAAAAAGAGCAAGGCAAGGAGCAGGATCACAACCCTGGACTTCAGGAGTGCAAACTTCGGGCTGTTCAGGCATTTTCTTTGAAGAATCCCATGGGATACAGTCCTAGAGAGAAGAGGAGTCCAGGAAACCTGGTCAGTTCTAAAGGATCCACCTCCTTCAAGCTTGAGACTGGTCCTTCTCCACATGTAGATAGTCAAGAAAAGGTGGCAGGAGGCCTGCATGGATGAACAAGGAGCTCCCGACAAATCTGAAACATAAAAAGGAAGTGTACATAAGGGGAAGCAGGGACAGGTCACACTGGAGGAATAGAGAGAGAGACACTATTTGAGTGAGCCGGGGTGGCGTTAGGAAAGCCAAAATCCACATGGACTTGAGTCTGGACAGGAACGTAAAGGGCAATAAAAAAGGCTTCAGCAGGTACAACAGCAGCAAAAGGAAGACAAGTGAAAATGTGGGCCCGCCGCTGAATGGGGCAGGTGGCCTAGTGACAAAGGACATGGAAAAGGCTGAAGTACTCAATGACACTTGCCCTCTGTCTTTAGTGGTAAGAACAGTCTTCAGGTATCTCAGGCTTCTGAGATGAGCGGGAAATCCTGGAGCAATGGAGACTTACCTGTGGTGGAGGATGATCACATTAGGAGGCATCTAAACAAATGGGACATGCACAAGTCCATGGGACCTGACAGGATGCGCCCATGAGTGCTGAAGAAGCTAGCTGGTGTGATTGTGAGGCCACTCTAGATTACCTTTGAAAGGTCAGGGTGATCAGAGGAGGTTTCTGAGGACTGCATGAAAGCAAATACCATTCCTGTCTTCAAGAAGAGCAAGGAGGATCTCAGGAACTACAGGCCCACCAGCCTCAGCTTGACCCCTGAGAATATCCTGGAGCAACTAATCCTGGAAATCATATCTAGGCATCCAGGGCAAGACGGTGATTGGGAACAGTCAGCATGAATCTAAGGGGAAATCATTCCTGATCAAACTGACAGCCTGCTGTGATGAGATGGCAGGCTCAGTGGATGAAGGGAGAGCAGTGGATGTTGTTTATCTTGCCTCTGGTAAGGCTTTTGACACTACCTCTCATAACATCCTCATAGACAAACTGAGGAACTATAGATTACATAACTGGACAGTAAGGTAAATCAAAAAACTGGCTGAAGTGCTGGGCTGAAAAAGTTATGATCTGTCTGTGGCATAAAGCCCAGCTGGAGGCCCGTCACTAGTGGTGTACCCCAGGGGTCAATACTGAGGCCAGTGCTGTTTAACATCTTCATTAATGATCCGGACAGTGGAGCAGAGTACAGCCTCAGCAAGTTTGCAGATGATACAGAACTGGGAGGAGTGGCTGATACATCGAATGGGTGTGTCACCATTCAGAAGGACCTTGGCAGGCTGGAAAAAAGGGCCAGTGGTCATCCCATGAAGTTCAGCAAAGGGGAAATGCCAAGTCCTGCCCCTGGGGAGGAGTAACCCCATGTTCCAGCAGGGATATACCACCATGCTGGGGGCCAATGGGTTGGAAAACAGTTTGGCGGAAAAGAAACTGGGGGTCTTGGTAGACACCAAGTTGAACATGAGCCAGCAAAGTACCCTTGCGTCAAAGAAGGCCAAAACCATCCTGGGCTGCATGGTGAGGAGCATTCCCATCAGGTTGAGGGAGGTGATCCTTCACCTCTAGTCAGCGCTGGTGAGACACATCCAGAGCGCTGGATTGAAGTCTGGGCTTTCCTGTACAACAGAGACATAGACATACCAGAGCAAGTCCAGCAAAAGGCCACAAAGATGACAAAGGGGTTGCAACATGTATGAAGAGAGGCTGAGAGAGCTGGGACTGTTCAGCCTCGAGAAGAGAAGTCTCAGGAGGATATTACCAATGTATATAAATACCTGAAGGGAGGGAGTAAAGATGGAGCCAGACTCTTAATGGTATTTGGTGGCAGGATAAGATGCAATGGGCATGAAAGGAAATAAAGGAAATTCCATTTAAAAATAAGAAAAAAATACTTTACTGTGAGGGTTATCAAGCACTGGCACAGGTTGCCTAGAGAGGTTGTGAGGTCTCCATCTGTGGAGATGTTCAAAACCCAACTGGACACAGTCCCGGGCAATGGGCTATAGCTGACTGTGCTCTGAGCAGGGACTAAGAGACGCCATCCAGCCTCAAATGGTCTGTGATTCTTTGATTCTATTACTTTTTTTTCTCTCTGAATCTGACATTTCAATAAATTCTCTACAGACAACAAAATGGGTGGAGTTTGCTTTTATTACAACTCTTTCTTTCTGATCCCCCTTAAAATATTCTCAGAAACTTCTTGCTTGTGGTCTTTCGGGTCTTCATAGATTTTGTGGAGTTTTCTCCATATATTCTAAAGTGTAGGTCCTGGGTACTACCACTACTCAGGACCAACCTGTGTGGAGTTATGCTCAGGCCAAAGTAAGGTGTATATACAGTCCATAGTCTCGTCTGTGTTGTCAGTAACAGATGGTGAGAAAATAGTATCATAAGGTCATGCTTCTCTTGCTGTACCCTTACTGCCCCAGCTTCCTGCAACCTGGCAGTTGGCAGTATTGTTACCTGTGTCTTTAATGGTTCTCAATGGTCTTTTCACCCATGCATTTATCCAAGTAAATTTGAACTAATTTATCTTTCTGGATTCCCTAACGTCCTGCTGCAATCATTCCACACCACCTCTGGTTTTGACCACATCCATTTGCTTTAAAGTTGCTGCTTAGATTAATTTCTTTATTCCTGTGTTGTGACTAGTGAATAATCACTCCCTCTGCCTGTTCTCCATGGTGCTAATGATTTCATACACTCTTAAAATATTCACCTAGGGAATCTTTTTCTGCACTAAAGGATGTTAATCTATCTACTTATAAAAGAGTTTTTTCATACTGCTACTCATCCTTGCTACCTTCCTTTGTCCACTTCCACTGTCCTTATTCTATGAGACGTGTCCATGGGCTCTATGTAATGCTCAGGATGTGGAGAGACAGTAGCATCATCTTTTTTCCTTTTCTCTTTTCTTTGATTCTTTCCCTTTTCTAATAATTTGTAATGTTGTTTTTTTTAAGTACTGAACAGACATCTTCATAGAATGATCCACAACGCTTCCATGATCCATTTCCTGAGACATAATAACAGATTTAGAGCCTTTCAGTGAGTATGTCCAGTTAGAGTTATCTTTCTCCATGTGTTTTACATTCATCTACATTAAAACTTACCTGCAATTTACAATTTTGTTAGACCCATGGCTCTCCCACAGTAATACCGCAGTATCGTTACGCAGTCATACGTTCATTCTTCCTGGCTTTGCTGTGCTTTGGTTCAGCTATCTCATCCTGCTGTATTTGTGGCCTACCTGCAGCCGTCTGCTCCACAGTAGATAATTGTGGCCATTCTTTTCATGGTAAATTGAGGTGCTTTATCTGTTTCTTTCTCATATTTACCTATCCTGAGTAACCATCTCATCAAAAGACAGAGCTAGCTCTTGCTACTCCAATGCCATTGCAATGCCATTTGAAGGAATTGCATTCCAAGCCGTATGAAATTTTATATAGGTTTTTCTGCTTGTTTCCAAAAATTCCCATGCCTGATGTCAGTGTACAGCAGCGAAGGTATCTTGTTTCAGTTTTCTGCAGGGAAAAAAAAAGTCCTATACTTCCTTAGTGATATCCTTACTTTAACTGAATAGTATTAAATACAGATGCATGTCAATCAGTATCTTTTTAGGTAGGTACTATATTTTTGTCACTAACTTATTCCAGCTACTTAGGCTGGAGGTAATTGGAGCAAGTTAATTATATTTTTAAATTCGAATTTCACTGCAAACTCAGGCCCACTGAATAGCATGCTGTTGTCAGGCCAGGAATACTATATTCCACAAAAATGAATGTATACGATCATTTGTTTAAGCATGGTTACTGTCTAGTATTGTAAGCTCCGGGAAGGCAGAACAACTATAAAAAAGGCCTCATCATAAACGAGTATATATAATATAAAAAAATCTCTACCTGTAATTCCTTAATGGACCAAGTCTTCTTATATCACAAGCATTGACTCTTTCAGATGCCTTGCTGCATGTATTCTTTGTACTTTGTGTAATCCAAACAGCCTTAATGAAAGCAATTGCTATTTTTAGGTCAACATTAAAGTCTTGTCCTATTCTTAGGTTTTTGATTCTGTAAATCATCCTTATACCTATCCTTTGAAGCCATTTTTTTCTATAATAGCTTAGCAATTATTATCTTGGCTCTTTCAGACAAAATCTCAACAGTACTGAAAGCCTTCCCTTACAATGGGGTCTAGGAATACACTGTAGTGGTTCTCCAGGGGTATTTTTTGTAGGGTCTTGTTCCCAACAATAGTGCCAGGAATAATAGTCCTCATTTTCACCTGAAACCAGACCACATTTTTAATCGGATTCACAGCACATACATACCTCTTGACTTAGTTCCATTGCACAGTCAAAATGCTCTGAGTGCGTCTGCAACCACTAATTCTTTCCGCACTTGGTATTCAATTTACAAATCATATATTTGTAGCTGAAAAAACAAGGTCTATTCTTAGCGGCAGCAGAACAGTTTGCCAGGCCCCTTTTGGCACTGTCAACACGTGGTTTATGGTCAGTGTCAGCTAATAGTGGCCTCCCATAAATAAAAACATGAAACATTTTTCACCCATGGAGTGAGACCAAAGCCACATTCTTTATTTGAGTTTATTGAAAGCTTGGGTTTTGTTCATTCCTATGATGATTATTCTATTGGGGTTTTTAAGTTTTGACCACACCATTGTAAAGGATTGTGCAATGCTTTTCTTAGAGCCATCACTGAACAAACTTGTTTTGCATTTATCATCATAGCAACTCATGACTGAAGTCTCATCAACCTCTTTAATATCTCTTTTTTTAAGGGCCAGAATAAGTGTTTTGTCTTTATTGGGATGCCAATTTGCTACAGCCTCCTGGTTCATTAAGCGTGGAAAAAATCACTTACCATTTCTCTAAATATTCCTCTCCTTTCTAGGTAATAGAAAATGTCCATTTTAGTGTGACTATTAAGCTTCTTGGAGCTGACATCTAAATGAAGGGTCCTTTTTCTGCACTGAATTGCACGTGCCTGGACATTTGTTGGTTCTCCTCCTTGCTGTATGGTTCTGAGGCAAAAAGCCTGCTTCCCTCTCTTCTTACCTGTCCTGGTTTGGGCTAGGATAGAGTTAATTACCTAATAGCTGGCACAGCACTTTGGTTTGGGTTTAGGATGAGAAGAATGTTGGTAACACCCTGATGTTTTCGGTTGTTGCTCAGTCGTGTTTAGACTCAGTCAAGGACTTTTCAGCTTCTCAGGCCCAGCCAGCAAGAAGG
>JAVKLA010000014.1:5368263-5387256 GCA_034782735.1 Sagittarius serpentarius
CCTCACCGGGGTCTGCCCCACGGGCCGCAGGGGAATCTCTGCTCCGGCGCCTGGAGCACCTCCTGCCCCTCCTTCTGGGGGTCTGGGGAAATGTTTCTCTCACATGTTCTCACTCCTCTCTCTGGCTGTCGTTTCTGAGCTGCAGCAACTTTTTTTCCACTTCTCTTCTTAACTCTGTTACCCCAGAGGCGCTACCGCCGTCGCTGATGGGCTCCGTCTTGGAGCCGGCTGGCACTGGCTCCATAGGACATGAGGGAAGCTTCTGGCAGCTTCTCACAGAAAGCCACCCCTGTAGCCCCGCCAGCTACCAAAACTTTGCCATGCAAACCCAATACATAAGCATTGGATTACAGCAGTCTGTTTCCTTCTGTCCATAAGGTTGTTGCTGGTTTTTTCCCTCAGAGCAAACATGTTTGCTTCTGGCACCACTTTGGATTCTGCTTGTCTGACTGTGTTACAAGTAATGCGTTCCATTAGCTCTCAGGCTGACTGTCCGTTCGTCATCTGCTGCATCACTGTCCTACGAGGCTTGTTTGAGCTGGCAAAATGGTGGCATTCATTGTTCCTCCTGTGCGTACACACCACAGAAGTGTGCGTCCAAGGTTTTATATCTTTTCCCATATGCTTGGCATTGGCAGTGCTGTTTGGCAAAGGCTACACAGCTTTTTGTGCTATTTCCTTTCGGGATTTTACTGTGAGCTCTTGTATACTTTTCTATCCTGGGTCACTCTTTTTGCATGTCTTGCTGGGCTTAGGTGCCCACGCCTAATGCACGTCATTCTGGACAGGTAGGCTCCTTTCCTTGAGAAAATCTAATGGCTTTGTCCAAAGGTTAGTTTTTGGGAACTCCACAACAGTCTTGAGGTGTGTCTTGCATCCATTTCCAAATTTATCATTTAATATGTGATTTGGTTAGTGCCACATACCTTCCAAACTGCAGCCTTCAGCTGTCAGCCTTTGTTCAATCTTTTTCACATCTTTTTATTTCTTAGTGTGTTGAAACCTGTTTCTCCTAAGTTTCACCTTCACGTGGAGACACAGACAAGTTATGAAACAGCAGAGGACAAAGTCAAGGTGAAATTATGCAAAATCAATAGCTACACTATTGTTTGCATAACAAAATGTGTGAAATGAACCTGGCACTACACTGTACTGACTGTAAAAAATCTCAGCTTTCCTGATTTTTTCAGTTACTATTGCTCAGACTTCCCTAAAATTATCACTTTCAGAAAGTTCAAAACATGAGTAATTTCAGCCCCCAGGCTCTGACATCTATGAAGAAACACATGTATAAAGAAAGGGCTGATTTTTAGTAGAAAGTGTTTTAGTCTCTTAGCTGTTTAAGCATTGACAGGAATCTGCTGCCTCTTTGTACTGTCCATTAAAAATGATATTTCAGTAAACTTCCTTGTCTAATGCAGCAAACTGGAAACAAGATTAAATTTTGAGCTACCAAAAGATGTTGTGGAAAGACTATGTTTCCAGGGTATGAACAGGAAGAGTAAATATTTGTTGCCTGCTTTCTCCTCCAATTTTGACCCGAACGACCCACTCCCCTGCCTTAGCATCTCAGTAGAGCATATGAACCAGCTCCTTCTTCTGAAGGACAGTCACATAATTTCCATCACTCAGCATCACGGGTTGCGTCTCCATAAAGCTTTTCTTGATGGAGGGCTAAGCATACTGACTTGAAATATGGTGTCATAGAATGGTTTGGGTTGGAAAAGACCTTTAAAGAGCATCTAGTCCAACCCCCTCTGCCATGGGCAGGGACACCTTCCACTAGATCAGGTTGCTCAAAGACCCATCCAATGTGACCTTGAACACTTCCAGGGATGGGGCATCCACAACTCCTCTGGGCAAACTATATGCTTCAGTTCTTACCCTAAAGACATTCATATTTTGTTTTTATTGGTGCCTTTTCATGCCCTCAGTAAAACAACTCTTCCTCTTCAGGCTGAGAGCATGCCTTCAGAGGAGTGCTCACTTGTAGGTCGGCTCTCCCACACTGACCCACGAACGCTGCTCCCATACAGCACACCTCCACTGCAACTAAAATCCTCCTTTGGCTTTTGCAGAAAGAAGACGCATGGACCAACATGAGAAGCACGAGCTATTCCACCTCTCCACACCACCTTTTAGTAGAGAAGAACCTTCCTACCATGAGTCTAACCACTAAATAAGAACTTTCCAGCCTGGCACCCTTTACCACGGTGAATTTCGTGGTCTGCAAGCACCCTCCCAGCTTCCTCGGCGGTGATGTTCAGCGATTACAGCACCCACCGATGTCCTCCGAGGCCCCTCAGGCCAGAGCCCTCCCTGGCACGTGCAGGTCCGGGGCTGCCGCTCCACCACGGGGCTGCGGGGAGGGCTGGGGCTGCGCGCGGGGCTGCACCGTAGGCAACGCCAGCTGGGAGCCCCGGGCACAGATGGCTCCCAGACACCATGTCCTAGGCGCTGCCTGCGCTGGATCTGCTCACAGCTAGAGAGGGTTTGATTTTCTCTGCATATCTGCCTTGGAAATTAACTGTTTCTGTTTCGTACATCAGCCACTGGACGATTGTGTGCTGCCATGGCCTCCTGTCGACATATTGCTGTTTGAACATCTGCCTGTTTTAGAAAACCCTGCTTGCTCTACTTGCAGCTTTGGGCAGTATCTTGGCACGATGCACTTTTGAGGTTTCATCGGCTATTTTGTTTGTTTTCATCTCTGTGGAAAGATTTTGCTCCTTTACAACAGGCATGGTCTTCTCTGGAAACATCTAAAATTACGGCCATACAAATTCCTATGAAGACCAGCAGGTGAGACGTTCTCCGCTCCCAACGTTTCTGAGTGCACACGTTGGCTGGTTAAGTGCAACGCTCTTGTGTGCAGTGGAGCTGGGCCAGCTGACAGCACTTGTGGATCTGGCACTCTGCGTTTAGACAAAACTACTGTTTCACGCAGAGTCTATTTTTTTCCCTCTAAAGAAGGAGTCCAGGAACTGCAATCGCGAAGGGCTTTACAAATGAGCCTACAATTTAGAGCCTCAAAACCTCTGTTCAGCTGCTGTCTTATCCTGGACTAGAGGTCGCAGGTTCCTGGAAGTCCTCTGCCCCAAAGTGCCGAACAGCTAATGCCACCTTTTTAAACCCCTAGACCTCTCCATGAAGCGCATGAAGTGTGGGTGAGCAAACTTGCCAGGGGAATGCTTGGCTGGCTGGGTTCCACAAAAAATGCAGCAAGGAAAGACAGTGGATGCAGACCCCTTAGCTGCTATCACCCTCACTTGTTCGGCACTTTTGTGATGACCCCTGGCGCTGGACATCTGTGAGAGAAATTTGACTCGCATCTGAGGCCATCACAGCCAACCGCACAAGGCAGGGTGGGAATATTCATATTTCCACTGGGTTTTGTTCCACTTGCCTGGAAGAAGTCAATATGCAGTAGTTCAGAGAGAAAAGGAGGATGAAGTCCTAGTTCCTGGTGAATTAGGGCATCCCACCAGGAAAAGGGATACAAGGCTGCCAGGTTTCACGAATATTAAATATACAGAAGTAAAACTACAGCAGTATGCTAGGCTCTCCTCCAGACAGGTAAGTACATTCATCACTAGTCTATAAAATATTTTTCACTGTCCCACTGAAAGTAGGAACTTACCTATAGCGGCTGGGTACTATTCCTGGATTCAGGCATAAGTTTGTATTCTGTCTTAGTAGCTATGAAAGGTCTCTTTGTTTTTGTTGCTGTTGTTGACCATTACTGGAGTTGTATACATAAATGAAGATTAATTTCAAATGACGGGGAGCTAGAAATTAATCTCAGCATGATTTTAAACAGGTGAGATATCTTGTATGGATCTACAACATTTTTAAACTACGTTTTTCATATATCGTTTTGATTCCTGTAGCTCACCAAGAACTCTTTTTCCCAGAATTTAAATCCATTGTTCTTTGTTTACACTGGAAATGTTCTACATTTTCCAAATGTAGACTACTCTGACTAGAAAGCCTTGCAGTTGCAGCTTATTCTTTTCTGTCACTTCTAGAAGTTAGTCTTATCTATGACTTTAACATAAATTTCTTCCCTAGTGTATTTGTCATTGTGATCTTGTAGAAACTTTTAAGCTGTAAAAGTTCTTTATACCCAAAGGCATTATTCTGTATTAGAATCTTGTCTTTTCTTATCCCTAAAAATGAAACTTAAGGTTTTCTTGAAACTGTGTGTTAATTCTCTCCATCTTTACAATTCTTTTCAGTAACTGTGATCCCTCTTAGATTTTACTCATGTGCTTTATTTTAAACTTGTGATGAACTCCAAGGGACTGCAGTTTGTCTGAGAGACCGGTGGGATAGACAAGAAAGGATTTGTGCCCCTCATTTCTCAGACTCCGGGCTGGAGACAGAGAATGATACCTAAATATAAGCAAGTAACGTAATTTGAGATATCAGATGGCTCAGATGTCTCAAACGTCCTAGGGCATTTCAAGCCTATGGCCCTTGAAAAGGCACTAAATGTCTATGTTCAGGTAACTGATTCCCACCCCAAAGAGGTGGGATTAAGACACCTGAAGTTAGGTAGCTAAATATAAGTGTTTACATGGGAGCTAGGTGCCAAGCTTGCGTTACAGTCAACAGGGCTCAACTCAAACTGGCAGCTACAGACACGCTACCTGACGCCGCGTGTCACTCCACATTTATTTTTAACTTTCAGAAAGAGTATGTAGTGCGGCCCGCGTGTCGCGCTGGGGTGACAAGAAATCACTTCTCAGCCAGAGGTGTGCCAAAGGTGTTGCACAATTGCCCTCTTCGCAAACAAAATGGATTTTCACGGGCATGCATGCGCTGGGTGGCAGGTGGGCCGTAAAATTAGCCTGCCACGTACAAAAGCTGGTAGAAGATGGGAGGGCTCAGTGAAGCTCCCACAAATCTTTAATTTAAGGTATCTGTTCTGTACTTAAATAATGATAAAAGTGGTGGTATCACATCTGGGCGTTTTCGTTACGCATTCTCTCTTAAAACGGGGAATAGTTAGGGTCAGAACCATATCAACTACTTGGAGGCCCCCCAAAACGTCCACATCTTAGATATTATAAGTCAAAGCCTTTATCCGACTAGATATAGCCCAGATATGTGTTTTAAGGATATAATTATGACTAAGACAATGAAGATAATGTCTCAACAGCACACTTTCATTCCCAAAGTACTAAACAATTTCTCCTATTTCCATAGTACATGCCTTAAGGAAAGTGAACAGACTAAATAGTTTCTAACAGCTTCATTTTTTTCCAGGGGAACGTTGAAATCACCCACATCTATTCAATATGCAGCACATTACATGAATGTCAAGTTATCATCACATTAGCAATGGAAAGATGTATTTCAGTAGGAATTTATGCAGCAGAACAAACTCTGGAAAACATTTACCTTGTCTTTTCTGCATTGTGGATTGATTTTCTGGAAAGATGTGAATGGCCTACTAATATTGAATCCCAGATAAACATAATTATTTGCAGAGTCAAACTTTGATGGCTTTTTTCCTCCAAGACTGAGACTCACTTTGTAGAGGGAAAGGGAAGGAGCTGTAGGAAAGAGGTTCCTTCATGGCATTGCTAAGGTGAGACCTGTTGGTGCTGAGCACGTAAATGCACGTGGGCTGAACAGCCAAAACCACTGGTCTTGGCAGAGCTGAAGTCCCTTCCCTGTGGCTGCCCATAAACTGTGGCAATCAGCATCTACTGCCACCCCTGCAACTGATGTTGGAGAAGTCAAGAGGTTCTGACAGTGCAACCTTAGGTGCAAAGGCAATGATTTATCTAGCATCCTTCCCAAAAATCACATCCGTATGTGACTGTGTTGTGACCTTTATTGGATTTCTTTTTTGTCAGATGATAGTATTTGGAAGTAGATGCAAGCACAGGATGATGTGGGTATGAAAAGTAAGGCAGGAGAAAGGAGAGTTATAGAGATGAAAGAGAAACATTAACATTCTGTTGTAAAACTTCTGAAGTAAATTTCCTCCCAAAATTATAAGAACAAAATCAGACTGGGTTTAGACTTTTTTAATAAGCATTTTGGACAGCCCACTATTACTGGTGCGACAAACCAAGTCCTGAAGTTGCTGATGTTTGGGGATAGTTGAAATTTACTTATCTTGTGAGGCCAGCTTTCTGTCAGCTCCTGTCTGTACTCTTGAGGGTATCAAGTGATGTCTTTCAGAGTAATTTTCAGAGTTAATGAAAACAGTGTACCTATGTGTACAGGTATGAGGAGAAACGACAAAGCTCAGTAATAAATAGAAATTCTGATTGTTTATTGTGGCTCCTGATCTGCGTGCAATGCAAGTACTATGTGTTGAGCAACAACCCAACATTTACCTTCTAAAGAGGGTGCAGAAATAAATATCATAACCCTATTCCTCATCCTAGGAGGGATGATTACCTACTTCAGTGTTTTTAGTGGCAGCAAAACTTCTAAACACTGAGATTTCCCCTTCTAAATGTTAGGATGAAACTGCCAGCCAGTTCATCTGCAATTTCACTCCATGAAAAGACCTATAATACCACCTGGGTCAGGAAATACACTCTGAATGCTCTAAATTTAATACGTTACTTAGCTACAGACTTTCTCCTGGGAGAAGAAACGTACATCAGTTTCTATCAATTTAATTTGTGGCAACTTTCTTAGTGGAAAACAAGCAAGCAATTGTGGTGACCCAGCTTTAGCTTTTGATATTTTTTTTTAGCCAGCAGGAGAATATTTTGGTGAAAACACTTGAATACAGATCTTTGAAGACTGTGATCTCCTCTTTATGGCTTCTAAAAGATCTTTCATACCATTCTCTTTTTTTTTTTTAATGGCATTCAATTACATTTTTAAAAGGCTTCTATCAACCTCCCTTTTTTGAGTTAAACTCAAACCATTCCCACCGAAAAATTATTAACACCCCACCCCCTTTAAAGTCTAATTATTTCCCCTCAAACACAGAAGAGGGGAACCCTCTGTTACCCACACACAAAATTGCTATAGGTCGTATAGTAATAATATCTAGAGGACACTTTAAAGACCCACAACAGCTTTTCCGTAGGTAAATCTTTTTCCTTCAGAGCAGGCATTGTAGGACTATTTTGAAACCACATAGATCATTTTATTACTTTCTACAGAAAAGCTGTAAAAATATATTTTGTATAAGCAAAAAACCATATAATATACCCAGCCCTAGCTTATTTCTAGATGCCCTCAAAGAACGGGGCGGGGGGGGGGGGGGACGAAAAACAAGTCATCTGTATCATGCAGTAACCAGTAAATATTGCAAGGTTAGATTCCTCAATCCTGCTACAAAGCAGTGTGTGTCATGGGTCCTGCAATGTTGTGGTCCCTTTTTAGTAGCTGACATTTTTGCTGCCATGAGAGCTAGAGGGAAGTTCTGACAAGCACTAGACATAATTTCTTTAGAGATAGGACACATCCCACTCAAAAGAATATATCAGTCTATCCCTTACAGTGATTCCCAATTTTCTGCTTTCAGTAAAATTTTAGTTCTCCTTCATAAGAAGTCACCAGGATATGATTTAAGTGATCATACACTTTAAATATTTCAGCATGAAATATCTTTTTATACCTTAGCACCAGAATATTGTACCCTTTTGTCAAGCTGGATGAAATCCCACTTCTTGAAATAGATGGATATTTTGCCCTTCATTTCACGAGAATGAAGAATTTCCATATTGAGCATTTCTTTATTCCAAAAATACTGGAACAGTCCATGAGGTAAGGACTTACTCATCATAAACGAAGACCATCACAGTCTTCAGTCATTAATTACTGAAGCTATACCTTCTTGATGTAGCAAAGGGAAAACTGTCGTAGCACAAATAAGCTCTAAGAAGCACACATTCCAAATGCAGGGGAAAGCAGTAAAATGCATTGCGTGAATAAACTGCTGAAGACTGACATCTGATATTTTCTGAGTATCCATTAAAAAAAAATAAATTTAAATGTAAATTGCAGATTGGACCAATGCATTCCAGATGCTTGCTTGGTCTAAAAGGAAAGTATAAGTCCAGCACGCAATTTTTTTCCATAAGAGGTGAGAACGCTGGGTTCATGTCCCTGCAGCAAGGGCAGGAGGATGCCCAAGACATTCGCACGGGCTTCTATCTGGAAGAAGGAGCTCACTCCACCGGTGGTGGCCTCTCAACAGAAAAGAGACCAACAAAAGAGTTGACTGGGAGTGTGAGGAGGAGAGGGGGCCCGCTTCTGCTTGGTCTTCTGGTTGGGAGGCTCCGCATCCCGACTTGGAGCCAGCCCAGCAGCTGGAACTAATTCAGGAGAAGCACAGAAAGCTTGGAGGAGAAGTCCTGGCTGCTGTTTCTGGAGAAGACAGCGCCTTCGTCTGCTAGCCAGCTCACCGGGCTGACTTGCGAGTGGGCTGAGTCCATAGGGGCTGTGTTAGCAAGCCTGGCTATCAACTGAAAACAAAAGATTTGCAATGCAAAATAGGGAGCAAAACAAATCAGAACAACAATAACAACAACAACAACAACAGAAATACCGTGTGTTGGAGACTCTGAGCTTCAAGCAAGCAATTCAAAATCCAAACTGAACTCCCCCTAGGAAGGAAAATCTTAATTTGCACAGTCAGCTTTATTCAATGTCCTGAGATTCCTCTGGCAGCCCCTCAAAGTCACCTGCCACAGAACAAGGGTCGTGGATCACACGGCATTCCCTCAGCATGTGGATTTTTCAGGCTCTGACATCTCAGTGTACTCTCCAACCTTTTAAAATAAAAAGGCTGTACATATTTTTAACCAGAGTTTTAATGTGTGTGTGTGCATACATTATATACATAATAGTGTGTATGTACACTGAATTATAATATCGAATGTATATAATAGATTTACAATATATATAAGATATGAAAGGCATTACATAATTCCAGAAAATTGTCAAAACCAGCCTCTGAATCCCTGCTGATTATTGTTCAGTGATTTAAAAAGGTGGGTGATACATCCCAGACTGACGTTTTCCTAATATGTTTTGTAGGTAGATGCTGTCCCCAGGCAAGGCACTTGCAAGACGCCAGTGTTGCCGGGCGGGTGGCCGATGCCCTCACGTGCACAGTCACAGCCACAGGCAGGGCAGCCTCTCAGCAGAAGGTGGAGAGGGTCAGCCTTCCCCAGCTCGTTCCCACGTGCCGGCCGCGTTAACACCTGCCAGGCGGCGGCAGGTCACGCACAGACCTGCACGTTCGCTCTCTCGTGCCCCTCACCTCCTTCCAGTCGTGCATCCATTTGCACTTCGTCCGTACTTCGTTGCCAGTCTCTGCAAAAAGACCTGGGAGGCTCACGGTGCTTCTCAGCACCCCCCAACCAGCGTCCGCCCTGGGAAGAGTGGGGACAGTCCGTGCGGACAGAAGAGTTTAGGGAACTGCCTTTGCCCTCAGAGTGCCCTCTTCCCTTCTGCAGAAGGAGGAAAGGGAAAACACAGCGGCCAGCTCCTGATGCACAGCCAGGTCCTCCCCCACCTCCAGCGTGATGTGGCTGGCACTCAGGATCTAACATGAACACGTCCAGACCACTGCAGTTCCCCGGTCCCCGTCAAAGCAGGGAGTATATCCACGTATTCGGCCACTCCTGGGTCACCGGGCTCCTCCGCAACGAGACGCCTTCTTTCTAGAGACGGAAAGAGGAGGAGAAGGGAGTAGGAGGAGGACAGGCTTCTGTAAAAGCCTCTCCTTTCTGCTGTGCTTGGAAATAAGAGGTATCTACGGTTTCCACCGACTCGGAGGTGGCGCAGGCAGGGAGCCCTGCCCACAGCCGCCGGTCCTCTGTGGTTGGCAGTGGTGCTTTTCTGCTGGGGGGTGGAAGAGGTGGTCGCTAGCAAGTCAGTTGGTGTGTTTGGGGAAAGTAGAAGCGGCATCGCAGCGGATAAGCACGTCTTTTGCTAATATTTAAATATTTTCAGAGTTCAGTAGTTGTTTAGTGTGGAAAAGCTGTGGAGAACTGGTGCCAGATTTGGCATCAGCTGGGATTCGGATGGGAATCGCTGACAGAAAGTTACACGGCTTTTTAAAATAAATTTGGCATCGGACCCAACAAAGTTTACCATCACTGCTGCAGAAAAAAGATCAGTGGAAGTATGAGAAAATATTGGAAATGAATATTTTATGTGCAGGAAGATTAACAGGGAAGCCTGAGAAATAAATGACAGCATTGCCCTCATCTTAACTTGTTATTCCACTTCTTAGATTTTCATGTAAGAAATCAGACAGAGTTTTTATATTTTGGCCTAACTTGGAGATGATCTCAGAACACTTTTAACGGAGTACTCTTCTACTTGTAATTTAGTCTTGCTTGTATCTCACACCTAGGTGAGAGTGATTCAATAGTCATGAAAGATCACTCATGACGTAGAAGAAACTATGCTGATATTTTTTCTGTGCCCTTTAAAATCTTTTCACTTAGTGCCCATTAAAAGCAGAAAAAACACTGGAATTGGCAAAAAAAAAAGGTTTAAATTTCTTTCCCGCTTTTTATTAATCTTTCAAAAGATGACTTGTTTGATTTTTTTTCCCAGAAATATCTGTTTTAGAGTTGAACCCCTTTTTTGTTTGTTTAACTGTATGGGATGAACTAGGCTTCAATTTGAAGAACATTTTTACTGTCTGAAGAAACAATATTAATATCCGCCTCTCCTTCTTATTAACAGGAGTTTCCAGAAGTTGGCTTTTGATCACTGGTGTATCCTTTTCACTTTGTTTCTCATTGATAAGAATATCAACATATGGTAAGATATGTTTTGATGCAGTGAGAACCCTATAATTACAGTAGCCTAATGTGCCATTTAACATCAATCACATCAGAGAGGTGTCATGTATTCAATGAGATGTTTCATGACATGGGAAAACAGACTTTTTTCTCCTGTTTATTTTCATAGTTGGGCAAAGAGGGTCCTATGGCTGATCTTCATGTCCTTCAAATCTTCAAATCAAATTTGAAAATCAGGTATGATAACAGACCTAATTAGATAAAGCAGATTACTTACTTAATATAGAATGACGCCAAGTTTGCCAATTAGTTGTGTTTCTAAATCACTGTACAAGAAGGTCGCTATTACTAGGGAGTTGTTTTTAACTCTAACTAGAAAACAGTCTTCATGAAGGATAATTGCTGCTAAAGCAAATACACTGAAGTCCTTCAATCATTAAAATCCCTATCCTTCCAATACGCAGGCGACTCTCATAGTTCCAACAAATTCCATGGAATAAGCTACATGTGTTACTACAAATAAACTGCAAAATGCCAGTAAAAACAACTGAAAAAAAAAAAAAGTCTAGTGAAGTATCTAATCTCAGCAGTATAAAATTATTCTTATTAAAAAATTTCTTTAAAAATTCAGGCTCACATTTGTTTGCTACCTACCAGAGCTGAAGAATGTCAAGAGGATTTATCTTTTGTATGTGGCACGTCAGTGACTGATGGATAATATAAATGACTGTTTGAGAACTAAATTCTGAAGTAGGTGCTATTATACACTCCATGCCAGTTAAGTGAGTGCTGCTTTATCTTATTACCTAAGAGTCTCTTTTTTTTCATTTTAACAAACCCAAAACCTTCCATTATTTTGATTACAGCTGATAATCAAACCACTAGCAGAACATGTTTTCATTAAAATAGTGTAGCTCTCTTTAAACGCTTTGTGAAGCCTTGTCTTTTTTTACTGAAATTTCATTTATGTGAGGAAAAACCAGGATGAAAGGCTCTGGCAATGTCAAAATAGCTCATTTTGACATCTTTAAATGAAAGTTTTGTACTTTCCTTTTTGAAATGGCTTCTTACTTTGACTCTTGTGTTTCATAAAGACATATGTGAGATGTGTAAAAAATCTAAATTGGAAGGAATTGATCCATCTGAAACTAGATATTTTTCATTTTGCAGAGCACTTCAATACTGAAGTTTTCTTAAACTCGGATAAACATGTCTCTAGAAAACTCAAAGTTCTGGAAGTATTTTCTTCCTCCGTATAGTTCTAGATTTGCTTTAAGTTATGGAACAGACATGTTACCAGAGTTACAAGTAAAATGGCCTGTAATAACTCTCTACACCAATGTCTACCCTGGAAGTGTGACCAAACATGAAAGCTTTAAGAGAAGCAGCTATCCAAGCACTTTTGGGGTGTTCATTGGAAATTCAGAGACAAGCACTTCTCTCTGGTGATTCCATTTTGCAGTAATTTTTGAAGAGTAGAGCTGAGACAGAGGGACCACATCCTCTGAGTATTTTCTTCAAACAACCACCATCCGCCCTTGTATGATGGAGGTGGTTTTTTGGAGAAAAGGAAAATTAGAAAAAAGGTTCAAGCCTTGCTCTTACCTTTCAAGACTTCCTGCAAACCACGCAGTGGTCCTTGGCTTGTGCAAAACAAGGCTTAGCTATCTCAGAGTGGTTCTCCACGGTTCTCCCCCAAGTCGTCCTTGAGACAGCAGAGAAACGGAAGCAGAAATAGGGGAAATTTAAGGACGTCATTCTAAAAATGGAGGCAGAATAAACAAATGCCTTAAGCTTTGGGATGGCAAGATTACTTTTTTCAGAGTTGGCATAGTGGATTCGCCAGGGACCAGACTCTCCGAAGAGACCCAGGTCCGCTGGTTCCTTGGCCGTGGTAACAGCAGGTTCTGGTCCAAGCTACCACCAGGCCTGGTCCTGCTTTGCAGCTGGCTTCAGCTGACTATGTGGGCCTGGTACTGCCCGGGCAAGGTCTGATGCTGGCCGGGAGGAAGGGAGATGGAAAACCACCTGCTCAGCTGCTGGCATGACCTGCTACCTCGCCTCTCTCACACAACAGCGAGGAGGAGTAAGACCGAGTCGGTGACCGAGCAGCTCCAAGCAGAGTTGTAAGTTTTTTACCGTCACGATTGCCTACAGTGTGGTTGGGGAATGCACTTCGTGTCCCCATCCTGAGCCGTTTCAGGCATGCTTCTGCGGAAGCACTTCTGAGTCAGCACAGTCCAGCACAGACCATGGCCAACGATATGAAAGAAACAGAGTGTAGATAATTCTGCTTGATGTTGTGGTTTCGCCCTCCTAGACCTACGCCTACAGCCAGCAACCGATAGGATGTGCAGCATCTAAAAACCAGCAGCAGACTTGCATGTTTCCCAGCTGTTAAAAAGTTGACAGCCCATGCTGTCCCTCTTGCTGCAGCAGCTGTCAGCACCCACTGCAGGGTTTCCAGGAGTGAGCTATGGTTGTGCAAGCCTCTGTGCCCTTCTGCCTTCAGAGAATAAGCAGATACTCAGGACTTGTTGAAAATCCCTGAAGACTGGGAGGTGGGATAAATCCAGTTTTGCACAGTCCTGGTTTGTAATGTGAGTCTTCCTGTTTCTGTCCCCAGAATAGTTCATCCTCAGGCTGAGTATCAGCTTACCAGTGGGAAAAACAGTATGATTTAAAATGTGTTCTGTAAAACCAAATATATAAACAAACTGAGATAATCTCTATGTTTTCCTTGGTTTCTGTTCATTGTGAAGGATATGGCCAATTTCTTTCCTTTCACTATTTTTCCTAATAAGCTAGCCAAGTAAACACAGTTCTGACAGTATTTATAGCGTAATAATACATGCACATAAGCTCTTGCATCGATAATTTAAGCAACCTTTATAAAACACAATAAAAAAACCTACAGCGTAAATGAAATGTCTATGTCTTTCCTTTTTTTTGGGGGGGGGGGGTGCGGACGGGGATGGTGAGAGGAATTCATACCATTTGGATGATGCAGTTAAATTCCAGTTTAGAAGAAGTTTATAGTACTGTAGTGAAGACTATCAGGAGAACCAATTAAAAACTTCTATATGACTTGCTGTTTATAGTAGTCCTGCTATATTATAATAATAACACTCACGTATTGGAAAGATATCCCACATGACACTGTAAATGTAGTTGAATTCTGAATTTCGGTAATCTTTCTCTAACGTCAAGCCATACTGGAGCAAATGTGGGGAGAGGCTACAAACTGCGTCTGTATACAACTCATTTCATGTTTGGCTTTGATTTTTAATACTATGCAGCTCTACCAGAGCAATACAAAAAAACTGCAGTACAGGTGATTATATGGACTACACATAGATCTAGACCTCCAGAGATGAAAAGCTGGAGAAATATCCCACTGGACTGACAGGTTTGTCCTCAGAAAACTCTAAATTCGCCCGTCTGTCATAAATGTAACTATCGACTTAGTAGAGAATACTAAGTCACTGGAAAAATAAACATGAAACAAGATATTTTAAGATACAGGTACTACGTACTTGGTTACACTATACATGAACTGTGGTTTGAGGTTTGGAACAAAAAGCAGTGGCTCAATAATATCTCCATAACAACAAGAACCTTGTACACCAGTACTCTGCCGAGGAACTATGGCCAGAAACGAGTCCCCAGGTCCGTATTCTCAGCTGGCTGAACGGTCAGAGGTGCTGCACAGCCAGTAGTTCCTACTGACTTGTTGAAAGTTAACGGTCCCTTGTTGTTCATAGGAATTTCGATTTATTATATGATTTAAGGCAGGCAAAGCAGAAGGAAGTTTCTGAGCATCCGAGGCACAGTAAACTAACGGGGCCAGTTGCTCACCAAAACCCAAGAGCCCGACCCTGAGCCAGAGGCACATTCTGCCGCATCCCTTGACACCCCACGTAATCTACGTGGGGATTTTATCCTACCTCCCCAAAACAGTGCGACTGCCTCTTTCGGCTCCAGCCGTGTGGCTTAAGCCACCTTGGCAGGCGAGCGATGGGAAAAAGGACAGGGAGCAAAGCGGCGGAGGATCCTTGGTTTGTTCACATACCAACAAAGTGCTTGCAGGCTTTCAAATATTATATTAAACTAGTCAGTAAGTAGACAAATTACTTTGGTGGAGAGGGGAAGAGAATGTCAACATCCACTGGAGGGGAGAGGAATATCACTCAAGCGAGCACACGCTCACAAGATTGTACTTCAGATTAATATTTTGCAACACAACAGCAGCATAACTTGGTTTCAACATGGGTTTAATCCACTCCTTCTCATCTTGCTATTTCCACTTGTATGTTTCAATTCAGAGTTGGTTTTTTTTTTAAAAAAAGTGGTGCTTGAGTGCTTCATGATTAAAATTTTTAAGGCATTTCAAAATTATCTGCAGGGTAACCGAGTCAGATTTTGATTGGTTGTGTATAATAGCAGATGTTTGTTAGCGCTGTAGAGCAATATAACAACAGGCCACAAAATGTTCCATTAGAAATGCATACTTGTTGTAAGAATAAGAACATTTAATTAATTTACTCTGTGGAAATAAATTTTTTACTCTTAGTCATGCATTAAAATAGATGTATCTTACACACTGACAAACGTACAAAACATCTCACTGACTTAGCAACATCCGCTTGTGTCAGAGTTATCCTGACTGCAGGCACAGCCCTCTCCATCTGTGGTAGATGACTGAAGAGATAAGCAAACTGCGTTGTCTCTGAATACGAAGGAAGAGTAGATGTATTTAACTGTGGGCTCCTAAACCATCTTAAAGATGACAGCAGCAACCTTCCAAAAAATTGAGGGGTGTATCGTTATAACACCACCTGAAGTAACAAATTATTACTCCAGTTTTACAGTTGGGAAACTGAGGCATGGACATGCCATGTGATTTCCCCACAGATCTGCTCTGGGTGACAGCTGGCTGGGCTGATAAGAGAACACCGAGCTCCTGGCAAACTAATGGATTTGCTGTAGTATCCTCCGTACACAACACATCTGAGATACATCAGCAGCAGTCAAATTAAAAATCAGTCTTCTTTCCGATGCTTTCTCATGAGATCTTCCCTTTTTCTAAATCAAGAATTAATTCTTCCTCTTACCTCGTTCCAAAAAAAAGTACTTTAATCTGAAAGTTGAGGTCCTAATACAACTCTGGCCAAGATCTGAGTTGCTTTTATGTCCTGTCCTCCAGCTAGCTTAGAAAAGGGGAGGTGCGCATTTTGGGGGTCTTTCCTGCAATGCATTCTACTGCCTGCATAACTCCCAACTGAGCAATTAATTAGAGAACATAAAGAGTTTTCAAAAAACCTGAAACAAAAATCCCAGAGACTCCATTCCTCTGCATGCTGAATGGCTGCCTCAGACAAATGCTTTTCTGATAAAAGACTGCAGAAGGTTTACAGCCCCCACAGAAAAGCTATCTAATATCAGCATAAACCGTTCCCTTGTTTATTAAAATTTTGTAAAACCTGTTGTTCTTAAAAATACTGCAGAGAAAAGCTTTTCTCAGGCAGATACCTCTATTCATCCTGCCATAAACTTGATGCTCTCAGGTTGTAGTAACATTGCTTCCTCAAATCCCATTCTGCATGCCTCTGAGAAGGAACATGATGTCTAAAGCGAGTAGCAAATCTCAGCTCTACTCCCCTGAAGCCGGCTGGAACAAAATGGGTAGAAAGCTGAATGTACTGAACGGCAACACGGTAGATGCTGAACCCCTGTAGTAACACACTTACTGACAAGCGGGGAACTCGGTAGGACACTTCTAGTTAAGCACCCTTCCAGATATTTCCTGAAGGTGTGATCTTTGCCTTTCTGTCTCCTTAGAAAGAGTTTGTGCCCTCTGAGCAAATGAGCAAAGTTAAGGGTAGGAAGTGGAAGCCTCTGGGGGCTTCTTTCTTCTGCAGCAGGACAATTTAGGGACCAATAATTGACGCGAACTTTAAAAAAACCCAATTGCTATTCAATACCGTAATATAACTTGGAAAGGGAGTAGCAGAACTTTGCAGAATGTAAAGCAAGAAGAAAACAAATCTAAAGGTGTTACAGCGTGGTAGAGCCGCCACTTGTAGCAACCACAGAAGTAATAAGGAAATATTTGCTTTATGTCAAAAAAAGAATATATGATGCATGCTTCTGGTGACTGGGGTAAGTAATGTAGGTACCCACAGCTACACAGACAATTGAAAGTCAAAATCCAGGCAGAGCGTACTTCCTGTAAGCTACTGGTGTAAGTGCGTAAAGTAGGGCTACGTTTCAAATAACAATAAGTAGATGAGGATGGTCTTCTTTACACTATTTCGGCACGAGAGAGAGGACTGCACGTAAATATTAACTTCATAATTTAAAATAGTTTCTTAACCTGCAGTTATACGCCTTTCAAGAAATCTGTAAGCTGCAGATGTCATTTTAAGTAACCGCAAGCATCTGATCTAGTGCAATAGTCTGACAGCTGATAAGCGTAGCATGGGAAATGTGCAGGATTTTGCATTTCCACAGCCTAACACCAGGCAGGCTTCCATTACTCTGCTGCTTTTTCGTCGGAGCATGCATTTTAACGACAAAAACATTGCAGTAATCAGTTTGAGAAGACTCAGAGCCAGGGATAGAACCTGGCTTCAAAAAAGCAAAAGCCTGGGAATGTTCTCCAGTGGGAAGCAATTAGAACAACAGAGAAAAGTTAGGTGTTACTGAATGCTACAGGAGGTGAACAGAGCAGTGCAGCCACGGGAACCACCGCACCGGCGGGTCTCCTCTGATGGACGGCGCGGAACCTCCGAGGGACGCAGGGAGCGACCCAACCTGCACCTCCTTCCTTTCTCTGCTTCCCGCTTACCTCCTCTTCTGTCGGGAGAGCAGTCATCATCAGTGGGCAGGTGAAGAGGAACTGTCAATCAATATGCCTCTCCGGGCTTCAGAGATAGGCTTCTGAAGCTCCTGTCAATAAACAGACTCTTCCCCCCACAGAACGTGTACTATTTCCTCGTTCTCGAAGCCCCGGCTCACAAGATGTATAATTTCTTTTAAAAAATTGGAGTCGCCCTTGAAATCATTGACCAGCCGGCACACGACTGCACCAAGCTGCCACAGTTTTAAATAGTGGATACACAGCTTCTGAAAATGAACAGAAAAGCTGTCAGACAATATATGCAAATGAGCAAAATACATAAAAATGGATGTATTTTCATAATTTATAAACCAGTACTAGCAAATAAATAGAACATAAAAAAAAAATACTCCATTACTCTTGCCTAATTCTCTCTTTAACTAGAGAACCACATGTGCTATACAAAACCTAAAATAAACAAAAATGATGAGCGGTATTCACTACTGATGTCATTCCGCCAAAGTTAGCACAGACGCAATGGGGAACAGAGTCTGGACTGGCATCTAAACTACGCTTATTTAGATGAGTACTAATTAAACAAACTCCATTCAACAATTGTTCCTGCAAACCCGAATCCTCTTAATAGGTAATCACTTGTGATGTCATTAAAAAAAGAGATATATTTAACTTAAGGCTATTTTCAAACACTTAAGATATAATAAAAAATGATATTACAGAAACATATACAATATCTCAAAAAAGAAACAGAAAACAAACACAGACACCATTTGCCATGGCTAGCTGTATAAGCTCAACACATTCACATGATTAATATTTTGGCTATACACATAAAGAGGGATCGCCCCGCCTGAAATGTAATTGTTCCAACATACTTTTACATGGATACTTCTTTACGTATCTGCTCCCTTCAGGGAGTAGCTCAAGACTGGCAACGCTTACAAACCCGTGTGTAAGCAGTCACAGAAGTATTTCATCATAACAGCATAAAATTCACATTGACCAAATTTAACAAAAAGATGTGGGTTTTACCATGGTGGGTTTTTTTACCACGGTGGGGTTTTTACCACGGTGGGTTTTTTTACCATGGTGGTTTTACCATCTTTTACACACAAGTCCACTCACAGCCGTGATGGTGAAGGGACTGCATGGATAGGGGAGCAATACTTTTGATTTCTTTTTTTTTTTTTCCCCCTTTTTTTTTTCGGGGGGGGAGGTGGGTGTTTTGGTTTTTTTGGTTGGGGTTCTCCCCCCCCCCCCCATCAATTTTTGTTAGAAATTCCTTTTAATAAAAAGAGCCACGCTGCCGGGGCGGGGGGAGGAAGGGAAGGAGGGGGAGAAGGACATCTCCTGCCATCCTCCTGCAATGCTTCTCCCCCCCCCCCC
>JAVKLA010000014.1:5398835-5454323 GCA_034782735.1 Sagittarius serpentarius
GGGCACGGTGGAGAGGCCGGCGGTCCCCGCGGCGTGCCTTTATCCTTCGCGGACTTAGAAAAGTTAGTCGGCGCGGAGCCTCGCAGGCAGCCTTCCCTCTTCCCGCGTGATTCCCCCCACCCCCACCCCACGCGTGGGCAGGGCCCCGCGGGACGCGGCCGCCCGGCTGCGCCCACCTGCCGCTGGTGGGCGGCGGTGACCGGCCTCTCGCACCGCTCCCCCCCCCCCCCCGGGGGGGGGTGGGGTGTCTTTCCTCTCGCCCTCGTCCTGAAAGAGCCGGTGACTAAAACACGCGGGCCCGTCGCATCGCTCCGTGGGCAGCGGTGCTGTCACCGCGCTGCGAAACGTGGGGGCTGCGGAGGGTGGCCTGGGAGAGCGGCGTGAGGGGCACCCGCGACTGTAACCCCTTGAAGTATCCCTAGGGCCGGTGGTGTTCCTTAGCTCCTTAGCAGTCCCCTGGGTTTAGGGGGTTTGGCAATATTCGGGGGGAAAGCCCGACTCAAAAGCCTTTTGGGCGGCTGGGCAAGACGGGCAGTACAGCTTGGCAAGGAGTCGTCGCGCTGGATCGCAGTCCTAGGCAAAAACGTAGTGATAAATTACAGAGGAAGGGTGGTAGGCATTGCTGCGTCGGGGACGTAACACAAGGTGCTTGTGTTCCGTTGTATTCTATTCGCGTTATATTGTATGCTTGACTGCAGAAAATACATCATAAATAAATCAGAAGATTTCATTGATATGCCGTAGGTAACTGTATTTCCATGATAGCTGCCGGAATCGAGCTAGCGGTTACAGCAGCTTCGGTAAAAAAGCAACTGTTCCCTAAAAGCTGTTTGACAGCATAAAGAATGCTCCTCTCCCAGCAGCAGGGGAATCCCCAGATCCTACTTTAAAGAAAGTTTTTGTAAGTCAAAAAGTACTTCGCCAAAAACACGGCAGCCTGACTAATAAGATGCTTTGTGGGTAGATTTACTTAGTAGCTCAAAGTTGCTACAGATAACAAGCAGTAGAAACATACTTGATGTTGTATTTTATTCAGTAAAAAGACTTTTGTCCTCTTGGAAGATCTGCCCGTTCTCTCTGTGAAAATCGGCTCTTACAGCTGGAACTTTCTTCCCGGGGAGCATTTATTTGGGATGTTTTGCTGGTTCTTAGAGGTGTTAGTCCTGCAGCGTAGATGGATGTAAATTATCGCTGTGAGAATCACCAAAGCATTTACTAGGACTTACCTTACTGCAGGGCCTGGAGTTAGCATGCAGAATCTGTAAATTGTGGTTTTGGACCTTTCTCTTTGAGATCATGATGAAAATCATTAAAACAAGTAAAGTTCTAGTTGGAAATAAGGTTGACAAGTTTAAACCTCAAAAAATAAAAGTAAATTTCCAAACAGAGTGAAGTCATGACACAGCAGCACTGTAAACAAGGAAGATTGCCAGCTGCGTTTAGATAATTGCCTGCAAAGCAAGAGTGCCAGTTTTAATTTTTAATTGCAAATGGCAATTTTGGCAGCTGTAAATGCCAACATTATATCTTTTATCTGAGCAGATCTGTGTGAAAGAGCTTGAAACGTTACTGTAATATAAAGGCACCTAGTGATAATAGTACCCTTAAGGATCTGTCACTGCTACAGTGTTTAAGGTGCATTTGAAGTTCCATTGGATTTCAATTTGACAGCCATCCTCATTGCCAGTCTATAAATTATTTTAATGTATTTGTATAATTCTGATTTAATGACTGCCAGATATTCAGGTAGTATTTCTGGTGTTTCAGGCTCAATTCTTTCCAGCCACCTGATCAAAACCAATTGCATCTCGGAAAACATACTTTCTTACAGAATTAAAAAAAAAACAAAAAACAAAAAAACACCCAAAATAAAAAAACCCAAACCAACCCAACTATTTGAAAAGAAAAGTCTTGAGGCAAGTAGCTTAGAGTTGCAAAGACATGACTAAGTAGGTGGATGGGATGTCTGCTCCTGCCTCTGGGAAGCTCTCCTTGCCTGCCGTGGAGCCCGTTACAGCTCCGTCCTGTTTCTCTTACAGGAACGGGCTCTCTGGGGTGAGACCTTTTGTGTGGATCGTTGGTCTCCTGAAATGAAGCTCGCTCCGATACGCAGGTTGAAGTAACGCAAGGGTGGCTTCGGAGTTTCAGTTTAAGGTCTTGGATCTAGAAGTTTATTTAGGTTTGCCTGTTTGTTTTGGAAATAAGAAGTGGGCAATTAAGCACCAGTTACAAATAAGAAACCATCCCTGCAGTGATATTTTCATTTCTCATTGCCATTGGGAAAACCACTCTAGAGCTGAGAATTACACGCAGTTCGCTCTCCTTTTTTCATTTTGCCCTTTCAAATACAGGAAAAATAGGCCAACCACCTGAGGAACGAGTGGTGTGACCTACATTCAGAAGTCAATTGGTTAGTTTATTTGTAAATACAAACTTGCCAAGTGCTGGAAAAGACAGCTGCTCTGCAAACTTCTGCTACCAGAGGTAGGATTTACTCTTGAGCAAAGGCCTTTGACTTCAGTATAGATGTGCTGGGGAGCAGAGACGTAAGTCACGCGTTTCTTGGCTCCTTTTTGTGCACCTCAGTAGCTCTTTACATGGAAGCCCTAGCTAAAAACCTAAGATCTTTCCTGCAAGTTTTTGAAACACTGCTTTTTGGATACCACAGTCTTCTGTTCTTAATCATTCAGGAACACCAAAAATACGAACACTTATAAAATCAGAAAAGAACATTCATACCATTTGTGAGTAATGAGTCAGTAACTTAAACTCCTGCTAGTAAAATATTTATGCCACACCACATCACCTACACATGGAGCATGTGCATATTTAACACACGTGCGCCTACATTAAAGTGCTGTGATACTGTAACTTTTCAAAAGCATTGTCTTGGGATGTTGCAGGATTTCTTTCTCTTGTTGCTGTTGCTGTTTATTTAGGTTATTTTGGGTTCTTTGGTTTGATAAAAATGTATAGACATTGCCTTAGAGTGATCAAAGGGGAATTCCAGATTTGTTGCAAATTTAACTCTGGGTTTCATCATCAGTTGTCATAAGGATTTTGTATTATTTTTGTTCTTAACTGACATTCTGAAAAAGAGCTGGCATGAGATGTTCAGAAGAAAATACTGCTCTTTGATACTGTTTATACTGGTAAGATATAATTAGTTGCATAAGTTTCCTAATTTAACACGTTGGATTTATTTCAGGAATAATAAAGTTTCTGTTTCCTACTGACTTCTTTGTAACGTATTCCATGCAAAAGTCTTCAACGTCCGTTGTGGGGATGTCCTTCTCTTTACAAAGCCACCACCTTTTGCTCCGGAAGCTTCTGAATCACAAATGGCAGGGCTGGATGCGTGCACAAGGGCAGTATCGCTTTGCAGGACCTGTGTCGAGAGGCTTCCGTGGGCATCCTCTGTTGGCCGCTGCTGGAGATAAGATACAGCGCGAGATGAATTTAAGAGCCTGTATGATGTCCTTCTTGTCCTTTGCGTTGTTGATGGGAAAAGGCTGAAAAATTATTTCTGAAAAAAATCTAATGATGCCATCAAAGATTTAACTAGCTATTTTAGTTTTCCAGATCTGCCGGAAAGGGCATAGCTTACTAATGATCAGATGGCTATTGAACAGCAGCGTCTTTGCATGTGAGCTAACAGCCCTGCATCATACTGTGCCATTTGTATAATTACAGAGGTTCCGCATGCTGATTAAAAAACCGATAATGTGCAACAGCCGAAACCCTTACTTTTTCTCCTGCTATCAGAAAGTAGGAGAAATTATTTTATCTCTATTTTACCCATCTCGAGGCATCTAATGAACTAGTTCCAGGTGCTCTGTGAGTAGATCTACGGCTTTCATCTTTTCAAGCACCATTTCAGAGTCAGGGTCTGATGTTGTTAGGATAACAATGTATTTGTATATGCTTCGAAAAACAAATAACAGCATGATACTTACAAATAACAAAAAGTAGGGTTGACAACATAAATGATGTGGCGAAGCAAATCTTATTAGGTACTAAGAAGATAAAAACTTAAAACTCTTTAACTGTAGCACCTAAACGTTAGTAGGCGTTTTCTTGTAGAGAGTGACAGTGAATGATGGTGGATATTTGGATGCACTTCGGTATAAATCTGCAGCGGTTTGCCGCATCTGAGGCAGTCTGTGGTTTTATACGTGTGCTTATTTCTCACGTAAACGTTGTTTGGAAGGGGCCTTTGGAAGTCACCCAGTCCAGCTGGAAGACACACTCTTCCCAGTCGTGTCAGCTGGGCTTTGTCTAGACGGGTCTTAGACTTCACTGGACGGAGGTCCCACCACCTTGCTGGGTAACCCGCGGGTCTGGAACACCCACCTGTTGAAAAAAAGAGGGGTTTTGGCATGGGGAGGGAAGGACGGGAGAGCCAACCCGAACCTCCCACGTGGCAGTTCATGGTCGTTGCCCCTTTATGTGTCACCTGGCACTAGCAAGAAGAATTTGGCTTCTTTATCCTTGGAATTTCCCTTCAAGTAGCTGTAGGCTGCTACTAGGTCACCTGTTAGATCACCCTTTTGCCAGACTGAACAAGCTCAGCTCCCTCAGCTTCTCTGTGTAAGACAGAAGCGCGAGTCCCCTGACTATCTTCGTTGCTCTCCTGCATCTCTTCCAGCTTCTGCGCATCCCTGTTCAGCTGCGGGGGGGCACAACTGGGAGCCATAGTGTGAGCCTACGTGGAGTAGAGGAGCAAAATAACTTTCTTCAGCCTGCTGGCCCCGCTGCTCTAATGTAGCTGTAGGCTGCTTGCCTTATTTCTGATGAGGGCGTGCTGTTGGCTTGTACTCAACCTGCTGTGTCCACAGGAACGCCGAGGCCCTTTTCGGTGGGGCTGCCGCCCAAACAGCAGGTTGCCAGCCTGTATGGACGGATGGGATTATTCTGCACCAGATCCAGATCTCTGCTTTTCTCTTAATTGGACCTCAGAGGTTTTTATGTGCACGTCGTGTATTTTCGTGTGCTGTCTCAGTCAAATACACCGACCAGGGAGGTGGAGATGATACAACAGTCTTTAAAACCACTTGCGCCTTCTCTGTGATTGGCAGAGAAGATAAAATGGTCAACAACGCTTCATTCCTCCTCTTCCCTGGTGGTGTTCACGGACAGCAGTCCTCTCCTGGAACCCTGTCACGGGCAGTAAATAGCATCTAGCTTCTCTTTTTCACTTGGTTTTTGTTGGAGAGCTGTTGCCCACCTCAGGATTTTTCGGTAGATAAGTATCAGGAATGTTTACCATGTGATGTATACTTACCTTAGTAAAATAGTTTCACATTTTATTTTTTGAGGCTTGGTCTACTAAGTTTTCTCGTTTGTACTGGCCTTACTTTCTGACTCAAGAGCAGTAATCCAGGGGAAACAACTAATTTGCCATAAAAATCAAAACTGATCCTCAGCCTTCTCGAAAGAAGAGAACAAAAGGCTTTCTTTGAGAAAGAGCCACCAAGAACTGGACCGGGGAGAGTCCATGCACGTGGACTTTCTTCTGTTGGTCGTACCGTTTATTTCCCAAATAGGATTAGGAATTGTGTATAGGAAGGTCGACAGTATCTTAGGTTAGTGTCTGATTTTCGTATTTTTAAATAAATGTACAACCTTTGCGAGCAAGGTCTTCTCCGTCTTTTCTCCATCTTAAAGCAAGTAGTGAGTTAAGAGCTTTCTTCATAATTATCTTTTTCCTGTGATTTTTTCCCCTCATGCAGAAATCGTGCAATTAGCATTATATTCGGGGGCAAGGGTCCTATCTTGGATCTGTTTTTCTTGGTGTGCCGGTCTTGAGCATGACATCTCTTGTCTTCCTTACTGAGTGTCTTGTTTGATGCAGGGACTCTTCGTGAGCTTCCCGTGGTCTCATATGGTGAAAGAAGTTGCTCAAAATTACGGATTTTGTCCAGGGGTCAGATGATCTATGAATACGTAATGTGGCATTAAATATGGGCTGTCTCAAAGGAGTAGCTGTTTTAGAGGATGCAAGGAAGATTTTAGAAAGATCTTAATGGCCTGTGAGACAGTATTTGTGTGATGGATTTTCAGAGTAGGCTCTAGATGATAGCTTAATGAGTTGGACACCTTTTTTTACCCCAATACTTTTTAAGTTTCTGCAGTGTTTGACTTCTTAAAGCAAAAATAAAAGTCATGGTATCTACACAGACTTGATGCTCTTTCCATGCTCCAAATTGGACTATATTTGTAATAGCTATTCACGCAGTTTTACTGTTGCTGTTTGTAGCTTCATTAAGTTTCCTGAACTGGATGAAAATACAATTGAACAAATAATAGTTTTGCAATAATTGCAAATGATTTCTAGCATCAACCAAGTGGAATACCAATGATCATTCAGTCATTAGTAGTGTTTTCCCTATTCATGAGAATAAACATCATTAATGTATTTACCAATACTCCTAAATATGTGGTGAAATTTTTCACAATAGTTTCAGTGGAAAGGAAAAGCACATGGTTTGTAACTTCATTAATCTTTTTTTATGGAGAAAATACATAGAAGGAAAAACTTTTATTCCTAAACAATGTAAACTCCTGACATTGCAAATAAAACTCACTGCCGTAAGGTTCTTGTTTCTTAATAATTCAAAGATAAAACTTAATTGCCAAGTGTTTAACATTTTTATTTGGTTCATATTTCCATTACCGTAAATGTCTGATGAAAATTAATGAAATTTGCCACTGATTTTAATTGAAGCAAAAGTGGGTCTTCTGCACACAGGTAAAAAGGATGGAGTAGAAAGCATAAATAATACTATCTGATGAAGAATCTTGAACATGTATACATAACAGACATCATTTGCTACATTATTCCTAATGAGGCAGATGTTTATTCTTACAATAAATGTTGCTTTTTCCCTTTGCAAACCATTAACACAGCAGAGCGTGCATTCTTGGCTTTTTTAATTAATGCTGGTGTATTGAGATGCACTTCTAAATATGTATTATATAAACTATACTGAGTTTGGGGAAAACTTGTATTTTTTTTTTCTCCTTTCTTGTTTTCTCTGAGAGTTTTTTTTAAAAGTTTGGTTTACAGATTTCCTGTAAGAGAGCGGATGTAGATTACCCAAGGGATTACCACCACAGGTCAGTTAAGGTAAAAAATTCATCAGCTGTACAGTTTGTCAATTGCAAAATAATTTTAAGCAGTTGCTGTGCTCATGTGCAAAGTGAACTTCCTTTAAAGATATTTATTAAAAGTTCAAAGGCTGTCTTACAGGTCAGCTGCACTTAATCAAGAAATATTTTCAGTTTTCTGTTGAGCATTAGATTTATCTGGTGATAGCTATCTGAGCTGCAGTGTAATTGCGTTACAGGAAGCTCAGCAAAACGTTCATCATTTTGGGCACTGAAGTGTAGTCTCAGGCAGTGTCTTCTACTTGAAAGACTACGTGATTACTTCTTAATATATAGTCTGGTCCAGTGATTCAAAGGTGGACACAGTCCTCCAGTTAGACATATCTGAATTTCTCTGTTTAGCCTTCACGCAAGAAAATCTGCAAACACAAATGTGTGTATATTTATGCCCAGAGATGGGCATAAATATGTACGTAGGCATTGTCTTGAAGAGTGAATGATTTTCAAAGGCATGGAGTACCTGCAGCTTCCTTTCGTTATTCTATTGTGCATTCAGTGGGTAATTCACTTTTTTTCTCCCCACTTGTATAGAATGAAGTTTAACAAATGAATCATGCTCTTAAACTGATTAGAAATAATGAAGAAGGGAAGTTCTGTACCTGCCCACTTCTTGATTTAAGCAATATATTCCTGTTTGTCTTGGCTTCCTTCTTGCTTTCAGAGTCCCTGGTTCAACGAAGCAAACATATTATCCCTTTCAGGATTTCTGCAGACTTTTAATTATTTTGTTATAGTCATACCCGATACCATATGGTAGCAACAGACTGGTGCCAGGAGTCAAATACGGCCAAACCAAGAGAGTAAAATCTTTCTGCTTTGAGAGGAAAAGAGTGCTACTGAACACATTCGGATGCCTCCCTAGTTCACTAGTGTCATAGATTAGAGCATTTGCACACACCCTTTTGAGGTCATTCAGTCAGAAATAGCATCTAGCGTCTCCTAGGGCATTAGATTTAATTGTTTTGTGCGGCCGAAGCTCCTCCAAACCCGTGGTATCTGAGAATTGCCCATTAGAAGCAAATGCACAAATCTTCCTCTCCCAAGCTGCCGTGGCAGGAGTGCACTTAGAAGTTGCTGCTGGGGCCTTTCTAGGTAAGCGTAAGGATCCTGACATGCTTGAGAGGGCCTCTTGTGGGAAAATTAAGATGAAATATTGTTTTGGATGCGTTTCTGTAAGTAGTGGGGGTGGAGGGCCACAGCTCCTCGGCAGTGAGTTTGGAACTGTAGGTCGGTCTCCCCAGGAGACAAGGCTGCGTCGGTAACCGCATCTTTTCAATGGCAGAACTGCCACGTCGTCGGAGAATGACAGGTGATGGCTCAGTCGAAGCTGGCGTGGTGAGGCTGGAGCGGCGGCCGCACTGTAGCCGGGGCTGGTCAGGAGGTGATGTCCCCTTCCCTTCAGGTGGCCCAGCGCCCGCGCAGAGGCATTGCCTTGCTGCCAGGAAATCGCGCAGCGGCCTCATCAGCTTGAAAAACTCTTCTACATCCAAAGAAGTTCGGCTGACTGAGGTTAGAAGGAGTCTCTAAAATCATGAGGAGGAAAGCAATCTCTGTGTCTGCTCTCGTCCCTGCGCAGTTGATGCTTTCCTGTAGTCGGGTTTTTTCACACACGTCGGACGCGCCACTGCCACAGGAAGGAGCACAGTCTTGCTCGTCGCTGCTCTCTGCAAAAGGATGCGTATAGGTGGCAGGAAATGTAAAGCAGCATGTGAATGAGCTGCTTGCAGGTATCTGTGCAGTGGAAAGAAGAGCCTGTGCTGGCAGTTGGAGGGTTTTTCTTAGACCTGTCCCTCAGCCCCTTCTGAAGTGCGGTTGGGAGGCAGAACTTACAATCACAGAGTCATTTAGGTTGGAAAAGACCCTTAAGATCATCGAGTCCAGCCGTTAACCCAGCACTGCCCAGCCCACTGCCAAACCGTGTCCCTAAGCGCCACATCCACACGTCTTTTAAATACCTCCAGGGATGGTGGCTCCGCCACTTCCCCGGGCAGCCTCTTCCAGCGCTTGACAACCCTTTCGGGGAAGCAATTTTTCCTAATATCCAATCTAAACCTCCCCTGGCGCAACTTCAGGCCTTTTCCTCCTGTCCTATCAGTTGTTACTTGGGAAAGGAGACCGATACCCGCCTTGCTACAACCTCCTTTCAGCCTCCTTTTCTCCCGCCTTTGGCCTCACCTACTTGTTTTTACCAGAAATGTTAATTAAATGTTGCTTTTTCCAAGGAGGTTCCAGTACACTGCCTGTGCAATTATAGTTAGTTGCAGTAAGTATGCATGCTCTCAAGTGATTCAGTCAATTGCTAGTCATTTAATCTGTGGATGTTTCTCTCTTTGAGATGTCCCAACTGCATCTGTAGAGTGAAGACGAAGCAGAACTTAGAATAAAAGAGGAACAGCTTTGCTAACGTCTGTGGGTGTTGTCAATTTTTGTATAATACAACAGTTTGTTCAGACAGACGTATTTCTTTCCCCTTAAGCTTAGAAACAGTAGATTTCATTTGGTGGTTGGAGATACTGTCTGGAAAGAAGTTAGGCTTCCGCAAAGGTCGCACTGACTGCTCACTAAACTTGTGATTTGGCTTCTGCAAATAATCTGTTCGCCGGGGTATTGGAACTGAGAGGTTATTGTGGGCAGTGATGAGGCAGGTGATGATCCTGAATTATAAATACTCTTTGGGAGGGGTTTCGATTTTCATCCTGGAAATGTATGTAGTACATACTTTTTAGTGGTATAATTAAAAGTTTTAGGCACTTACATAGTAATTAGTAGAAATCATCAAACGGAGCATTGATAAAAGCTCTATCTTTCAAGCAGGGATGATGGCGAAAACCCACCTGAGTTAGAGAGGTTTATAAAGCTTCTGAAGTTATACTTCAGAAATTCTTCTGTGGAGAGAGGAAGGCCTATCCTGAAATCTTTGAAGCTGCTGCATTATGTATGTGTGGGCACTCCGCGTGAGATTTGGCTGTTCGGGAGTTATGGTGAGAGCATTTGCGGACTTGCAGAGGCAGGAGAAGTTATCTAGGTGGGATCAGAATCATTGAGGTGAAGGAGAATTTATGAGTGTCTACTTGGACTGTAACAATACTTGACTGAAGTATTACTTTCAGGTTAGAAATGTGTTGGGCTTATATTAGTAACATGTTTTAAATTAACATTTTTCCTCTTTTATTATCTACTTTCTGTAGAGAGAAAGCTGAAGTACCAGTGTGAATCAATTTCTTGGATTTATATATAAATAAAACACGGTATTGATCTTTACATTTTTCTTCCATTGAGGTCTTGACCCCGTCTGCAGACCTGAGGAAATAATCAGTAATATTTTTACTACAACATGAAAATTTTATTCACTCCCTGATTGTGTTTCTGATCGCTTTTCCTTTGGTTCCCTGTAAACCTCCTTGCTGAGATTGAGCCTCAGCTGGTTTATCCCCATCTGGGTCCACTCTGTGCTGGAGCTGAGGTCACTTTTTAGCTGCTCGTGCGGGACCTTTGATGGGAAGGGATTCAGCTGGGTCAGCACAGTGCAGCCCAGTCTCTGACCCCCAGCGTGGCTACATCGACACTGGGAGGAAAACCTCTCCAGGGGATTTCTCCTCGAAACCATAGCTGAGTTAATGATATCCACGAGATACCAAAGACACCTAAAAAAATGATGAGATTAAATGTTGTTACTGCTGCTGTTCATTAATGGGAAAGCTGGAGCTGAAGTAGCTGCACCGAACTGAAGCGCGGCATCACACCAGTAAGCGTCAGAAGAGAAATATTTACTTGGAAAAATCCTTTGTATGATTTTGCTCTCCAGTATTTTTTCATCTGCCCATATCTGTAAATTGCCTCACTGCAATGAAAGGTCATGGCATTCTTTTTGGCTTGCCTTTATCACCAGCTTTAGGAGTTAATCGTAAATAATATAATGGATAATGACCGAAAACTGGGATATATTAAGACGGCGCAGTGACATTTCAGATGCAATCTGTACCTGGAAGATAAAATTACCTAGCAGAGTGCTCAGTATTTAAGAAATAGGATTTTATGAAATTTCGATTGTGTTTTTCAGGTTTATTAATCCCTGGCAAAACTGTATTCCCTGTCTTGAGTGTAAAAGAGGCACATCTCTGTGAAATAAGACTAAAAGGAGAATGATCCTGGATGAAAACGTTAACAGTTGTAAAGATTTTGAAGTCATTTAGAGACGAGCCAGTCAAGAGATCGGAAGCGTATTTTGATTTCGGGAATGGGATAAGTATATCAGGGAGGCCCACTCATCTCCCAGTACCTACATTTAGCATCCTGCAATGAACCAGTGTTTGCCTTCATCGCAGGCCAGCGCCTGTCACAGAGCCGTGCCTTACGAACACCCAGGGTACGTGCTCTATTCGGTATGTTGCGATGGCTCCGTAATAAAGTTCGTTCTTTCGGCCTCGTCTTTAAACGTGAGGCATACTGTAATGGATATGTGGCTTTGGCAGGTTCTGCTGTTCCAAGTATGGATCTGCGGATTCATTTCCAACCGAGGGCTGCCTTGCCTACCTCTAGAGGGGGTGCAGGTGACGGCAACAAATCACTGCACATACAGTTCCTACTGTTTTCTGGCAGGAGGATAAAACTGGCATCTCGCAGTCTAGCCCTGGGAATTGCTGGTTATGTGTTCTAAAAAGTCATTAACATTTTTAGTGGGATTAAAAACAATGATTAATGCAGAATACTGGACAGTTATTAGAATACCTTGTGAAAATGATGGCACACATAGCTGCAGCTCTGCAGCATGTCGTGCACTAATCCTCAAACTTCTTTCATGTAAGAAGTGCAGGAGGTGCAAGTTCATGGTTAAATAATACCAAGTATTTGTATCAGTTTTGTTCGTGGGTGTTCTAGTTACCTACCTATCCGTCAGTGTCTTAGATGCTCTGCAAACAGTGAAAAATCTTGGCAAAAGTATCCTGTCTTTTCTCTTGGAATACTACGGAAAGGCAACACAATGGCATCGATGAGCATCGTAGGCAAGAATGTCAATTCTCCCCCTACGTTCTTCTGAAGTACCACAGACAACAACGTCACTGTCTTTTATTCAGGATGGTCACGCAGGCACCATTGCCGAGACGGCCCTTTGTCGTTCCTACTGTGATTTCTGCCTACCGAATATCTCAGAGGTACGACCTGTCTGTCGCCGCAGCTCAAGCTATTGCTCAAACCCTTAATATTTTGGTTCTTGCACCCTCCTTCTGTCTGGATTCAGCGGTATGCTCTGAGTGCTCATCCCCGTGACTCTGTAACCTCAGCCCAGAGTACTGCCTAGGGAGAAAGTTCTTTCTCTTAACTTTCAATAGCTGTAAAGAGCATCTGGCTAGTTAATTTTTAAAATTGCATTTCTAACTGAGTAACGAAAACAGAAAGTCAGCTTTGCGTGATTCATCAAGTGGAAAAAAAGAACAAATGAAACTGTTCCTTTTTGCTGGGTCTGACAGCCTCAGCAGCACGTGACAGAAATGCTGTTCCTTCAACCAGAAACTACCGACAGCAGGAGACTAACAGGGGTGCGTTTCTAACTTACTGCAGTGAACCTGTGACTAAAGCTGTGGTGTATTTTTTTCCAGTCGCTTTTTGAAAGTGACACTTACTTTGGCAGATACTGAGCTGTTACATTAGCTGGGAATATCACTGTGTAACGATTTTACGGATGCTACGTCTCACGTGGTTAATGAGAGTTTTCCTGCGTTATTTGGCTTTGTCTGAAGGATACTGAGTGAGAGAAGCGGATGACTAATGGAAGAACAAGCAGAATGGCAACGCAGCTTCCCAGCACGCAGCGGGGATGCGGGGATGCAGATGAATTCGTGGTGGTGAAGATACACCTAGTCTTAGGCCTTTTTCTGAGGCTGGGAGCTAAAAAACCAGCAGATATTAAGTGGCTGATAGAGAATAGTAAGAACGTGGGGAAAAGAGTCAATGGGATGCCCTGGGAGAACAGATTGATACCAGTCTCACCGGCTCTTTGACACAGGCTGTTGGCAAAACCCTGCGGCTTGACAAACTTTGAGGAAGGTAGACATGAATTGGAGTAGTTTGTTCGTTTTGAGGTCTGTTTTTATGAAGCTGCTTCTCTCAAAACAGGCTTCTGCATCTGCATACTTTTGCAGTCTGTAGTATGGAATGAGGATGGACCTAATGCCCTTGAGCTAGTTTGATTTATTTCAACTGATTGTATTGCTGTGATACGATCGCTGTGTCTTTTGGGACATTCTACCAAACTTTTAAAGCCTTGGATAAATTTTGCGCAAATTCTTCAAAAACAGGAGTAAAAAAGAATATTTTTGCTTGTGACCTAGGATGGAACAGCAATTTAGATCTCTGCAACTAAAAGTCTTAAATAGTTTTTCTATCTTACCAGCTAACCTCTAGATGACAGGTGTTTAAAATTGATATATATATTGTGTCTAGGTAGGCTGAGTCCACTGTATCTGCTGTTTCGGTTCTGCGTTGGACCATTCATTACACTGCGTTCATTAAAACGGACCCTAGAATTTGTTGTGCGCGCTCGCACACACACACACATACACCCCCCCCCCCCCCAAAGTCTTCTGGTTGTCTTTTGTGTTTGCCTTTTTAGTGCCTCACGCGCTGGGAAAGCAGAAATGTATGGCCTTCCTGCTCGTGCAGCCATAGCAAACCGAAGAGAACCCACACTTTCCTGAAACCTCATCCTTGTCCATGTAGACACCTTTGTCTTCCCCAAAGACAAAGCAAATAAGACTGTCAGCTCTTTTATCCGGGGGGGGAATCCAAACTAAAAAACACTGGAAAAACATGGTTGTTCTTTTTTTTTTTATGTGGAGAGTCATGGCAAGCTTTTGAGTCCGAAGTGTTTCTAGATTCTTTTTCCAAAGGAAAGGTGAAGAAAAACTTCTTTTTCTTCCGAGCAGATTTCAGGTGTTTTCTAAAAAGCCACTCAAAATAAAGACATTAGACTTCCCTTTGAGTGTTTTTTTAGCTACTCTGCCAGTCAATTTTTTCTTCTTTTGGTTGTGCCCCGTTGGTTTCCTAAGGGACTAATGATCTTTTCCTACCTCTGTGCTTTCTAATGGACTCAAGTTCTCCCTCAGAGAACCACGGAACTGGAACCTAAGGGCTTGCTAATGGCCACCCTTGTAAGAGGACCCCGTGGACATTGCTGAGGAGTGAAAAGAGCACAGCTTTTATCACAGTGGTTTATTTCCTTTGAAATTTCAACACCATCCTGGCATTCAGCTCACACTGGTTTGGGCTTTCAGAAAGCTCTCTGATGCATTCAAGCATGTAGGTGCTTCTAGATTTATATATAAAAGTGCTGACATACATTGCTGTCCCCATTAATAAAAGCAGAGAACATGATTTATATTTTGTTGAGTCAAACACTAGTACTTTTGGATAGAGAAGTCTTTAGCAAGTACAAATGGCAGGCCAAATCCTGAAGCTGTTTACTAGCCATTAATTCCAGGCTCGATCCAGAACCTCTTACTCAAGCAAAATACCAGTGAAGTAATAGGATGCTTTATCTTCGTATTCTTGGATTTTCAAAGAGTGCTGTGTAATTAAAAAAAAAAATACAAAATTCTACTTCATGTTTCTGTCAGCCCTGTGTTACCGCTGTCTTGTGCAGCCTCACGAGTGACCGCTTGTGCTGGGGGAAATGTGGTATGTTATATGGTAAATCACCTGCAGCTGCAGTGGATCACAATATGCTGTAGACAGTGGTTTTAGATCTTTGCTTTAACCCTTGGCAATGAATAACAGAGACTGCAAGTGGCAAAATACTTTTCCTTGAAAAGTAGCCATTAAAATACTGCTGCAAAAGTAACCATAGGGTTTGGAAAATGATACGGTACAAAATAACGTATTTTGCTACATACGGTTTTATTCATTTCTGAAAATGATTGTTCTCTTGCAGGCATGGAAATCTGGATATGTTCCTAATGTAAAATCAATAAGAAGTACTTCAGTTGTTCACATAGCTCTTAAACATATTTTGGTTTGATAGCTGATTGTATATTGTGTTTGCAGCCTTTGTGCAAAGCAGTGTTTAATAGCAGAGTTTCCTTTGTAATGAATATAGATGAAGACTGTTCTTTATATTATCAGTCTAAAAACCCCATGTATTCATATCAAGCAGTTGATGTTAAGTTGCCACATTGCTTGGAATTTCTTGCCACATTGCTTGACACACAGCTATCAACTAAAAGAAATCCTTGCAACTCAAACTCAAGACTTGCCACTTCCCATTTAGAAAATAACCTTACAAGTTAGCCAAATGACTGGATTAGCAATTAATTAACTGGTTTCTCCTACACTGCCTATGTATGCAGTGGTTATCAATGACTATAATTTCTTTATAGTTCTCGGGCCAGTCTCTCTCTTACTGTTATGATTAATTTTTAGCTTTCCTAAAATTTAGGCAGAAAATGTCTGGGGATTAATCTGCTATTTTGCGTTCTGCTTTGTCTAGCAGCTTCGTGTAAGTTGCTAATTATTAATGACCACCCTTGGGGCATGAAACCAAAACATTTTCATGCTGAAATACCTTTTCTTTTGAAATCTCTGGGACCATATTTGGCCCAGCTGATTTACATAATTTGCTTGCGTAGTTTTGTGAAAGAGTAAAGTAAAACGGCTCAGCTGCACCTGCCATCTCAGAGATGCTGCCGAGTGAAGAGACCTGGAGCAGCACGTTTTTTGGGGGGTCATCTGGCCAGTTGCCCACCGGTCCTGGACCACTGGCAAAATACAGCGTCCGAGCTTGCCATTTTAGCTTAAGGTTAATGACAAAGTCTCCGCATGAGTCGCTAGTTGAGTCTGGTTTTGTACCAGTTCTGTGTTTGTCAGAGTCATTAAAGGAATTAAATCTGGCTGGAAGGTTGTCTACAGAGAGGGATGCTTATCAAGTGAAAAAACTTGCATTTGTAAAGGTTTAAAAAGGTGGTGGGTAACGGCTGGCAATCAAAGATATCACTGCTTTAGTGCACTTATCCTCATTTGATGTTTAATCCCGTTCTGTAACACCCGGTTTAGAATAGTCGGTCCTCTGACTCAAATTGCTTAAGGTCACAGTTGTGATGATATTCTCAGCAGCACTGGGCACAACTACTACTTTGAAACTGTTTCCTGTTGTGATCTTCTTCCTTGCAGTGGGGTGTGTGCTAATACACAACAACTTGCAGCTTGCGGTGTTTTATTGCTTAATTTAACCGTAGCTTGCGTTTCTTACGTTTTTTTGGCAAAGCATGCAGAAATTCTGAGTCAGATACACCTATTTCTGGATGACCAATATAATTAGGTGCAGCCCTGAAGCAACACGTTTTGTGTAACTTTCCAGGCACACAAAATGCAGAAATACAAGGGATGGTTGAAAAATGGTTTGGAAAAAAATAGTGCCGTTTAACATTGAATTATGATTGTACTTGTTCTGATGAGCCTCTTGGTAATGACAAGATTCTGCCTTTTTTTCTTTTTTTCTTTTATTTTTCTTTTTGCTTTTTTTTTTTCCTTTTAATAATTTTAACTTTGATACATATGAAATATGCCAGATGGGCGTTCCTGGAAATGTAGGTGTCCTGTGTAATCTCAGAGTAGCTACACAGAACGAGCATTGTCATTAGATTCCACAAATTTCCGTTTTCTGTGGCCCTGTCCTGGGGCATTGCTGTTGAAAGCGAGTTTTGTTTCTGTAGCCGGTGTAGTCTGGTTTGCACGACCAGCCTGCTAAAAAAGGGTGCTGATCAGTGGTACTGCAGTTTGGTGCGTGGTGCCGACTGAAAACGGGACCGAAACCAGCAGCTGGTATTCCAGGGGACCCAGGGGTTATTCACTGCTGCTAATTCTTGGCTCCTAACAATTGGGTTTGAATTTGTTACTGGGAGAGGGAAGAGGTTTGGCTATAACTGTCCTACTAAAAAGGGAAAAGTGTCTGCAAAATGTTTCTGTGTAGTTGAAGACTTAAGGTGCTGTTGAACAGGTAAGTGTTCACTGCATCAAACATCATTACGTGCTTAATTGCTTGTGTGTAAATAACGGAGTAAAAGCCTCATGGGTAGTAACTGAGACACACCTGGGAGCAATTAAGTGCAGCAGTATGTCGTATCGGTTTCCTTGAAATATAAGAAATCTACCAGTTCTCATAGCACAAAATCACATACCTCCGTGTATTGAAAATATTGCCTCCTAAGAGAAGCGGGTACAATTTAAAGCCATAGGGGAAAAAAATTCCATTTGCTATGCACTTTTATAAAGAAATCCGGAATCTACTTTTAGTCTTTCTTTAGATTTATCTTTTGAGGTCTGCCGTTGTTTTATCTGCTTCGTTTGAGAGCCGACGTCCTGCGTCTGGCCGCGGGCAGGCCTGCCTTTCTCTGGGAGGTACCAATAAACGTCTGCCAAGGTGTGGCTGTGGGGGAGACCTGGCTTGCTCTCCGCCGCTGTTCAGCTGCTCCCTGCTGCTCTTGTGGTAGTTACTTCAAATCTGGGCAGTCCGTCTTGAAGTCTGTAGTGATGCGGATACCAGGTTTGGATCACTCTGGGTTTGTATTTATGGTTAGTTAGGCTTTTTCCCTATTGTGTGCCTTCATTTTTTTTTTTTTTTTTTTTTTAATATATGGTCTTTTGAGACTTGTTTATTTCCCCTACTAAAAATCCTTTGCGTGTGAATTTTTTTCTGTGAAACCTTACCTTATGGCTAAAAATACTCAATTTAAAACATACGTATTGCAAAATTGTATTAAAAAGCTAGGACTAGATTATTCAGTTTCTTTTATTTAAAACACGCTTTATAATCCAGTTAAGTAAATAATAACAGTAAATGAATGCTGGTTAAAAGCATTAGAAGCTGTTAAAAGAATTTGGCAAGCTGACCCCGAGCTTTGACCTACTTCTATCCCTCCAGAAAGGCAAATTTATGTGAAAAGGTTGGTGAGTCTGTCTGGGCTGGTTTCTGGAACTTGGTGAGCAAGGGCGCTCTGCTTTAAAACCGTAGGAGTTGTATGTGTAAGCACGTGTTTCACCCTTTTTTAGACTCAGACGTCTCCGTTCTTGGTAGTACTTTCAGTTTGGATCTCAGTGTTTTCCAGGGCTTCTGCTGCAAGGGAGCCAAGGCCCACGCAGCAGCGCCCTGTGGCAGCGCTGCACAGGCAGCGTCCCGGCTGGCCGCGGCGCAGACCCCGGCTGGCACGGCGCACGCACCAAAGAGACTTTCTTTCGCCTCTACTGTTATCAGGGGCCTAGGTCTTATCCCTCATTACTGCAGATGGAGCTCTGTACTGTGGAACGATCAATACTTGCAGACCTTTAGTGAGCCGGCTGCGTCGGCGTCGGCGTGCTAGCTGTTCCAGGCTCTGCCTTTCGTCCCGCTAGAGATGCAGACCTCCCGGAAGGATCCAGCTGAAATGAGATGTTAGTCTTCCAGACAGAATCACAGCATCACGGAATAGTTTGGGTTGGAAGGGACCTTTAAAGGTCATCTAGTCCAACCCCCGCCCTGCCATGAGCGGGGGACATCTTCAATGAGATCGGGTTGCTCAGAGCCCCGTCCAGCCTGGCCTTGGGTGTTTCCAGGGATGGGGCTTCTCCCACCTCTCTGGGCAACCTGTGTATTATTTGCTTACTTTTACCTGAAGCCTCCTATATTTAAATAATGTTTTAGAAGTGGTTTGTTTCCCCTAGCACCCATGAAAAAAAGACGAGTGACTCCCTTCGTATGTATTTCTTCATATATATTTAATTAGCATTTTTTCCCTCTCTATGCTTTTTTTAAAGACCTCTAATCAAAGTGAGCAGTTCAGATACCAAAGGCAGCATCTGTGGACTTTATGTGAATGTACGAAATGTTTGGACTGATAAATCATAGAATCACAGAACGGCTTGGGCTGGAAGGGACCATCAAAGGTCACCGAGTCCAGCCCCCCTGCCATGGGCAAGGACACCTTCGACTCGATCAGGTTGCTCAGAGCCCCGTCCAGCCTGGCCTTGGGTGTTCCCAGGGACGGGGCTTCTAATGATGAGTGTAGTAGTTTTTCTGTGTTTCGTAGTATGATGTAGTATTTTTAACCTGTTTATTTTTATCTGTGCCTGAAATACTTTTAAGGTAAAGAAGCCTTTATGTTATGCGACTAATCCGAGGATAATTCAAAGCAAAGTTGCTGTTACAAGTTAGGAATATTCTTCAGGTTGTTTAACATTTCACAGCTCCTTGTTGAGAGCATGCAAATGAAGCGAGCCAGTAAGTGAAGACAAGTTGATGTTACACTCTGGTGTTGCTTCTTTTAAATTTGGCTTAAGGCATAAAATAACAGCTTGAGAAGCCAGTGCAACAACCGGTAACTTTTATGATTCATTTAAAGTAGTCACATTTTTAAGCATGAAGGAGCTTTTTGAGACTACGCTCCTGATACAAAAAAATTACTAAAAGCTGTAGGGTTTTTTTATGTTTCGTTATGAAATACCCATCAAGTGTCATTCAGCGTTGAGTTCTGGGAAAAAGGTGTGTTTCTTTGGCAACTTCAGTTATTCCTAACCTGACTAGTCTCAGATTAATAGTTGTTTCTAGAGGAGAACCACAAGGAAGCGCCACAGGAACCTGTTGACGGTGCTGCAGTTCTAGCTGCAAGGGAGGCAGATGGCTGACGACTCTCCGTCCGGCTTTGCTTCACGCTCCTGCCCACCAGTCTGTCCCGCTGTCCGTCTGCCTCCTCAGCTCCCTGTGCTTCCAGCTTGCCGTTTGCCGTCTCTCTTTCCCTAGCGGACCTCCCTGTAGGCAAGCTGAAGGGAAGCCCACTGAGCAGAGACATCCATCAGTGCGGTGGCTGGGGCTTTGGAGATCCCGTGGGGAATTCCCATGGACTTTTTCAAAATTACATAATTTAGGAAAGATTCTGCACTTGATATTTCTTCTCATTAAATTCAGAATTGAAAAATATTTGGATTTTTTTTTATTTCTGTGGGAATTTTTATGTCCACTCCAGATCTTGGATATTTTGTAGTTTAAATAAACATCTAAATGTTTTGTTTGAAATAAAAATATGCAACATGCTGGAAACAGATTGACCCAGACCATTTCCATAGTTTCTATGTTTGGTCTGTGGGGAATGTTCACTATGGAGTTGCTCACAGCTCCTTGATAACCTGCTAGCCAAGGTTTCAGGGTGAAAGAAAAAAAAGGTAGCTGATACCCTGCGGCATGACTCTTCGCTTGCTCCTCCTGACGTCTCCTGATGATTCCACCCTCTCTGCGTATGTAGGGGAGTTGGGGGGCAGTGACAGCTAACAGCTCTAGTTTGCACGTTTTTTTGAAGTTGAGGTTAGAAGCCAGCGCTAGATATCACCCTTTATGGTTTTGGGCTACCACGCGGACTGCACAGGTTGATTTTTGTAACGGGCAAGGCACAGAGAAGGTATGGCAGTTCAGTGGGAGTGGGTTGTTGGGGCCCCTGAAGTTCCGGGAGGTGCCAGGCGAGCGCAGAGCGAACCCCCTTGCTGGGCTCGGCGGGTTGGAGGCGTCGCGGGGAGCCCGCTCACGGGGAGCCCCCTCAGATAGTTCCGCTGCGACTTCCACTGCAATTGAAAAGCAGTTATTGCCTCGCGTTTTGCAAAGGTAGTTGGCAGCCACGAACTTCCTTCGTGTTTATTGACTGATTCCAAGACACTATTGGTTACTCTCCTCTCCAAGTCCCGTACCTTGCGTATAAAGTTAGCAATTAAAAAAAAATGCAAAAGATGCTGGGTGAGTGGAGAATTAGCGTGATTTTAATTAGCAGGTGGCCCCAAAAGCAGCAGAATTAATAAAATGCGGCATTATGTTTCTGGATTTTTTTCCTTTTTCGGTGCCTTAAGATGATCAGCGCTCAGTCTGACGCTTTTTGTTCGGCTGTGGCCCTGTTGCAGGTTTCCCTCCCGTGCATTTCCGATGTGCAGGGAGAGCTGCGTCGCATGCTGCACCTTTTCTTTGGCACAGGATTTGCACATCCTTTCTTTCCTCTGCCAGGTCATTTCTTTTCATTAAATATGTAAGAAGGTAACATTTTTGTGAATTCTTCCCTCTGTCGAGTCTGATCAAAATCAGCTACCGGGTTGAAAAGTTGATTTTCGTTGAGGGGAGGCTGGAGTAGACGAGTATGCACAGAAGCCGCCGGATTGCAGAAGTCTTGTTTCTGTAAGAATCCGGCTCGACTCCCACTGCTAGCCCATCTGTTACCGAAGCGGACTAAACTGAGAATAGTCCCAGAAGAATACAGTAACGGTTTGAGGCTACGTGGCATTTTTTTTGAGAGTACGCTTAGTTTGTCCAGGGACAGCTGACTTAAATGAGTGATCATAGCGACACCCATTTTCTTGTGCCATAAACGTGCATTGTGCTTTGCAAGGAGAAGATGAGTCCTCTGTCTCAAAGGTTAACCTAAGTAAAATGCAAATCACAACATATGAAAATCGGCTTGTCACTTAGGTTTCACCCAAGGTCTTTCCCACGTGAGCAAGAACAGCATTCGTGTTGAATGAGAGTTTTCCTGGAAAGATAGATGTTAGGTACCCCCACGCCTGTTGCTTAATCCCTGTGGACAAAAGGTGATGAATATGAAGATGAGAAATCACACCCTTCTTCTTCTACCAGCCCGGAGAGATGTTGATGTTAAGCAATGATAGTGCTTTCTACATAGTTGCCAGCATTTAGAAGTGTTATCCAAAGAAAACTCTCTAACTAAACCGGGTGCCCACAGGGCTGCCAGGAGTGAATAAACAGAGAGGGGCTGCCAAGAAAGCAGAGTACAGGGCAGTGCTCGGACCAGCCCAGATGTGTGGGGTGGATGGAGGAGCCATAGGGGAAAGGGGCTCTGCACCTTCAAAAGCTTCCAGAAAAGCTCCTTAGGGAGCTGATGCAACCCTGCTTTTGGAAGTACATTAAATTAGATCGGACAAGTACTTGAGACTGTGTGGAAAACAAAAACCACTAAATATACTCAGTATTTTGTATAATAAAAGTAAAAGAATACTTGCATCTCTCTCTTCTCCACCCCTTTGTCTTTCACAGCAAAAGCGTAAGCATCCTACTTTTTTGTTACTGAATAGTATCCTCTTTTTATTGATTCGGAAAATGAGGCTTTATTAGTCTTGAATGGAGACTTTCCCTTGGGTAACTGTTCTGTAGAATAACAGTTTAGTTGTTAGTGTGTGGACTCTGCTGAACAAATTGGTTTTGGAGTAAATTATTCTACTTTTAAATCAACATGTTTTAATAGCAAGTGGTTTAGAGTGACTTCGCTGCTCTGCACTACACAGAAACTGCAATATCCTGCTTCAGCAGAATAACATGTAGTCCTATTGCTCGACTGAATTTTCATCAAGGCTGTACACATCGTTGTTAATTATTATAGTGCCATTCACAAGGTTGGTGGCAAAAAAAAATCACATATTGGTGGCAAAGAAGGTTCCAACCAAAGTAGCTTTCTTTTTCATTTCATGGCTTTCAGGAGAATGATGATTTTAAACTCTCATATTTTCTAATGCTGATTTGTAACTGCAACTGAGAAATACTTTTTCTCCTGTGGATTTTGTTGGGGTTTTTTCCCCAGCTTTAGCTCCAGCACGTTCAAAACTAAACTCTTGTTTAGGGTGTACAAAACTGGTGACAGCTTTACAAAAATGCATATAAAAGCAATGGATGGGATTAAAATTACTGGTCTGAAATAAGAGGCACACATCAATTCCATGGCTAAAGATTGTCTGCATCAAATGAATTAGATTATACCTGTTTCTGGGCATATGTCTACATCACACAAAAAAAACCATTTTATTTGTCACTAGTTGGCAGGATGGGTAAAAGCTCTAGGCAGAGAGGTTAAGAACTGAAGTTATATGAAAGCTGAAATGCCATTTTCTTCAAGAAAAGGTCATTGAAAAACCTGGAGGGAAAGGAGGCTCTTGGAAAGAGGATACTTGTACTGGTTTTGGTTGTTTCTTGTGAAATTTCCCCTCCCTCCAAAGAAAGAACATCATTGCACGTCTAAAATGAAGAAGAAAAAACAGCGTCTAAGAACAAATGCCTAGCATTCCTTTTTATTCTACATATACTTTCCTTGTCATTTTTGTAAGAGAATATTGGCATTTTAACAAGCCAGTTAGTAGCATTTTAGAGATACTAAAGAAAATAAATTAATGACAGAGCATCCATTGCTTGATCAAGAGTTATTTGCTAGATACTGATGATTTTTGAAGGACAAGAACAGTTTCTGAAGGACTTAAGTAAATGCTGTATCTTTTATCAGCAGTAAATGTGCAAGAAGTTAAAGTCTGTGTCCCTTTCAGGTTTCTAAGATTTGTAGAGTTGTAAACATTCTAGCAAAATTGCAGAATGCCAACAGAATCCTATTAAAAATATTATTATAAAGTTCTTTATAAAAACTTTTTTCCTATTTATGTTTTTATTGGCTCTCTGTAGGATATGGGTTCATAACCCAGTCATAATCAGTTCCACTCTGAAATTAGAAATGGGAATGAAGCCACTTTTCCACAAGTTAGAGAGTGAACGCTGTTTTTGTGCCAGCAAAAATGCAACTAATAATGGTTCTTCCTAAAGACATGAAGTACAAGAGGTGATGTATAAAAATGGTTATCTTCATGAAATGTGATAAGTCATTAAAAAATATATTGTGAATGAATGCAATTCATTTCTATCTACATCTGTAAAGTAAAAAATGAGCGTTTTGCCCATTTATTTTAAAATACTCTAAATACTGTAAACATATGCCAATATAATTTATATTGTCAGTTAACATTTTTTATGCTTCTACCTCTAGAAATTTCCAGGGATTATTTAATGTTGTGGACTTCTAAAGCAATTTAAGGTGAAAACAAATACAAAGAATTGTGGAGCAGCCGTTAATTATTTCTTAGAATTCATGGGTTTTTTTCTTCTTGGAATAAAGAATTGGAATTTAAGGGAACTGGAAAACCAGACGGAGATGAGAATTCCTATCTTAACATGCCAAAATATGATCTTATGGGTATGCCTCATTTTGTTAGAATAAGTTGTATTTGCACGTTCAGGTTCCTTGCGTAGACGATATGGACAGAAATACTCCAGTCTTCTTGTGTTGCAGAGAGAAAAGTGATGAGAAATTTGAAACAAGTGATTTTATTTGAGTTGCAATGCATGTTGACAATGAAAGACAAAGTGTAATTAATGTATGAATTTCTGTGCATTACTGAACTGGGAGGTATGCTGCGTGGAGGACCTTTCTGGTAGGTTTTTCACAAGCTTGTCACCCTAACGTGCAGATTATTGAGGAAGGGGTTTGGTGGTGCCCTGGCCTGGGACATTGTTCTCTGTTGGTTCCCTTGGAGCCTGTATGGCAGCAAGACACCCTTGAAGGAGTCAAGGGCCAGAGATGATAGTTTGTACACCATAAAAGATGAAAGAAGTCATTCTTGTCTCCATAGAGCTGTCTGAGATCCATGGGTGTCTCAACGGGCCAGAGTGTTGAGGGACCCGAACGCAAACTCCAGCGAGAGGACTGAAAATGAACTTCTTGAAGGTGAAACTCCTGCAATTCCCACTCATTTGTAGAAGGATAATTGCTGTGGGACCCTGGGAAAGAAGTGATGTCCATGTTTTAATCTATGACGATTAATGCCATAGATAGAAGAAAACATTTGCCTTCAAGCATCCCAAGGTAAATCAGTCATTAGGATAATAGTGTGATTTGAACTAAACTTTTGAACTAAATTATGTATGCTGATTATGCATGCTGAAATACTTGCAATCCTTATGTTTTTAATACCTGAAAAGTGTATACCAGGACCAAAACCACTGTTTAGAGAGTCTAGTTTATGGCATGTTTGTCAGTGGGGATTAGGGAGATTATGACTTAAAAATTGTAAATAGAAGAAAATGGACAGGCTGTTGCATAGTTCATGGATATAATTTATGTATCTTTGGAGCATAGATCCCAGTCAGATGCAAAAAGATCCGTTCAAACAAAGTCATAGTGCCAGTTAATAATTCATACATACATGTATGAACAAACAGTAATGTTAGGTGACGTCAGAGGAAAAATTGTGCTTTGTGACACACTGTATTTTGCAATAACCAAGATACGCTCACATTGGATATATGACAGACTTTCGGTTTTATTTCTCTTGGCCATTCTGGTCCTTTGGCAAACTTGATCAAAGAATTTGTTTCAGAATAGTCAACAGAACCCCAGGAGTTGAGATGGACTGTGAGTCTTTATTAGGTAACGGCTAAAACCGTTTAAAGAAGGTTTGAACTGAGGTTACAGATCTGGCTTGAAGCTCCCAGCATGCCAAGTGCGGAAAAACAATACAGAAAAGAAGACCAGTTTGATTAAAAACGTGATGTTTGTTGCAATTATAGCAGTTGAATATCAAGTACCGGAACAGTGGATGTTTGAGACAGCAGGTGTGTGCTCTTGGTAGCCATGCTGGGTTCAGATAAAACTGTTCATTGACACCTAGCAGATAGCCGTGCTGAGGCAGAGTGATGTTGTGTGGGGTGCTTTGGCTTGGTTTGATTTCACCCCTTTGTCAACAGAAAGTGCTGATCTGCGCTGCACGGTGCAGCGTGCTGCACCTCACCTCCCTTGCTTGCTGGTGGGACCGCTTCCTGCTACTCCTCCTAACCGGGTGCATTTCATGATAATGTTCTTTACTGAAGACAGTAAAGTCAGTTCACCTCAGTAACATTTGAGACCTTTTTGAGTACGGTCTACTTTTTGTCAGAGTGTAACTTTTCGTATATTCCAGGCACGTTTTCTCTTCTGAAGCATTTTGTGTAAGTCTTGTACCAAACACGCTGTAGCTGTTTTCTTGCTCAGAAAGCCGTGCGTTGAGTTTTACGCTTCTCAACGGGGACCGCAGTGACTATATCCATTTTTTCAACACTCATTCATATTTGCAGCCCTGGATTTTTATTTTTTCTGTAGGCATGTGTCAATCCCTTCACTCCTCCCCCAGTTTCACTGCCTGTTTCTGCTTTTCTGCCTCCCTGTTTTCTTTCCTTTCTTGTATTCACCAAGGGCATCTCTTTTTCCTCTTAACGACTTTCATCTTTTTCTTTCCACCTTATTTTCAGGGTATCAGCATCAGTAGACCGCGCTCGGGTATTTTGCGTGGCATTTAGTGCCGTCTGTGCCAGTGATGCTGGCTTTTATAAGCTTCACATGGCTGAGAAGAGACCTGCTGTAAGGGTGTTGTGGGTGTCCATTGAATCCCAGGCATCTGCTGCAGGAAAATCTAAATACCAGCGAAGAAATTGGAGGTGGCCATTTAACTTAGGTAGGTATGGAAGAAGTTACCCTGCAGTCACAGTGAGAGCTCCACACATTTACCGTCATTTTGATGACTGGCAGCAAGTTTTTCCGAGCACCGTGAAAGAGCCCACGCTGAGGGAAAGCTGATGTGAGCCCTGGTCTGAGGACACTGGAGCAGAGGGCTCCTCCTTGCACAAAGTGGACTTAAAACCCTGCGTTAAAATGGGTACCTGCTATGAGGTGCAACGGGATTCACAGTCCATTTATATTCCTTGGAAAGACGGCAGCGTGACTGAAGTACTGCCTCGATGACGAGCAGACAAAGCGCGCAGACCGTGTTGCTAGAGAACAGCGTAGAAGTCAGGCAAACTCCGTCGGTCCATCGCCAAGAAAACAAGAGATGGTTGCTTTCAAAGGCGATGGCGACTGATTGTCCTCCCCCCACAGCTCGTCTACGCTGCGTGATTGGGTTAGCACTTCTCTGTAGCTCGTTAAGTGTAACGGTGTTTAGCAATAATTGGAAGCAGTGACTGTCGATGTAAGGGAGACGTCAGCGGCACTGTGAGCACGGCTGCCGGTCCTGTACCTCTGGCAGCACGTTTCTTCAGCAACGTTTAACCCTGTCTCAGAAAATAAAACAAGAGCTTTGAAGTATGTCCTGCTAATTTGTTTAGTATCTGCTAAATTTGAACCTGATGCTCTATTCTGAATAGCCAAATGGCACAAATTGGCAAATGATTTAAAACCAGACCTTCCTGTGTTTTGTGCTTCTTCGATATTACTGAAGCAATTTCTTCTCAAAATAAGGAAGCTGTCGTTGATCAAATATGACGTGGTAGGGTGCTTATAAAAGAAAAATTGGAGCTACCATGTGTCACCCATACAGAGAGCAGCCACTGCCCGCGTTGGCCCGGCTGCGGTGGGTATGCCTGTGCTCAGGTGGTCTTCTTACACCTTGAAGCTCTTGGCTTGAGCCTTTAGGTCTGTTGCTTAGCCCACGCCGTGTACCTTGTCAGCAAGTTGTCAAGGTAGCATCCAACGATTGGGCTCGCAACGTATTTCCAAGATAAAGACAGACAGGAACTACTGAAAGCTGTCACTGTGTATTCTAAGTGTAGTCTAGGTGTGCCAGGACAGCTAAACTCAAGTTTAGTTCTCCTCTCTGAGACAAGGTATTTATTCCCCTTTTGTCCTAGCAGATCACACCATACAAGTCGGAACCGGAATAATGAGTCAAAGTCATGTAAAATAAAACCAGTATTTGCAATGTAGTTATGAGGAACACCCAGCAAATGGGCACGTTCGCATCATCTAAGTTGCATACAGATCACCAGTTTTCACACTGAGGAATAGGATGTAGTTCCGAACAAAGGCCGTACATAATAAAAGAACACAAATGACAGTGCACACATGTTTCATGTCCTGGGAAGAAATAGCAGGGCTGGATTGTATAAATGTTAATCATGTCATTTACCCCATGCCAAGGGTTTTTGGATGCTGGGGTGACTGAGACTATGAAAGAACACGCTCAAATTACAGTAGAATTTATAAACTGACATTAATGAAAAATTAGTGTTACCTGTCACATAAATACTTGCCATAATGAATACGGATTGTAAGGCTGGAAAAATATCTTGCTTTAGAAAACAGCTTTCAGTAATAATACACAGTGAGGCTAATGCAATGTTCCTAAAGATAGATGCTTATTAATTGAAAACTTTGTTGCCCTTGTTTCCTATACCATCAATGTCATGGTGAAAAAATAGGTTTTTCCTCATCTTTATACTCATTTCAGCCTGATTACCTTCACAAAAAGATATCATCATAGCTGAATTGTTAAGATACTTATTCTTTCAGCAGTGGAAGATTAGGTTAAACAAACAAAAAGTATTAATTCACATTTTGATGAGGATTCTTGAAACTGTTGATGTAGAATATCTATGTGTTCCCTGCATTTTTAAGAAATGATTGTAGAGTACGAAGCAACCTCCTTGTTCCTTTGAAAACTGGGATTGTATTTTATACGGTTTTTTTTTAAAGAAAGTTAGATGCTTGTTAAATCACTTTTAGTTAATCTCAATTACCTTTCCACCAGTAGCCAATGCCACCAATGTCACCAGTGACATTTCCTACAGGGAAATGGGCTTTCTACCCTTGACTTAGTTCTGGGTCAGTGTAAAACAGAGCAAATTTAAGTAGGTGCAAATCACAGCAAAGAGTTTCTGCATCTATAGATAATCTTCCCAAAGTTTTAGAGGTGAGCGGTAGATGCATATTTGAAGTTTTTGCTGCTGTGCGGAGAGCTTTGCTTCTTCGTTGATACTGTCTTTTTAACATGCATGGGGTCAGGTTTAGAAGTTGGATGTTCAGTATAATCACTTTGTCTTTTCTTTTCTTTCCTCTTGGATTAGAGCTGTACCATTAAATTGTCTACTTCTGTAGCTTAACAAGTTGTATTGGAAACATTTTGCCATTAAAGACTGACCTGAGAGCCGTATCATGACAAGGCAACACATTAATCTGTCAGGAGTACAAAAGTACCACTGCTATCTGGTAATTAGGAATTTCAGACATCAGTAGATTATGGTTTTGAGTATCAGTGGAGCTAGACATTTTCAAATTGAAAGGTCTGGTACTGTACTGAAAGCTTTAGAGGTAGTCTCTGCTCGGAAGCTCTATGTACTTTATAATCTACCAATATGAATTAATAAAATTAAAAGACTATTACCTACATGTTCGGATGATAACCTGTTAGTAACTGTAGCATGTCCCTGTGTTCTGCTCTGTCGGTTTACCTTGCTGCTTAGCGTGGAAGCTTTCCTGCCTGTACGTTCCATGGCATGGAAACAAAATCGGGATAAATCTCTGGTCTAGGAATCCAGACAGCCTAATTTTCTTTTGTTGTTCGTGTTTATGCCATCACTTAAGTCTTAACTCTGTGTTTGTGCGTGGGGGGGGTGCACATGCACATGCGTCAGCTTCTTTTTCTGTATTTTCGGGGGGGGATTTGTAGCACTTGTCATAGCGCAGCCTTCATGAAAGCTTGCTTTAATTGCGTCTAAACCCACACAAGCGTGTGTTCCCTGTTTTACAAGCTAGCATTTAGGAAATATTAACTATTTTTAAAAGGTAAGATCTTCTGAACGGTCAGGAAAATGATGCAAGGATGTAAATTCCTAGTTCATATTATCAGCTTGCCATGCTGAAGGTGTCTTCTTATGAGACCGGTGACCCGATGAGAAGAGAAGATAGATAGGATTCTCACCACAGAAGGTCACAGGGGTATTCTAGTTTAGCAGATAATTTCAGAACGTGAGGAAAAGAATTCTGAAGGACAGGAACACCTCTGAACTCACAGAAACAGGCCTACTAGTTTCGTATCCTAAAGCAAATTTTTATTCAGGTTTCTTCTGTGTTTTATACAATACTCATTATTTTAGCTCATAGGCTTTTTTTAATAGTGTTTATACTTCTGTTATCCTTCTAGTTATCCTACACCTTGCCTTATGTTGCTGCTAAAACAAAGGGCAGAATGACATTTTTTCCTGGGTTATTAGGAAAAGGTGGTGTTACGCGTTATGAAACCTTAGAGCAATTGTTTGGTAAAGCACAGTACAGTTTCTTAAGGAGCAATAAAATATAACATTTGCAACTATGGAAATAATACTTTGGGATAATGTTTTAAAAGAACTATCTTGCAGTTCACTTCCTCTAAACAGACTTTTCTTTTGTTTCTGCTCGCTTACATACCTGAAATTTAGACAAAACAGTCCTACACACAGATCTTCTCCTTCTGACCAGGGCGATTTCTTCGTCCTGATACGTGATCTCCAAATACACGTTTCTGCATTGCTTGAATGCACTCTGAACACCACGGCAGCCTCGGAACAGACCTGAATTTCCCCTGTAAGCAGCGGTCCCCGAGTCGTCACAGCAGTTAATTCAGTCTCAGTGTCAATAGCAAGCTATCCCCCCCCAGTTCCCAGCAAGACATAATTTGCAGTTTGTGCCCCAAAGACGAGGGGTGCCAGGGCCCGGCTCTACGGCCGATGGCTCCCTCTCTCCTTCTCAGCTCCCAGAGCTGTTTTCCCTCTCCCGTAGTTTAACCCCCTTCTCGCCCCCGTGTCTTGGGGTCCCAGTTTTCACCTGGTGAGTGTGTGGAGCTTGCCAGACTAACTGTTCTCCGTGGACGCCCATGGGAGTGCTCCCAGAACAGCTGAGGAAATGGCTGGAGGGCATTTTTGGGGTCTTTTGGGCTTTTGGTGAAGTTGTCCTTCTACAGTTGTGGTGTGTATGCCAAGTTAGGACCTAATTAAACTCTGCATTCTTCCGCTGCACTTTTCCCTTTCTGATATTTAAAAATAAACCAGAACGAAATGCTGACATTTAAGTTCTCGGTCAGCTCTGCAACTGGAGAGTAAGCACTGCCTTTATTTGCAAGTGAAACTTCCAAGAGTTGTGGAAACAGGACTCCTGGCAAAGTTTTGCTGTACCACATCTCCCTAAATGACAGGCAACGAGAGGTAGGTAGCCAGAAAGTATGTACAGACTTCAGGCATTTTGAGGATGACATTTCAAAAAGAGAAAAAAAACCCACAAACCTGACACTGGAGACAAGGATTTGTGGCACTTGTCTAGCGTTTTCATTTGGGATTGATGAGCTGAAGTCAACACGTTACTGTCTGCAACCTGCACAGAAATTTAACCATCTGTACTCTCATGTTTCTATAGATTGCATCTGGAGCCTAAAAGACGTAACGGGAGGACCAGTGAGAATTCAGGATGTTGTTTAACGTTTTGATTTGCAAAGCAAACTTTGGGCATCACACCCTACAGTCACATGGAGAAGGTTTTATTTCAGCAGCAATCCACACCTGGTTTGAAAAACAGCACTTAATGCTAAGAACTGGCACAGAAACATTATTCAAATTACAATATAATTGTCAGAATTGGAATATGCTTGCTGGTGTAGAAAAAACCAAAGCAACCAGAAATGAAAGGTTTGTGCTAAGTTGTTTCAATTTATTATTAATACTTGAGCTACGTCATGGATGTTTCGCTGTGCAATCTGTATTAAATACTTTGTTAGAAAAGGCTTTTTACCGCTAACGACTCAAACCTTGTAGTCCCCGGTTCGCACAAGAAATTCTACCCAAATCAGAGAATAGTGTGGGAGTAAGGACGCTCCTCTGAGTTTGGCCTTGCCGAACTGAGCTTTACTCGTTGGCAGTCTGTAGCTTTGAGTTTTTCAGCTTACTCAAGTTCTCTTGAAGAACTGTGGTTTGCTTGTGGTGCACGTTCATCTTTGTCTTCGTTATTGATGAATGTACATATATTCTGGATTTCTGGCTTGCTGCAGATTTCTCGGACTTCGTGGGAATTATTTTGAGGAAGAAGCTTAATATTCGGTGATTCAGTGAAGGTAAACAGGCTGAGGTTCTTAAAAGTGAAGGTATTCTGAAGATGAGATAAATGCTGTGGTTAAATGAAAGTAAATCTTTGATGTCATGCTCGCACAGAACATCTGCAATTGCAGTGCCACTTGGAAAGCTTTGCTGAGAGATGGGTAATAAGTTGAAACCTTAGGAGGAGTGGATTGAAAGCTTAGGCTTTCTGTGTGATGCACTGGGAAAAACTTGGGAAAAGCTGAGTGGGCTGAGATTTTTTTTTTTTTGAGGAAAAGGCTTCTCATATATATGATGTGGCAAACCTATGAGAAAGATGCTTAATGTCACTTTATATTTTATGTGCTTTCCTTTGGAGTTATTTATTTTCATTCTCTCGTTTTAGCAGAGATACTGGGAGTGGGGGGAGACATAAGTGTTCTCAGGACTGGAGATGCCTGTGAATTGTGATAATGTGTGAACAGTCCTTAACGCTTCACTGTCTGTTTCTGTATTCAGAAATGATGAATTCCTACGTGTGGTGTTGCACATATGGCTCAGTTGTAATGCAGCATAAACTTAAGGGCAATGGATGCTCTTTCTCTTTTCTAACTGTAGGTCGAGCCAGTATCATTGCCCGATCTCAGATTTGCCTGGTGTTTCTCATCCATGTCTCAAGGGTGTGCTTTCAGTCATGTTTTTCAGATGTGGGCCATGCTAGCAGAGATTTTCCTTCTAACCACGTTTCCTTTCACCTGAATTATTTTGAAAAACATCAATTAAAACATTCCAGCGCGCTTTAAAAAAAAACCCCAAACAAACAAACAAACGAAAAAGGGAAGAGAAGGAAACACAGATGCTTTTGTTTACTTTCAGCTAGCAGAAATAAACGAAAACAAGTAACCAGGAAAGAAGCTGTCAGAGGTGCCTTAGAGCAGAGCTTTGCAGTTGTGGATGGGTCTGGCCCAGTTGCGGGACGGACCCTGTGCATGCGGGCTGGCATTTGGTGACATTGGAAGCCTCGGAAAAGCAGGTTAGAAAGTCGCAGGTCAATTCTGCCAGGTTAGTGACGCCGGGCTGTGAGAAGAGAGCTTTCTGGAGCCGTGAGGGGTGCAGAGGGCGGGGAGGGAGCCCCAGGCTCGTCCCCGGCGGTGGCGGCCGGACGCCAGCTCCGGCGGAGGGGCAGGTGCTTGGGCAGGGCTCGGATCCTCCGCGTGAGGGCTCGTCGGGAAGGGAGCCAAGCGGGGTGCCCGAGCAAGGTGTCTCTTCCCCCACCCCGTCTGTGAAGGCCCTCCTGCCTTTCCGTAGCCTAGAGCTCGTGCACAGCTTGCCTCTAGACATTGGCTTCCCAGCTAGGACGTGGCTGTGAAATGAGGTTCGCGCCTGGAGTTCTCTCCCTGAAATTAATTACCAGAGGTAGTTTGGTGGGGTTTTTTTGATCCGTCACGAGATAACCAAAGAAAAAGGGGCTAACCTGGCCACGGACCTCTGTGTTGTGTTAGGGTAAAGGTGACGCCAATGGCATTTGCACATGCCTACCTTGGCTCGGTTTCTTAATTAATTAATAGCGCCGCGATGTTATGAGGTTGGCTGGATTTCTTTCCCTTTCCTGCACTTCCTCTGGCATGAGACCTTTTTCCTTCACATTCCTTAGGGTGAGATGTTGCATTTCCTTCAAGTCTCGAGTCTGTAGCAGGGTCCAGGCTGGTGTATTTAACTGGATTTTGAGCCTCTGCCTTTCCTCCCCTGGGTATGTGCAATGCATGATACTGGCCCTCTTGAAACAAATCAGCGTAACGAGATCATTTCAATCGTTCAACAATTTAAACAAATAATTTAAAAACGATGAGCATATATTGTGCATACTTAGTTCCCATCTCGTGCCCTAACGAAGATAAACTGGCTTTTCTCTTTATTTACAGGAATTAGACCGAGTGAGGTTCTGTTCTCCCTAGCAAAACCTGGGTGCTCCCAGGCTCACGTGGCTGTTTCCGTCCAGTCCGACTGACCCCGCTCAAGCTGATTGATTTCTCTTTGCCGCCACGGCGGGGTCATAGCAATAAGGAGGCTTCTGACCTGACCTGACCTGACGAGAGGCTGAGGATTAACCACTTCAGTGCTGGCAGAAGCGGCCTTGCTGCCTCTTTTGCTGGGCAGGGGGATCTGCCGCGCTGTGGGGAAATCCTGATTTGGTGACAGATCCGGAGGCAGTATTAGTAATTGCTAAAGAGGATACACTAGTTCGTGCCACCAAAGTGTCTGGAGCTCTGGAAAAGGCACATCTTAAGTTTTATTATTATTAATATTAGATTTTATCTAAGGTGATTCTGTGGGGCTTCTTGGTTATGCAGGTGATGTGAGGAAAGCCGTCCGCTTCTGAACAAGGTGAAGAACCGATATTTTCCCTGCTGCCTTGCTTGCTAGCATGCATAAAATAAACATGCAAGGTGTGGTGAATTACGCTTGTCCTCATCCTTACGTTGCTGAGGGAGCGGGAAGCCTGCTCGTTGCTTTAATACGTCTCTGCTTTCATCTTTTTCCTCGTTTTGCCATTTACTCTTGCCAAAAGGAGAGGGTGAGACTGCAGAGTTGGGAGCGATTTGGGTCACTGTGACTGTGTTTGAAGCACACTGGGTAGTTAATGGGTAAGAATTAATTTGAATTACCTCCTTTCCAGCTGCCTGCTGACTTGAGTCTCATTTCCCTTTACCATTCGCATCAGTCCTCCTTTTCTTTTCTCTTTTTCCTTCCCTTGACCTTCAGAAAGGTGCTTCCTCAATGAACGTTTAAACAGGCCCACTGTGGGTATGTGAGTGAACTTAGACATTGCCCAGAGGAAGCAGCTGGGTTAAACTGGTACCCAGAGATGCGCTCGGGGAGCTTTCCTCCTCCAAAGGCACCTGGTAGGATTCTTCTCGCTTGTTGTTGCTGCTCATCGCACAGAAACGTAACTCCTGTATAACAAGCATTAATATCATCGCCTGCCTTTATGGCTAGTTTTATGCAGCCATAGTTCCCTAAAACCGCTGACCCCGATTAAGACACGCACACCATAAATTTTAATCATGCCAGAATTAAGATCCGGCGTTAAACTTAGCCGAGAACATATTGAACGAAGCCACCCCGAAGAAATCTGACGCTTGCAGTCAGCTCGCATTTTCAATAACATACTTGAACTGCCAGAACATTAGCATGCTTGTAAAATTTGAGGTTAACAGTGTTTGTAAAAATTTGTATTGCTTTGCATCAGTTGCTGAGCTGGAGCACACAAACATTATTTTAAATAAACAATTTCATATGCCGCTGGGATTTTTATGAAAATCTTTTAGCAATTCCTGTTTACACATGTAAATTGTAGTTCTTTCTCCTGCACACGTGAAATATGACCTGGGCATTGCGTCTTTTTATTGCACATCTTCAAGCTCTTAAATGTGTTTGAAGGGTAGATGTTTTCAGAAAAGATACGTACCATTTTTCAACAATACAAATCAAGATTTCGGTGTGAAATACTGCTGTTTCTCAGTTTTTACCACCAAAGTGCACGGTCTAAAAATAAAACTGCTGGCAAGTACTTAACTACAATAGCATAAGGAAGTGTCTCCAGAATAAACAAATAAACCAGCCTTTAGCTAAGGCCGTGGAGTAAAATGAATGTGTAACTCATCTGGGAAGCCACATATTTGGAAGGTGGTATGCTAGGGCTGGGTTGTCCAGTTTATCAAGGCAAAACATTTTGCTGAATGTTGCTTGGAACAGCTCTGGAAGCCCTTATGATACTGCATTTTCCACCGCGCAGAGGCCATTAAAACTAAATTACTTGGAAAAACAGTAGCCACTGAATTATGGATGTATTAGCACCTAAACGTGCAGTAGCAAAGAAGTCTAACTTTGTAAACAAATTAATGAATTTTAAAACAAAAATGAAAATGAACTGTAAGGCACTTCATGTGCTAGGATGTCTCAGAGTAACCATAACAACAGTCCGGGCTTTGTGCTCGTTTGCTGTATCTGAGCATGTACATTTTTTTCTTAACTGAGAAAAGGGGTGTGAGGGACTACTGTACAAGCACTAGGAAAAATAACTATGCTCTTGTTAACTTGTAAGTGAGAATAGAGATACGTCGCTGCAGGTATATTCCTATGCTTGTCAACCAAGTTACCTTACGGGTTTTTTTCCTGTCGGTGTCAGAACTGTTTCTTACTCATAGGGTCGTATCCCGCTGACAAACTACAAAATGTATGTTTTCCCAATTTCATTAGATGTTATATCAGATATTTTTAGAACTGCAATTTTTCCTCCAATTCCACGAATGTTATGACCAACAAATTAGACTTAAACTACAGATGTATAAATGTTGTTTTTTAATACAAAAAAAGGGATATGGGTTGTGGGTTTTTTCTGTTTATAATGACAAAGAGAAATTTGAAGTTAAAATAAAAAGGACTGTCTGCTATGACAAATGCTTACATTTTGCAGCAAATATCTGAATTTTAAACATAAACTTTGTATAAGAGTAAACACTGATATATCATCTGTTTAGTGGTACTAATCTACCTTCTAGGAGAAATATTTTTATTTTTGCTCATAGAAAAGTAACAGAGCAGCGATCACGTAAGTGCACGTTGAACCTCTGGCCGTCAGGCTGACAAAAGTGTCGGGACGTACTTTCAATGAAAAGGTGGTGTGGTGGCCTGCAGGACCCAAACGAAACGTCCCAGCCAGTTGCGCAGCCTGTTGAGATGTGATACAGGACCTACAGCAGGTTTAACGCCTTCTGCCTGGCAGCACAGGGCCATAAAGCGTAAGAATCAGTAAATTCAGTCCCATAAAATGAATGTTTTGTGGCCCTACAGCGTGAGAAGCCTTTCGCCATTTTGGCATGCTGTGCGTAATAAATCTCCCGCTCTGGTTGGCAAATTATCAAAAACAATGTCCTACAAGTTGAAAAATTCACCAGATTATTCCTTTACTATGATGTGAAGTTTTTCCATTACTAATGAATTAAGTATTAAAATCAAAACAACTCTGACTTCACTGTCCAGTCTGGAGTACACATTTCTCTGCGAGCGAGCAAGCAGCAAGAATCCATTCTTTTTTAATTTTTCTTTCTCTTTTCCCCCTTCTTTGTCCAAGGGGGGGGGGGGGAGAGAAGGAAAAAACAAACAAACAAAAAAGAATACACAATAGCCAGTGCAGTAACAAAGGCTGTGTTTTGATGATACTTGATATTTTGATTTTTTACTTATATTAAGGAACTATCGTATAGACAGAGAAAACTTCTAGTTAGAGGGCACGATAAAGATGCATTCATAAGTGGTCACATAGCAAAAGTGGTGAGCTTTATACCTCTAACTTCATGCTTCGAGTGTTGCTTTTCAAAGCAGTATCTCTGCTTAGAGTGGTACAACTGCAAACAGAATTTGTTCCCATATTTTAAGCAAGAGCTTAAAGATAGAATTATCACTGGTTAAATGTTGATTTTTTAATTTATTTTTTTTTTAAATTCTCTGGAGTAATTACAATTCCTACATACTTTTTATGTATTGGTTTGCTTCTACATTTTTTCAGGTTTTGCACATAGTACTTCCATTGTGTATCTATATATTTATGAAACACGCAACCTGTGATGTTCCATAAAGTTCCAAGCTGAGTACGTTTTTTTGTAGGCTCTCTAACCATAGCATTATAAATCCTGGCTTGTCGTGACTAGATTTGGTTGACATTTTTTTGACCGGTAGTCAAAACATCACCCTGAAGCTATTTGCAAATACGTCCCCGATGTGATGAGTTGTTGCATCGAACAGGTTGGTTGGGATTAGATTCAGAAAGTCACCAAGGATGAATGGTTGTGGTCTCTGCTTAGCTGCATTTCTATTCTTGTATTTCCCTGGAGTGAACTTCAAGCTGCAAGTTTGCGAAGTGTTTTGGGCTAGATTCTCTGTCTCTTCTCTGTTTACATTTTGTATAAATTATTATCCTTCAATGGAAACTGTCACGTCCTCCTTCCCGGGTAGATCTGTTGATCTGTTTATCAGTAATTTTTTCAGTATTTTGTGTAATATGGAGCTGCTCCAGATGATAGTTTTGCCTCTGCTGACTGCTCGGGCATTCACTCAGACTTTGTGGAAGCTCAAGCTTAACATGCAGTATCCTCCCTGAGGGGTCTAGCCACAGAGCTGTTGCACAGTTGGGAAACTATTACCGCTTTTATCCTCGTTTTACAAACCTAGTCTCTTATTGTCCCAGGTATTTTTATTTTCCACGTATTTCCAGAAACAGAAGTTGTTGGGGTGTTTTTGTTGTTCAGCTTGGAAAGAACTTAAAATTTTCCTTCTCTGTCTTTGAGCAAAGAGCCAAAAAGATTTTTTTTTCCAGTTGACTCCATGAGAGATGGTCGTTGACTGAAATCGGAGAGTGAAACTGAAGCTGTATATGGAATATGCCTGCCTAGCTTCAGCCTGTCATTTAAAATTATAAGTATCTGCCTGAATACTACTTTTGCACCCTTTATTCTGGGCCACTTTCATAGTGACCATACTGGTTTTGTGGCCTGACAGCATAAGACATATAATTTCAACCAACCCAGAACAAAATATAATACACATGCCTTTTTAACGTTTGCAACGAGAAAAGCACTTTGTCTGCTCTGCTTCTGGAAGGTATCCTGAAAAATGGGAATTAATAAATGGATCAAATCCTTGCGAGAGGTCCAATTTTGTCCAAACAAATTGACATTAATAATCATTAATGTCATACTAATGTCGTACTAACTCTAATTAGGTCCTGCTGTGCTATGTGATATGTGCCTGTAATAATAGAAAATGTGATAGTATTTCGCTTCCTCCCATTTCCCAGCAACGCAGACAGCTATGTTTATTTGAAATCAGTCTTACTGAACGTGAGGTCTTTGATAAATACGGCGGTTTCTTTGTGCGTACGCGACAGACTCACGTAACCAGCATTTTATCATCGGCGTGAGATTTGAGGTAAGTCTGACTGTCGCAGTTAAATAGTTTTGAAATATTTATCAGCGGTTTTGCTCTGAAGTGTAGCCCAGGAGGCTGGGGATTTGTTGCCCTTTCTGCAGGTGCTGGAGGGGGGGTTACCGCTGCCGGCATTTGGCTGCTGTGGGGTTATTTGCCATTTGATACGTCTGTTCAGTGTGGCCTTCTCCTCCAACAAGCATTAAAAAATTTGCATAACCCCCAAATCCTTACTTCTTAGCACAGTGTGTGGTGAGAGAGTTTGTCCTGTATCCGTGTGGTATTCCTGGTTAAGTCTTATTAGGCAGATTATCTAAATATAATTGTTACAATTGTATTAGAACAAATTTATTACAGACTTATAAAACTTGTCGAGAACTGAGCAAGCAGTATGGTTCCCTGTAGCTGGATTTTTATCGCTCCGAAAAGGACTATATGTCCTTCTAGGTTACATATTTGGGGAGGGTGATAATTACTGCCATATCTGTCAGCAGTGTTGCAGTGCTTTGATAAAAGGCTATTCTGCTCACAATCAAATGACTAAGAAGTTATTTTTGGCTTTGTTTATGGAAAAAAGACATTTTGTGAGATTATAGTTGGAGTCTGCGGAGCAAAAAAGATGAATAGTTTCTTGGCAATGTAACTTGGAGAGAAGCAGGCAGAAGGAGGACCTCCGAGATCTTCAGTCAGCATGGGGAGCTGGTGCTCTGGTTTGAAGACGCAAGCAGCCGTATGCAAATCCTCATCATGCTTGTGCATGGTTAAAAATTAACTCCTTTTACACACTGTTCTACGTGAGGATGAAGCATCATGTTGGAAACTGAGTGCTTCAACCGTCATTATTGTTTCACAGCACTGTAAGGTTGTTCTTCCTTTATTCATTTCCAACGGAACTGACATAATACATGGTGTCAGGAATGAGGACTCCCCATTCTGGACTGAAAATTTAGTGTGGTGTTATTCACGGTTGTGATAATTTAAAATTAAAAAAATGTTAGTCTGTGGGTTGCAGAAGTGAGGTGTTTTTAAGCAAAAATGGTCTTAGGAAGACAAAATTAGATGGGAGAAAATACAATGCCGGACACAAAGCTGGACTTGATGAGGTACAAGAGGAGTATAGTTTGCCCAAACGCTATTTCAGGAATAGATGATAGAGTCAGACTTAGCCATGAAAAAGGGGCTCAGGCTTACCCTCGATGTCTGGTAGCCTCGTAATACCAGTACATGAATGGAAGTCCCCACTAACAAAAAGATAATCTGTGAATCAAGAAACAGTCTTCAGCTAGTTCCAGTCTGCAGTAAACTTAAATCTATTGTGAAATTAGAACTTTTTTAGCTTTTAGCCAAACTTCAGAGCAAAAAAGTGGCTTGCTTTTTCATGACAAATAGAGCTCAATTTATTGTCTAGCTAGTAAATTTTTCTCTATGTGTAGTACAGTTCCCTTATGCATAGACTGATTGAATGTCATGCTTATTTTCGTAAACTTTTTTGATATCACCCTGGTTCCATGACGGGTCACTCTTTTTTTCTGTGGTTGATCCTGAATGTGTATTTGGCTTTGACTGGAACACAAGACTGTCAGAAACCAGGCAGGTCTTCTTCCAGGAAGCAACTCTGTTGCTGGGGCCAGAAGAAGATGCTGAAATGCGAAGTGAGGCAAATTCAGAATGACCAGGTCTTGCGTGGCTCCAGACCAAGTTCGGAAGCTGCTGTCCCACACGGTGCTTGGCTGTTGTGACCCGATTTGCCCACTTCTGTTTTAGGGCTGTTTTAAAACGAAGTTATTCCTGACTACTATGCTAATTGGTACAATGCTGGAAAGCTGGGAAGCTGTAGGATTCGCATCACACCCCCATCTTTTTCAGGAGGTGGATCTAATGGCTGTGTCTGTATGTGTGTTGTGGTCTCTAACAATTTGAATTGGTTTTGTCTGCTTGATATTCAAGTAAGGTTTGGGTTTTTTTTCTGTGAACTTTTTCTTCCTGTTTAAAATTGTGACATAGCAGTCAATACGTGCTATGATATACTATTTATATTTTATTTCAAAAATTTTTAAGTGCTAAAAATTTTAGAGCCAGCATGTTTGACATACCACCAAATGTGAAAATTTCTGGCTTAACCTCTCTGTAGTAGTCTCTAGTCTGTTCTGTGAATAAAGAAATAGTATTTCCAGCTTGTTCAGTTCAACAGCTAAAGAGATTAATTTGGAATTGAAATGCAGTTGCATTCTCTCCAATTTTATATATAAAAAATAAGTCTCTTTTAGTCTTAAATTCCTTAAAGATGTGATCATCAGGAGTTTCAGCTCATTTAGCTGGAAATACGACTTCCTTTTGATTTGTAGATCATTTTCCTAAGCTGTGTTTTAGTAATCTCGGGGAAGGAAGAGACTATATTTGTGTGTATGAATCCAGAAGTCTGATGAACATATGTAGCTATTTTTAGAACATTATTTTCTACATTTCATGTTTCTAGTTTCCATCTGAATGCAGTTTGACACAAATTACTAAAAAAAATTACAGTTTCACCATTCCATAAATTAAAATGCAAAATGTCAACAAATGAATAGATTTTCTGATACAAAGCTGTGTAAATATGTTTTCATTTATGTATAGTTTCTGTGTGTGTGAAAATATATATAATCTGTGTAGCCTCCCAGTTAGCAACAAGTAGTGCCAAAAAGTTGTGGTTAATTGGAAACCAACAGGTTTTAGTAGGTAACAATCAAGAAAATAGATCTTTCTTTAGGCAGCAAAACAAAAGAACAAATACTCAAGAAGATATTTTATTAAATTTAAAGAAAGGCTTCTTATTAATTCAAAATCATGCTCCTTTCAATTATTAAACTCAGTTCTGTAAATTGATCCACAAATCTTTCATTATAACCTGTAAGGAAAACAGAGTGCATTAGATGGGGTGTTGAAACTCTTCGGTAATTGGCTTTCCTGAAAAGTAATTGTTTCAGAAGCATCACAGACAAAAATCCATTTTGCTTTTGGATAAGCTCAGCTCTTTCCAGCTTTTTTCATTGACTCTGAGCATTAGCCTCTTTTGATAAAAGGTAAATCCCAACAAGAAGACAAAAGTGCTTTCTTCACCTCCTGTGCAATTTGGCTCAGACCTCTGGAGAGAGAGAGAACAGATTAATCCCACTTTTTTACATGGATTGGTTTGTGCCCATGGGTATGAGTTTGTATCATGAGAAGGGGAGACTACATTGGATCAAGGCTAGGCTATTTTCCAATAAACACTTTCTTTCTTAGCAGGTCAGTGTTTAAGGAGGAGTAACACTGATATATTCTCAAGTTTAAAGGAACAACAAGACGGATAGCTGTTCAGTAGTCTAAAATAAACTTTGAAAAAATCAGGTCAAAGCAGCAAATGTTTGCGTAAAAACAATGTTTGTGCTGTTTCTGTGGTCATCTATAATCAGACTATTTCCCTTCCTAGACACGGACAGACGGAATTGATTTCCATCCACCGAAGTTTTAATACTTCTGCACCAGTGCAGAGATGTAACGTGAAGATGTTGGTCCTTACGCCTGTGCTTTTATAGTGCTTTGACACCTGTAGCAGAGGCTCTGTCCTGGCTACCCTGGGATTTCCTTAAGGATTATGAGATACAGTTTTATAGTATATAACACTATAAGTGTTAGTTTGGGTTCTTGTCAGGAATTTGTAATCAGATTTACAGAAATATATTTATCTATCATATATCATATCTATATTTTTCTATCTTATACGTGTGATTTGTCTATCACAGACATGATTTATCGTTTGGAACAAAATAAATGAGCAGTCACCAAAGGTCAGTTGGAAGGTCAATCAGAAGCACAGATGTGCTTCTAATTAGGAATAAAACACAAAAGGATAGTATTCTAGAAGCAGATTCTTCTCAATTGACAACAGAAAATTATAATATTAAGTAAAAAACCCACTTATCATTCTTTTCATGAAATAGCCTTATGGAATCAGCCTAGGGTTTTATCTGCCCTAGGGTAGATCCAGTCTCCCAGTACAGGCCGGTAATGGGTTCTTAGAGGAAGAGTGAAGGAGCCGAAGTCTTCCTTGATGCCTCCCCTAGTAACCGCTTTGATTTCTGATAAGGAAGGGTTCAAGGCTTTCTGAACTGGAAGCTGAATTCTTTCTGTTGTGCTCAGTAGACCCAAAGCATATTCCACTGCATAGTTTCACTCTGTGTCCCTAATTTTTGAGCTATGAGAAACAGTAAATGTTTACTTTTCACTTCATGATTATGTAGACATCCCCACTTCAGCCAGTTTTTTTTCCCCACCCTAAAGACCTATAGTCTGTTATCATACAAACTCCACTGTATCATCTTTCTTTGTTCTTTTTCCACACAAAAAGAAGAAATGTGAATCCCCATGTCCGAATTTTTACAAGTGGTCGTTGATTAGGTTTCACCGGCGAAAAGTGCACTAGGCTACAAAAACGAGTATTTATTGCTGAACACAAGTGGGTAGAAGTATAGCTTACTAATTTTATCCTAAAGCACTTGAGAGGGAAGAAATCCAAGCAGTGGAAATAAAAGCATCACATGTCCTCCATTATTTGCTTATGGAAGCAGTAATACACAGTAGATGGTATTGCAAACATGAACTGATCCTTTTTCCGTTGAAATCAATGTCAGTTGATTAACTTCAGTAGAAGCGGGTTATGCCCAAATGGTAAATATCGCGCGTGCGTTCTTCCAACACTTGTGAAACGAGTAACTGCATGTCCTGATTCTATTTTTACAAATGCAAATTAAAAGGAAAAATAGCAGTTGATATTTTTGCTGAGCAATGTTGACCTATGCATGCTTGGTCAGTAATTGCAGTGCTGATGACTGACTAAAGCTATTTCCTTGAGAGAAGGCAATTTCTAAATTATGTTACATTTTCCCATGTACTTTTGATAAGTATAAAGAAGAAGCTCCTGTCTTTCAACCTAACTGCTCTTGACAAAAACAAAGCCAAGACGAAATGAAGGGCCTGGCAGTTTAACTCCAATTGCTAGCCATGATTAAGTGTCTCTGAAGTATCCAAAAGCGAGAATGAATGTAAATGGTGTTTCTGGAGTTGCCTTGTCTTGAACTTCCCGGATGCCATATATAAAGTCAGGAATGTATTTATGTGATCCTCGTAAGCCAGTTAAAAGAATAGTATCCATTTGGGCTTTCAACTTACATTTCAAGAGAATTTCAGAAGAGATAGCTGGCTTTTTGTTTCTGAGGGGAACCCATGCTTAGGCTGGCTTTGGAGTGGGCATTGTGTCCCCTGGCATTAGACACTGTGCTGGGGGAGAGGCACTCATCCTACGCTCCCTTAATAGCCGGTGGAGAGAAGGCGGCATTAGGGTGCAGCTCATCTGGCCGGCTTTAGACCTCTAGTTTCTAACGAGCTGAACTGCCTTCTAAAAGTAACAGCTTTTCTACACTGATTTTAAGGGTCAGGTGACATGTTAGGCAGTATCTGTCTCTTTGTCAGATGGATCTCGTGCTGTCTGCTGCTGTCACGTAGAGTTGTTTCTACCATGCTATCGGCTCGTTCTGCCTCGGCAACATTTTCAAGGCCACCAGGTACATAACGGATGACAAAACTTAATTGTACCAAACCCACTGTCATCAAAGGAGGGCTTTTTCCTGATCCTGGGAGATTTTGCTTCAGATGATGCAAACCAAGCAAAGGTCTCATTCCCAGCCTTGGCAGAAGATAGTCAAAGTCTGTTCTGTTTCATGTCTTTACAGAGACTCCCATGTCATGTGCAGAAAGCACCACTGCTCTGCAGGTTGACAGGCTGAGTCTCAGATCATTTGTTTTACCATTTTCGTTTGCTGTAGGACCCATTTTGAATTCAGTGTTTATATTGCTTGGTCACAGGACTACTTTGTGTAAACTCAGCAAGTAGAGCACGCATAGGTCTCAGCCGATGAGAAGGGTGAGATGCGCCGTGTGAGTACGTGCGTATACTGATGTGTCTCAAACACACTAGACTTAAAACCTGTGTCATCGTTTCCAGCTTTTGTAATTAGACTGTGTGGTTTCTTCTTGTTTAAATTAGGTTGGTATGTATCTCATACGTCCTTGAGGCTTCTTCTAAGTAGATGTAATTCTTGAAATGCAATGCTGTTGCATCCGGTTTTTTTAAAGTGAGCACCAGTATGTTACTTTTTTTTTTGGGGGGGGGGGGGTGTCCCCCAGTCATGTGACATAATAACTTTTTTAAAAAAAATAATCTCTCTTTGCCATTTGAACTCTGCAAATGAAAGCAGGCCCTTTATTGAACACTTTTCAGGTTTAAGAGCTGCCACCTTGCATTTGCTTCGCGGTTGACCCTTTAGTCCTATTTTGAGTTATCGGATGAAAATAAGGTTTCCCTTCAGAGGCTGGTTGCCAGGGGTAACAGGCACTGACGCCAAAAGATGAATACTCTACCTACTTAGGATAATGCCTACTTTGTGAGCTAAATAAAGAGCTAAATTGCAGAGAAGGAAGTTGGATAAATGTGAAATATGAAGGGAAAAAAACCAAGATTATTAGGGGCACAGAATTCAGAAAGGATTATTGCCTTTTGCACCAGTAATGGTGTGGTACGCAGATCGTGTGCGCTGCTCTGCAGCCAGGCGCTTGGCTCGCTCAGTCCCGCTGATCCATTGAACAGTATCTGTACTTTTACCTCTCCCTGAATAATATATAGAGCTGTGGAAGTGAGAGGCAGGGAGGCGGAATATTTCGCATGAAGTAATTGCTTTGAATTTTACAGAGGAACGATGGTTACTGAGATTGCAAGAAGTTTAGTATTTTGAGCTTGAGAGGCTGAGCTGCTGCTGGGGGAGTTACTGTTGGAATTCAGAATTTCTCAGCAATATTCGTGCATGGTTTGTGTAAACAAAGGAGAAAAACCCCTCTATGTCTAATATTGTATAATGGAAGGAACGGATTATTTTGCTTTTTGATTCAAATGTGGAAGCAGTCTTAGTCCCTGTCCCCCCTGAAGTGTACTTGTCCTTTTTGGGGGTGTAGTAGAAGGAAGCTTTCAAAATAGTTCAGTAGTAATACTGAACAATATAATCTGAATTTGATGTCTACTGATATTGCCATATTTGAGCAAAAGAAGATGAAAACACGTCACCCATATCTTTTAATTATCAAAAGTTGTAAACTCTTGGTTTCTTACAGTTAGTTAACACACTGAATAATTTCTCAGTAACCGGGAGTTACACCGTATGCAGTTACATACACTGATGTGATTTTCAGAAACTGTGTTTCATGTGATTTCGCTCTAAGAAATACAGCAAAAGTTGGGGTATGGACCTCTGTTAAGTGTCTCGGTGGGCTGAGCAGTCAAGCCTGTTCCTTACAAATCTGTTTTCTGCTGTGGCTGTTAGGAGTTCTCGGGCAGATCCAGCAGCTTGTTCACCACATTTGTTCTGAAGATACAAACCGGTTCTTCTTCTCCCAGCCCATGCACTGCTGATTTTACCAAAGAAAACAAATACAGTTGTTTGGCTAGCCGGAGACCACAAACACTAAGATGGCTCAGACTACATTTGTGCCAGAGCTTACATTTACGTTGGAGATCTCTTCGTTGCTCTCTGCAGAGGTTGTCGACGCCCGTCACGGTTCTGTGCAGAGTTGGCAGCAAGATAGCAAACAAGCTGCTGCTTTCACTTTCCATGAGCTTTTATTATTATAAACCCTTTCGCCCTGGAGGCAATAAAGAAGAGTCACACCGTACACCATAGAAGCATGACCTAAAGATGACTCTTTCAGTGATACTTCAGTGAAATGCTATGCGCCGAGTCCCCCCACCTAAAGTCAAAATGGGAGCAGGAAGAAGTCTTTCCATTTCAAATGTGCTTTTAGTGTTTTTTATAGGCCCTGTAACATTCTGCTTTGTTTTGAGTACTTACTGGGGTTGTGGAGTAAGGGTCCAGCCTGCAGCACGTTCACTGCATCGGTGGTGTCACGTAACACATGATCTAGGGAACCTGAGCCCAGGTAAGTATTATTTCTAGTAACTGTGTAATTTCATGAAATTCATTTCCTGTATCTCAGATAAGAAAAATAGCTTTGCATAACTAAAAAAATATATACGAATTAACTTAATTATATACTTGAGCACTCTCAGGTTGCTCTGAAGTCACCAGCAGTGCTTTTCATGGACAACAGGGTGGCCAAACGAACGTACAGGTTTTCTCGGTGAACTCCACTTGCAGTTTGTGCTCGTCAGAAGAGAACTAAAAATCTCTACTTACAAAACCATCTGATAGATTGGAAATGTCTACCTTTAAAAAAAGCGAAACACACCATTCTTTGCCACGTACCGCACAGAATAGTAGGAGAGTCTCCTGGCTTGTTTCCTGTGCAAACCGTCCTCAGGGGCAGAGCCCCCGCTGTGGAAGTTACTGCCAGAAGAGACAGGGCAAAGCCTGTGATTGACTGTTTCTCATTTCTAACTGCTACATGATTTTGCACAGCAGGCTTTCCAGGGAAGTTCCAGGATTGATAGCTAAATGTATGTACTTATGCTTAAAATATGCACTAACCACATGCAAGTAAGAATTCATAATTCACTCAGGACTTTACAACTTATTCATCCACATAATGATACTACTTGGGATGCTGAAGCAAAATTCAGAAGATGAGAGGGGTAACTGTAGAAAGTCAGTTTTCTGGACTTTTTATGGATTGAGGTAAGATTGTAGCAATCATCCAGAATCCTCTACCAGTTTTTGCAGTACAAAGCTTTAGTCACTGCAGTTTAAACCTTTCTTAAGCTTATACTTGCACACACTGAAAAGTTGACTTACTTTGTATCTTAATTAAAAACAACTGTACGTATAGAATGCTTTCAGTATAAAAGGGCCTCCTCCAGTTTCACGTGTCAAAATGTTCAACGTTTTCCTGACGTTTTACATTTGATCTTATCTTTGTAAAATAATGATCTAAGGAGAATTCCCCTAGCTGTAAAGTTATATCAAATGTCTGTGGATCTCATGGAGGGACCCTGAATTCTGACAGTTGTCAGCAGGTTTATAATGAACTGAAATATTAGATAATTATCGAAGTTGAATATGCTGTCAATGTCTAGTGAAAACAAATGCCAAATGGCCTGTTATCTTCTTGATATTATCAATGCAATATGCCTATGTAGACTTTCTTAGTCACCGTGTATTAAAAAAAAATCATTTGTAATTCTGATTTTGCATTCTTTTAACTTCTTTTTTTTACTTCAGTGAACACTGTCTTTCATCTTAACCATACAGCTCCATAAACTCTGCTTAACAGCTTTTTGGAAAGGAACAACTCCTAAAATAATGAATTGTGGCACTATTTTACTTCTATTTTTTACACACTCTTGCTACAGAGGTTTTAAGGTCCTAAAGGAACAATTAAGATTAGCTAGTCCTCTTGTACAATTAGCTATGGCCATGCATGATGAATAGCTGAATGAAGGCATCTTCTGGTTGAACTAGCCGACGCCTTGCACAAGGTTGTTCCAAAATTGACCTGTTTTTATGGTTAGAAACACGTCTAAGTTGAAGCTTGAATTTCTTCGTTGCTAGTTTATACGTGTTTGCTTTTGTGCCCACCGTGTTCCTTTGCCTCTTGTCTCTTCTCCCTCACTGCTCCCAATGTATACATACATATGGAACATACTCCCTTTGTTTTTGCTGCACCAAAACAGCCGTTTTGTCTTACCCTTCTAAGAGGTTCTCAGGGTTTTTTGGAAAAAGATTGACTAGGTTTCTCCATTATATTCCAGATAAGCCTCTCGCCTACGCCTCTTGCGGCTTACTTCTCTGTCTCTGTGGGGGATGCTACTCAGGCTGTTAATTTCTCCATCTATAAGGACTTGCACAAGGCCATGCTGGTCAGATCAAAGGTACATTACTTATGATTGCCGGTATGCACAGGTGTGGAAAGATGATGTCCTGTGCTCCCGTGAACTGCGGCTGTGCCTCAGCGGGGAGCTTCATTGACAAATACTCTAATTGTACTTTGAAGCTCTTTGTACTTTGGCATTCTGATCTCTTCCAGCATTAGATTCTTCAGCTTGATGTTGCTTGTTGTCGGCACTTACATCTCTAAAAGTACTAGACGTGGTATTTCTTTCAACAAGTGCCTCTTGTAGATTAGTTGTTAAGAGTCTGGGAGTTGAATAACACAAGTTTAGATTTATTACAGTATAAAAGTGCATGCTTCTGATTAGTTAAATATTCACACAAGGATGTTGACCTCAAGGATTCACTCCAGTGAATGTTAGTGGTAAATTTTGTAGCATGATGCTGATTTATATTCATGTAAGTTCAAAAGAATTTTGGATGCGTAAGTAAAGTTCAGTGTGGGTTTACACTGCTACTAGTGACAACAGTGGATGTTAAAGGACGTGTTAAGACATCAGTGTGCGGGCAAAACACGAGCAAAATAACTTATTTTAAGACTATCACTATTAATGCAGCCTTTGAAATGAGACTATTTTCTGATCTATTTTATGCGATCAGTAAGGTGGGATCAGCTTACCAGTCAGAAGCTGGGTATCTGGACTTAAGACATCTTAGACTCGGCAAGACTCAGCAACTAAAGGTTGTGTGTTAACCTATAGAGAGGAAATAGGCACCTTGAGAGGCAAAGATGCCGTAACTATCATCTTTGATACCCATTTTAGGACAGGATAAAGTGCTCTTTCCAGGCGCCCAACTCTTTCGATTAGGTATGAGACAAACCAGTTTGTCCTTTTTACCAGTGTATGTGTGTGCATGTAGCAGGAGATGGGGGAGCTGACTTCAGTTGATGCCAGGACAATGAGAAAAGCAAAACTGTTTTTAAAGACTGGTGAAGCTGCCTTGAAGTAAAAAACCTGTTGTAATTTTTATAAAACACAATTCCATGTGTGATGATGGCAGCTTCCTTGAAGGAGCTGTTGAGGTTTTTTTTATACTGGAGTATAACTGAGTATAACAACTTAATTCCTATAACTTAACTAGCTGTCCTGTGAGATGCTGAAACAATCAGTGATTCATACTTACTTATGCAGACATCTTAGACATTTGAAAATAGTGCAGGGCACCCACATCAGCTTTTCCTTCTCTTGTAATTTATACATGCTTTCTATTGGATGTTATATGACGATTTCTTATATGTACTGAAGATTAACTTTTTGAACCTAAATATTTAAAAGACTAAGGACAAGTAATGTGTATGGGCTGTACAAGACAGAAAAAGACGATTTCACAACAGTTAGTATTGAAAATTCAGCATTGAAAATGCATAAAAGCATTTTGTCATATTTTTTCGATTTTGATAATGTAGCTTTTAAAAATGTTTTGATATTATAAGTTCAGCAATGGGATGTCTTTTTCTGTTTATTGGTAGTCATGTTTTGCTATTCACAGTCAAGAGGGAGGAAGCCCTTCTAGAAATGAGTGGTGGGTTTTTAGTGAGTTTGTCTGTATTGCTTGGAGTCTTTGTATCCGAAGACTAGTACGGCATAACTACCATAGAAGTAAAAGTTCAGTTAAAGTGTTTGACAGATAAACAGCATCCTCTTACAGAAAGTCATGTTATCTAAATCAGTTAACTGTGTTTTAACATGGAAAAAGATTCCCTGGAATTATGTTTTGTTGCCCATGTTTCTATTTCCTCATAATTTTGTGAGTTATTAGAATTTCACATTTCCCTTTCAGAAAATTGCATTTTGCAAAAGTCAGAAATGCTAAACATAGCATTAAGAAGCCTTATTTAGATAAAAAATTGCTGGAACCCTCATTATAATTCTACTGTGGTAATTCTGTGTGTGTGCGAGTAGTCTTATTTGAGTCTCAGTAATCTTTCCCGTTTTGTCCTGTACATGCGGCAGAGCAAAGATACAATATAAAGGCTTGTCTGCATGTGTTTGTAATTGTAATGGAGAGAAATGTCTGAATCTGATCTCTTTGTGATTTGGTTTCAAAATACAACATGGTGGCAAGAGCATTTTAGATGCTTAGAAAGCATACTGATTGCAATTTTTTTTTTTTTTCCAATTATCCAGTGATTCCTGGAAAACAATTGAGAACACAAATCTGTTACACTTTCTTTGTGGCAGCTATGATTCAGCATGCCGAAAGGGGAACCATGAAAGTATTTCCTTGATTCTGTATTCTTTGGCAGGAGCATAATGAGTAATAAAATACAATCTCTTTAGAAAAACACGTGCTATCTTTTCACCCTAATTTTGTATGATTGTAATGAGAAGATTACTTGGTGCTTTTTATTGTCGTATCAAGTTGCTAACTGTTGAAATACAAGGCTGTTGCTAGATATTACTGCTAGGAAGTAGAGCAGGCATGTGTGTGGCCTCATGTCTAACACTGCAGCTTGCCATCTTCTGTCATTCCCACCACCTCTAATTAGCTAATTGGTACTGTAATGTTTTCTTAGTTTCTTTACTGTATGAATTAAAATCTATTAAAATGTTGATAAAGAAATATGTCCATTTTGCTTTAGAATGAGAAAATTTGACCGTCTGATTTCTATAAATATTTGTAAATATGTATTTCTTTATGGAGTGTAGTATAATGTATACACACATATAAACAACATTTCTTTTCCCTAGGTAATTTCTTTCTGTCTGACATATAAGCTGAAAATAATTCTCAGCTTGTCTGCTGTGACCCCAAAATAAAGACTCTAATAAGTCTGCATAGTGTTGGGGGGAAGAAAGTACTTGCAACATGTCAGAACTGTAAAGCCATTATTCCCTTTATGTGGTAGTCCTTCTCCTGTATTCTTTTTGCTGTAGACCTTTTGAGTTAATGTACTGATGAAAGGGACCTTTGGTAGCTTCTTCTCCAGGTCCTCTATTACTGCATTCTTGGATCACTGTTTGCTATCAGAAGGCTTAGACATTTGAGCCAAGTATTTAGATATATGCCTCTGTTTAATCACCAAAATAATTTTAATTTATGTAATTTAGTCTTTAATGTTGGCAATGCGCTTTCTGAATTTGTAGTTGTCTTCTAACATTGTTTCACAGAAGTGCGAGTGCTGTACAAAGTTCCAGTTTGAATAATTTAAGCGATGATGGTAACTAGCTTTATCTAGTGCCACGGTGGTCTGTAGGAGAAGGGAGGTGGTAGCACCTTCTGTACTCATTTATGTCTATGGATAGCACAAAGAGAGAATCCACAGTGCAACTGTGGTTGAAAGAGTGTTTGGTGGATCAGTTACTAAATCTACCAAGTTTAGGAGTAGGAAGATCTCTGGCTTTCTTTTTCCTTCTTATCTGACAAGGTTCATTCTTTTTCTAATTAAAATAAGTTTAGATTACTCCACACAGCATCCTAAGTAGCAGGCTATTCAGAGCTGTGTGTAAGAAGAGTTATTACTCCAGAATTATCTTTTGGAGTTCTGTCTTTTACATGCTTAGCTGCTCTTTCAAACCATGCCAGTGAAACACTCTTTATTCTTGAAAGGACATGAGTCAGTGGGCACAAACTGAGGCGCACTAAATTCCACTCAAACATAAGAACAAACATTTTTTTACTGTGAGGTGGTCAAACACTGGAGCAGGTTGCCCACAGGGGTTGTGGAGTCTCCATCCTTGGGGATACTCAAAAGCCATCTGGACATGGTCCTGTGCAGCCTGCTTTAGGTGACCCGGCTCTGAGCAGCGGGTTGGACTAGGTGAGCTCCAGAGATGCCATCCCGCCTCAGCCGGCCTGCAATTCTTAACATGAATGTTGTGACAAACACGGCATCGTAAAACCTTAATCAGTACGTTCCTTCTCTGAAGCATAGCCCTGCTGCATGATCAAATCAGACTCAAGGCTTGCTACTGAGAAGACTGGTAGATGAAATGGCACAGCAGCTAGGGTAGTTGAATAGTTGTAGACGTAATTCAATGCCCCAAGGCTTCCCATTGATGGCTATGGGCCCGAAACTTGGAGAGCCTCCATTTCTTTATACGTCCAAGCAATTAAAGTGACTTCTAGTGTTGATTTTAACAACTTACGTGATAGAGAACTTGCAACATTTCGAATCTGGCAGGAAATGTGCTTTTTTCCCTAAGCCTTGTTCCAAGTGTTTTAATTCCTGCTTCCCTATTCCGGGTCTTTTCCTGTTACGCGCATCTCTTAAAGGCACAGTCTCCAGGACCAGAGGTTTGGCCTGTCAGAAAGGTGTTGATGGCCTCTGGAAATACACGTAATGGGAATTTTGTGTTCTGAAAACTGGATATTGAAAATATGTTTGAGAAAACTGAGGTACGTGATGGAGTTACCCATAACACCCAACTTGCTATCAGTAGGTTGGGTGGAAAACTGTTTGTACAGGTAGTGTATTTTGTCAGCTGAAAAGGTACCAGATGAGAAATGAAGAGATAGGTTTAGAACAGATTACAAAACCTGCTGTCATTGGACATGCTGGCATCAGAAACTGAGATGACAGCTGAAAAGGCTGGTCAATAAACCAGATCAAAATATACAACAGAGCGGTGGGGCAGCGTGCCAGGCATGGGCCCCCAGGACAGGGAGCGGGGTGGCAGGGTGGAGCTGTGTGGGGTGACCTGAAAGACGTTGGTGCCAGCAGACACAGGTGTGCCTCAGCCTCACACCCTACGTGTAAGCTGCCATCTCCCGCTGAGCCTGAGCACCCAGTTTTAGCTTATCCTGCTAAGACCCAGCCAGCTCTCCCTGGCAGTAACCCGGTGGGCAAAGCGAGTTATACCCTGCTGGTTTTGAGCAAAATAGGAAGACACTCACTTAAAAGCCACTGGACGAGACTCTCATAAATTTTTGTGTAATTTTACATCACGACATTCAAATAATGCTGTAAAATGTAGCATTATATTTTCTGGTTTCAGATTTCTGACCTGCGCTGTAGAGAGTCTTCTGTGCACACTTCTGTTTTACCAGCTGTGTAGCCCTGTATGCCTGGTGACTTCTAGGCCTGTAGTGACAGCAGAACACGCATATACATTACCTGTTGATTTAATAAAATTGAACTGAAAATTACCATGGTAACTCTAGCATCATATGAGTCAGCTGCTGATCTATGAGGGCATCTCTGCCTCTTTCTGGACTCTGCATTACAAATATTTTGGAAGAAGCCTGCGTTACTTATTGTTGTTACTGTTTTAGGATTTGCTATCTGAAGAAGTTCTAATCTGGGGCTGGAAAGAAGGCTGTGCGGCTAAAGTATTGTGCTGCTCCAGAGCAAATTGAATTCCCTCTGCCAAATAATCTCCTTCCCCAGTAGGTCTGTAAGTAATGCCATTAAGATGTTTGCATAATCCTCATATTACAGTGACTGAACTTCTGCTAGAGTACTGTGCAATTCTCTGTGTGTTATCTTTGTTCCCGACTAAGACGTTGGTAGCCTAACAGGAATATCTGGGAGAAAGAGCAGTATTGCATAGCTTGCAGCTCCCTTGTCCTGCCGTCAAGTCCCCACAAATTAATTAGGTTTTACTCTCTTGAATGCTCTGGGAAACCAAGGCATCTACAAATGCTGCAGGAAATAATAATGATGAACTAGTGGGTGGCTCAGTTAATTAGAAAAATCTTTTGAGTACAGAACATTAATAATGAGTTTGCAACTGCAGATCTCATGTATGAGTCCCCATCCCTGGATGTTTTTAAAAGTCACGTAGATGTAGTGCATAGGGACGTCGTTTAGTGGGGGACTTGTCAGTGCCAGGTTAAACGATTGGACTAGATGATCTTACAGGTCTTTTCCAATCTAAGCAATTCTATGATTCTATGTATGTAGAGCTATGCGTTGCTGTGCAGAGATACCCAAGGTAACTCTGAGCATGTTAGCTCAAAAAGAGAAGCAGCACAAACACGTTAGGCCAGCCTTTGTAGAAATGGTAAAGTAACGCACTTCTTACCGCTCAATCATCCCACTGTAAACTCTAAAACAAAACTACCCCAAACAACAACAAATCAGTTGAGTACGTAAGTATCTGTAGTAAAACAGATAAAGGGAGTGAAAAATATTAACTCCCCCATTGGCTATTTTGAAAATACAATGATATTTATCTGTAATTAGTATTTACTTTCTGTTCACATGTTAATGATTGAACATATTCTGAATATGTGGTAAATACAGGGCTCATGGTTAAAAACATTTTTCTTGATTGATACCCACTCTGAAATGACTGGTGCAGTTGTGCCCTTTGAAAGCTTCACTGAGGTTCTAAAATTATTTCTAAACTAATACTTATGACATTTCCAAACTATTACCTGTCACGATAAATTTGAAAATCCCAGAGTTAAAGAAAATGTGGTACCAAAGTATCTGCTTTGCATTCACTTACCATCCCTTTCCTATTCCTCCTACCACGTTTGCATTAATACGGGTTAATAATGCATTTTACTCGCAGCCGTTTGCAACAGGAACGTCAGCGCTAACGGTCTGCGCATTCTGTACCTGCGTGGTGGCGGGGGACACTGCGCCGTCGGGGGTGGCACCGCGCACCCCTCGGGCGCGGCAGCACTTCTGCTCTGCAAAACTTTTAGCGTTTAGGAAAGCAGCCCCCAAAATGCTTTGTGTTTGTGTTGCTGATGACACCAAGCTGAGTGGTGCGGCTGACAGACCTGAGGGACGGGATGCCATCCAGAGGGACCCGGACAAGCTCGAGAAGTGGGCCCGTATGAACCTCATGAGGTTCA